>OZ038488.1:68804841-68959841 GCA_964036315.1 Acanthosepion esculentum
CTACACATAATCACCTATATGAGACAATTCAATGGCCATAGGTCGCTTGGGTTTTAATATTTCACGCGGCTTAAGAATAAAAAGTTCTTGGCCCTTAGCGGGGTTCTCTTCACCCACTCAGCCAAATATTTATATAGACAGATACTGTATCGTGTCTTTTTCTTCTCTGGGCTAGGCTTCTTCAGAGCGTTGGTGACCTTGACTCCTCGAAATTTCATGCCCTTTTTAACTCTGAGTAAATTTTGTCTTTTTGTTATCTCTCCTAAAACCTGTTCTGCCACCCATTTACGCAAACTCGTTAAGTATGTTATGCATTGTTTTCCTCTGTACCTCTTGCCTTCAATATGTCCTGTGAGTGTAAAATTTTCCGAGCCTCCTTTCCACATGGTTCTTCGCCAAGATCAATAGGCTTCACATACTCAACACCATTTTGAATGACTGACCTGAGAAAGCGGTTGTATAGAATTGACAGTTTAAATATTTCTTAATAGGGTTGGCGCCATGCATGACATCTACATGAAAGTCTCAATCTTACGAGGCTACTTGTTGTAACATACCTACGGACGATGAATGTCCCTATTCATATAAATACAGTAGTAAATACTGTATGTTGGTCTGCAGTCGGAGATTTCTCTCCAGCTGTGCTGGTCAAACTCTCTGCCCGAAAGAAGAGAGGATCCCAAGACGAGGCTATGTCGAAGGGCAGAATCTCGTCTCGGGTAACAGCTACTAAATTCAGTCTTGTGCCATATCTGACTGCGTGGGGCAGTTGCTAGATATCCTACAGTTGGAGATTCATTATGGAATTCACTTGACTCACTTCTAGCGGTTGACTACTACTTCTACGCGCCGCTGGCGAATCTTATATGTGTTGTTCTTGTCCTAAGTATTATCGTTCATTATCAACCTTCGTGTGATCATTCTATTCAGTAACCTTCCCTTGGTTACAACACTATTTAAGAACATGACTCAAGTTTCCGAGTAATGTTTTGGTTTTGTAGCAATTTGCTGTGTTGAGCGAAACTACCTCTGGCACTGCTCATTTTATATTCAATTTTTTTTTACCTCATATACTAAACTTGATATAACTGGTCCATACACCGAGGTATTTGAAATGTTTAGTATTAACGAATTCCACATGCAGAATTTTTATAATGGATTCAAGGTAGGTCCAATTCCGGATCATGGTTTATGCTTTAGAACGGTTTACTTGAGGCCTATTTCTTGGAATACATGTTAGAAGATGTTGATATTTTCTTTTCAAATCGTTCTTATCGGAAATATGAAAGTTTATGTCGTCGGCATAGCCTCACTCATCATCACTACATTGGCCTCGGGAGCGAATTCAGTATCGTTGTCTTTTATTAATTGATTCGTTCCATGGCTGACCTAAATTGCGTTTTAATCGAAAGCGATTCTTCTATGTACATTATCCCTTCAGAACTTTGGTGATAATGGCTCTCTACTATTTCCTGTCCTTTGTAGCTCTTAATACATGTTGTTTTTGTGTTATCTCACTCAAAAATTGTTTCGCCATCTGTTTACTCAAGCTAGGTAGGTTAGGAGTTGTTTTCCTCTGTCCCACTTGCCCTCAATCTGTGAGCATCAAATTTTCCAAGCCCTCTTTCTTCGTTATGTGTCCTAGATTGTCTTCCTGGTGCCTTTTTATTCCTATCTTCCTTAAAACTTCGTCGTTGCTCACGCGTTCAATCTATAGTATCCTCAGTATCCCTCTGTAGAACCACATTTCTGTTGCTTCGAGGCTCTTCTTCATTTGTGAGCGGCTTGTCCAGAATTCACTTACATATCGGAAGACTGGTATTACATAACAGTTCAGTACCCTTTTCTTTTTTTTCTAACGAACTTTTTCGGTTTCTTAATACTTTGCTTTGCTTTTTGGAAAGCATCTTTGCCTATCGTTCAGTGGCTCACTTTCCGTCCTCTGTTAAAACACTTACCAGATATTTAAATTGCTGTACTTGTTTTACTTTTGGTATCCTCATTTAAATTCTCGTATCGAATTCAGTACACTAACCCGTAACTTGGTTCTAGATGCTCCAATACATCTCACTCTTTATGTACTTTTAGCTGGTAATATGGTACAGCAGCAGAAGAACACGCCGAGTACCACGATATATATATATATATATATATATATATATATATCCTGTCTAATAAGAACAAAAGATTGTGGCTACTATTCACTAATGATCACTAGAATTGAACAATACGAGATTAGGAAGCGTTTCTTAGTCTGACGAGTCGCAATTTATGCTTCCACATTCGGATAGTAGAGCCAGACACTGACGTAAACAACATGAAATGATGCCTCCATCCTGCCTTCTATCAATGGTTCAGGCTGCTGGTGGTAGCGCAATGGTATGAGGAATATTGTTTTGGCATACACTGGGCCCTTGGTACCATGAAAATATCGTCCAAATGCTTCAGCATACCTAGGTAATGTGGCTGACCTCGTGCCACAATTTATGATTACGGGTCACCTCATCCTCTGGTGCCCAGCAGTACGACATACAGGCCACACATAAACATAGTGGCAGATTTGTTCATGGAACATAACTATATGTTTCCTCTCTAAAAGTGACATCAACATTTACCGGATCTCAAACCCATTGGGCACCTTTTGGATATGGTGTAAAGGGAGAGTCTGGAATTGCTGGATGCTATAATGATAGATATGGATTCATCTTTCAAAAGTTCGCATCCAGAACATCACATCCATCGAAGGTACAACCTGGTATCAGAAAAGTATAGAGAATAACGTAACAGGTGAATATATTTACATAGATAAAGTACTTCACATGACGAAACGTGTCGGCTATGATAAGTTTTCCTTTTGTCTTTATTCATATTGTCCATTTACAAATATATTCTATCTGAAATGTTTCACACAAACACACACACAACACGCACACACACACACACACACACATATATATATATATATATATATGAATGAAGACAAAAGGAAAACTTATCTCAGCTGACACGTTTCGTCTTCTGATGGAATTTTTAAGACATTTGTCGCGATAAAGTTCATTATAGGACGAAACGCATTGGCTATGATAAGCTTTCCATTAGTCTTTATTCATAGTGCCCTTTTACAAATATGTCTTTTCTATATTTGAAATTTTTTTTATTATATCTGAAATTTATATATATATATATATATATATATATATATATATATATATATATATCAGATGACCCATATTTCCTACGAAATCTCTCGGACATTCAGGCCGGAAAATGCCGCTAACACTGTTTATTATAGACAGCAATTGCTTAAATATTTGTATCTATAAAAATAACGTATAAAAATAAAATATATTAAAATAATTGTCGGACTTGGTCCATTTCATAATACACACACACACACACACACACACACACACACATATATATATATATATATATATATATATATATATATATATATATATATATATACATACATATACAGATATATATATATACACATACATATATATATATATATATATATATATATATACACATACATACATATATATATATATATATATATATATATATATATATATATATATATATATATATATATATATATATATATATATATATATATACACACACACACACAAACAAACAAGTTTAGTCAAAAAGAACACAAGGTGTGTTTGTTTAATTTTTTCCTGGATTTTTCCAATTTTCGAATAAGGTGGTCTTATTGATAAACAATACACAAATTTGAAAATGGAGAAATTATAATAGAATACTAAAACATAATAGAAAACTAAACTCGTTTGGATGAATACTTACTATCTAAGTATACCTCATTCATACATATATATATATATATATATATATATATATATATATATAATGCGGAAATGTCTGTGTTTGCCACACTTTCAATTAAAGGGACACAACTCTCTAACTTTTCAATATCTTAACTTCTTCATATGAGACTTGCTCATCCAGGATTGGATTTGAATCCACAGCTTGTAAATTTAAGTCTATGTGAAATTGAAGACAAAGTGATGAACATGGATCAAAGAGATTTCAGGAATTTTGGTCTGCCAAATCCAAACAGAGAAACTTTGAGAGAAACAGAAGTGTATCAGAAGGAGGTACTGGTAAAACTATGTACCTAACCTTCTTTTATCTGCAGTGAGACTCTAAAGAAAAGTAGCTCTAGCAGTAGCATCATCTAAAATTGCTGCTACTCTCTTGTCTGGAGGGTGTACAGTACCCTCAAACTTCCATGGATTTGAACTACAATCAAAAGAGGAACCCACTTTGCTAAGCTAAAGGAGGAGACAAGCTTCATTGTCTAGTATGAATGTATCATGGCACACAAGCAAGCATTTGAAGTCCTGGCCAAAACACTCAGACAGAATTCACAAATCATGGGAGGTATCACTGTGCTACTCTCTGGTGATTTTAGACAAACATTACCAGTCATTGCAAGAGGAACTCCAGCTGATGAAATCAATGCTTGCCTGAAAAATTTTTACATCTGGATTCATGTTCAATGACTCAGTCTGAAAACATACACGAGAGTTAGAATCACAGGTGATCTTGAAGCAGGAATATTTGCTGCTTGAATGTTGCAGCTTGACAATGGAACCATCCAAATGGATCAACATGGAGATATTTCACTCCCAAATGCTTGTGGAGTTTCAGTCTCAAGTATCCCAGACTTGACTAAACATGTTTATCCAAACATTAAACACCATTTCATGGATTCAAACTGGCTTTGTGAGATCGCCATATTAGCTCCCAAGAATCAAACAGTGGATAGCATCAACTGGAAATTCCAGAAGAAGGCATGAAGTACTTTTCCATTGACACTGTGGTTGAACAAGAGCAGGCAGTGAATTACCTAACAGACTTCCTGAACTCATTGAATCCTCCTGGAATGCCATCACACATGCCTGAACTAAAAGAAAACGTGCCAGTTATGCTATTGAGAAATCTGGATCCTCCAAAGCTTTCTAATGGAACAAGGTTAATTGTCAAGAAGATACTTCCCCATCTCTTGGAAGCCGAGATCCTTACTTGTCCAAGAAAGGAGGGAAAAGTTTTAATTCGAAGAATCCCCTTAATACCTCCAGATATTCTTTTTGAGTTCAAAAGACTTCAGTTTCCAGTGAGACTGAGCTATGCAATGTCAATCAATAAGCCCCAAGATCAATCATTGAAAGTAACTGAACATCATTTGATGGAACCTTGCTTTAACACAGTCAGTTCTATGTTGATTGTTCAAGGGTTCGGAATGGAAACAAGCTATTTGTACTGACTCCGAATGGGAAAAAAAACTTTATTTATCATGCAGCAATAAGTTCCAAATAGACAAATTATATCATTGTTTTGCTGAAAACTGTTGTTTGAAAAATATTGTTCACGGTCGATAAGATTCAAGATGTACTCAATGCATGAAGTGTCAATGTTGGATCGAAGGCCCAATCAGGTGCCCTTCGTAGAAGCTAGCCCCGGCTTTTAAGCTAGTATACACACACACACACACACACACACACACACACACACATATATATATATATATATATATATATATATATATATAACAACTATATTGGTCTGGCCAACAAACAGCTTGCCAGACGGCCTAACACCTTAGACAAGAAAGAATCCTAAACAAGAAAAGAAAACAAAGACCAAAAGGCAAACATCTACTTACGCAGTAAAGTACTCAACGCTCTGGCTACCCTGATAGAATAAAAAACGCTTCAGAAGTCAACCCTTAACAAAGGACAACTCAAATTGTTACTCAAATTTCACGCGCTCACGAACTTCATACGAGTAAAATGCATATCACTTCATAAGTTATTATAGTGAAATGGTATTGAAAACTGGAATGAAGTATGCCACAATGCTTGAGAAACTCCATCACCGTGTCTTTGTAACGTTTCTTTGGTCTGCCGAATGAGCGCTTGCCTGGCGATATCTCGCCATAGAGCAATCTCTTTGGGGGGGGCGTCAGTCGTGGTCAGCCCACCGGAGCTGATAGTGTAGTAGGATAGCATGGATACTCTCCATCTCAGCACGCTGGATCACTTCAGACAAATGCATTTAATATTCCACTAATATGATTACGTGTCCGGTTTAACCCATACTTATTACCCACAGACCCTATCCTTCGTAGCTCTAAGCAATATCTTCATTTTTGCGATTATTCATCACTGTTCTACTATCCATTTACGCAAGATCCTTGGCTTCTTTACTCTATTGCCCATGTTTCCAGTAGAAATGGTGAATGTCTAATTTTCCAGATTTTCTTTTCTCGTTATGTGTCTCAGAAATTTCCAGTTTTTCTGATTTTATGAATAATTGTCCTTTTTGTTTCCATTTTCCTTAAAACTTCCTCGTTGCTTACATGCTCCGTTCCAGGTGTTCTCAGTATCCTTCTGTAGAACTACATCTCTGCTATCACGCCATCTGTGAGTAAATTATCCATTATTCATTGCGAGATAAGAGGACTGATATTGCAAAGCAGTTCAGCACTCTTTTCTTTGTTTCTTCTAACGAAGTTTTCCTGTTTCCTAATATTGTGTTTAATTTTTGGAAGTTTTTTGATGTCAACGAACACTCGTTGCCACTTTCGTAATGCTCATTGTAGTAGAGACTTTGTAATCGCAGATACCACTATAGTAACAATACTGGTGCCAGACGCCTTCGAATATCAAACTAACAGTACTCGCTCGATAATACTCGCTCGAATAGCAATCCATATAGTGACCGAATAGAGAAATAGTATAGTGAATAGAGTAGAGAATAGCGGTCCGTATAGTAATAGGGGATAGAGTAGAAATAGCGATCCGTATAGTAATAGAGGATAGACTAGAATAGCGATCATTTAGACGTCACGCACCTTCCTATATATGCGTTTCCTTTATGGTCACGTGATCCACTTAATTCAATTATGGGATCGCCCGTGTTTGCTCATTGGCGTTCTGGGTTCAAACTCAAGTGTCAGCAGTGACACTTTATTCCTATATAACAGGAAGGCATCATTTGTTATCTCAGTATGCCATCGGATTTCGGTGACACATTCACCGGCATATGATAAACACTTCTTAGATATTTAAATCTCCAATTCGTAGCTTGCATATTGGACTTAACAACCATACCTTCTGTCATCTTACAATTGACGCTGAGTCCTTTCTTCCCGCTTTTTTTACTACCTTTTGTCTGAGGTCATGTAGTTTTCTTTCTTTCTCTACCATCAACACAGTGTTATAAGATATCAGTGTGTATAAATGTTTTAATATTTATATCTGTTCATCCACAGGACAGAAAATCTGATTAAGAACGCTTTTTCAAGGCGCGTATTTTATTTACATATACGTTTTCGTTGGATGTCAGACGATCAGAGTGTTTCATAATTAATTTGACGGTTTACTCTTTTGATAAACGATATCTGATGCGACTTGTGAGGTTATTAACATTCCATCATCATCAAACTTCGTACGATTTGAGGGCGTGGATAGCAGGCACGCATGCGCGACACCATTTGATTAAACAAGGTGGTGTCTGTAAACGATGAAGATCCCAGTTAACAGTAACCCCAGGTTTCTGATGCCCGGGAAAGTGACTTACACTTTGCCGTGGCGGGAAAAGAGTCAATGGGTATAAGTATCACCGGGGAATAATTTTGAATGTGTGCAAAAATGTCCTGCGAAAAAAACCGACGTTTAAAAAATGTATTTAGTATCTATTGAAAAAAAAATATCTCTGAAAAAATTTTATCCATAAAATCTTTTTAGTTTTATTTATATTTAATTAATTAGTTTATTTTTTTAAATTTTATCTGTTTATTTATTTATTTATTTATAATTTATTTCGCTGCAGAGGAAGGTTTTCTCCGGTGAGGGTGCTGAGGAGACACAGTTTACATGATCTTTCCTCGTTTTCATCTTGCCCATCATGTTAGCGCTGCGTGCATTTTCGTAAAAGTAGACTGATGTGTGAGGCGGTGTAATGGATAGCGGCTCGGAATGAGAAATCGGAGGGCCGAGTTCAAATTCCAGTCGGGTTAGTTATGTTTAATTACGCTCAAATGCACTTGGGGGAATGTTATGAAAACATCTCTCTTCTTTCCCAAACCATTTTTAAAAAACCAGGGTCGAATAGCAGGAGAGACTGGATCCTTTCGTTTTAGTTGGCAACCAATCTACTACAGAAAGAAACGGCAACCTACTGCATGAGAATCTTCTGCCTAGTCAGTCAAGAATCGACAGAGACATGATTGTCCAAGCGTGTATCGCGTATAGCACTTAACTGACTGACGGACCCTAAACAATTTTAATGCCATTTTAATAAGGCTTCAGGGCATAGGTGATCATAACTCTGTCTTTATTATCTGTAAACTGCCATAAATTTTCTTTTCTTCCTATCTTTATCTTTATCTTATTATTACTATTATTTGATTTCCTGATGTTATCGGACTGGAGGGGTCGATCCAAGAGTGCGGCACCTTTGAAAAGTGCCTGAAAACCATACCACTGGTTGACCCAAGCCTTGTGAGTGAAATTGGGTAGACGGAACACTTGGCGGCCGTCGATAGCTGTACTAGCACGAAGTCACAAGTCATCGTGGCCGAGGGCCTGAGCGTGCTGGCCTTGTTCAAATTTTTGATCACGCTAGATAACACGCTCTCTCCCAGAAACTGTAACTAAGGTCTGCTCAGAATAGTTCCAGTATAAACCGCAGGTGTACTCTGTGGGTGTTGAATAAATTATTATTATTATTATTATTATTATTATTAATAATAATAATAATAATAATAATAATAATAATAAATCAAAGCATTTGTACGTCAGCTGCAGTCGAGATTATCTAGTCATTGTGAACTCGATTCACTTGTCAATGGCTGCATAGAATGTGCTTCTTCGGGGATACATACGGTTTGGAATTCAGAGTTTTCCTTCTCCTAGACTGGTTGCTATCCAAGGCTAGAGAATCTAGCTTTTTCCAAGGTTTGTAAGTGAGAAGAAATGGATTAATTCCTTTTCCAAGAGCATTAGTGCGAAAGTGAATGCAGTAAACTAGATCAAAATTCGAACTCGGTTCACCGACTCTTTCTGTGCCGGAATGGGGCTGTCAGACCATTACGGTTGTTCAAGGAAACAAGTGCTGAGGCATTTCTTTAAAAGTTTTATATCTTTTCGGAGTGCCCTATTTTGATAGGATCCAGTGGAGAATTCGCCATGCAGCACGATCTTGGTTAGACGTAGGTCATTCAGCTTGGAGACATGTCCTGCCTAGCGTAACAACGCGTTCAACAGCTTGGTTATTCGGAGAACACACTGTTGGAAATGCAGTCAATCCAGTGAATGTTGAGTTTGTTGTGAAGGCTGCGCTGGTAGAAACGTTCAACAAGTCGTAGGTGGTGACGTTAGATGATTTACAACGATGAGATGTACACGAGGTTGGTCAGGACAAATGCTTTTATACGCACAGACCTACATGCTTGCTTTCAGATGCTTGTTGTTTCCAGTATAATTTATATAACCTTCTAAATGCGCCGTTTGCTTTCATCAGTGTGCTGTCGATCTTTTTTGTCGATCTTTTTTGTCGATCTTTTTTGTCGATCTTTTTTGTCGATGTTGGCGTCTGATGAAATTATGTATCCTAAGAAGCTGAATTTGTGCACTGTTTTCAGCTCAGTCTCGCCGATTGGAATGTGCGGAGAGTGATATTCTTCATGAGGTGCAAACTGACAACGAACTTCGGTTTACTAAAAGCTGACTTCGAGTCAGAATATTTTTTTAAAAAAAAAAAGGCTGAAAGAGAATTGGTAATAGCTCCATGGTTAAAACAGTGAGCATGAGCCAATAAAGATTTACTGTTTAATGTATTATTTGCTAGAGTTAACCAAGAAAATTGACTCTCATATAAAAAAATAGATTTGTTCCGCTCGTATATTCGCAACTAGGCCGATTAATAAGATCTTGGATACGTTTTTTAATCATTTCGCCCCAAATTTGGTTTGGGTTGTTTTGTTTTACGGTATATCAACCTCAATGGGTTATTTAATGACGAGAAGGTTTTGACAATACATGCGTATGAATAGAATATATTCTTTGTAAGCTTTATTGATATACTTTTGTCGAGAATCTGGTTTCATTGATGTATTCTTTTCAGATACACGGTTTGTAGAGAAATTGATTTTGACATTCTCATTTGGTTTATAATTTTTGGTAGAATCCTTCTATCTGCTTATACATATTGTTTATATTATAATATTTTTGTCTTGAGAGAGCAAGATCTGAGCACTCGGTTGATATATGTTCAATCGTATATGCAGTTTTACATACTTGACATAATGGTTGAGCTTTTTTTAGTAAGTACGAGTTATTTTCGTATCGCCAATGTCTACTCGGGCCAGTACCATTTTATTTTTACGAGATTTTCTAGGAAATGACTTCTATTCTCCTAGTTTGGGCTGGATTGCGAAGGGTTTATTGTTTGAATTATCGTCCCAGTACTGCTGCAATTCCTTTTGAATGCATTTATTAATAACCTCCTTAAAATCTGTGTGTGGGTTTTCGTCCTTGTATCGACATTCATATCTAAAGCAGACTTCGCTGCTCGATCTGCTTCATTATTACCTTTAGCTCTGGCGTGGCTTGGAATCCAACATAGTTTGGTGTCTTTATGCTTGTTAATAGTGCTCGTCTTGGATAATATTTTCATAATAAGTTGGTTGTTGAATTTTTTCCTTCAAAGCCAGTAGGACGGATTGTGAGTCCGAAAAACTTAGAAATTTTTTTGTTTGCTCTCTGAGATAATGTTGAGAGCTAGCTCGTTTGCATAAAAGTCTGCAGGGAAAATAAAGCTTACTTTTGGAAGGCTTCTTTTTGGGGGTAATATTTTGGGTCACTGTTGCACATCCTATCCTCAAAGTTTGACCTGTCTGTATAGATGGGTGTATGGTTAGAGAAGTATGCCCTGAAACTTATTCTGGAATGTGAGTGGATACGGTTTTTGTTTGGGGAAGTTATGTAGGGATTTCTACTCCTTCTAAATTTAAACATAGGTCATTGTATAATTTGCTTAATTTGCAGAAATGTAGGCATTTGATTTTCGTTTTGGAAAACGTAAACCCATTTTCAGTGTCTTATTTGTGAATTTTATTGAGACATTGTTGGAGTTGTCATTCAGTGGTATTCATATGTCATGATCAGTACATAATTAGAAAATCATTGACATATAGATAACTTCTCACTCTTGGGCTTAGGGTTTTAACTAAGGCGTTTTTTACGCAAAATAGCGTCACCAAAAGAACGCTTCCTTGTGGAACCCCTTCTTCTTGATCTTGCAATTCCGATAACGTACTTCTATACAGACTTGAAATTCCGTATGAACTGAATCAGCCTTCCTTTTAGACTCAGTTCATGCAGATCATTCAAGATACCAAATTTCCATGTTGTATCGTACGCCTTTGCTATTGCCGTGAGGTGCTCTTTCGCAAGGAAACAAAGGTTTCGAGGCATACTAAGTGATCCATGGTATTTCTTTTTCTTTTCCTAAAAGCACTTTAGTAGTCACTGATTAGGCCGTTAGTTTCCAGGTACCAAGCCAACCTGTTGTTGACCATTCTCTCTATAGTTTTACATAGGCAGCTCGTTAGTGCTATCGGCCTGTATCTTTCAGGGTCTTTTGTCATTCTTTCCAGATTTTGAAATAGGGATGATGAATTACTGTCTCCACATATCTGGGAAGTTGCCACTTGTCTATATGTTGTTATACAATTTTAGTAAGAGTTGTAGTGATTTGTTGGGCAACTGTTTTATGAATTGATATTGGATATCATCTGGTCCCACGGCTGTATTATGGGCTTTCTTTAAATATTCATTTAGTTCCTTTATAGTGAATGGTAGGTTATAGCTCTCAGCATTATTTGATTTAAAGTTTAATTTTTGTTTTTCCGCATTTTGTTTGAGCTTCAGAAATTGTTGTCTACGATTTTTGGCAGATGAGGTTTTGGAGATTGTTTTGGCTAATTGATCAGCGATATACTTTTTGCCGGTTATTTTACAGTTATTTATCGAGAGATGTTTTATAGCGTTAGTATGATGTTTACCAGCTATTTTCCTTATCATATCCCATACAGATTTTGTTTTTGTGGCAGAATTATGTCTGCTGACGTAATTTTTCCAACATTCTTTTTTTTTTGCTTTTTCTTTTTAATTATTTTCCGTTCTTTTGCTCGAAGTTACTTAAATTATAACAAATTAGAGGTTGAAGGCTGTTTGTTGAAATCTCTCTACTTGAAAGTTCTTCTGAGCCTGATACCTTCCTTACACTTATCATTGAACGAAGGTCTGTTACGTTATTTTTTTTTGTTTTTTTGTCCTGAACTTTTACTAGATATAAGAATTTCCGTAAACATTTCTAACTCCTTGATGTATTTACCTTCAGCAAGTTTATCAGAACATTAGTTTTTAAATTCGTCCCAGTTCACTCCGCCTAATTTCCAACGGAGAGGATTTTTATCATTATGTTCTGAATATTGCAGAACAATTGACAAGTGATTACTAACGCTCGTGTCTGCTAGAATGTTTCAAGAGAAATCCATATAAATTGATGGATCACATATGGATAAATCCACTGCAGAGTAGCTGCCAGTAAATCGATTCATCGAGGTAGGAGTTTTATCGTTATAAAAACATAAATCATTGCTGTTTATAATTATTTCTAAAGCCCTTCCTTTTTGGTTTGTGTCCTTAACAGCCCAATACGGTTCTGTGACAGTTAAAGTCCCCTAGTATCATAACGGTGTATTCGGACCTTCAAAAATGTGGATGATTCTCCACAAAACTATAATCAAATCTCATGTGCTGGTGTCGGTTCTTAAGAACTGACATTCGTACGTCGAATTCGACGGGAGATTGGAGTGTATGTGTGTGTGTATATATATATATATATATATATATATATATATATGACAAGGTCAATATAACAATAACGTGTCTTATTTTATCAAATATATATATATATATATATATATATATATATACTATGATGATTGAAATGTTAAGCAGCAAATTTACGTTTAACACTTTCGTACTTCTCGTATAAGATAATAAAAATATTCATTGCATTTAATTATATTACATTAAATTTATGTAACAACATTCTTAATAAACGATTACTTCATTCATATTGCCCTATAAAAATAATTCATTTGTCACTATTTCGTTTTAAATGTTAATCTAAACGAAAATTCAGCATATTTTTTAAAATATAGATATATTATTTGAAAACGTCGAGTAAATCCAACAGTATGCGATGAAGCAGCTGTTCGCTGTCCCCAAAAAAAAGAGTTCCAGGAATTTTTTAAAAGCTTTTCACCAAAGCAAGGCGGCAGTGATACCAACAAGAAAGTGGTTACAGAGAGTGGGAGCAAGAGTAAAGAGATGTGATAGAGGAAAGGATGAAGAGAAGGACGGGAATAGATCAAGGCATCTGGAGATGTCGATTGACATTGCATTTGAATAGTTGGAGATTATAGCTATCAGGGAAGCAAGTAAGAGGAAGGTAGTTCCACAGAGAGGAAGTGCGAGACATGAAGCTATTGGAGTAGAAGAGACGGCTACATTAAACCGTTTCGACAGTGAAAGGGTTGGACTGAGATGCCAGCCTAGTAACACGTTTAAATTCATGCAGTTTTGGGAACTAATAAAAGTAGCTCGTCGGAGCAGTTACCGTGAAATTATTTGTAGAAAAGACAGAGGGAAGCGACGGCACATTTGTGAGAGAGCGACAGTAAAGTGCCAATCACATTGCATTTCCGTCTTTGGATTTTGTCGAGGACCTTAAAACGAACAGCGGGAGCACCAGACCATATATGACAGCAGTATTCTATGCAAGGGAAAATGGTTGATTTATAGATTTTTTCATAAATGGAAACAAAGATGGCTAAAGTGCGTGTCTTCAGAAGGAGACTACTTTGAAGGAAATTAAATGCCGAAATGATGTGTTGTAGTTTTCTTTTTATGGCAATAGTCCCGATACGTTTTGATTAGATAATGTATCTGTATATAAAATAATATATATATATATATATATATATATATATATATATATATATATATATATATATATAATTAAGTAATGAAAATCTTGGTAATCCGTATGGATAATCCTAAGGAGGATGAAATCCTGAGAGCTCAATGTTAAGACAGAGCGAATAATTCAATTTAAAACAAAAACAGACCAATTTAAGGCTCCATTTGTAATAACTTATTTCACCAGAGAATTTTATTTTTCTCTGGATCTTAGGGCTCCACTTTCAAAGGATGAAACGAGAAATGAATTTAAAATTTACACTTTTGACGGGCAATATTAAGCTTATATAATTTGACAGAAGGTGGTGAGTAATAGTGTGAGAGACATGGTCGCGTTTAAAGAGGGAAGGGAGAGTTTTAAAATTTCTTTTTATATTTCTTTTTATCATAATACTTAATATTGAGGAAGGATGTGGTAAGGATCAGACACTGACCTATTTAATCGGTCAACTCAACGGAAATGATAAGGGAAAAGGAAAAAAGAGAAAAAAGGGAAAAAGAAAAAAGGGAAAAAGAAAAAAGGGGGGAAGTAAAGCGATAAGAGATGTACGTAGGGCTTTTAAGAGGAAGGAGAGGAGTGATATAGCTTTAGCAATTTAGATAAAAACAAATTTTAACGTTTCATAATAATTTAAATGTTTAAAAACTTCACAAAGAAATTAAATTTAATGCTTGTTAGCAATTTAAATATTCAACTTCTCCACAAATAAATTAGGGATTTAATATAGGCCAAATAGTATATTAATAAACAACAATAATAATAAAAAAATTACTAATAGTAATATTTTAATATTGTGAATGACTGTTTCTTTTTCCATTGATCGTTTGGCATTTATGGATCCCTTTTCAAGTGATTTTACTTATTTATGTTTCCCTAATTTCCTATTAAATCAGTTTAGTTAGTGGAGGCACGGTGGAGTAATAAATAGCGGCGCGATTGAGCAATCGGAGATCCAAGTTCGAAATCCAGTCAAATCCATTACATTCACTTACGTGCTAATACCCTTCTTCTCCCTCCAGCTATGGGTATATATAGCAGGATAGACCGGGTTCTATGGCCTTGGATGGCAACTGGTCGACCGCAGAAAGAAATGGCAACCTACTGCGGGAAAAAATCTGCCTCGTCAGTCTTGTATTGAAAGAAACATGATCGCCTACGCATGTATCACGCATGGCACATAACTGACTGAGTTAGGCTTATTTCAGATTACGCTACCACACTCCCCCCCTCCGAAAACTAGACCACGGGACAAGCTTGCGAGACATTGCGCTATAAGAGCCACTAAGTTTGGTCTTGCTAATTTTTTTACATTATGCTTTTTTTTAATTTTATATGCCGTGTCCCTTCTGGGCGTTGATGATCATGGCTCTCCATAACTTCCCATTCTTTTGTAGCGCCTAGCAATTTTTGTTTTATTACTATCCTTCCTACCCCATGGTTAGATAAATTACTTGTTGTTTCCTCACTGCCTCTATTGCCTTCGGTATGTCGTGTGACTGAAAAATTCTGCAAGGCACACTAATTAGCTCTTTACGAAGCTTAACTTAGTCTGGTACAAGGCCACTAGAGGAACGTGGATGGAAAATAAACTTTGCTGCAGTAACTATTTAGACTTCAAGATGAGCTCTATAAACATCGATCCACGGTAGCTTTTCTGATTGATAACTTGACAATACCACAATTAGGATCTAATTATTTGTTCAGAAAACGTGGCGTTCGTTATTTTAGGCCAACTCATAGTACAACTGAAGGACAGAACTGGAGACCTATTTCAAGTCTCGTCGTTTCACAGGGAGCTGGATATTTTAGTTTCGGTTTGGGTTTCCTGAAGTCAGCTTACGAAACACTTGCTTTTCACATTTGCTTACGTATGAGATACGTTTATTGTATTTCATCTCGACTTGATATATTATTTCAATTTTATTCTAAAACAAACTTTTTCTGTGAAATTCACTAAAAATTTAAGAAACTTGGCCTGGTTACTTGGAAACTAATTAAATATTTTTCATTTTAAAGTTAATTTAATATTCTTCTCCATTAAATTTTTATTCATAAAAGAAAATGCACTAATGATCAACTTTATTGATTTTTGCATTATCTGTATTTCTCTTACTACGTTGAATTTTCAACAGACATTTTAATTTTACTTGATTTCTTAATGAAATTTTTTCTATTTTTTCTTCTTAAAATGTTAAAAGTCTTTATCAAGAAAGTTAATTTTAATAATGTTTTGTTATGAATAATTTTTAGCAAACTTTTCTTCCGGAGTCATCTTTCTTGGATTCTAATTTCCAAGGCAAAATTTATTTCAAAATGTCATTATCTGTGGCATAAATTTAATTTGTTTCTCAATTATATTGTTATGCATAACCACAAATATATTGATGATGAAATTTCATTTTGGACGAGCAAACTGTGGTTTTCTTTAAAAATGTTATTTAAAGAATATGTAGAATTTTATTTTAGTTTACTATTTAAAACAAATGAAGTATATTTTATGGTAATATCAAATTATGGTAATTTATTAATAATGTTGTTACGTAAATTTAATGTCATATAATTAAATGCAATGAATATTTTTATTATCTTATACGAAATGTACGAAATATAACCCTAATCTAAAATCATAATATATCTATCTATCTATCTATCTATCTATCTATCTATATATATATATATATATATATATATATATATATATATATATATATATATATATATATAACAAAATAATTCACGTTATTGTTATGTTGACTTACTTTGTCAGATATATATATATGTGTGTGTGTGTGTGTGTGTATACAAAGATATAGGACAAAGTAAGTTAACAATATATATATATATTTATATATATACATATATAGATAGATATAGATATTGTCATTGTCAATGTATACATATATATATTGTCATATATATATACATATATATTGCAATAGTTATTGTATATATATATATATATATATTGTCATATATATGTATGTATATATGTATATATATTCATTATCATTGTGTATATATATATATATATATTCATATTTTCCCATATATATATATGTATATATATATACATATATATATATGTATATATACATATATATATACATATATATATATATATATATATATATATATATATATATATATATATATATATATATGACAAAATAAGTTAACATAACAATAGTATATTTATTTCTAAACAATAGCTATTTTTACGTTTATTTTTAATAATATATGGTTTTTGTTTTATTCAAACTGTTTTAACAATAATAATTAATTCAAAGAGTAAAATGCATATAAGATTTTGTACATCCTTATTAACGGATTGGGAAGTGATAAATCACAATCTTATCTATTAATTCATATTATATATTAATTTTGATAAAGAAAAATATATTAAATGTGACAAAGAAAAATATATGGTAAAGAAATTTATGTTAATTGTGATAAAAAATATATATATTAATTTTGATAAAGAAAAATATATATTGTGTTAAAAAATACATATTAATTATGTTTAAAAAATATATATTTGTTGTGGTAAACAAAATATAAAATCGAACCGAATTAATACGAACGGAATAATTTCTGAGTCGACCGCCACGTTGTATACATTCGTGTGTTGTGCCGTGCTTTTCTCCTCCAATTTTATTGTACTGAGACTTTTTTCCCTACATTGATTCTTATTGGAAAAATAGTTTCGTTTTACGAATATTTCGGCTTACGAACTGCCTTCAGGAACGAATTAAATTCGTCAACCGACGTTCCACTCTATATTAATTGTAATATAGAAAAAATATGTTAGTAGTGATAAAGAAAAAAAAAATATATATGTATTAATATATATTAATTGTGTTAAAAAAATAAAATATATCAATTTTTAAATAGACAATATATATATTAATTGTGGTAAAGAAAAATATATGTTAATTGTGATAAAGAAAAAATATATATTTATTGGGGTAAAGAAAAAATATATATTTATTGGGGTAAAGAAAAAATATATATTTATTGGGGTAAAGAAAAAATATATGTTGTGATAAAGAAAATTAAATATTAATTATGGTAAAGAAAAACTATATATTAATTGTGATAAATGTTCATATGCATATATAAATATATATATATATATATAAATATATATATATATATATATATATATATATATATATATATATATATGTGTGTGTGTGTGTGTGTGTGTGTGTGTGTGTGTGTATGTAAGTATGTATGTATATACCAAGATAAAGAGGTTTAACTTTTCGAGACAAATTATTTTTTGCTCTTAATCTCGACATTTTTTATTCGATTTTCTCAACGAGTGCTGTGAACTACCGCAAACCCACTCCGAAACTAAAAATCTTATTTCCCAATACAGGCTCTCAGTTGTACCGAGAGTTGACCTCAAGTGAAGAACTCTCTATCACGAAACTTTGCATTGTCTGGCACAAGTCAGTGATGATGAGAGATTCGGTGTCATCGTTGCATGTAAATATCTTTGTTTTCGATGAAAGAGAAAAAAAACGATTCGATTGTGAGATTAGTTTATTCATCTACAAACGACTTCTAAAAAAAAAACTGAATAAAAACAATCAGATATTTTGCAAAGTTTTTTTTAAAATATTCGACCTTTACTTGAAGCTACACCCGCTGCTGCAACGCCTGCTTTTACTAATATCGACTCTTCTTTATTTTCTGTTAAGTGTTTAACAAGTTATAAACTATGATTAACATAGAACAGGTGGCTTCCAAAAACACGTTATCTGTTTCTATTACATGGCCATAGGCCAGTGTTTTGTTTATATATATTATGTCTGCGTACGGGTGTATGTTTAGGCATCAGTCTTTCATTGATACAGGTTTGATTAAAGAAGACAGGGAATTGTTTTTATTTATTTATTTTTCAATCATATCACCCCATACAAAGCAGTGAAGCCACTAAGACACAAAGGGTTACTGAGTGTGAAAGAAAGAGACAAAAAAACATTAAGGCGCGGGAAGAATAGAAGAGTAATCAAGAGGGTAGATAGTGATTGACATCGCATTTAAATTTTTGAAGATCAATGTTGACTGGAAAGCATGAAACCGAAGAGAGTTCCACAAACAAGAAGTGGGAGAAAAGAAACTCTTAGCATAGAACTTACGGCTATATCTAGTCAATTTAACTGTGAATAGATGAGACCTAACCACAAATCTAGTACCGCGTTTAAAATTAATAAATTCTAGGTAACACCGAAGAGTTCATCCGAACAGTTGGCATAGAAACGGCGCAGAGAATCTAAATTACGTTGGTGGGGATAAGTGACTGAAGCCGAAACGCTATGTCAGGATTAATAATGTTGATGATTCTTTGGATTTTATCTAGAATCTCTAAATATACAGCAGCAGCACCAGACCAAATGTGACAGTAATATATATATATATATATATATATATATATATATATATATATATATATATATATATACATATATATATATATATATATATATATATATATATATATATATATATACATATATATAGTTATCTTGACTTGATTACATTAAAGAGAGCGGATGTTTAGGTTGAATGAATGTAAACATTGTCCAAATATTTGTGATCGAGAACTTTCACCTATATTTCTGCTCTTTATCGATCTACGAAGGTTTTGGGCACGTGTCCGGCTCTCACCTATTCAATGACTTTTAAATCTTATATAGCTGCCATATCAAAACTGGAGCTGTCCAATCCTCTCTTTGACAACCTTGACAGAGTTCGGAAACGTTTTCCATGAGAAACACTCTGACGATCTACACATTCCTTAGTTCGACCAGGTCATAAATTTACAACTAAGTCCCGCTATTCCATATATATAGGAGTGAGCCATCCTCATTCCCTTATAGTTCCATTTGTAAAAAGGAAGTTCCATTCAGGCATCATCTTCATCGGAGCCGGTACTTTATGGAACAGACTCCAGAGGGGATGCTTCCCCGAGCACAACAATTTTAACCTCTTCAAGTTTAGAGTCAACCGTTACATATCCTGCATATTCTTATAGTCTGCACTTACTTTTCACTAGTACGTCCATACAGCCTCTTTTAGTAACATTCTACCTTCAGTGGCTCTTGGTTTTTGTACTGGAGGAACAGTTAGTTGAAAAAATAATTCGAACTAAAAGATTATTTTCTGTCGTCTCCGATTATACGGGTATGTATGTGTAACTAGAATTACGATTTTTTAATCATCTCACTCCAAACAAGGCGATAAGCCACTAAGATTTAAGGGGTTAGTGGATGTAAGAGAATAAAAGAAAAAGAAAACCTTATGAAGGGGAGAGAACAATAAAAGAACATCAGTTAAGAAGACAGAAGACAACGATTGACATTGCATTTAAATTTTTGAACATCAGTGTTGACCAGAAAGCAAGAAGCCGGAAGATAGGTTCACAAGGCAGAAGTGCGAGAAAAAATGGTGTTAGCATATTCACACTCATTTGACCAACGCTAACAACCAAGAGGTAGAAAACCTTTTGTTTTTCTCCAGTAGCCCTTTCTTTTCTTTATTATTATTTTTTTTTTTTTGGTTAGGTCCTTAACAGAGGTATACAACTCCGAACATCCAGTTTTAATTTGTATAATTCCTTTTTTTAATCAAAGTGAGGACAATCTTTTTAGTATTTCTTCTTATTGTACATAAGGAGAAATACTAAAAAAATTGTCCTCACAAATACAGCTCACACCTTACGAAGACCTTTATGTATGTAAAATATGTGTGATCTTCGATTTTTTTTTTATTATTATTTTTACAAAAATGATTATTGGAAGATGTTATGACATTTATGGCCTTATGACACTGGTTGGGACTCGGAAGGAAATGTGTATACAACTGAAATCATAGTAAATAATAATAATAATAATAATATTAATAACAATAATAATAATAATAATAATAATAATAATAATAATAATATTAATAATAATAACAATAATAATAACTAGAAAGACCCGTGAAAATTTAACTGTTTTCCTATTTGACTTCTATGATGAATCTTAATTCTTAAGTTAATGACTGAATAAGCTTATGGTCAGTTCTATAACAATGAAATAACCATAGAAATTTCCTTATCACATCGTTAAATATGTGAGCTAAGAAAATATTACAATAACAATCATAAATATGAATGCTGGTCGTTATTTTAAGTGGGTACAAATGGAAAAATTTGAAATCGATAACTTTTTCCATTTCAATAAAACAGCCGCTGAACACCTTTTATCTTCCCTTCTTTCTTTCTTTCTTTCTTTCTTTCTTTCACTCATCCATTTTCTCACTGAAACCAAGTCGTGTCTCTGATATGTGTTTTGTTTGTCCACGCAATCAAAACGAGATTGTCCATTATTTATGAGGTATTGGCAGGAGAAATTAAATACTTCTATCGTTTAATTATTTCATTCATTTTCTCGATGAAACCAAGTAGTGTATTTCCCCCTCTTTCTACGCGATCAAAACGGAATAGCCCATTTCACTGGTTTACAAAAGCTTTCTCCGTCCTGGGTATGACGATAAACTACATCCGCATCTTGGGTAAGACGATAAAATACATACAACAGCAAGGCCTCTGATCAGGAGGTTTTGAGGAGCGTTTAACCACCTCTTAATTGCTGGTGTTACCAGGTCCACCCTGACCCGGGGTGGTAGCACCTGTTAGGGTCCTAGCTATGGGCAAATAGATAACCCCTAACTGGGATCAAAACACTATGAAAGTGTAAAAATATGTTTTAACAATACAAATACTTTGTAAAAAAAATATTACCAGCAATACATTTTTTTAAAATATTACCAGCAATACATTTTTGAACAAAAATTATTGCCCGAAATAGATTTTTGAAGGAAAAAATATCACCAGCAATACATTTTTGAAAAAAAAAAATTACCAGCGATACATTTTGAAGAAAAAATATTACCCGAAATAAATTTTTTTGAAGGAAAAAATATTACCAGCAATACATTTTTGATTAAAAAAATATTACCAGCAATACATTTTTGAAAAAAATTATTACCAGAAATAGATTTTTGAAGGAAAAAATATTACCAGCAATACATTTTTGAAAAAAAATATTGCCAGCAATAAAAATTTTATCGGCATTAAATAACCCATTGAGGTTGATATGCCGTAAATCAAAACAAACCAAAGCAAACCAAAAATTTTCTCTGAGGCTCACATGTCAACAGGTGCTCTTTATTAATTTTGATGCGTTGAATTCAGATTTCAAACAATTTTGCTCTATCACCCCTAGTATTTTTGTTTTCACATACCACGTTTTATTATACTGCATATAAATTCAAAATATAATGTTTATTTTATCTATTCCAAAAGCATATTACAAAAAATAGCATAGATACAGAGTATTGACGGAACTAAATTATTTGGATAACGCTATATATACACGTCATTATACAGCAGACAGTGAGTTGTTTTGAACGATCTCGTGTACTTTACACCCGGAATGTTGCGCAGGAGCATCCAGTAGATGTCCCCCATCCTGCTATGGTTCCACTTGCCTTGGTAGTTTCTTTCCATCTTAGTAATATCTTGGTGGAACTTTTCTCCATGCTCATCACTCACTGCTCTAAGGTTCAGAGGGAAAAAGTTAAATGTAGGAGTGGAGACAGGGAATTTCCCGATACACTCTTGGTAATCTGGTATCTGTGTATTACCAAGGAAGCCATGACTGATTAACTTAAATACTTCACATGCTCTCAGTTTATTTAAGATAAGAGATTCTGCAGTAGCACAACCGGTTTTCCATGTCGAAGAATGAGGCAAAGTCCTTGTTTGGTGTCCTGAAAATGGTGACCCTTACATCTGCCGCGACCAAGTTCTACTGCATAAGCCGGGATACCAGGAGCTCTTACTGCTGCTTAGATAGGTACAAATCACGGGCAAGGACATTCAGGCTTTCCCGGGTGATCCCCTGAGAAGGGGGTTGCTCACTGCCCCTTGCTACTGAATAAACAGGGACATTGTCATCATAAGAGACCGACTTGGAAGAATTTTCTTCTGAATGCAATTTTTATATGATGAAAGGATAATATCTTTATGTGCTGGTTGAGTAGGGACAAAGAGATCATCTGAGTGAGAAACAGGTCTCATAGATGAAGAAAGCTTGGAATACTTTATTTATTTATTTTTGGGGGGTGGGGGTGGGGAGGGAAGAAGCACTGAAATCAGTTCTATTTGTTAGACAAAAATAACAATCACCTCCATGTCTTCGTTGCTCTCGGCAGACCATCGGGACGGCAAAGGCAAAGGCTGCTTTCTTGGCATAGATCTATACTGTTAGTCCATTGTAACAGGGTTCACAACAGATGTGTGGGTCCCAGGATTTGTCCAGATCTTCAATTTTACAGTCAAAATAATGAATGTCAGCAGTTCTCTGGAGAGGAGTAATTGTTCGGTGCTGTGCAAATGTCGTGAATTCCCTACACACATAACAAAATTAATTTGCCTTGTTGATTCATCGTCGGTGTTTTAAAGTAACTGAAACTATTATAGTAATATATGTATTAGCTCGCGAAAATATGAAAAAGCAGCATAAAAATTGGTCATATATATCTGGTTATGTCCATGTATAATGAATTTGAAGAGGGTTTCATTCCGCTGCAATGAAACAGCCCGCAGGGCCGAGTGCGGACCGGCAAAGGCGGTGATTATGTCAGTTGCTTTGTAAAAAGAATATAATTCCTAAAATTTAAAATGAAAAATAAAACAACACAATGTCTTAAATAGAACACAGCTGTCAGTCTTGTATGCATGTACATATATACATTTTACGTATTTTCTGTTTATGAGTTATTTTTATCGATACAACTTATTTGAGTAAATGTTTTAATTAAACAGAATTAATTACATTTACCGGCCTGTATATTCGAGTAATCGTGTAGAAAATATGCGTCTGATGTATCAATTAAGGACATCCGAGGAACCTCATTACTATCTGACAGACAAAAGATTATATGACGAGCACCTTTCACATACTCAGAAAAAAACACACCTCTTTTTCTCAGGTAAAACATTTGGTAGTTATGGAGTTAGGCTAGTTCCGCCAGTTCATGCCTTTACAGCTAGAAGACGTCATGCAATTTCTACAGTCGAATCACTTTCATTTCCTTCGCATTCCAATTCTAAGGAGAAAGTTTTATCCTAGGAACTGCTACGTTTTAGAACATACTCCCGCGTGGTTGCTTCCCGGAAAACTATAATCTTGGCATCTTCGAGTCGAAAATCAATCGTTAACTTTCCTCCTTATCGTCATAGTTTTCGCTTCAAATCACCTCCTCCTTCACTAATATCCCACATATCATTCTGCATAATCATTTTAACAGTAATCCTCTACATTGAGTGTCTCTCGAGCCTTACATTGGATGAAGCTTAGTATTTTTTTAAAAGTACTTGGCCTCTGGGTAAGCATTAGCTAACCGGATACCTCACTTATATACCCGGGGGATATTTTTGAGCCATTCTCTGTGTATATATCAGTGGAGCGGCGAAATGAATGCGCTAATTATTTTATAATGAGAATGCGACGAACGTTCGGCAAGAATTGTTTTAGATTTTGGAAAATAAGATTTCATTATCTGAAGAGGTTATTAAGAAAGAATATTGTTCTGATTTGTAACTTAGTTGCGTATATCTTAATGATGTCTGTGGTGGGCCCAGGTAAAAAGTATCTTTTTCGAAGGCTTATTTGCAAAGCAAGCAAATTCTTCCATCTGTAAAACTGGAGAAACGACACCTATTGTAACTGGCTTCCTCGTCTCAGACTAAGAGATGCTTAATAAATTTGTTTAAAGACTGCTAGATGCGCTGTTTTTTTTTTAAATTCACAGGCCTCTTGCAGATTTTGCAACAATGTAAATTTCTTATGCGAATGTCGAATCTCTAAAGAAAAATATTCGTGAATAGAACTTTAATTAAAAAAACAAAACAGAAAGGATCTGCATGTTTAATTTTTATCGCATTTTTACACTTCGAATAAGATGTTGTGCATTGGGATCAAAACTGTGGTTTAAAAAATTCGAAGTTCATGCCTGTATTGCTGTTTTATACAAATAGTTTCGACCGTCTCGGTCATTTTCAAGAATCAATTTAGTGTTAGTGTGATAAGTAGGATTCCATTGTCTGCATTCTAGTATTCTCTGGCAAGCTTAAATTTTGAATTACTTTACCGTGATGTCATGTGTAACACTTATTGGGAGCGAGGCTGCACCAAAAAGGATACGTTCATATATATATATATATATATATATATATATATATATATATCAGTTTATTTTATTTAACTTTGCTCTACTTAGCGTATTGAGCACTCTACGTTTTATCTTTGTTACTTGGTTGGGTGTTTTTTCTTTGGACTGGAAACTTAAGTCACTGGATGATTTTTCCCGCTCTGTTCTAATGTTTCTAGTTCTGTCTTTTTGTTTCCAATTTTTTTCCTCGGATACCAATTTTATTTTGATATATTTGCAAGTTGTGCTATCCGAGGTTTTTACCAGCCGTGTATTATTATTAGTACATATATATATATATATATATATATATATATATATATATATATATATATATGTTTCGATCCTAGCTAGAGGCAACCGGTTGTCTAGACACACTGACGAACTGTGATACAGCGAAACAGTCTGTCCGTGGATGACAATATATATATATGGTCCTGGAAAATTTATTTCAGTTGAGGAAGTGGGAATTTGTAAACAGTAACTATTACTGCTAATAATGCAAGACTCTTCGGTAAGACAAATCATGTTCTCTCAGTCACTGTGTTTTTATCTACAAATAAATACACTTAAATTCAGTTAAATTCACCTCTCTGTCGTGCGCCAACTGCTTAGGGGTAGAATCTCTGCCTGATGCCATTTCAGCCGGATTTCGATCCTAGTTAAAGGCAACCGGACGTCTAGCCACACTGACAAGGTATGATACAGCGTAACAGTTTCTCTGTACATGACAATATATATATATATATATATATATATATATATATATATATATATATATATATATATCCTCCACAGTGTCAACACGCAGCAAAGCACTACACTAGTCGCTATTTAAGTTTCACGGTCTCCAGGCAACTAGAACACAAATGAAAGATGGAAGGACTTAGAATTTATACCCTAGTACAGTAATACAGAGTTTTCCCCCCTGTCTGGATAGCCTAGGCGTTGATTACTGTTATTTACTGCTCAGGTAGATGCCGGCCTTTTGGTTTTTCTTCTTTCTTAGTTTAGAATATTTCTCGTCTAATGTTTTTTTTGTTCCTTTTTTTAATGTCTTTTGGGAGGTAGTCTGTTGGTTGTAACCAACATTTTCAATTTTTGTATATATATATATATACATATATATAAATATAATAACAGATGGATCTTGATCTTGTCAAGATTAGCGAACCCAATTATCTCCTTGTCAAGATTAGCGAACCTAATTATCCTCATGTCAAGAATAGCGAACTCTTGACAAAATATATTTATTTATTAAACGCAATGTTGAAAATGAAAATGAACTCATTTATTCATAATTGAACAATTAAAATAACATATTATTCACTTTCCATTAAAATCAAATAAAACGAAATTTCACACTACCGACACCGAGGTTCGATCGTGACACTCTGAACTTATGAATATATGTTTTTTATGTATAAATAGCGGTGTCAGGCTACTGACTGCAGTGATTATTGAGTAACTATTGAGTGGAATGAGTGCGAATTATTGTGCGTCGATGATTTGGGTTTTGATTTAGGATTTACTGGACGTGAAGCCAACCCACGCTACTAACAAGGTATTCACTGAAATGGTTAATTATCTTTGGTTGATTTTTACTTCTTTGTTCTTGTTAAGTATTTATTTACAGTTGTAATTAAATACTATTTTATTTAACATTGAAGTTTTGAGTTATACTTAATTATTAACGGCCACCGTACGTCGCAAATGTTGTAAAAAAACATGAAAATAAAAGTATCATTCATGTAATATTTTATTTAAATTTGTATTCATGTAATATTTTATTTAAATTCCTTGAGGTTTCAGATTTTATTATTCAAGTCAATGTTTTCACAATAAAATTGGGGATCTTGTCAAGTTTAGCGAACCCAATATTTCCATGTCAAGAATAGCGAATCCAATTATAACCGTGTAAAGAATAGCAAACCCTTAATAAAATATATCCTATTTATTAAAAGCAATGTTGGAACTATAAATGAACTCGTTTATTGATAAATGAACAATTAAATTAACATATCATTCACTTTCCATGAAAAAAACAGTTAAAATAACTAAGTTATTAAAAGGATATTGTATGTTGATTGCATTACAGAACCCAATAACCTGTTAACCGTACTTCGTCCATCCACATGAACTGATTAAAATAACTTGGGAGAAAATTGCGTCTGCACCCATGCATGTTCTTAATTTTAGCCTTATGCTTTACTCACTATGATTCTATATGTTGTGTGTGAATGCCTGTCTGCGGTGATTTGTTCTAGTCAATAATTGGTAAGCTGTCCTCCCCAGCTCCGTGAACGTAAATCTATCCATTTTGAGGGTCCCTGAATTAATAAATTAAAACCAGTATATGAAAAGAGCTATTGAACCTTAAAGTTACTTGTACCAAAATGTTCATGTCTAGAACAGCGAACCCAATTATTCTCATGTAAAGAATAACGAAACCAATCATCTTCTTGCAAAGAATAGCAAACCCTGCTGTGAGGGGATTCGCTAATCTTCACAAGATCCTAAAATTGGTATTAAACAACCAATGTTTGTAAAATTCTGCTGGTAGTTTGGATTATAGGCTATATCTCTGTGTAAGCTTGTCATTCATTACAGTGAAAACTTGATCCATGTCTCACCACTTTTTCAATTATTGGTAGGAGTGTCATTTAGATTCTGTGCTAGACTATTTCCATAAACCCAATTGCTGGTGATATATTAGTATCTACCAAGCCAAAAACCCAGACTTGACTATTAGGGGCTCTTCTTCAATGGCGTTTTAGTTTGTGTGAAAAGCATGATTTATCGATTTGAACTCTTATCCCAAGTTTTATAGGATCAAGCTCAAAATGTCTCATGCACACCTCTCTGAAAAAATTGTAAAAATCCACTATTGTCTGGCGAGATATATTTACAACACGAGAAGTTTCCCATTCCCTCATTACATGACTCCATCATATATTGTATATGATAGGCGTTCACTGCTGTCATTTCACTTTTGATTTAGCAAAAATTGAGTGTTTTCTTATTTCTACATTTCGTTTGTACTATGAACAGTCTTTCATTTGGCACTTCCACACATAGAGAGACACTACCCTTGACAAATTCATAGATGTATTATAGTACTCACATTTTAATTCCCGTCAAATAAATGATTTGTTCTTCATCCAGTCAATCACTCACTGGTAAGCTATCCTCCCCAAGTAAAAGCATCACAACCTCTGTGAATGTAGACTTATCCATTTTGAGGGTCTCTGGATATCAGAATTAATAAATTAAAACCAGTATATGAAAACAGTTATTGAGCCTTGAAGTTATTTGTCCTAAAATGTTCATGTCTAGAACAGCGAACCCGATTATTTCCATGTAAAGAATAACGAATCCGATCAACTTGTAAAGAATAGCAAACCCTGCCGTGAGTGGGTCCACTAATCTTCACAAGATCCTAATGTAATCGTATAACACCCTCCTCGGTCGTCCAAGACTTTCAACACCGCGGCTGATCGATGAGGATCTGCCTTATCCCACGTTGTGATTTAAGTTTGATCATAAGTAGGCCAGGATCGAATCGTCGCAGATATCTTCGTTTTGGGCTGGTTCAAGCAGAACGAAGACGTACAGAGAAACAATAACACTCGAATAAATTGAACAAAACTAAATACTGTTTTTATATCAGTCCACCGTACTTTGGTTTATATCAAAGTTCGCATGCAATTAATTATCAGCCCAACCCGCATTTAAATCAGAAGTGATATTATCGTCGTTGACTTGGCTGGTAAAGTTTGGCACAAGGCTGAAGTCGGAGGCAATCGTCGGCAGATAATCACGTGGGCCTCTTTCCTGTCTCTGGTCTCGTCTACGTCTCTTCTGCCTCTCTTCTCTCTTCTCTCTTCTACTGACTTCGCTTCGCGCATTCGTATTTATGGACATCTGCCCAAACTGGCGAATTAAGAGAATTCGATAATTCTAGGGAATTCCCTTTTCCACTCTCACATTATTACCTCTCACTAAATCTCCTCTGAGCGTGGGTGGCTTATCCACCCCTTCTGCTATTTCAACTCAACTTTTGGCCAGGGGAATCAGCTTCAAATTCGTTGTTTATGAAAAATAAAATTTTCGCTTTACAGCTTGCATTTGCAGCTGTGTGTCAATCAACATTGACCCCTAAGTCTGGGTCACTTTTCCATTGTTCAAACTGCCCGACATATAATTCAAGTCGTTTATGTGTGAATTAAATCCCCAATTCTTCCCACGAGGTTCTGGTATTAACCCTTCTCGTTTCAATGTTTCTCAGTACATAACACTATCTTATGTTTTAACAAAACCTTTTTTCCGTTTTACCGTGTAAACGACAAATAGTATCAAACTAATAGATAATATCTTTATTATTGAAAAATGTTATAAGCATAAAATACATTACCTTTTTTTTATAATTTTATTCAATAAAGGTACCTTCAGCTTCAATAACTGCTTCTATGCTAGATCAAAATTGTCTACATGGCCCGGGTTCATATTGGATATGATTCTGACTATGGCAACTTTCAAAGAATCCTTGGTGTTATAGGGGTGTTCATTGACCTCACTCCCAACAACGCTCAACATGGATTGAGATCTGGGGAGTTAAGTGTCCATATGTTAGGGGTTGGGTGATCATTAAAATGTTCACCCATGCAATCCTGCCTTACTTGAGCCGTGTGCGATTGTCCACAGTTTACTGAAATACATAAAGCCTTCCACTGTATACACTGGCTATCCAGGGCTTAACAACTGTTTCCGGGACCTCAATGCGGGCAGTAGTGTTAACTCTAAGGACTTTTTTAATCGATATCACCCGAAGCAGGGCAGTACGCAAGGGGGTTACAAGGCGTGGCAGAATAAGGATCAGAAAAGTTAGGGGAAAGAAAAAAAAGCAAGTAGATAGCGATTGACATTGCATTTAAATTTTTGCAGATTAAAGTTGGTTAGAAAGCATGGAATCGAGAGGGTGTTCCACAAGTGAGAAGTGCGAGAAAGGAAACTGTCTGCGAATGGTTACATCTAGCTCATTCAACTGTAAATTGAAGAGAGCTCCCCGCCAGTCTAGTATTGCGCTTAAATTCATAGGTACCATAGCGACGATCTCATCTGAACAATTACGATGAAAGTATTTATAAAATAAAAGGCACGGACAGGCAACCTTACGGCGGTGGGCAAAAAAAGTGCTTCATTGCTGACAACCCATTGGGGTAGTTTTTAGAACTGTTTTTTCCCTGCCCCCACAGACAATGAATTGTAAATATGGGAACTAGTTAGTATTTACATAGAGACAGTGAGGCATTATGGTGTTTGGAGTAAGAGAGGTACGTATGTATGTGTTGTTTTGGTGTATGGATTATTGTTCGTACGATTGGGTCAGTGATTCCGGCTAGCTAAGTTATAGTTAAGACAGAAGAAGACCATCCTTTCCCCAACCCCCATTAGGCCTTGTGCCACATTTCTGTATAGCACAGAATAAATATTGCTGACAACCCCCAAAACTATGACAGTTGTAGGAAATGTTGTGTGTATAACTGTTGGAACTTCAGAAGGGTCTGCACATAACCATCTATAATTTTTTTTTCTGTTAAATTTCTGATCTTGGTTAAAGTTTTTCTCGTCGGAGACAAACCTTCACACATCACCTTCTGCTGCATTTTAAAGTTTGCTTAATAGCCTTTTAGATCTGATTATGCGATTTTCCTTTGTTTGTTCTTATATAAACTGACAATTCCTTATCACGTCAGACTTATATCTGATGTCTTCGTGGACATCATTTCTAATTGTTCCTTCTGACATATGGAAAGCTTTCGCAAGGGACCTCATGGATTTTCTGGGATTGTCATCAATGGTCTACTGAACTTGCTCGATAAATTCAAGTGCCTCTGGGGATACCAGAGCGTTTGGAATGCTTTTTACGCTTTGATACTGGTCATATCCATCTTCGATCTCTACCTTCTTACGGACTTTGCAGACGAAAGATCTGGTGAATTTTAAAAGTCCAGACATCTCCAGATTGTCTTTAATGCCACAATTACAGCCTGTACTTTTATTTCTTGAATAAGCTGAGTGTTTGCTATATTATTTTCTGAAAAAAAAAATTATAAAGTTTTGTAAAATGCAGCAATAATCAAAAAATCTTCAAATACCTTATCGTGTATATATATATATGTGTGTGTGTGTGAGTGTGTGCGCGCACGCACATATTGAATATATCATATACACTTCAAGATACCGTCTCCTGTGTTGAATGATATCTTATTTTATATGGGCTCTTTATTTTATATAATAATAATAACTTCTTAGTTTTTGAGTCTTTACTTGCATTGGGTGCTATAGAGTATTTGGGTATTATCCACTAATATTTGTCTTATATTGATAGTTGTAATTTAGTTGTATTTTGGAGTTTCAACAGGTGACAGGTTAACGCACGAGGGAGAGGGTACTGCATGTCTATACGATGTAAGAATTTAATGTCGTCTTTTTTTTAATAATATTAAAAATGCCATTTTCCAGCGGGTATAAGAATTCGTAAATAAAGGTATTTTTACACACGGGAAGATTTTTTTAGGTTTCGTGTTGTTAATTATATGTTTTAAACTTTATATAGTAGATGATAAATCTGAGGTGCTTTTTACGATCTTTTAGAGATATGTAACGGCGAATTATATTTTTAATTACTTTTTCATCCTGTTTATAATTAGGATGCATCTGGTTACGATAGATTTTTTTAAGTTATACTTGTGTTTATTTTTGTTTGCATCAGGGTGATGTCTTCTGTTGTTTTCATCTAAATTTCATCGTGGCTAATTTTATTTGTACATCGACAACGTGGTTAGGGGAGTTATAGTTGATTAGAGTTTTTTTTTTAATCTTGCTTAATTCGTTATAGATTAATGTGTCCGATAATGATATTACTATAGCCTGGTAAATATTTATTTTTATAACAGATATTTTGTGACAGTGAGGACATTTGCTTTTGTAGTTTATTCGAGACAAGTTTCTGATACAAGTTTCTGATTTAAGAAAAAAATTGGGAGTACTACGGGATTATTCTTGAAGGTTTCTTTGGGGTTCTTATTTCATCTAGGGTTTTGCTAATATGAAGATATCAGCGATATAACAGATGTACCGGGTGTAACAGCAACATTGTCCAAATCGTGTAACAGCGCAATTGTTCATCCCACACAATGTTTAATATATAAAAAAACACTTAAATAATTAAGTTTCTTTTAGGTTTTCAGATAAACCTTTTGACCATCTTGATAGCATTTTACGTAATTCATCGAGTCTAGAAGAATCCTCTACAGAAACCAATGGACGTTTCGTCCTATTTGGGACTTCATCAGCCGTGCGCATCCACTACCGATAGTCGAACCCGGACAGTTACAATACAACGCGAGCGTCATACCACTGGACCAGCGGGCCTCGGTAACAAAGAAGAAACTGACTAGAGTCGATATAACGCGGCTACTCACTAAATTCCGTGGTGATACTCCTCTAAGTATTCGAAATCCAACGGATTGTGCCCCAAGAACCACGTCTTCTTTCCCCAAGCCGCTCCCTCCAGCGCATTAGAAACTATATATATATATGTGTGTGTGAGTGTGTTGTTGTTGGTGGTGGTGTGTGTGTGTGTGTGTGTGTGTGTGTGTGTGTGTGTGTGTGTGTGTGTGTGTCTGTGTGCGCGTGCGCGAAGTGCATTTCAGGTTTGACATTTATTAATTTCAAATAAGTACAAAACTCTAATCTCCTTCAAAGTAGGGTCGTCTGACTTCAGTCGTGGCCACCGATACAGAAGGCCTACTCGATAGTGATGTGACGTCACAAATGTAGTCCATGCAGGGAAACAGACAGTAATCATAATGTAACGAAAAATTGTAAGAAAAAATTGGTTTTAGAAAGCTTTTTAAAAATACATTTATAAAAGAAACAGAATTGGATTTTATACAGAACTTTATTTCATTAATTTAAAAAAAAATAACCGATAAGATAAAAAATGTTTTTGCTGAATGTTTTGTTAAAGTAGAGAAATTAAACATCATGTTAGATTTCATTAAATTTTAAAGACTGAAATTCGTTCATTATTTTATTTGTTTCCAATTTGAAAACATTTTTAAAATCATAATCAGTATTGTTTTAATTTGCATGTTTTTATCTTAATTTTAGTAATTATTCTGTAAAGTTACAATATCGTAAGTATTAAATGATTATTATTCTTACACTACAGCAACAACTCAATTATGAATTAGGAAACAAAGAAAGAGACGAGCAAATTACAAGTAAATTATAAATAAGATACAAATAAACTAAATACAAGAAAGTAAATAAATTTGATACAAAAAAGAGATTTAAAATTCAAATAATACTTATAGAAAAGTAGGTTACAGACAGACAATTTTAAGACTGAAATTCGTTCATGATTTTAATTGTTTCACATTTGAAATCTTTTCATAAATCATGTTTTAATTTGCATGTTTTTATTTCAATTTTAATAATTATTCTGTAAAGTTACAATTTTTGTAATCATTAAGAGATTATTACTCAAATACAGTAACAACTGAATTATGAATTAGTGAACAAACAATAATTAAATAAACAAATCATAATTAAATGATGAATGAATAAAATAATTATGATGAATAAATAAGACAAACATAAATAAGAAACAAATAAATACAAACAAGCAAATAAATTAGATACAAACAATAGATAGATTTAAAAATCAAATAATACTTTCAGAAAAATAGGTTACTGATACAAAATTTAGCTGAATGTTTGGAGTTTTCTTTTATTGCTTAACTTGTTACTTGTAATATTATTATTTTCCCTAGTACAAAAATTATTTAAAAGAGCGTTTGTAGAGCGCCAGATAAATATATTGTGTATTTTTTTCTATATTGTGACCCTCATCACAAGTGTCAACATCAAAAAGAAGCTGATCATCTGCCAAAACATTCAATGTTATATGCATGGCTAATTTTCTTTGATTTACTGAATGAAGAAAAGAATGATTTTTTTATCAGTTTATCAATGACTACATAATTATAGAGAACAAAATTTATAGTTTTATCATTAGCATATAGGAGAGAACCTCTATTAATCCCCTGAATATAGCTGCTTATTTCAGGTATTTCTTCCATATTATCTTTTACACTTCCAGATATTAAATCTTTGCAACTATTGCATTTAATTTTCTTAAAAACTGCATTACAGCAATAACCTGCTAAGTATAGTATTACAGGTAGAACTTCAACTTCAATATATATATATATATATATATATATATAATATATTATAATAATATTTTTAGTTTTTAAAAATATGATTCCTCCGCTACATAAGAGTTCTCATGTTTCAAAAGCGAGAGCCGAGACCCCTAACATAATTTTTTAAGTTATGGAGAGTTAAGGCTCTTAACTCTCCATAACTTAAAAAATTATGTTAGGGGTCTCGGCTCTCGCTTTTGAAACATGAGAACTCTTATGTAGCGGAGGAATCATATTTTTAAAAACTAAAAATATTATTATAATATAAGCTCTACTTCTGTATGGAGCACTGTCCTTTTGAAAATAAAGCTAAATATTAAGGAACACCGGATTATCTACCTAACGTGTTCTTTCCTATTTCACTGCACACCTGCATACATATATACATATATATATATATATATATATATATATATATATATATATATATATATATATATATATATTATAAATTAATAGATTGAAAATAAAATACAAAAAAAAATTCATATATATATATATATAATTTATTTTTTCGCTCTTTTTTATATATATGATGATGATTGCTATTATATTGGCTTATTTTAGATGATGACGATATAAATTTTAATTTCATTTCAATGTATTTCACTAGCTGTCACTTGAACTTCCCCCACACCCTGCTCACTGTGCTGACACCATGCTTCTCCTTTTTCTTTTCCCCACCCCTATCTTCAATAATATAAACCCCCAGGAAAACTTTCTAGGTCAAGTAATTTAGACATTTACTTCCTGTTCTCTTGTGATTTCATTTTAAAATAATTTTGAACACATTGTCTGGATAAATTTAAACCATTTTGTAATTTTGGTCTGATGAGGCAGATCTTAAAAACTTATCTGTCGAAATATATTTATTACCGAATTCTTCGATAATGTCTTAAGTTTTTACATCTTTTTACATATACACACACACACACACACACACATATATATATATATATATATATATATATATATATATATATATATTAGGCACCACCACTGATTTATTAAAAATTAGCATGCCATAATGAAAAAGTGCCCTAAACTTAATAAAAACAATGTATTATCACCAAAATTGTTATTATTAAGAGGAAAGATCAAAAGATTTTTGATCATTAAATTATATTTTTTATTTTTAGAAAGTTCGAAATTTGGGTTAAAAATCTTGTTTTTTACGTCAGCACAGTTATCAGAAATTAATATAGGAAATTATAATCTTTTTACGATGAAAAACACATTGGTTTAGAAACTCTTGCAAAAATCAAATAATTGTCGTATTTTAATGAAACTGTCAGTGAATTAAATTATTTTCGAAATAATTTTTTAGAAAATCTTGGTAATTTTTTTACGTCTTTTACCCACTACTTATTCAATTTTATGAAATTTCGAGAAATTAAATCTTGTGCTACTTAATGTTTTATTATTCAAAAGCAGAACTACTTGGAGAATTTAAATCATCAACTTCTTTTTGCAAAAATAGAAAGACCGGTTACCGGAAATCTCTTTTGAATCTTAAAATAAAAAAATGCAATAAAACTGTGACATTATTTAATTAAAAGCTTTTAATTGCTTTTAGGAATCAAATATATTATACACACTATTATGTTATGAAGAAAAATTTTCAATGAACAATGTATTTTTACAAAAATTGTTCTTATTTTTTTAAAGATTTTAGTTAGAATAATTTATAAAGTTTTAAATCTTTTAAATTTCTGCATTAATTTGTGCTGGTGAACTGATATTGTTATTAAGTAAAATCTATATTAACTAATCATAAATGGGAAAGCTTAGTATAATTCCAGACAATTTAAGTTAGTTTTGAAATAGACCAGTGTATTTTGCTCATTGTAAATATTAAATTCAATCTCTTAGCTTGAAATTAAAACCAAAATAAAAGCTTAAAAAGAGATTTTCATTATTTAAAAAAATCATATTAAGCCTTAGGTATCCCGATATGCAGTGAACATACGAATAAACACAGCATAGTGACTGTTCATTTCATGCGAAACGATTGTATAGCTCTTGGTTTTTGCTCTTTTCCTGCTAGTAACATTACTTTTTTAAGAGGGGATAGGTATTTTGGGTCACACCAAGATTTTGTATTCTTGTATATATATATATATATAATCATTTATTTAAATATTATAACATAAATATGTTATAAAATCTCTACAAAAACAGCCATTTTGTTTCAATACTCCCAGTGTCTTATCAAGTGATGATGTTGAATGTAGAATAAATCTTAAGACTATCAAAATGAAAGCATTATTCGTACACCTCTCCTTTTGAGCTGACTTCTAGCCTTTTCTCGGCGTCTGTTTATTCTTAGCAAAGTAAATTTTATTATGACGGGTAGGATAATTCCTTCTTATTACGTGTACTATATTTTCTTGTCATCACGGATAGGATAACTGCTTCCTCTTCCTCTCTCTCTCTCCCCCTCTCTCTCTCTCTCCATATATTTATATATATATATATATATATATATATATATATATATATATATATATATATATATATATGATGAAAATGTGGAAAAGACAAAGCAAAATCCGAATATGTGAGTTTACTGTTTTTTATTTTGTTTTTGTTTTTTGTTTTTCTGTCGACGTCAGACGTTTCGGTCAAATAGACCTTCATCAGGACATGGTTAATGGAGACATATTTATATTAAATTTAAGTTAAATGAAGAGATGATATATACAGGAATAGTCAGAAACAGAAAAACTGAAATTCTAAAGTCAGAGTGTTCTTTCTTGGATTCGGATACGCTGGCGCCGCGTGGGCGGCGCTGCGAAAACCTGCTCCCAGGGAAGACAGAAAAACAAAAAACAAAAACAAAATAAAAAACAGTAAACTCACATATTCGGATTTTGCTTTGTCTTTTCCACATTTTCATCATACCGTCGGATCTACATCCACATATTTCCTTACATATATATATATATATATATATATATATATATTCATGCCTGAACAAATGCCCTATTTCTATTCAGCCAGTGACGTGAAAATAATTTAAAGGATGTAAGCATTTAAACATGGTCATGGCGACCTGCTGAATTTCATTTCATGCATTTTTATGGGAACGAAGTGTATTTAATATAACTTTGAACGCCACATAATCTTTGGTAACGAGACGATATTTTTGACTGAATCTTCTGAGATATCTTTTAGGAGTGTCGCTGACGAATCCGAAGCTGCTTTCGTCATTAAATGTGTCCCTTGTGAAACGAAATCTTTGTCTTTATAATATTAGACAACCTGGCGCCGGTTATTCATTCCCAATTCGCAACTCGCCAAACTTGATGCCTGCATGAATGCATCTAGAGATTTGCTGATAACAGAGCATTTTCGGCTAAAACAGTTGCGCATCTTTAAGTTGTACGTTAGGTGCTAACAAGTTGTTGGTCCAACCCACTTCCCAAAATCTGGCCAAACATTAGACATTTGTTAATCCTCTCTTGGTCGGTCCGAGAACTTTTCAGTAATCACTCGTACATTTATATTATTATATTACTTCTTTCTAACTATTAAGATTTTCCCCTAGCTATGGGTTAAGTAGCAGAGCAGACAGGACTCACTAACCGTGGTTGGTAGCCAGTATAAGAGAATGGTAATTCAAAAACTTTATTTTGCACTGGTGGGGCACACACTTGAACTGTAACTAACTGTTGCCTTATAAACGACAGGGTGTCTCGGTGGGTGTTGAAGAAATAAACATGGGCCTGAGCAGATAGGCACGCTTGAAAAGGAACAGTCATACTGAAGATGAGGAAATATATGGATTTGCAGTATGCCTTGAAGTGGCTACAGTTCTAATGATGAGGTTTTATTCAGAACAGAATGCGTGGAAAATGAATGCTTTTCATGTAAATTTACCGCCATGTGCTTTGTTTTGTAAACAAAAACTTATTTTGACTGATAATTTGACGATTTTGAAACAACACCGTTCTTATTTCGAACGTCCGAGTCAAAACGACATTCCACCTTGTAAAAGCAAAGTTTTTAAAATTTATTTAAAGGCACCAGAGACAATGCACAAAAAAGAACACTTTTTTTGCTTTTAACTGCTTAATTTTAACACGCGACTAATATACACAAAAAAGTCGCTTTTCTTCATGAATTCTTAGTGAACAACGTATTCCTGTTATTATGGATGTGCCTTTCTCCGTTTATTGTTTCTTTTTCTCTTATAATATCGACAAACCAACCGTCTCACCCTATCATAATGCATGCTCAGCAGAGCAGACTCTTTAACACCAAAAACATTCTTCCATCTCTTCAGCACGCACACATAACTTGAACGCTACTCACACAAGCCCGTCTTGTTCATGTCTGTTCTCATTCTCTCATATATATATATATATATATATATATATATATATATATATATATATTGCCTTACCAGGTTAGGTTGCCTTGACCTGAAAAAAAATACTTGATGTTATCTGGAATTTGTGGGTTACCTGAAATTTTTTAGTTTTTTCCTTCAAGAGTTTTTGTCGTCATTTTGCTGTTAAGTTTTTGTCATTTCTCTCTCTCTCTCTCTCTCTCTCTATATATATATATATATATATATATATATATATATAATTCTTTCTTTATCGATTTCATTTTCCTTTCTCATCATCTTTTTCTCTTCTTTTTATTTTCTCTTTCTTGCTCCTTCTCCTTCTCTCACTTATTCTTTCCGTTTTTTCTCCTTCTTTCGCAGTCTCTTTCACTTTATCTTTCTTTGTCTTTCCCCCTTTTTCTTAATCTCAGCCTCTCTCTCTCTCTCTCTCATCCCTTCTAGCTCTCTCAACATATGTATGTATGTGTGTTTGTGTGTGTGTGTGTGTGTGCGTGTGTGTGTGTGGCTTTGTATTTAATGAGAGAGAGAGAGAGAGAGAGAAATTTCTTTTATTTCATCTGCAATCCTTCCAGTTAAAATATTTATCTTTCCTTTTTTATTCCCTCCTATCAATTTCACCATCATTCGAACGCCCGCCCTGCCCCTCTCTCTGGTATATATATATATGTGTGTGCGTGTATGTGTGTGTGTTTGTATGTATGTGTGTATATATATATATATATATATATATATATATATATATATATATATATATATATATATATGTGTGTGTGTGTGTGTGTGTGTCTGTTTATATATATATATATATATATATATATATATATATATATATATATATTTCTTTTGACCAACTTCTTTCATTTCGTAATCGTTTCAGAGTTAAGATATGTTTGGTTTCTTTTTTTATTAACTTTCTTTTTTCTCTTTCTTTGTTCCACATATTTTCGTATCGGAATATTAAAAAAAACAGCAAGAAACTTAAACAACGCCTCCTAAAGTTTCATACCAACTTTCAGACAACATTCAGCGAAACGAATCAAATTAATCCCGAAAAGATTTCAAACTAAATTAACAATATTCAAATGATAAACAAAACTTCTGCCTGATTCTGTTAGTCTTGTGTCGTTTCTTTTTATTTATTTACCGACTTTATTTTTTTGAATGCTCATTGGAACAGTATCTTCTTTTATGTGCAGTGTCCCTTCAGGACGTAGGCGATCATGGCTCTCCACTTCCCCCTATCCCTCGTAGCTCTCAATAAGTTTTGTCCCTTTGCTACTTCTCCCAGACCCTGTTCTGTCATCCACTTGCTTAATCCCGCTAAGTATGTCACTCCTTGCTTTCCCTTGTCTCTCTTTCCCTCTATCCGCCCTGTGAGTATCAAAATCTCCAAGCCCTCATTTCTCATTACATGTCCCAGAAATTTTAGCTGCCTCTTCCTGATAAAAAAGTATGAGTTTCCTCCCCGTCTGCATCTTCTCTAACACCTCATCATGTATTTGTTTCGGACCCGTTAGGTTAATGTTTAAATGTAAATTATCCTCATGTGCGCATGCATGCATGCATGCATACATATATATATATATATATATATATATATATATATATATATATATATATATATAAGTGATAGAAATTAGGAGGATTTGAGATAATTATAATTAAGTAATTCATCGAGTCTAGAAGAAACCTCAACAGAATGCGGAAAGCACTCGTCAACAGTGCGCATCCACTACCGAGAATTGAAACCCCGATAGTTACGTTATCAGGCAAACCGCATACCAACTGTTCTAACGGGCCTCGGTGACGAAGAGATAACGAATCAGACTGGATATAGCGCCGCTCGATCACATATTCCGTGGTGGAACTCATCAAAGTTTCTATTTAACCATAGGACTGTGGCCCCACGAGCTACGACTACTATCCCCAAACCTCCCACTCCAGAGCATTAGAAGCCGGTTCAAGCAAGGATATACAAGTGATAGAAATTAGGAGGATTTGAGATAATTATAATTAAGTAATTCATCGAGTTTAGTAGAATATATATATATATATATATATATATATATATATATATATATAGAGAGAGAGAGAGAGAGAGAGAGAGAGAGAGAGAGAGAAAGAGAGAGAGAGAGAATATATATATATCTATATATATAATCATCGAGTCTAGAACAATATATATATATATATATATATATATATCGTGTGTAGTCTGGCTTACTTCGGGTTTTTGGTAACTTGGAACAGAATGTGTTCTGTTATAATGCCACCAGGTGTGTCAAAAATTGACTCTATGAAGTTTATTGAATATTGAAGTCCATTCTCCTTTTTCGTATAAATAATACTAAATACATAGAAGACAAGGAACGATAGTCAATCGAGTACATTCTCAGCTTCGTTGTCTTAGCACGTATGGGATACCTCGCTTGGAAAAAGAACCTCGTCCCAAAGACTTATTTTATTGTCAATATTAATTCTCACATTTGTATCCTGCTAAACTATGACGTAAACGAAGTCATTGAATTTAATGAAATGTGTTATAATTACTTTTGTTCCATACTAGCTTAAGCAGGAATTTACAAAATAGTTCGGGGAGGGGACTGCATCACCAACAACGAGGTCCTCTCTCGGACATCTCTCTCCAGTATCGAGGCTACTATCCTTCAACATACCATCCGCCGGGCGGGTCACGTGTCTAGATTTCATCACACTCGACTCCAACGTATCATCCTGTTTGAAGAACTTGTCAGCGACAAGATGCAACGAGGACGCCCAAATCGACGTTTCAAGGATCAGTTGAAGACTTCCCTGACGTAGGTCAACCTCGACCCTGAAACCTGGGAAGCCGTTGCTGCAAATCGGCATTCTTGGTGTAGGGCTATCCGAGAGAGGGGAGCCGAGACTTTCAAGTCGAACCACCAACATGGAGACGTGCTGTCAGGAGGTCCCGACTCGTCCAGCCGCGTTCTCCACTTACATTCCTCTGTGACTCCTGCTCACGACTCTTCAGGAGTAGGCTGGGCCTTTACACCCATTTCCGCCAGCACCACCAGAGGGGAGAAAGGGAATAAAGAAAGAGGATGACGATCCTGATGTTCGGATGCGAGCAGATGCCGACGATAAGTTCAAGCAGGAATTTACAAAATATTCTGTAAAGGTGTCCCAAGAAATACATAGGTGACACTTCTGAAAATTTAAATAATTATTATATGAATACATAATGGTTTTACAAAAAAAAAAACTCAGTGTATTGGTCTTCATCATTAAGTTTTAATTAAAAGGGAAAGTAATTTATTAAAGCGAAAAAGTATTAATTTTTCCTTTGCTTAGCTTTTGGAAGGCACCTTTCGTTATTCCATTGCTCCTTCAGATTTCAGTGTCGGACTTTCCGTCCGATAGTAAAACATTTCCATGCACTTGTTTATTTTTAGTATCCCCAATTTGTAATTTAAATGTTGAGATGTCCCTTTTGCTGACAACCATGCATTCTATATCTTTTTAATTGATATTTAGTCCTTTCTTCACGCTTTCCTTCAGTACCTTCCGTAGGAGTTCTTGTTGTCTTTTTTCTGTATTTGCTATCAACATTGTGTCATCTGCATGTTAAGATTATGGCCGCCAATAATGAATCTTGATAGGACTTCTAAGTCACTCAGAATGATCTCACTGTATAGGTTGAATAAGTTTGGTCAAAAGACGAATCCTTATCTTACACCCCCTTTTATTTTTATATATTTACTGAAGTCATTTTCTATATACATAGGACGCCAAAAATTTAAACGTTTAATTTTAAAGATAAGCGTCCTTGTATCTTCAGTGTTTCTCGATGTAAAATTATAACCGGCGTTTGTTTTATTTTGTCCCTTTCTCGTACATAAATAAAACCCCATCGGTAAAACAATTATTAGACAGAAGTCTTTTCGAGTTGACAAACGTGTAACGTAGGAGCTTTTTCTCTATTTTGTCCGTCATAGTCTGATATATGGATTCGCAAAATGAAGGGATAATGTTACCTGGATAGTTTATGGAGAGTTTCTAATGTATATTAATAATCATGCTTCGGATTGAAGAAATCAGTTCTGGCCCGCCCTTGGCGTGGGCATAGCAAACTGTCTAGCGTTGACCTCAGTGTCCACTTTTATATTTACCTACACTGTATCTCTGATATTGAACACTTTTACCCACCCCCATAAATATGACATAGATTTAGTTATATTTTATCATACACACACACACACACACACACATATATATATATATATATATATATATATATATATATATATATATATTATGAAATGGACAAAATCCGACAATTATTTAAAGACATGTTTATGTTTAACATTCTTTTTATAGATACAAGTATTTAAGCTCTGTTTATAATAAACAGTATTAAATAACATTTACCGGCCTGAATGTCCGAGAAATTTTCATAGAAAATATTCCGACAGGATTCGAACCTGTATCCTATACGGAACTGTCATATTGCCTGACGTGCCTTACCGCTCGGCCACAAAGGATCGTTCGGTAGGCATTGCTTATAAACTTCAATCTTCCATGAATCTCTCACGTACATTCATAACTGCCCATGGCGTATCAAATGCAAACGAATGACGTCACACATTATGAAATGGACAAAGTCCGACAATTATTTAAAGAAAATTTTATGTTTTAACATTCATTTTATAGATACAAGTATTTAAGTAAATGCTCTGTTTATAAACAGTATTAAATAACATTTACCGGCCTGAATGTCCGTGAATTTTTCATAGAAAATATAGGTCCTTAGAGGCAACAGTCTGTTTCATGCTAGATGCAATCATCAGGCCACGAGTGCTGTTATTTTCCTCGGCTATTTATATATACGGGTTAGTGGTGCATTGTGGGTAGTCTATTTTGGCGGTTATTTTACCGGAAGTCGTTTATTTGTTGATTTATTTATTTGGGTCAAATTATTTTGCTTGTTTTTATTTATTTTTATTTTTTATCTCATATATTTATTTATTTATTTTTATTTTGATCGGTGTTTTTATTAACATAGTAAAAATTTGTTTATATAGTTTATTGTGGGTAGCCTATTATGGCTGTTATTTTACCGGAAGTCATTTACTTGTTTATTTATTTATTTGGGTCAAATTATTTTGCTTGTTTTTATTTATTTTTATTTTTATTTTTTATCGTATATATTTATTTATTTATTATTTTTATTTTGATCGGTGTTTTTATTAACGTAATACAAATTTGTTAATATAGCTTATTTAATAGTTTTGTTCGTGTTTGAGAAGATAATTAAAGCTATTTGTTCAATTTTGGGGTTGATTGTTGTAGTTTTTCTAACTATTATTTTGGCGGGAACAGTTTTTAATTTATTTATTTGGATTGATTATCTTTATTTGTTTTTTTTTTTCTAAACGGCTAGTTTATCGGTATCGGCTGTTAGATTATTTATATGTTTGGATGTATTTAGATCAATTTATTTTACTTGTTATTTATTTGTTACACTGTATATTTTATCTTTTTGGTTTTCGAATTTTAAGTAACGCAGTATATTATTTTTTAATTTTTTATTCATTTTTTTATCGTTATATAACAGTTATAGCTATTTTTCGTCCAATTTTTTGTTTTGATTTTTTTAGTCTAATATTTTGGTGATAATAGTTTGCTAATTTGTTTTTTATTTACTTTATTTATTGATTTTGTTTCTTATTTTTTATTCTATTTCGTCTATTCTAACAGGTGTGATTTGGTAATTTGTTTGGATTAATTTATTTTGCTTATTTTATTGTCATTTTGTTTGTTTATGTATTTATTTATTTTTTCCGTTTTTGATTTTTAAGTAACGTAGTAAAAATTTGTTTTCATGTCTGCATTTTGAGATGAGCTCGGATCTTTTATTTAATAATTTATTTTGGTCTGGGAAGGTAATGATAGCTTTTTTTCCTCCAAGCAAAGTTTGCAAGTTTTTGATAGGTTGTTGTAGGCTGATGATCTTTTCCTTATCTTCCAAGATATTTTTGGTGTGGTGTTCGTTTGGTTTTTAATTTCCCAGATATACTTAGAAAGCATTGTGCTGTTCGCATATTTACTATTTGTGAAAAATGTTTTGTGTACATAATTTCTTTGTTTCCAGGGTCCTTCAGTTACTCCTATATATACTTTTTCTTCCTTATCTAGTGATTTTATCGTAGCTTGGTATATTATGTTGTTTTGTAAACAATTACCGTTTAGGGACATTCGTTTTTTATTCTGCAGTTGCACGTGGGTTTAATTTGTTCGTGTGGTTTGTTGATAATTTTCATGTTGTGCTTTTTTATTATTTGTGCCATGTTCTCGGTGCAACTGAAGCTGATTTTTACTGTGTTTTTGTTGAATATTTTGTGTGGGGTGCTTGATTCCGGGAAGTGTTTGTGTAAAAGTTTGAAGAATATTTTTCCTACGTTTGTTTCTTCACATATTCAATAAGGTAAAATTTATTATTCGGAACCTTCATCCAAATGAGTGGGTCACACATGCCCGTCTTAGGTGATTGTCACGCTTAGCAATTCACCTATACATTTGATGTAAGCAGCACAGTGTATTGAGTTGAATTGGAATTCGTCTTCATCGTGTGATTCCTTTGCTTGACGGTATCAAATAAAAAGAGATGTTGTTCATAAAATACCCGGTTCCCAATTTATTTTATACTGGAAGTTTGTGTTAGTTGAGGATAGCATTCCGTCTCTTCAGTTCGGCGAATCCATTCGCATGACGGTTTCATAGATGGTCCGACTCCTTCGAGTTTCTTTGCCCCAACTAGTTTTGTACAGAGACTTTGTTTGAGTTGGGAATGGCATTTCTTCTCTTCAGTTTTGCGAATCCAATCGCATGACGGTTTCATGGCTGGCCCGACTCCCTCGAGTTTCTTTGTCTCAACTGTTATCTACGTACTTGGTCACGTGATTCTGCATGTATAGAATGTATTTTTAAGTACATTCGGATCTGTTGGTGGGGTCATCCTGTCTAACCTAATTGTTTTTGTAGTCAGAGACTACTATTATAGATTAATAGAGAGAGAGTGGAAGTTAATGTATTATATTATTAGAGAGGTTGAAAGAGAGAGGATTTACTAAGTGTAAAATGTATGTGGTTTATGGTTTTTGGTTGCGGAAAGACATAACAATATAGATAGATAGATAGATAGATAGATAGATAGATAGATAAAAATGCTCAGACACTAATATTCTATAGCTATAATTTATTACATTGGAATCGTAATCACGATCCAAATCATCAGACCTACAAATTCAATATCTCTCTCTCTCTATATATATATATATATATATATGTATGTATGTATGTATGTGTCTGTATCTGTGTTTGTGTGTGTGTGTGTGTGTGTGTAGATATATATATATGGCTCTTTTTGAAGTAATAACAGATTTATAAAAGATGCTAATGTAATTAAATTAAAGTTAATGACATAATCACCGTCATTAGCAATTAGATTAATTCGGCGTTAAGGCACTTTCTTTCCATTTTTCCACCGATAAAATACGGTTTCTCTTTCTAATTTTGTTGTTAAAAGAAAACTGAAATGCTAGAATTAGTGTTACTTCTTATTTCTCAATCTTCTATCATTAACGATAATATGAATGTTCTAGCTTTGGTGTGTAACAGAAATGAGGTCATGCTCTCCAATATCCTGCCTATTTTATCTGGGTTTGTTATGTTAAAGTCAAGTTTTGTACTGTCATGCTTGAGGGTGATGCTTTTTCCGTTCACAAAATATATACAAAAATAGAAAGGGGCGTAAGGCAAGAATGTGTGCTCTCTTATTCAAACTATACAGAGAGGCTATTCTGTAAGAATTAGAACTCCAACCAGGATCTATTATTGGCGGTCATAATCTGAACAACATAAGATATGCAGGTGATAGTGTTGATAGCAGACACAGAAAGGAAACTACAAGAATTCCTACAGAAGGTAGTGAAGGAAAGCGAGAAGAAAGGACTAAACATCAATTTTTTTAATTTTTTTTTTTAAGCGTATCACCCCAAGCAAGGCTGGAGGCCACTATCACGCAAGGGGTTATAGAAGGGTTGGAGGAAGAGCAGATAGGAGTGGTAAAGGAGAGGATGTGGAGAAAGAGAAAGACAGTGGATCGATCAAGGCAAGGGGGGTTACAGAAGATTTGGAGCGAGAGCAGATAGGAATGAAAGGTGAAAGGATGTGGAGAAGGGAAGTGGATAGATCAAGGCAACTGGAAATGTCGATTGACGTTACACTTAAATAGTTGGAGATTGTATTTGTCAGGGAAACAGTAGTAGGGAAGGGAGTTCCACAGGCGAGATGCGCAAGACATGAAGCTATTGGAGTAGAAGAGACGTCTACATCTAACAGTTTCAACGGTGAAGGGGTGGGAACGGGATCCCAGCCTCGTAGGACGTTAAGGAAACAGAATTTGTAATTTTCATGCCTCCTTTTGCTAACAACAAGGCAGGTTGTTAACAAAAGGAACATACAAATTACAAAATGGAGATACCAAAATCAAACAAGTACAACAATTTAAATATCTGGGAAGTGTTTAAACAGAGGACGAAATGAAAAAGGAAAATTTCTGAACTTTTACGTAATATCGGGTTTTCTATATGACAGTGGATGCTGGTCAATCTCTTCAGAGATTTGAAGAGACTTGAAGCAATAGAAATGCTGTTCTACAGACGGATGCTGAGATTACCACTGGCCGAACATGTGAGCAACGATGAAGCTTGAGAGAAAATCGAGAAAAAAATTACGCTTATACTTAACATGTGAAAGTGACAGTAGAATTTTCCAGGGCACACAATGATGAAAGAGGGTTTGGAAAATTTGGTGCCGACAGGACTGATTAAACTCAAGAGGGACAAGAGGAAATTACCCATACCCTACCTAACGAGCTTGTATAAATAGATGGCAGAACAGGGTTTAAGATTCATAACAAAAAAAAGACAAAAATTATTAAGGGCTACAAAGGACAGGTAATTGTGAAGAGCTTTGACTGCTGACGTCCTACAGAAACAAGGCACATAGAATAAAAATATAAGTATTGGATATTTAAAATATTTACAATATTAAATAATTCAATTCACTACTCCATGATTTCATCCTGCTTGAACAAAACCATGACTTGTCGAGAATCCGCTAATTCATGTGGTACACGTTAAGCCAGTCGCTAAGTGCTTTATATATGTTGCTTCTCTTTTAAATGTTTACGCGTCTACAAGTGATATCCGGTTTGCATGGCTTTAAATATCAGCCAATTTTAAAGAAGGAATTTCCGTTTTTTTTCTTATTTTATTCGCTTTCTAGCTTTACGGGTGGATTATATTTCCTCTGTAGTTTGATATTTTTTCGCCAAGTTCACATTTTCGCGCGCTTTGGTTTGCGTGGTATCAAGTTCAAAAATTAATACCACCAGACATTTTTTTTTGGCTATCTACCGAATCTCAGATTGAGGTCAAGTATCATCAGTTTTATCTGAGTCATATTGACAGGTGTTTGACTGCCTTCAAATTTTCTCTTGATTTCGGAAGTAAACGTACTCCTCTATTGCTTTGAACAATTACATTGCGATCGTTTATCGCATTAGTAAGAAAGGAAACCTACCAGTTTTACAGCCATCAATATATATATATATATATATATATATATATATATATATATATATATATATATGTATGTATGTATATATGTATATATTAGATTATTGCAGGTTCATTTGATATGGTTAGTGACATCGAATCGGACCACGTGCCGGGTCAGTCAGTCAGTTATGTGCCATACGTGATACACGCTTATGCGATCATGTATCTTTCGATACATGACTGACGAGGCAGATTCTTTTTACCTGAAGTGGGTTACCATTTCTTTCTGCGGTAGACCAGTTGCCATCCAAGGCTATAGAAACCGGTTTATGCCTTACGTGATACACGCTTATGCGATCATGTGTCTTGCCATTTCTTTCTGTCGTAGACCATCCAAAGCTATAGAAACCGGTTTGTCCTGCTATTTACCCATATCTAGGGGGAGAAGAAGAGGATTCATTAGTAGGATTCATTAGTATTAGCACCTAAGTGAATGTAATGGATTCGACTGGAATTCGAGCTCGGCTCTCTGATTCCTCAATCCGAGCCGCTATCCATTACTCCACCGTAATAAACTGAAATCAGTACATTCTGTCCAATGTTAAATTTATTTCCTTAAGTTTCCCTTTCGCTTTAAGCTTCAGAATATATCACTACCAATTTTTTCCTATGATCACACTATTAAAGTATTTGATCAAATTTTCATCGGTACACACTCCTAAGAGTGTTTTTTTAAATTAATCTGAGAACTCAATATGTTGTGAGATCTTCCCGCGGTAAAACACTGTTATTACTCTGTGTCGGACAAGGCTATGTTTTTTTGTTTTTTTTGTTATTTTTGAATGTCTTTTTTTTTTTTGTTTTTTTTTTTTTACATTGGAGGGGTCTAACCTAGAGCAATGGTTAACGAAATTGTGGGACAGATTGTTGATAGTATAGTAGATTCTCTTCTCACTGGATGCCTCATTTTATTGAAACCATAACCTTGCACCAGGCATAGTTAACTTCTGGACAGATCATTGTATGTATTGTGAATTCAATTCTCAGTAAATGTGTCATCATTTTTACTTGTGTGTAAGACAACACAAAACTTAGTAAATACTTTTTTTAAAAATGGTCAGCTTAGAGCAAGGGTTCCGAATCCATTTTGCGTCATTGCTTAATTTCACATGGAAAAACTTTCCACCGTCCACTTGTATAGTAAATATTCAAAAACGTAAATTGTTTGGTAAAAGTTTGTTACCGGTTCGTATACTGACTTTATGATATAGTAAAAAATGCAGAAGGGAGGTAACAATTTATGTGGCTGCTGCTGCTAATACCGTATTAAAGAACAAGCGAAAGCAAACTTGACGGTCGGAAACTATATACAATTTAGTTTTATGGTCAAGTTTAGTTATGCGTTTTTTGTTTATAGTTATAAAATTAAAAAGAATATACATTACTAACACAAATATATATATATATATATATATATATATATATATATATTTTTAGTTTACGAAAAACTAGGTAATCCGTATGGGTAGACGCAAGGAGGATAAAATCCAGAGAGCTCAATGTAAATCAGAGCTAATAATTTAAATAAAAACAGACCACTTTAAGGTTCCATATAATAAATTATTTCACCACAGCTCTTTTAAAGGACCGCGGATCATCAGACTTTACTTCCAAAAATTGAAAGGAAAAATGAAAAGAAATTTACACATTTTTGACGGGCAGTACTATATATATATATATATATATATATATATATATATATATATATATATATATATTACTAATGCAAATACAGCGTCTATTTTAAATTTGGTCAAATACTTTTTCGTTGCTTATTTTACTTTCGCACCTGCAAAAATTATAACCATTGTTGGAATCACTCACTCGATATTAAAAACGGTGCACAATTTTCGTACGCCGTTTTAACATCGAGAGAGTGAATGTGTGGAAAATACACGATTGAAAATATAGAAGCTAATAGGACAGGCGACCTTGTTCTCAAGCCACACATGCAGAGGTGAAATACTGTTTCGCAAACAAATGAATTCATGTCAATAACTTCCCTAAAACTAAACTATATCATTTATATTTAAGTTTATTAAAATACATTTAAAATGTTACGGCTTTTAAACGATTCAAAATCTACTCAAGGAAATGTTATTTTTGTATGTCCGAAATAAGTAGAAAAAATAAAGAAATCTCTCGAACATAAAAAAAAAAATATTACCACGAATTGGTGTGAGCAGACTTTGAATGATTTAAATGTACGTGGTATAAGGCAAATACAGCAGTGGAAGGAGTTTTATCGTTTGTTTAAACCGGTTAAAAATACTACTAAAATTTAAGCAAAACATGATAACATTTCACTTCAATGGTAGTTTTAAATATGTGCGGGAAAAGTAAATAATTTCGACTGTAACTCGAGCCCCACAGCACTTTGTTCGGAATAAGAAAATTAATGAAAGAAAACAAAAGGAAATAGATACATTATAATTTCATTACTTTGAAGAAATTGTTAAATTATTTTGCCTCGCTTATTTCTTTTTATTTCACCCTCAATCAGAATTCCAATCGGTACTGCTTTGTTTAAGCTGTGCCAAAGGTTTTAATAAAACATTATAACATTTTCGTGATGGGTAAATTATGTTTTGACAGGCCTTGATAAATTCGAGATGGCCAATGTGATAAAAAACATTGTAAAAACAATTTTATATTAAATAAAAAATGAAAAAAAAATGAATGAAAGGAAAACAGAGTTAAGTTGTGCCAACTGTTTTTAATAATGATGGACAGCGTGGAGAAAAGGAAAGCTTTTTTTTTCTTAACTAATTAAAAATAAAAATAAATGAGAATTCATGAAAGAAAAACAAAAGTAAGTTGTGTCAAGTGGGTTTAATAAATCTTATAACATTTTCCCGGTGGGCTAATTATGTTTTGATGGGCACTTTTCCTACCTTGATAAATTCGAAATGGACTGATTTCCTAATAGGCACTTTTCCGGACGATAAATAGTATAATAGTCATAAAAAGTCAGTTTTCGAAGCAGTAACAAAACATTAACAATTTTCTAACTTTTACAAAAATAAATAAATAAAAATGAACAATTTTACAAGATTCTATTGAAAGTAATGTAAAATGTAGTAACATCAAATATTTTAAAGCACCCATACCATTTTTAAAGCACCCGTACCATTTTTAGACATCATCAATGCGATCCGCTCTACCTGGTGCTACTTAGCTAGTGCAAAAACATTGGGTTTAAACTAAGTCAGCTTTATTCGCAAGTCACCTCGCTTGCTTATATCTAGCATATTTCTACTTTTAGATAACGAGATAATGTAAACGATCCTGGTGCGACGTGGCTTCCCTCTGTCTTTTCTACAAATATGTTCACGGCAACTACTCTAACGAGCTTTTACAATGGTGACCCGACTACATAAATTTAAGCGCGCTACTAGATTGGCATCTAGGTTCCATTGTTTACTGTCGAAATAGCTAGATGCAATCACCATTTCTATTCCAACAGTTTCTTTTCTCGCACTTCCCAGCTGTGGAACTCCCTTGTGTTTACTTGCTTCCCTGATAACTACAATCTTCAAACATTTAAATACAACGTCAATCGCCATCTTCTGTCTTCTTGAATCCCGTTCATCTTTTAAGTCCTTTCTTCAATCCTCCCTACACTCAGTCTTCTCTTTCATTTTCATTCCCTGTAACTCCCCTGTGCATCAGTGGCATTTCCGTCTTGCTTGGGGTGAAATGATTTTTTTAAAAAGTAGGATTTGGGGGAAAGCAAGCAAAATCAACTTTAATAGATTGGGATAGCATCTCAATATACTTTGGTGACACCACAAATCATGTTTACCTTGGAGCTGATACCGCATTGTAGCATCATTGTCATTTTGTAAATCTATCAATTCTTCCAGCACATCGTCTTTGTCTTGAACTTTTATTGTTATATCAAAATAAAACAGGCAAAGCGATAATGACCTGAAATCGCTTTACTATGCCACCATGCAATGATTGCAATTAACCGCAATATTTAATGACATCCTCATCAACCAATTCATCTGTCAAGGGTTTCAATCGCTGAAATTGGTGGAGTTGACGTCTTGAAATCTTCGTCTTATACAATGTTAATTTTAAAAGGCAGACGATTTACAGTCGACAAGTGTTCGTTTTTTTCTTCTTCTTTTCGTGCAATAACGTACTGAGATCATTTAGATGTCACCGTTTCGCGCAATCAAAGAAATGGATAGTGGTGTGTCTTGAAAATAAAATATTCGACAATATCGTTGATATTTTGCCGCTAAATGCTGCCGGTGAGGCATACAGTAAACTGTTAAAAAATGGATGCGAAAGTCCATGTTTTAAAAGCGAAGAGAAACCTCTGTATCTACCTACCATAGCAGGCACTCCATCAGATGCACAGGCAAAATATTGTTCGATGGGATCTTATGCTCATTAAATAAACAGATTCAATAAATCTATATAATAAATTTGTTCTCTGTACAATTAGTTTTTTTAATGACATGATAAATAAGTGGCCAAGGGGTTTTAAAGGTTTTTTTTTTTAAATTTATGCCAACAACTATGATTTTTTTTGTTTATAATAGAATGGTTCGACAATTTTGTATTTAGAGATAACATTCTCTTAGACACCAAAGCTGGAGGATCTCAATCTAATCTTTTCTTTAACACATAGCAGCTTAGGGGGAGAAAAATGGATTGACACGTTTCCCAAATGCATTAGCGAGAAAGTGCCTTGGCTTGAATTTGAACGCGTACAGATTTTTTTTTTTTCGCACTGAGAGCAATGCGTATATAGTGAGTTCAATTCTCAGAGAATACTCCTTTGTTGCGCCATTGTAACTAGTTCGGCTTCGTAATTAACTCCATAAGGCCTATAGCGTATATCGGATGTTATGCGCTCCGTTAATGAGACCCTTAATGTGGAATAAATTAAATTTAGCCGATAAATATTAGTTGAAACAACATCAGAAATATCAACCACGATAGAGTTAGTGAAGTTATCTTTACCGTCCATTTTAATCACCCTGAGAAGAAAACGTCGGATTCAACATCTTGGCAGGTTCTTTTGGACCAAGGCCGACATTTTTTCTTTCTTCTGGCATTTGTAAAGTCGTGAAATCCAAACCATTTTAAATATATTGGCAGCAAAAGCTTTTCAAATCGAGTCCAGACGAAAAGGTTCCAAACTATCTTGGACAATTTTATGCCCACGTTTTCCGGTATCTTACGCAGCGCCCCGGCAACAGTCAATGTAATTGAATCCTAAATATGTAATCCATCAGAAAAAAAAATTCAAGAAATAAATATTGAAATTAACTCAGAGAAAAATATTTGGTTTTAAGATTTTTGGAATTCACTTCCTTTTCTCGTATTAGCATCTGTCAAGGTTGACTAGGGGATTAACAGCTATCTTTTCCGTTACTGCCTAAAGAAGAAAGAGTAGTCATGGTTCGATTAAACTCCTTCCAGTATATTCGGCGGTGTGATTGGGTGCAGGGAAAGATGGATCCAAGCCTTTCTCAAGGGTATTAGTGTAAATCGAACATTCACAAATTCCACTGAAATTCGAACTCGGTGAGACGATTCCATTTTCCGTATTGGTAACTACTAAGCCACCAAATATCTTCAGTATGTTATGTCTAAGGGGTTGCTGAAAAGTGCTCAGCCAGACCAACTTACCAAAATCTGGCCAAATGACAGAATTTCTTTTCTGTTCCGAAGGTTTTTCAGCAACTTCATATATATATATATATATATATATATATATATATATATATATAATTTATTATAATTTTTATATAGACAAAAACAATTTACTCACTACAAAGATGCAACTTCGTTTCAGTGCATTTAATTGCATTTCGACTGGTGAGAAGCAAAATGATTGTGAACAATTCTGTTTGTAAGCAAGCCGCATGTGAAACGTCACTTCCTTTTTTTCATTTGTTTGAAAAAATATATAAAGACAAAAAGGTAACGGAGTGAAACAATAGTGCTAGTTTATAGCAGTTTGGTGAAAGATGGTTGAGGCGTTAAAGATGTCTACAGCTGAAAAATTTCTTTCGACAACAAGGGTCAAAGGTTTTGGCACAGACTTTCCAAGCCTTCTAAGAGTGAGAAGTTTGTAAGGTGAGAATAGGAGTTAGTAATACGATGAAAGAGGAAGGAGGGATAAATTCGAACGATAATTGGGAAGGATTTTTTTTTTGTTTATTTTAATAACTAAGCCAGAGCTGAATTGCATATATTTTGGCTGGAGTTATCACTACTAGTTTTGTAATCAATGAAAGTTTTGTAAATTAATAAATTAAGAGGTAAGGTAGAGATTTCTTTATGGTATGATGAATACATAAGTTATTCGTTTTCTTTTAATAAGTTTTAATTTAGAAATTAAAATATAAATAGAAAGGTATATAAAAGTATGGGATAGTAATATAACTTTTATAAGCAAATTTGTATAACGTGTAGAATAAGTATGGGTGTAAATCAATTTATCTTAAAGTATTACTAGTATTATATATGTCCAAAAAATTAGGAATCATAATCTAAGATAGATTAGTGGAGAGGTATATAAGAGGCTAGAAAGTATATCAAAAATCTATATGAAAAAATTATAATAAATAAATCTTGCTCTACTATCGGTATTGAGTCCTCTTTTGAATGTTAGAATTTATATATTATTTTCGTTCTCATTACATTCGCATATATATATATATATATATATATATATATATATATATATATATATATTATAATTTTTTTTTTAAATATGATTCCTTCGCTACATAAGAGTTCTCATGTTTCATGCTCTACTTCTGTATGGAGCACTGTCTTTTTAAAAAGTAAAAGCAAAAATACTAAGGAACTCCGGATTATTTACCTAACGTGTTCTTTCCTATTTTTCTGCATACCTGCACATATATATATATATATATATATATATATATATATATATATATATATGCGAATGTAATGAGAACGAAAATAATATATAAATTCTATACATATATATAACGGGTGCAACAGAAAAATTATCCAAATCGTGTAACAAAAAATTGTCCAATTGTTAGATTAAGATTTGAACCGTTGTATCATAGAAATGATTGAGGATATTTTACTTGAATTGTCCGATGTTTTTATAAAACTATTGGACTCCACTTTGAACAATAAGAATGTATTTAGTTGAAATGATGATTCCTGTTACTGTTGTCACCTGCTGTTCCAGTTTTCCTCTCTATTCCTTCCTTTGTTTAAACTTATTCACCGTTCTCTTGATTGTTCTTGAATAGGCTTTGACTTTGAAGTTGAAAGCCGGAGTATAAATGTTGGTACCATTACTGAAGACCTGGATGATCTTTTTCCTCTTACCATTGCTGAGTTAGGAAGACATAATGAGGCTGACACAAAACAATTTTAACCTGTTCTCTTTCAAGCTGAATAACTCAAAGGTTTTTAAGTGATTACGACAAATAGTGTCAAGATGGCTAAACGTATTATCTGAAAACGTGGGAAAAAAATCTCAATTAGTTTAGTGGTTTTTAGATATTAAACATTTTGTGGGAATGACAATTATCCCATGTTGTTACACGATTTAGACAATTTTGCTGTTAAACCCGGTATATATATACAGTGCTCTTCGATAAAATTGACTCACCTTATTTTTTTTACTAAATGTTCTCTTCTCCGATGAAACGAAAGTTGAGCTAAATTCAAAAGATAAGCGATCTAAAATCCGAAGAAGAAGCTTTGAAAGTTCTTTGAATTTAGCAGTAAGTACTGTCAATCATCCGTTCAGTATAATGTTCTGGGGATGCTTTTCTTTTCATGGAACTGGTTTCTTAAAACCTATTGAAAAGACCCTCAGGATCGAGCAGTACAAGATAATTTTAGAGTCTTGTCTGCTCCCTTCTGCTGAAAGGGTGCAAATCGACTCCACCAAGCTCATTTTTCATGCAGTAAATGCTCACTGTCATAAATCAAAATTGATGAAGGAATACTTTGATGAGAAGTAGGTGAGTGTTATGACATGGCCGCCCTAATCTCCTGACCTCAACCCCATAGAAAACTTATGGAGCATTATAAAGTACAGGCTCTCGAGAAAGCAGTTGAACAACAAAGAGGATTTGATTGTGAATTTCATATCCGAATGGAATTCAATGCTTGGAGATGAGATTTGCCAGAACCTAATCAAGTCAATGCCAAAAAGGGTTGAAAAGTTTATTCAAAATAAAGGAGGACCCATAGATTATTAAATATTTCGAACTATATTACCTATTATAAATAAATTATACCTCGATTATTCTTTATTTAAAGCTGTTCGGTTATGTTTGTATTGATAACTAGTTGCAGGAAATAAGTGAGTCACTTTTTTTTTAACAGAGTTTTCCTTAAATCTCATTTATATCCAAAATTATAATTATCAATAGAATACCTTAGGGTGAGTTAACTTTTTTTACTAGGTAGTCGGGAAGGGGTCTTTATATTAGTAAGATTAAAAATTAGTTTGAACCCCAAAACCATAGGCGAAAAAAATTCAAATAGAAAAAATCAACTGAGTCACTTTTATCGAATAGCACTATATATATATATATATATATATATATATATATATATATATATATATATATATATATATATATATATATATATATATATATATATAAGTATTGCTGACTGACATTATTGCCACAGTGACAGCTCCTTAAGATAATGGAGAATAACATTTTAATTATTGTTGCAGTTGTGTTTTTCTTCTAGGTCAGTGTAGTTATAAGTGGTATGTTGATGTATATGCGAGAATAACTTCTACAATGTATATTTATCATCATCATCATTACCACCATCATCATCATCATCAGTTCCATAATCGTGTATAGCCGTAGGGTCGCAGCACAAATGAACACCTGACTAGCTCCCTCCATGTGTTTCGGTTGCCTGCCAATGTCTAAGTTTCTCTATGAATCATCTTCCAGGTCAACTCAGTAATGTTGTCAGCGCATTTTTCCCTTTGTTCAACTCTTCCTTTCTTTCTTTTTTTTGTAATCAATTCACCCCAAGCAAGGCGATAATGACACTCAGATGCAAGGGGCTACTGGAAGTGAAAGATAATGAAAAGAGTTTAGAAGGAACCTGAATCCCAATCCTAAACAGGGAACAACGGATAAACTTCTACTCCTGCTCAAAAGACCGGGTAGGCGTGTGAACTGTACGATAGGCGAACCAATCTACTCCTACTGAGAAAAAAATAAGAAAGAAAAAAAATATAAATAGTACATAAAATTTCAGAGTTATGGCGGAGACTTTAAAAGTATAGAGTTGCAGGAGACTTTAGAAGAAACTGGAAACCCAATCCTAAACAGGAAACAAGTGATAAAACGCTATTCAATAGATCTGGGAGGTGAGTGAACCAGGGAATAGATAACTCTATCTACTCCTATTGAGGAGAAAAAAATAAAATAAAATAAATTAAAATGAATAAATAAATGAATAGTAATTATTTTTTTCCTAGGGTAGTACCTTGTAGTATGGCAGTGGGAATATTGTAGATTTCAATTTTCTCTGCTTGACAATGCGCCTGTTTCTTGTTTGATGGTTTATCGTACTGTATCATTTGGAGTTCCGTTTATTTAAGAGATGCGTAAGATGGTTCTGTAGCATCTCAATTCCACTGCTGGGATTCTTAGCTGTAATTCTCCTGTTAATGTCCAAGACTCGCAGACTTACGCCGTGATTGAGAAGGCCAATGAAGACAGCAGTCGAGTCTTTGATTTCTGGTAGATGTTGTTTTTCATTTTGCTACAACTGACACGCTTTCTGCTGACCTTGCAATTATATTCTGGAGCCCTCATTACTGATAATCGATCTAACTTACAATCTACGATATATATCAGGTCATTTTAAAGCCAGAAAATATTTTTGGAGTGTAAGAATTTTTTTTACATAATAATGATTTAGATATACAAGTCTTACTATTTAACCCATAGCTGAAGGGAGAAGATGTAGCTGCATACCTTTCCCAAGTGAATATGACGAACACAACTGGAATTGGAACTGTCCAATTAACAATTTTCAGCCATTATCCATTACACCCACCGTACATATAGGTGCTGACCATGTTCGACGTTGCTTAACCTGGAGAAAAGGATAAACAGAAAAATTATAATTTTTCATAGATAATGGATGAATGTTAAAGGCTGGTCCTTGTTGGCGAAGATCATGTTGGAATTTCTCAACGATCAATCATCCATAAATCAGTTTGAAACATACTTTGTTATATTAAAATTCACCCAATATCAGCCTTGTGAGCCATTCAAGGTAGTAAGTTACTGTTGAAATGGTTATAATTAAAGAACTGGTGTTAGGAAGTGGAGATTATGAGGATAAGGAGAATAGATAATGACTAACCCTTGGTTATCCGGATTGGCATTAACCTGATGAAGGCCGCAAGTAAAAACGACCGAAACGTTGTTATGGTAACGCCGTTGAACAATATTAGTGTTTAGACGCCCTCGAATATCACTCGCACTAATAGTACTTGCTCGATAATACCTGTCCGATAAGTAACCACCGAATATTGATCCGAATAGTAATCCGTATAGTGACATATTCACTAAGCGCCCCACGCGGTCAGGTGCGGCACAAGGCCAGGTTTATAGTGGTGTATCCGAGCCCGTAGGCTCGATCAAAAATTCCTCGTAGACCCCTTAAAAACGTGGCCGAGTGGCTGTCTCCCAAGAAACTCTGCCCTTCGGCATAGCCTCGTCTGAGGATCCTCTCTGCCCGGAGGTAGAGAGTTTAACCAGCAAACTTCCGAAGTAATCCAGATAGTGAAACATTCACTAACCGCCCTACACGGTCAGATGCGGCACAAGGCCAAGTTTATTGTGGGGCCCCGAGCCCGTAGGCTCTGCCAATAATTCCCTGTAAATCCCGTAAAAACTGGGTCGGGTAGCTGACTCCCGAGACGAGACTCTGCCCTTCGGCATAGACTCGTCTGGAGATCCTCTCTGCCCAGAGGCAGAGAGTTTGACAAGCATACTTCCGAAGTAATTCGTAGAGTGAGATATTCACCTACCGCCTCACGCGGTCTGATTCGGCACAAGGCCAAGTTTATTGTTGGTTATCCGAGCCCGTAGGCGCGGCCAAACGTTTCCCCGTAGACCACGCAAAAAACGGTGTCGGGCAGCTGTCTACCACCCCAGACGAGACTCTGCCCTTCGGCATAGCCTCGTCTAGGTTCTTCTCTGCCCGGTGGCAGAGAGCTTGACAAGCACACTCCCGAAGTAATTATGAGTGTGATCCCTTAGACGACACGCTAATTCCCATATATACATTTCCTTTAACATCACGTGATCTACTTATTCAAAATGGGACCGCCTGTGTTTGCTGTCTGGTGATCTGTGTTCAAACTCCAGTGTCTGCAGCGACACTTTATTCCTATATAACAGTTGTGATAATAACAAAAAAAAGATTAGGACAATAGTCCGCATGTAAATAGTGTAAATAAGAACTAATTGTTGCCAGCAAACCTGGAAAACGTGAAAAGAAAAAGTTTGTGGCGAACGTAAAACGTCACCTAATATCTGCTAAAAATAACACAAATATTACGGCTCAGGAATAATGTGAAAACTGCTGAAGAACAAAAAAAAACAAAAAACGAAATCTGATTACTAGAGCCCTGCCTCCCAACCCCATAAGATTCCTTTTCTAAAGGCGAGTCATTTGAGATCTCGCTTAACATGTGCAAATGAATATATTGATAAGCCTGTCTCATCCAGGGAGAATATATAAGAATCAGATGAGACGAAAGTAAACCCTTTTTTAAAAAAATAATTTCACCCTATTCAAGGCAATAAAGCCACTAAGACATAAGCTGTTACTGAGTGTGAAAGAATAATAAAAAAGAGAAACATTATTAAAGAGCGAGAACAATAAAAGAAAAATAATCAAGAAGACAGTAGATAACGATTGACATTGCATTTAAATTTTTGAAGATCAATGTTGACTGGGAAGAGAGTTCCACAAGAGAGAAATGCGAGAGAAGAAACTGTTAGCATAGAACTCACGGTTACATCTAGACCTTGTCGCCAATCTAGTAGCTGCGCTTAAATTCATAAATTCTAGATACCACAGCGAAGCGCTCATCCGCACAATTACCATGAAAGTATTTATAGAAAAGGTTCAGGAAAGCTACGTTACAGCGGTCGGAAAATGACTGAATCCTATACACTAGGTCAGGACCAATAATATTGCTGATTCTTCTTTGGGGTATAATAACAAAAGATCCTTTGGAAAGTAAGGTAAGGATTTTATTCCAAAGAATACCAAAGGAAAATGAAAAATGAAGTGTTATCCTTTGGAGCTGCTTCTCTGAAGAAGGAATAGGAAATTGGTAAGAGTTAATGGCATATTCTTCTTCTAAGCACAGTGTCCCTTAAGGATGTGGGTGATCATGATTTCCACAAATTCTTCTCCTTTATAGCTCTTCGGAAGTTTTGTCTTTTTGCCACCTTTCCTGTGCTCTGTTCTATCAACCATTTACCCGAACTCGTTAGGTAGGTTAATCGCTGCTTTTCTTGGTCCATCATGCCTTCAGTATACCCTGTGAGTGTCAATTTCTCCATACCTTCTTATCTTATTATATGCCTTGAAATAATCAATTCCTTTTCCTGATTCCAAGTATAAGTGTTCTTTTCTCTTCCATTATCCCTAAAACTTCCTCGTTACTATCATGTTCAGTCATGGTATTCTCAGCATCCTTCTGTAGAATAATATTTCTGTTGTCAGGAGATAGTCCAGCATTTACTGCCATATACAACGACTGTATTCCATATGAGTGTAGTACTCTTCTTTGTTTTTAACACAATTTTATTGTTCCTTATTACTTTGCTTAGCTTTTGAACGCCAACTTTCGCTATTCCAATGCCCCTTCGGATTTCAGTGTAGCATTTTCCGTCCTCTGCTAGAAGATTTTCTAGAAAATTACATTTTTTAATTTCAGTATAATAGGGTCAGTTGGGCACCGTCGGTGAGAAAAAGAACACCATGAAGCAGTTCACTCCGCCAGAAATTTGCATGCTGTACTGCTTGACATTCGCGCGGGAAAACCCAATACGAACATTTCAGAGTGTTTGGGTGACAATCTGAAGACAGTGTAGAGTATTTGGAAAGAGTTGGATGAGTCTAATGGCGATTACGAAAGTACCGCATCTCGGAAAATATATTTATATTTATATACATACATATCTTATATATATATATATATATATATATATATGTATATATATATATATATATATAAGGAAAATCTATGACATATTGGGGAAAGTCCTTCAGGATTTCGTCGAACTTCATCACAATGTAGGATATTTAATAACAAAAGTGATAAATACATAAAAAAAGATACAAAATTAATCCCACTCAACTATATGACCCCACCTACAAAAAAATTAAATTTTAAATTTCAGCGTTCCATTTCATTCATGTGTATGTATAATCACACCAAAGTAAATATCACCTGAAAAACATTTTCTTATAGATTTTCCTAAAATTGTTTTGATTTTACATATCGTTTTCCCATATATATATATATATATATATATATATATATATATATATATATATTAAGCGTAACATCATATACTTAATCCACCTTTTAATTTTCTTAAATTTAATCCATTAGTATTTTAGCCATTCACCAACAAGCAAAAAAGAGTTTTAGCAAAATTAATGTTAAGATCAGCTACAGATGCATTAATAACATAGACAAATCCATATCCCAACATAACAACATTATATTAAACAAATATATTTCCAACAAAGACAACGTAAATTTTTATAAAAACAAATGCAACTGCCGAAAAATATGATCTGTCCTTTAAGCGGTCAATGTATGACTGATAATATTGTATACCGATCTAGCATATATTCCGGTAACGATCTTAAATTTTATTTTTGATCCACTGAAAATACTTGGAAATATCATTTCTACCATCATCGAATGACCTTAGGTAAGATAAAATACCAAAACGGCACTGCTCTCTCCAAATATTTCTGATAATTAAATAACGATGGTAATTGATCTTTTATCAACTGGGATATTATCGCAAGAGCCAATTCTTATAACGGGAAAGGAAATAAATGTAATTATGTCTTGTTGACAAATTGGCCATCTTAAAACATTTAAATAACTCTGGCTTATTAAACAAGGGAAATGAACTGATGATTGCATGTAGGCATAAAAATAATTATTTGCTTAAATACGTTGATCCCGATTAAAGTTTAATATACATTACGGTCGATTTTTAATCTAAATTACAATTTTATTTTATTTTTTATTTATTTTTTTTTATAAGAACAAGTAATCTTCCTTTAATATAAAAATAAAAATTTAATATTCACAACTCTGAAATAATTTTTAAAATTATTTTTTCTTACATATATATACCAATCAAGTTTATTTTAAATGCCAAATATAATTTTTAAAATAAAAAAAATTATATCCCAGTATAATATATAGATGCGCCAACATTGCGATAACCAGATATATATTTTTTAATTAGGTAACGGCCAGTCTATACTCAAAATCTGAAGATTGTCGTACTATCGGTGAGGGATAATATATATATATATGTGAAATTATTAGGAGAATTTGATAATTATATTTTAAGTGATTCATCGAGTCTGAAACCTCAACAGAATGCAGAAGGCACTGGACGGCCGTTTCGTCCTATATTTCGGACTCATCAGCAGTGCGCATCCACTACCGAGAATTGTAACCCTGACAGTTAGGTTATCAAGCAAACGCCATACCAACTGGTCCAACGGGCATCGCTGACGAAGAGGTAGCAAATCAGACTCAATATAGCGCCGCTCACTCACATATTCCGTGGTGGAACTCAACTGAGATTCACTTTAACCATAGGACTGTGTCCCCTGGAGCCACGACTACTATCACCAAGCCGCTCACCCCAGAGCATTAGAAGCCGGTTCAAGCAATGATATACATGTGAAATTATTAGGAGAATTTGATAATTATATTTTAAATGATTCATATATATATATATATATATATATATATATATATATATATATATATATATATATATAATCCTCTTGGAATTATTTTTTATACATATATATATATATATATATATATGTATGTATGTATGTATATATATTTATATATTTTACATATATGATTGCATATGTATGTGGATATTTACCACAATTATTATCTATCTATCTATCTATCTATCTATCTATCTATATATATATATATATATATATATATATATATATATATATATATATATCGGTATAATTTCTTATTACTATTAATTTAGGCAGTATATTTAGGATATCTACTCAAGCATTAAATATATCGTGTATATGTTTTATACACACACACACACACACACACACACATATGTATATATATATATATATATATATATATATATATATATATATATATATATATATGTATATATATATATAATGTGTGAGTGTGGAGGTGCGTGCGCAATTATTATTTATAATTTATTCCTTTTAAAATAATACTGTTATTATAATTAATGCTTAATTTAGCTTCAGTATTTATTAGAAGAAAAATGTATTTATATTTACCTTTGAGCAAAGAATGATTATTCAAATAATTTGTTTTTCTCGTTCTGTGTAATTACAATCTTCCTTACGCCATACATGAAAGTTATGTAATCTTCGCATGTACTCGTGCATTTATCAAAGTCGAGCTGTCTAATTCTGCAAGATACATTTGAATATTTTCCTAAAATCGCATGTTCATTAACTTTCAAAGATTAACTATGAACAAAAAGAAAATGGCTTTACTTCCCCCACCTTTTTTTTTTTTTTTTTAGATACTTTCTTCTTTTTTTCAGGAGTAAAATCTGAGTTCAAACATAGCATTCTCCTGTATAGGGACACGAAATGTCAGCAGCAGCTGCCGCTTTGCCTCCAAAGATGGTCAAGTGAATTCGTCCAAAACCCATGACGGCTATAGGCTAACACGTATGCATTAGTTAAAAGGTTATTTCCATCTTTAACCTTTAGAACTCATGAAAGAGGTTCTTTCCACCTCTGCACTTTAGTACCCATAAATATATGTGTGTGCGCGTGTGTGTGTATGTGTGCATGTATGTTTGTGTGTGTGTTGTGGGTGAAAATATTTACATACAAATGTGTATATTATCACTTAAAACGAGAAAAGAATTGTTAACAGATATAAATGACTACGAATAAAAAATGACTTTACATCTCACCCAAAGTCGATAATTCTGTGCCTGATGAGCAGTGTTACACGAAACACTGGAGTCGGTCTGAAATTATGTTGAACAGCGAAAACATGCCAAAATTGCTATACAATTGCAGTCGCATTTCGATGCGTATTAACACAGGATTATGACATGTTTTCGATGTAATTTCATAAAATAAAAAATATTGCTCTACTCTATACTGAACTCTCTTACAATTTAAATGTTACAAACGTTGGAATTGTACTCTATTTGTTCTCATCTTACCTGGATATATATATATATATATATATATATATATATATATATATATATATATATATATATATATATATATATATATATATATCGGATGTGACTTTAAAATTGTCCAAATCATGTAGTTGCAAAATTGTCCAATTGTTAGATTAAGCTTTGAACCGTTTAATCTTAGAAATGATTAAAGGTATCTTACTTGTATACATATCATCATGGCTTGGATTCGCAAAGCGAAGATCAAGAGGAAGTCTGTACACGTCGCTTTCAGGCACGTTTGTGACTGATAAGTCCAATGTGAGACAGGCATACACGGTCGCAGTAGTTGCAGTTGGGCTTGATGGCATGGCGTTGCAGTACTTCCACCTCTGCTTTTTGTCCCTGAGAGAGAGGCCCTGCAGGTATTTTCAAAGAAGGAGGCAGTATGGTCGAAGGTGAGACGCCAGACGTCACGGTTCTCAGCTAGAGTTGACAACTGGCAATGGTTTATGTGACAAGCACCAAAGGTTTTTTTTTTCAGGCAATCTTAGAATCGCTTCTTCGGTGCCCTCTGTCGCCGATAACCAGTGGAAATCTCGCCGTACAATAACGTTTTACGCAGGCGATGATTCTCCATCCTAGAAACGTATCCAACCATATATATATATATATATATATATATATATATATATATATATATATATATATATATAAATTAATTCAAAGATTACTATTTACTACCTGGCCTCTACTTTAAGTTTTATGCGTTACCCACATCTTCAGGTAGCCAGAAATATTTACCGACCTGCCCACGAGGTAGGATGTGGCACAAGGCCGAATGTAATGTGGAGCAATCTGAGCCGCTAGGCGCGGCCAAAAATTACCCGTAGATCCCGCATAAACGTGTTCAGGTCTGTCTGCCTCCCTGAACGGGACTCTGCCCTTCGGCATAGCCTCGTCCAGGTTCCTCTCTGCCTGAATGCAGAGAGTTCGACAACAGCTAAGAGCTTAGCACGTGGCCAGCTCCAGCTACATACATACCTGAACCTTTAGGTAGCCAGTAACTTGCAGGAATAAGATGATTACATTATATACCACTGGACGAGTACAATTTGACAAGCAAACCAAACTCGCACAGTGCAGATCATCTAGCCAAGATCTAAAATGGGAAAAAAATTCAATCTGGAAAGGCTCGCCAGTATATAAGTTGGTATATAAGGTAAATCATCGTATTACTGCAAGTTACTGGCAACCTGAAGATTGTGTGAAAACACATGAAACTTAAAGTAGTGGCCAGTCATTGCCTACCTGATTATTGAATTAATATTCAAATGCTCTGTCATTTTCATGGCATAGAGCACTTTTATGCCTGAAGGCTAATTTTGGGCAGACTCTATTTAAAGCTGCTTATTTTGGAATTGTATATACAATTTAGTGTGTATATATATATATATATATATATATATATATATATATATATATATATATATATATATATATGAATATATACACACACACACACACACACATATATATATATATATATACATACATATATATATATATATATATATATATATATATATATATATATATATATATATATATATATATATATATAGGTAACTATACTCGTGTGGGAAAACCTTCGAATTGTTGATTTAACAATAGCCAAATCAATCTCGAAGGGAACAAAACGTTTTAATAAAGAAAGAGCCAGGAACATGAAAGTCTGTCGAAAATAATCGCACCGATACAGGTTCAAGGCCCAAAGAAAAAACCCCGATACGAGTAAACAACTAACTAAAGAGCTCGATACAAACGTAGAGCAAACCTAGTCAAACCTCATGAGCCTGACAAGCTTACCAAGGTTTCACTTAGGCAGATCGTCAGGGTCAGCTGACCCTGACGATCTGCCTAAGTGACGATATATATATATATATATATATATATATATATATATATATATATATACTAAATTGTGCCCATATCCAAAAATTATTTTTCTGATATTGCAATACTACTTTTAAGAAACGGGTCGAATCAAGGACCGTTCAGAACTCGTATGCGTACTAATACTGGTAAAGTTCGTTTGTTTATAAATACAATAAAAACAAAAAAACAAATCTGTTTAAATTTTTCCGCCATGAGAGATATGAATAATAATCCAAGTGCACTTCCGGGCGCGATTTCCTACGTCAACAAAAAAAAATCATGATTTTACCCTGAAGGCTGAGTTGCTTAGAACATAGCATATTCATTACTCCAGGCAAAGATTAAGACTTAAAATTACTTTAGAAAGTCTTGCATTTTGATATTTGCAAACTTATGCTTCTTTTTTTTTGGGGATATTCTTTTCAACTTTTATTTAATCTAACCGCTGCATGTTGGGCGCCTCAAGGCAGTGAAAAGGACTGCAATCTAACCTGTAAGAGCGTTACGAATATGTAATGAGTTCGTTCTTCACTAGGTGCCGAATGTTTTGACAACATTCCCTAAATGTAAACATTTGGCATTCATTGAACGAGCAGACAGTACTTTTTTTATAAATAAAAACCTCCCTTAATAATCTATTTCAGGAACATAGGTTTTTCAAGTTCAGCTGTTATCACTCTTTCCCGTATTGATATGCGTTTCTTTCCTAACCTTTTACTTGAAGTAGTGTGGAATGTCAACATCTTGATTATGTCATTATTTTCTCTTCGAGTTACATGTACTATACCTTATATCTGTTGTTGTTGTTGACAGTGTGTTTTTTGTTATTTGGTACATTTCTTCGTCTGTGATTCTGTAGCGCCAGTTCACAATTTTCAAAGAAGGATGATCTTTGGGAAGACATTCATGCTTCACTCGCTCAAAGTCTTTTGTAACCATTGATCTTAGAAAGCCGTTGCATACAGCTAATAGTTTAGGTATTTCTGAACGGAGTTTGGCGTCATGTATATCCATATGGAAATCTCAATCTGATTAGGGTATTTTGTTGCAATTTGCGGTGTTTGGCGAAAGTACCTCTGGTGCAGCCGGTTCTATGTTCAATTTCCTTTTCTCCGATTTGTTATATAACTTTTAGTATTTACTAATTCTACATCCTGAATTGTTATGATGGATTCAGGGCATGTGCCATCACTGCTTTCATTCCAATTCCAAATCATTTCCGGTGCTGTACAAAAAATAATAGTCGTAAATAGTAATCTTTTCCGTAGAGCAGCGGTCGTTAGTTACACAGAACATTACTACTATAATGAATTCAACCCAAACTTAGTGATTTACGATTATTGCCTTGTAGACACTGTTTATATTATTCGATTTTATTTGCAATTTTTGAGATTCCTGTTCTTCACAGACTAATGGTCTATTGTGGAAGATACAAAGGATCCTCGAAAAAGGCCATCCTGTGAATTAAAACGCCATCGATGGGAAATAGAGACGACCGACAGACACGTGGAGTCAATCAGGCTTCTCCCTGTGCCAGCGCACCTCGTTAGAGAGTTAATCTGTTTAACATTCGATACTGTGTTGCAAGCTCGATTCCCACTGGATGCTCTATAACTGAGGCCTTGTACCAAATATACATGCTTTTGCTTACGTCTTTCCATTCTAACGATCGCAATCATCGACAATTCTGACAGTTTTTAATTCAGACTGGTTGCCTGCCATAGCTAGAGTGCTTAAACTTCCCTGCTACTTAACCCATCGCTTTTTAAAACAATAAACATTACCGAGGAGTGAATATAGTTAAAATAATAGCGGTGTCAACGGAAAAACCGTCCTTTTGACACTTTGTTTTTTGGAGGTTTTTTTAGTTTTTTGTTGACGTAAAGGTCTAAGACATCCAATATATATATATATATATATATATATATATATATATATATATATATATATATATATATATATATATATATAATTCCTCTACGTTTTGAAATTTATTCCTTTTGAAAATGTTGAATTCATTTTCTTCAAGAGTTGTCAACCTCATCCTCGTCCATTACAAAATTAACTTCAGTTCCGCTACATGCAGAAACCAGCGAACACCATTAAGAGACTCCACAGTTTTTTTCTGAAATGAGTCACGACACGTACCTATTTTTATCCCTCCCACAAATGTTACGAGCCTGTAGTTAACGTAAAAAAAAGCCTCCGAAATTACCTTCATGGAAGCCTATTTCTCAACGCCGAAATAATGTGCTCATTATCCCAATAAAAAGAAAAACTTGAGCTCTATTTAACAAGGCATATGAATATACGTTTATTCTTATTCGGAAACAAAAACGCAGGCATGCAGAACCGAACTACTTACAGATGGACAAAGAGTATTCTGACACCGCGAAAAACATGTCGCTTGAGTTTACTATAAAAAATAGATGACACTAACTTAATTGTCGGTGTTATTTTAAGTAGGGTTCTCGTAGTTAGTTACATTTTTTTCCTGTCCTTGTATATTGGTCTTTATTCTTTTGACATTTGCGCGTCAACAGTGATTATTCTAGTGTGTTAATGAAGAAAAAGTAGAAAGAAGAGGGGAGTGACATACGAGTATGTACTCGAACAGAGGGTGACAAATGGTAGCAAGAAAAGGAACGTATGTATTTAATAGTGAGAGGAAGAACAAAAAAAAGAAAAGATGAAAAAAGCAAAAAGAATGGAAATTTAGACAGCCAATTACTGCTATAACGCGTTCAATCTTCACTAAATGCCAAAACTCCGTAGTCTTTTAGTAAACTAAAGCCAAGCTTTTTAGTAAAACTCACTAAGCTTGCAATTATAACCAAGGTATGTTTAGGTTATTTCATTCTTTTTTACTGCCATGTATATAGATGGCTATATATATATGAATGTGCGGTGGGATGTAATGGATATTGGCTCTGAGTGAGAAATCGGAGAGCCGAGTTCGAATTCCAGTTAAGTTCGAATTCCAATCGAGTTCGTTAGATTCACTTACGCACAAACCCCCTTGGGAAAGGTATGAATCTATCTCTTCTTCCCCCAACTATGGGTTGAATAGCAGGACAGACTGATTAATTTAAAAGAAAAATCTGTAATATCATTGGTCCTAACCTCGCATCTCGGCTTCAGTTCATTTTTCCGGTTACTCCCCGCCACCGTAATGTGCCTTTTCTATACTTTCATGGTAATTGTTTTGATGATGTTTCTTCTATGGTATCTTGACTTTATGAATTTAAGCGCAGTACTAGATTGGCGGCTAGGTCTCATCATAATACAGTTGAAATGGCTAGATGTAACCTTAATTCTATACTAACAGTTTATTCTCTCACAATTATCGCCTGTGGAACTCTGTACCTTCTTCTTGCTTTTCAACGAACTCTGATTTGCAAGAGTTTGAATGCAATCTCAATCGTTATCGACTGTCTGTCACCCTTAGTAATCCTCTGTGTGGTAGTGACTTTGTTGCCTTGCTTGGGTTGAATGGATTAAAAAACAAGATGTGGATTCCCGTTGCCTCCTCCACTGTTTGGTATTCATAGTTTTCTCACTCTTGCACATTTTATTTAACCCATAGATTGGTGAGTTTGTTATTTATTTCTAGAAAAATGTCATGTCAACACCTAAACCAAGCCTCTAGACAGGGGAGAATTTCCTCTGCAGTTGTTTAAATATTGTAGAGTTTGTCTATTATGAGTTCTTAGAACCCATCGCAATAGTAGCAAGTTCTATCCTTAATGGGTGTCTCATACTTATGACCTTGTGCCAAATCTAATCTATACTTAGAAACTTCTTTAGCATGACAAAACAAGACTGCAAGAAACAAAAATCAAGATAGCATTGTCATTAGATTGATATTTTTATTCATCCTTTTAAATGACTCGTGCTAAAACCTTGTGATTGTCAATGTAGAAGGGGTAAGAACCACCCAGGGAAAGGGACTCTCTTGCAGACCCAAACATAAGCTCCACCAATATTTACCTATAAGTTATAAACCAAACCAATCTTTAGCTAAAGATTCAAGTATAAATATGACCCATATTTGCTTACGAGGGTCGACTGAAAAATTCATAGTTTGACCAACATAGTCTCATGGAATGTAACAAAATGAGGTTTACCGCTTGGGAGCACCATGGGCTATAAGTTTGGATGTGTAGTTGGTATAATGGATAAAGGCTTAAAATTGTTAATCAGAGAGCCGAGTTCAATTTCAGTTGCATTCGTTATATTCACTTACACGCAAATACCTTTGGAAAAGTTATGAATCCACTTTTTCTCCCCATTTAGCTATGGATTAATTAGTAAGACGTGGTGAACTCTCCTGCTGTATTCAACATATGAGGATCAAGCAGCTCAGTTCCTAGGAAACGACAGCCTAGACACCAGCGCATATGATTTGATTATAGTGGTGAAGACTTTGTGCAGAACCAACCACACTTTTTGAAGGTCCGAATACAGAGACCTGGTGTACTACGTCCCACAGGGTCCCCAAACGACCATCCGCAGGTTTTTAATTCAGAGTTGTCGTTCTTCTAGACCAGTTGCTATCCAAGGCTATAGAACACAGTCTATCCTGATATTTACCTACAGCTGGAAGGAGAAGAAAGGGATTAATACCTTTCCCAAGGGTAAGCACGTAAGCGAATGTAATGTATTCGGCTGGAATTCGAACTCGGCTCTCCGATTCCTCACTCGACATGTATATGTAAATGTAAAAACATGTATCATTAAAATCATTATGATCTCAAAGATAAGAATAAAATATAATAAATTCGCATACAAAATATTTAGATTTCGGCATTAAATAACCCATAGAGGTTGATAGGCTACTAAACAAAATCAACAAACGAAATTAGGTTTATTTTTCAACATAGTCTTCCATGAGGTATGCACACACCTTCCATTGGTGTGCAGCTTGTGTTGAAGAAACTTTCATCCTGTTGGTCAAGAAAGTGATTAACATCACATTTGACATCATCATCACTGGTATACTGGTACCCAACAAAGTGTTGGGGAACAGATGATAGTCAAATAGGCCAAATGAGAAGAATAGGGAGGATAATCAGCCAGTTGAAAACCACAGTCACGCAGAGAAACCTTTGAAACCAAGGACATGTGCTGGAGCATTGTCCTGAGGAAACAAGAACCCTTTCGTCAGTTTCCCTCGGGGTTTGTTCTTGACAGCCTTTCGTAACTAACTCTCCATTGACGGTGTGGCCCTTTTGAAGATAGTCAATAAACACAATGCCTTTAGCTGAGGAAATCACCTTCCCTACAGATGAAACGACCTTAGCTTTATTTGGGTCAGGTGAGGAGGGGTATTTCCACTGCATGGATCGTCTTTATGTCTCTGGCTCAAAGTGATGAACCTAACACTCAGCATGGTTTAGGAAATGTTCAAATGTCAGATTTTCCCGTGATGTGATCAGCCCGATGCGCTTTTGATCAGGCGTCAGAAGAGGTGGCAGCCACCGGGTAGAAACCTTCATCATGCCAAGTTCATTGTGCAGAATATTCTCAACTGAAAGCGCTCACGGGATATACTAATATCATTGGTCATTCAAATTAATCCCCTGTCATCCATCACCATATGATGAACACAATCAATGTTTTCCTCGGTAGTGGTTGTGGCAGAACGTCCAGACCTTGGGTCATCTTCAAGACACTCCCTTTCCATCCTAAACTGAGCTGCCCATTTTGCCCTGTTTATAAAAATTCAGTTTCATCATCTAATGTATGTAGCAACCATGTCAGCATTAATTTCCTTAGGGGCTAAACCTTTTTTTGCAGGTACTTGATAACGCCTCGACGTCAAATTTTGTCCATTTTCAAGAGAAGTCGCTACTAATCACATTTGAAGTCCTTTTGAACAGTCAGATGTCAATTTAACTGTGAAATAAGAGTCGTATAGACTCAAGTATAAAACTGACAGTTTTTACCTACAGAAAAAGTATTAACCCAATCAAATTTTGCCTATAACCTCAAGTATAAACCCGAACAAACTTTTCGCAAAGATTCAAGTATAAACGTGACCAGTTTTCACTGACAGACTCAGGTATAAACCCGATCAGTGTTTACATACAGACACAATTATAACCGCAATATTTACCAATTGACTCTAGTATAAACTCGACTAATATTTACCTATTGACTCAAGTATAAACTCGACTAATATTTACCTATAACCACACGCAGAAGCTTGACCAACGTTGGCCTATAGACTCAAATATAAATTATATCATGTTTTTACATGTAGATTCAATTATAATTTAAACATTAAGCAGATTTTGACATTATGTAACTCAAACAGTACAGATATATAGTAAAATCCAGCAATCAACCAAATAATTTAATCCAATTACCGGAGCACTTTCTTAGTTTTAAATCCTTCAAAGATTGGGGAGATATTAATTCAGGCTTAACAGAATTCTTTTCTCATGCAAATCACAATTTATTTCAACAAGGGAATAAAAAAATTCGTTTCACAGTCAGCTTTTTGTTCTTGAAAATAATCTATGACAAATAAATTGAGGGCATTTGAAAATCCGGTTCCCGTACGAACACCCAAGTTAAATGAACGTCAAGCCTGGTCACAACCTAGATAGGTGACCGCTTGGGAATACCATGTGCCATAAGCTTAGATAGTATAAAGGATAATGGCTCAGAATGGTTAATCGGAGAGACGGGTTCCAATTCCCGTTTGCTTTGTTAGATTCACTTACGTGTAAATACACTTGGCAAAGGTATAAATCAACCTATTTTCCCATCAGTGGGTTAATTAGTAGGATTATAGAACTATACCATTATTATCTAAACAAATTCTTACAATATAAAAATATTTTCTGGCTTTAACTGTTTCGACAGTGAAAGGGTGGGACCGAGATGCCAACCTAATAGCAAGCATAAATTCATGAAGTTGAGGCACCAGTGAAAGTAGCTCACCGGAACAGTTGTCATGAAAATATTTGAAGAAAAGACAGAGGGGAGCTATATTATGTCGGTGAGAAAGTGACTGGAAGTATCACATTGCATATTTATTTATGTTCGTCTACTGGCCTGAGCTTTCATTTAATAAGATATCTCGAATATTCCGGCTGATAGACTCTCCTGTTGTATTCGACATATGAGGGTCAAGCAGCACAGTCCCTACGAACCGACCGCCTAGAAAGCAGCGCATATAATAAATATACCGTTTAATAAATAAACGAGTAGCCAACAAATAATGTTTAAAGAGATAAATATATATATATATATATATATATATATATATATATATATATATATATATATATATATATATATATATATATATAAACACTACAGTTCAAAAGTTTGAAATCATCCACAGAATTAGCATGGGATGAACTTCACAGAAGAGTGAAAAAAAAAAATGAAAATGTCCTCCTAGAGTCATTGAAAAAATATTGGAATCAAATATCAAGCTTATACGTTGCTAAACTTTTGCAACGAATGCCAAAAGTTTGTGCTGCTGTAAGTAAGGCTAAAGGAGGATATTTTGACGAGAGCAAAATTTAATCATAATTTTTTTTTTTTGGTCACACTAAAATTTTTAATGAAAAACATGTCTCACTTTTTTTAATCGTATATAATATTTTTCTCACATTTAAAGTACAAAACAACTACTTTTGGGGCAGCCAATTTCAAATATATTAATTTTTTAAAAATTAATTTAATTAAAAAAATTACCAGGAATTTCCTCAAACTTTTGGACTGTAGTATATATATATATATATATTATATATATTATATTATATATTATATAAATATTATAAAAAATATTATAAAAAATATTATAATATAAGCTCTACTTCTGTATGGAGCACTGTCTTTTTAAAAATAAAAACAAAACGTGTTCTTTCCTATTTTTCTGCATACCTGCACACACACACACACACACACACATATATATACATATATATATATATATATATATATATATATATATATATATATATATATATATATATATATATATATATAAATTACTATTAGATTCAACTGATAATGTTTGTCTGTTTAATTTTTTATTGTACTTTTACATTTTTCAATTAAGATGGTGATTTTGGGATCCTGTGTGCATATAGTAGACAAGTGAATAGTTAGAAGTAAACGGTGGAAACTAGGTATGTACTATCTTAATAGTATAGTAGTTTTTGCTTAAGTTGTTATCGAATTGCGTCCACACAAGAGCAAATAGAAGACAAGGTCAGTTTAATGAGAGCCTCTCGTTTATATGGGCATAGATTAAAACCATTTTCAGTATGTTTGTTTATATTCGTATGTTCAGTATTTTGTGTTTAGGTTGTTATCTATTTGCGTCCACATAAGGGATATAGGATACACGACTGTTTGAATGAGAGCCTTACGTGTGAATAGAGGGAAAAACTGCCTAATTCCGTAAAAAAAGTGCATTCATCCGGGGTCGAAATCTTCAGAGAATAGGTGGACTTGCTTCATTTTATGCCCTGTCTTGTTCGAAAACAAGGCACGGATGATTTCCAGAACGACATCATTGTTTAATTTCTATATCTACGTTCGTCATTTATTCTTCTTTGTGCTTGTTGCATACATTCAGGTATATAACTCGAGCCATGTAACCTAAGAACTCAAGTCATGTTCTTAAAGAACATCGTTAGATTGAGATTGTTGTGTGGACGTCATGCAGAGCGTCAAACTAGTTCAAAAATATCTACACTGTCTGCTGAATAGAACCGTTTTCGCAGATCAATGTTTAAAATGGCTTCGAGCGAATGAAACATGTAGGAGTTAAAGAGGACCGTTCTTTTTTCAAACCTCGGGAACTGGCGCCACAGAATGACAAACTCTGCCAAATAACAGAAACTACATCACTTCAAGACTTTCAACAGCAGCGACAACTAAAATGGATATCACATGTAACTCGAAGGGAAAATAACGACATAATCAAGATGCTGACGTTCTAAAGGCTTCAGACAAAATTTTACGAAGAAAGCTTCATCAGTACTGGAAAGAGCCATAACAGTAACTAGACTTGAGAAACCTATTTTCCTGAACATTTATTTTAATAGAATGATTTTATAAATTTCAACCGCTGTAGCACTGGCTGCTCGGTCAATGAATGCCGAATGTTTTCAGCAAGGAGTCGACTGCAGTCGGTATTATAGAATCTATTCGATTGATTGTTTGATTTCTATATTCAACAGCATATCAACTCCTTATTGGTTATTTAATGCCCAAATTACATTTTCGTGGTTTGAAGTAATAAAAGTATGATATGTTATTCTACTTTCACAACTGAATATATGGTAGATGATACTCAGCTTTAGTGTATATACATGTTTGTGTGGACATAATTACTAGAGGCGGTGATAGGTGTGTTTTGATACATTTTGATATCTTTAAGAAATTGTAGGATTAATGTGCATTAATGTCATGAAAGAGTTCTTTCATGTTGGTTGTTTGTTTGTTTGTTTGGTTTGCTGTTTGGTTAGTTCATTTTGTTTAGCGGCATATCAACACCTCCATGGGTCATTCAATGCCGAAATGTAATTATTTTGAACAATTTTATGGCTTCAGCTAAATATATTTTGAATGCAATTGTATGCCTTATACTACAGATAAAATATATTGTTGGTCATTTTGCCATAACAAATATTGTTAGTTATTCTACTATGCAATTAATTGTATTGCTGGTCATTTTGCTTTTAAATTGTAGAGTTGATAATATTTTTAATTTGCTTCCGAAGTCGGCCTGATTCCAATTCCTGATTCGGCCTGGTATGAAATATTGGGTTACGGCCTCTAGGAGTCAAATCGAAAAGTGTGACACAGTGACACACTGACATTCGTTTTTATTACATAGATGTTATTCTGCTTTCGCAATTGAATAAATGGTAGATGATACTCAGCTTTGGTGCACATACATGTTTATGTGAACATAATTACTAAAAGCGGTGATATGTGCGTTTTATGTTGTAGTTTTGTTGAAGTTATATTTCGGAATACAGTTTGGTGTCTTTAAGAAATTGTAGAATATTAAATGGATTAATATCGTGAAAGAGTTCTTTCATGTTGTTTATTTGTTTGGTTGGTTGATTTGTTGTTTGGTTAGTTGATTTTGTTTAACGGCGCATCAAAACCTCCATAGGTCATTCAATGCTGAAATGTAATTCTTTTGAACAATTGTATGGCTTCGAATACGGATAAAATCTATTGCTTTAAAATGTATTGTTCCTATTTTTTTTCTTACATAAATATGTACTGCGGTTATTTTTACTATAAAAATGTATTTTTATGCTTTCATAGAGTTTTATTTGAGGATTCACTATTTTCTCATAGCTGGAACCTTAACAGGTGCTACCACCCCCGATCAGGGTGGACTTGGGGACAGTAGCAATTAAGAGGCGGTTCCATGCTCCTCAAAATCTCCAACCTCCCGAGCAAATGCCTTGCTGCCGAATATAGTTTATCGTCATACCCAGGACTCGAGTTAATGCGAACAATCCTTTATAGTGTGTACTTCGCTAAGGCTACATACAGTTTTGAATTCAGCGTTTTCCTTCTTCTAGACCGTTTGCCACCCAAGGCTATAGAACCCAGTGTGTCTTACTATTTCAAAAGAGATAAGGGAAAGAAGAGTTGGATTTATACCTTTCCCATGCACGTAAGTGAATGTAATGAACTCGACTGGAATTCGAAATTGCCTCCACATAAGGAAACTGTTAATATTATTATTACCATTTGCAGTCGACATGTTAACTTGCCATAATTTGAACTTTCTTCGTGCAAACTACCTTCACACGGACAGAATGGATACAAGTTTATTTTCTGTCAGGTGGCACCGTTTCAAGACTGAATTCATACCCTAGAAATTCCGTACAAAAGAAGTGCATGACTGGTTTATCAACCAACGCCCATCTCCTCAGGTTCTATTAAGGAAGACTAAAAAAGAAATGAACGTGATTTTTGCCAAGGCAATGATGCCTTCAAGCAATTAATATTTCTACCACCCCCGTAGTTTGTACAAATTGCCAACGAATGTATGTATCTGTTTTGCTCACGCAGCCAGGTATATTCATAGCTATTTATTCATGTTGATTTGTATTCGCTGTCTACCTGTAGGCCTATTGATTTTAACAGATAGCCAGATAGATAGATAGCTAGAAAGATAATGCGAAGGATAAGGCATATATGAATTAGATAGATAGATAGATAGATAGATAGATAGATAGATAGGGGGATGTGCTGAAAACCGCCAGGGTCGACAAGAAACGATTCCAGAAGACGTTTAGATTTTAGGTCAAATTTTGGTCAGATTTTTAAAGTAGGTGAGGCCGAGAATTTTTCTGCACACCCCCAGTCTGTCTGTCTGTCTATCGTAGTCTGCAATTTCCAGTCTATGAGGTGCAAAACTTTTAATATAAAAATTTAACAATATGTGAAGAAGACAATAGTCCTACCCCCCCCCCCCAAGTACGCATGGCAATCCATAGGTAATGAGAAAAATCTCTGGAGAGTCATACATATATATATATATATATATATATATATATATATATATACACACACACACACATACACACACTAATATCCGTTATACTGATAGGGAGATTAGTGGTTTTGAGGAGCATGGAACCATCTGTTAACTGCTGTTATTCACAAGTCCACCCTAACCCGAGTTAGTAGCACCTGTTAGGGTCCCAGCTATGGACAAATAATACATCTCCAAACAAAACTCAACAGTAAATTTTTATAGCAAAATGGCAATCAATACCACACTAAAAAAATATAAAAATACTTTTTTTATAGTAAAATAACCAACAATACATTTTATGATCTACAAATTATACATCTAAAAAACATACTGTTATGAATAATCGAGAGTGGTCTCCCCTTGTTTTGATGTAAAATATTTAAATTTCGGCATTAAATAACCCATAGAGGTTGATATGTCACTAAATAAATCAACCAACGATCAATACCTATTTATAGTAAAATTAGCAACATTACCTATTTACAGTAAAACTATCGACAATACCTATTTAAAGCGAAATTATCAACAATATATTTTATCGGTTAAATGCATACAATTACGTTCAAAATATATTTAGTTGAAGCCATAAAATGCTGTTCAAAATATTTCCATTTCGGCTTTAAATAACCCAGAGGTTGATACACCGCTAAACAAAATGAATGAACCAACAGTAACGGGACTCAGCTATTACGATTTCAAGAAGAAGAAAATGGAGAAATGCTATTCATGTTAATCGTGACACGTCGTTGGTATATCGATGTTGGTAACAGTTGTCAAAGAAACATTCTTAGACTCGTAGACCATGTTTTGGACGGCTACATAGTACGGCATTAAGCGTATTGTAATGGCAGTAATGAGAGGCCGAATGGCATCCGTAGCAGTGTGCAGAACTAATGTGAGCCCAAGATAGCCAACAATGCCATTTGGGAATCATTTATATGAAGTAGGAATACGGGGACGTGTGACACTATGAGTTGGATATATGCGCACGCGTGTGTGTGTGTGCGCCCGCACATCTGTGTGTGTGTATATATACACCCCCACATCTGTGTGTGCGTGCGCGCGCACACATATGTGCGAGAAGATTAGTTAGATTTGACCTGGGTATCAAACTTCAAGACCCAATGACTAGATTAGGAATCTAGATAAAAACATGTTTTGGACATATGACCAAAAGGATAGATGAGTGTTAAGTACTTGTCAAAATACGAAGATAGGAAAAAGACCGGCTCTGGTCAAAACTTAAAAGGGTCTGAATTTAATGTCCCTGAATCGGAGTCAGCTAGGCTAAGAAATATTTTTATGTCCACTTTCTTCAAAGAGAGAAATGGTCATGAAAAAGTTATGGGTTTATTCGTGGGTGTCCCTTGTCCGGAAATGATGAAAGAGGATTCTGCATATATACGGGAGCGCTTTGGGTCACGGGAGTTAGTTAGACTTAGTTTAGGTTCGAGGAAGGTTGATTTAGGCCGGAGCACGTAACATCGAAGAGCGACCCATTAGCAGCCGGACATTGTTAGTTAAGATATATATTTTTTTTTCGCCAGCCGAGAATCAGCCCAGAGTTATCATCCACAAAAAGGTCACACGCTTTCCCTCCTCTTTTCGTCCTACCCAAGTTTGTAGTTGTGTTTTTCTTTTGCCTGTGAGCCTGCCTCTCGCTCGATCCGCCGCACAGAAATTCTACGACGTGGGGTCTATATCTTTGTGCAACGAGTTGCAGAGTTGGGTAGCTCACAGACGCATTGATCAATCAATCAACCCCAAACCCATATTTATAATAAAATGAGCAATACATTTTATCTGTAGTGGAAGGCATACAGTTGCGTTCAAAATATATTTACTTCAAGCCATAAAATTGTAAACTATTTACATTATTCGTCCTCATCTTTGTCGCCTTATTTATTACAACGTTTCGGCCGTTGTACACTCCGGCCTATTTCAGGTGGTTGGAATGTCGAACTGAACCCTTTATTTCGCTCACTGGAGTAGACTGTTCTAGTTCCACGTGCCATGTTTAACGGATGCCAGTTATCAGCTATCTCGTGTTAATTCCCCTCTGCAAGTTCTCCACTGCTTTAACCAGGTATTGAACTCAGACTCTTTGGGTCCTGTCACTGGATCTAACTAACGCCTTTATCCACTGTGCCATGTGTCTTTGTGGGGACAAAGATGAGTACAATAGTCCGAATAATTTCAATAGTGTATATACACACACACATATATATATATATGTGTGTGTGTGTGTGTGTGTGTGTGTGTGTGTGTGTGTGTGTGTGTGTGTGTGTGTGTGTGTGTGTGTGTGTGTGTGTGTGTATCCCATATTGAGAGGTAGTGGTAATAAAACAGTTTTCAATAGGAACCTGTATCGGGAATGAAACTAAGAGCTGTGTGACTGGTGAGGGGCAAAATACGAGGGTAAGTCAATAATTATTCGCATATACGCCATAACATATCTTTATAGAAGTGTGCGGATAATGTTTTATATATATATATCATATATTTTTATTATTAGTTTTATAGTGATTCTTTCCAGTTGTCTAATTAGTTTCTTGATGTTAAAATGAAATTCATCAAGGAAATTTCATCTTAACATTAAGGTATATATATATATATATATATATATATATATATATATATATATATATATATATATATATATATGCATTATGTCTACTTATTTTTATACTGATCCTTTCCAGTTGTCTAATAAGATTCTTGATGTTAAGATGAAATTCTTCGAGGAAATTTCATCTTAAATATATATATATATATATATATATAACTTTACTTATGAAGAAATATAGTTTTAAGGTGTGCTATATTTATGGGATAAAGTGCTCAATATCAGGGATAGAGCGTATGTAAATATAAAAGTGAACACTGAAGTCAACATTCAGAGGCGATAGAATGTTTCATGCTAAAGGTAGTCATTATTGCATTTAGCGGGAAACAGTTGCCTCTGAGTGTTGACGGCAATGTTCACTTTTATATTACTTTACTTATATATATATACTTTATTCATATATATTTACTTATATTATTTATATATATTTACTTATATATTATTTATATATATTACTTACTACAAGGCCCAAGAGCTACTCAAGGGAGAGTGTTACTGAGGGTGATTGTTACTGATTGATTCGTTTCGACAAAAAATAGCGAACACCGGTAAACAAACTAATTTTTGCAGTCCATCATTAATTTTAATTAATTCGACGTATCTTCAGTTTATTTGATAGATTGAAGGATTAGTTTTTTTACAGCTTATCAACCTTTTGAAGGTTATTTAAAGCCAAAGAATATTTTTTAATTGTAAGAATATTTTTATGGGGGGAGATAATAATGACTTAGTGATGCAAGTAATTAGCCAATAGAAAGTAGGTGCGGAAAAGAAGTGAATTCATACATTTCCCCAGAGTTTTTTGCGTATAAGTTAATATAATGAACCCAACTGGAATTGGAACTCGGCTCTCTGATTAACAATTCCGTGCATATTATCCATTACACCACCCGCACATCCACTCTTACAGCACCTGGTATTCCCATGCGGAGCTGATCGTACGGAAACCGGTGTTTCAACATGAAGCGACCGTAATCCCAGGTGATTGTCGTAAGGGAGGAAGAGAGGAAAGAAAAAGTTAAACCATGAATATATGTAGGTTAACTATCGACCTGAGGAGCTTACGATGGTAGTAACTGTTTTTGGGAAGAGACACAAAGGGAATAAGGATTATTTGGTATCATGGCATAGCGGGTCCGTGAATCTGTGAGCTGGTAGAACTAACGAACATAGTTATATTCTATAGTCATAACAATTGAGTAATGAGAGGCTAGCAACTATTTCGTCTATGATATAAGGGTTGCAGTGTGGAAAATGTAAAGTAAGTAATCTTATTTAGGTTATAATCTCTCTCTCTCTCTCTATATATATATATATATATCTATATATATATATATATATATATATATATATATATATATATATATATATATATATATATATATATATATAGCAGTGTAGTTCACTGCTACAAGCAAGCAAAAATTTATTTTCTCCTGATGATGTCCATGTTGGCCGAAACTAGTCGAGGAATCTAACTGAAATAATAATAAAAACGAAAAAATATTAATATACAACCCAGTTTGTCTGAAGATTTTAATTTTTTAATGTTCGAAACATATATAAATACACACACACACACACACACACACACACACATATATATATATATATGCTACCACCTCGGGTTAGGGTGGACTTGTGAATAACAGCAGTTAAGAGATGGTTCCATGCTCCTCAAAACCACTAATCTCCCTATCAGTATAACGGATATTAGTGTGTATATATATATATATATATATATATATATATATATATATATATATATATATATATATATATATATATATATATATATATATATATATATAAAGTTGTAACTCTGTTTGTTATCGAACTCCTAGGCTTTTGGAGATAGACCAGCATAACTATATATATTCTGAAACTACATTACTCAGGGTACTCGGATAAATATATTTAATTTTGATCAAAGGGGGTCCCGCCCTGCCCCCCCCCCCACGAATTTTTTTCCCTTTCATATAAATAAAATCTAAATTTGAACAATGGAATGGATCCTATGGTAGTTGGATAAGTATATTTCATTTTGATCACAGGGTGTCCCCGGGGGTGGGGGGCACAAACGCACTACTGAAAATTTTTCCCTTTGATTTAAATTTGAACAAGGAAATGTTTCCTATCCAAAATATAGGAGAAAGCCACAAGCTGAGGGTCACATCGGCAAGATCAAAATGAGACAATATGGATAGTTGAGTAATAAATTACCAATCACTGGGTAATGCTTTACAATGCTTATTTGTTGCAACAATTCAACTCTCAAATCAATATTGAAAACTGCTCATCAGTTCATTCAATCAAGTATTGTATCAAATATATATCAATGTGGTCAGATCAAGCTGATTTTGTCCCCCCCCCCACACACACACTGAAATATTTTCCCCTTTAATTTAAATTAAATTTAAATTTGAACAAGGGAATGACTCCTATCCAAAATAAAGAAGGAGAAAGCCAGAAGAAGGAGGTCACATTGGCAAGATCAAAGTGAGACAATATGGATGTCAAGTTGAGTAAAAAATCACCAATGATGGACGTCACATCGCAAGATCATTGAGTAATACAGAAATGCATAATGTTTTCTCCACAAATTATAACAATGATTTAAAATCAATCATCCATTTCTTACAAAAAATTGTGAAACGCAGCAAAGCGCGGGTAATTCGGTTAGTATCTTTATAATTCTGCTGTTCTACATAAAAAATATGAAAATATTAATTTCGTGATATCAACCAGCACTCTTTTGTAATGTCAATACTCGTTGTCACTTTCGTAATGCTCGTTGTAGTAGAGACTTTGTAATCGCAGATACAACTATAGTATGCTGTTGAACAATGCTGGTGCCAGACGCCTTCAAATAACACTCGCACAAATAGTACTTGCTCGAGAATACCAGCTCGAATAGTAATCACTTTCCGTTCTTTTTATGTGCCATGTCCTTTCAGGACGTAAGCGATCATGACACTCCACCTCCCGCTATCTCTTGAAGCTCTCAACACGTTCCTTCCCTCTTCTTCACCCCACACTTCGTTCTGTTATCCACTTGCTTAAGCCCGCCAGTATGTGAGTATCAGATTCTCCAGGCCCTCCTTCCTCATTATGTGTCCCAGAAACTTCAGCTGCCTCTTCCTAATGTTAAGTGTAAGCCTTCTCCTTGTTTGTAACCTATCTAAAACCTCATCGTTGCTCAAACGCTCGGTCCATGACATGCTTAGCATCCTTCTGTAGAACCACATCGCTTGAGTCTCTTTTTCAGAAGGATAGGTTTTACATAACAGCTCAGTATTCTTTTCTTTTCTTCTCTTCTCTTTTTAGTGATCCGAACAGAGAAATCGTCAATTGAATAGTATAGAGAATAGCGTAGAGAAGAGAAAGGCGACCCGTACAGTAATAGAAATAATGATCCGTATAGTAATAGAGGATAGACTAGAGATGGCGATCGTTTAGACGTTACGCTAATTACTACTTATGCGTTTCCTCTATGATCACGTGATCTACTTAATTCAATATTAGGATCGCCTGCGTTTGCTCACTGGCGATCTATGTTCAAACTCAAGTGTCGGCAGCGACACTTTATTCCTATATAACAATTAAGGAAAAAGTTTGGGTTGGAAAATGTTATTTTATCATAAATACATGTATTAATTTCATTCATCGGATGGAAACTTCAAATTCTGTGATACAGACAAAACTATAAAAATAAAAAGGGTAATTTTTTTAAATATTTAACATTTGTTTGAATTCATTTCAATTCTATATTAACTTTTCTGCTTAAAAAAACTCCCCCCACAAAAGAAACATGATTATACATCTCCATATATTTTTATGCAAATGCTTTCACAAAATTTTTACAATTTACAATTTTTTTTTTAATTATTTAAATTTAATTATTGGTATATTTTAAATCAATTTAAATACATTTTACTATTTTAAAAACGAGTCCGTTTTTTAATTTAAATTTTATTTTAATCATTTTGCAATGAATCAATTCTTATTCATTTATATATGAATCAAATTAATTTTTATTCATTACAAACGTAGATTTTAATTAAACAGATTTAAATTTAAATTATTTTAATCTTTTATTCAAAGACAAATAATACGAGGGAAGATGAAAAGTTTCTGGATCCGACTAACTTCCCACATTTTTTTCTTTTGTCGAGAATTTAGGTCGGAAATTTTTCAGCACTTACCCGTATGTCTAGAATCTCCAAACGATACTATATCCGAAATCTCCAGTATTTCTTTTAACAGGAAGTAATCTCTTTTTTACTTTCTTAAAATCTAATAACTCCTGCAATTTCAGATTCGAGAAAAATTTGTATACTTTTGACTAATCATTTGTTATTAATTTTCGGATTCATAGCAAATTGCGTTTTTTCTATTTATTTTTTTTGTCCCCCTACAAAAAAAAAGTGAGAACAGTAATACTAAGTTTGTACAAAGCTAATACCTCGCTCATACATAACCAGTTAGGTATGCATATATGTGAACTAATGCCAAAATCGACTTGATGATTGATGCTTATTGCAGGCATGGCTGGGTGTGGAGCGTAAAGTTGTGGACGAGGGTGAGAGGGCTTCATTGCCGTTCAGCCATCTTACTTATAAGATAGATGTGGCGTAACATAGGGAGACCTTTTCTCTTACACAATAAAATGAAGGGCAAGTATTTTGTCTCCACGTGCTTCATTTCGCCTCGATAGTTCGAGAAAGAGAGAGAAAGAGAGAGAGAGAGAGAAAAAAAAAAAGAAACAGAGAGACACATTCTTAAGGCAGGCGCACAACCTGAAGAAAAATATGCACCAATGAACGTGTTCGCTGATGAATCAACATTAAGAAACTGTGATCTTGGTATATTCGGGTGTTAACACTGGTAGCGCTTCCACTTACGTTTTCTTTGTACTGCATAATGTAGCTTGAAGTAAATATTTCTGTGGGTTAAAAAAAAATGATGATTAAATGCATAATTCTGCCAGGTAAACCTTAAATTAGTTCGATCTTTTTTTCCCGATATTCACTCTGTATTTGGTGCATTGAAAATCAAGAAAGAAATCTATTGTCACTGTTTAATACGTTAGCTCCTAAGCCTCATTTCACTTGTTTACCCAGGGTCCCAAAACTATATCTTAATTAATTTTGGTACAAGCTATTTTGTTATAACATTGTTTCATATATGAGGCAAAGATATCATAGGTAATATTTATTACCCACAACCCACCAGTGAACCCAGAGGCTCACACGACCCAGACGAATGCATGATACAGCTTGGTGTATGCAAAATTAAAACAAAATGACCTCCAAAACAACAGCAGAAATTCCAGAAGGAAAACGAGATAAAAGATAAAAATATAGAAAATATAGAAATTTTTGCAGGAAAATAAATGTTGTTCTGGTGTACCATATGATCTCATAAGAAATCAATCATAGCATCTCACTCCCAATAATCCTGGTAGAAATTAAATTGGGAAACGAACCAACGGAGAGTCGTGTGAACCTTTCAAACAAACAACCACGACACTCTAGTGGATCGTGTTGGAGCCAACGTGTTAATTGAAACGATAACGGCAGGACAGCGTTATGACATATTATGTTGAATCTTAAGTAATTTCCGTTTTGGGGAACCAATTGTAATTACAAATGTATCATCCTAACTACTAATCATACGCGACAATTAAATGGAGTACATAGATAGATAGATAGATAGATAGATAGATAGATAGATAGATAGATAGATAGATAGATAGATAGATAGATAGATAATGAACAGGTTAAGATAGATAGGTAGATAGATAATGAACATAGATAGATAGATAGATAGATAGATAGATAGATAGATAGATAGATAGATAGATAGATAATGAACATAGATAGATAGATAGATAGATAGATAGATAGATAGATAGATAGATAGATAGATAGATAGATAGATAGATAATGAACAGGTTAAGATAGATAGGTAGATAGATAATGAACAGAGATAGATAGATAGATAGATAGATAGATAGATAGATAGATAGATAGATAATAAACAGAGATAGATAGATAGATAGATTGATAATGAACAGGTTGAGATAGATAGGTAGATAGATAATGAACAGAGATAGATAGATAGATAGATAGATAGATAGATAGATAGATAGATAGATAGATAATGAACAGGTTAAGATAGATAGGTAGATAGATAATGAACATAGATAGATAGATAGATAATGAACATAGATAGATAGATAGGTAGATAGATAGATAGATAGATAGATAATGAACAGGTTAAGATAGATAGGTAGATAGATAATGAACAGAGATATATAGATAGATAGATAGATAGATAGATAGATAGATAGATAATAAACAGAGATAGATAGATAGATAGATAGATAGATAGATAGATAGATAGATAGATAGATAGATAATGAACATGTTGAGATAGATAGGTAGATAGATAATGAACATAGATAGATAGATAGATAGATAGATAGATAGATAGATAGATAGATAGATAATGAACATGTTGAGATAGATAGGTAGATAGATAATGAACATAGATAGATAGATAGATAGATAGATAGATAGATAGATAGATAGATAGATAGATAGATAATGAACAGGTTAAGATAGATAGGTAGATAGATAATGAACAGAGATAGATAGATAGATAGATAGATAGATAGATAGATAGATAGATAGATAGATAGATAATGAACAGGTAGATAGATAATGAACAGAGATAGATAGATAGATAGATAGATAGATAGATAGATAGATAGATAGATAGATAGATAATGAACATAGATAGATAGATAGATAGATAGATAGATAGATAGATAGATAGATAGATAGATAGATAGATAGATTCATCAATTTCCATTTTAATAGTAACCCTCTGCCTTGAGTGGCTCTTCAGCTTTTCATTGAGTGAAATTTAGTATTAATGCTCACCCTCTCCGCCCTCTCTTTCCATAATGATCTTGCAAAAACAGATAAAAAGTTAGATGACATGGTGGGTTATTTTTAGTCACTTAAGAGATCCTCCTTTCTAAAATATCATCATTCGACTTCGTGATCTTTAACTGGTCTTGAACACCAACATCAGATACCAGGAGCAAACACGTGGCTATTTTACCACTAAACAGATTTCCTACGTGCGTGATTATGTGTTAATGTCCTGCGCGCCGTACGGTCGACATTCTAAAATAAGTTATCTGGATGATATTCTCAGATGAAACTTAACTTGGAATGGCGAATCCAGGATTTGCTCAATGGCTCTGAGAATTTTAGTCTGAATTTTTCACCCACCCATCTTTATTTTGGTAATGGATATTTCGACTAATTTAAAACTTAAGAAACAATTTTCCTTTTTATTTTTAGTATGAGTTGGTAGGTCTTCTTATCGCCCGGCCCATACTGCTATCCTTGGATAGAGGCAGAGGCTCATCACTTGTTTCCTGTTTAGGAAAGAGTTCCCACTTCCTTTCCTCTTCTGAAGCCTTAATAATGTTGGCTGTCAAAAATTGTTAGTGATATGAGTGGATGGTGGTTACGTCTCTTCATACCGAGGGTACCGGGTTGGCAGTTTTCTGGGTACTGCATCCCGAACTCTTGTGTTACGCCCGAACACTTGGGTAGCGTCTAGATAGGCTGCTCTGATCAACAGTCGCATAATATCGGGGTTCTTGCAGTACCATGTCACGCATGGAAATGTGTCCTTCCGGTGGGCAACACCGAGGCCACACTATGCTACATGCTATGTTAGGGCCAATTACCAGCCAGCACATGTTGCCTTAGACGGCCTACAGCTACTATTATTATAGTCCTTTTCCTAATCTTATTAGGATCGGTAATGTAGTCGATCCTGACCAGGAATCCCGACTTCAGTTACTTTCTCACGGACGTGACGAAGACTTCACTCTGTCTTTTCTACAAATATTTTCATGGCAGCTACTCTGATGCGCTTTTTTTCCGTGGTGCCCCGAAAACATGAATTTAAGCGTGCTACTAGATTGGCATCTACGTCCTAAGCGTTTACAGTTTAAATAGCTAAATGCAACGGCCACTTCTACTCTAACAGTCGATTTTCTTGCGCTTCCCACCTGTTGGACTCCCTTCCGTTTCCTTGCTTCCCTGTTAACTACAATCTTCAAAAATTTAAATGCAACTTCAATCGCCATATTCTATCTTCTTCAAATATGTTCACTTTTTTTCCTTTCCTCAATCCTCCCTATTCTCAGTCTTCTATTTCACTTCCTGTAAACCCCTGCGTACTTGTGGCATTACCGACTTCCTTCGATTGAAATGACTGCACAAAAGAAAGAAAGTCTATCTGGATAGAGAAAAAAAAACTAATAGAAGCAGAAAGACTGTGTTAAGCCAATCGGCCAAGTGTGTAATGTTGGTATGCCGTGAGAATCCGCGTTCGAAATTCTAGATTCTTTCCAGGATTTAACATCGATATCTATAACTACTATAGTCACTATAACTATAACATTCTTAGGATTCAGCAAGGATCGAACACGTGCCATTGTTTACGAGGACAGTCCAGAATAGACGTGTCAGCATCACGGGTTCCGTAGACCATTAGTATCGCTGCGGTATTTACATACTGCCATATTCTGTCTTCTTGAAACCCGTTCAATTTTTCCTTTCCTCAATCCTTTCTTTCACGTCCTGTAAATCCCTGCATACTTCAGACATTACCGACTCGCGGCTATAGCAGATTTGTTTTGAATTCGAAGCTTTCCTTCTCCTAGACTGGTTGCCACCACAAAATAAAAGAGCCCGGTCAACTATGCTATTTCACCCTAGAGCTGAAGAGAGAGAAAAGATGGGTTCATTCCTTTTCAAGGGGTATTGGTCCGAAAGTGAACGTAACGAACGTAGCCAGATTTCGAACCCCGGCCCGCCGATTTGTATTTCCGAATACCAAACTGTTGCATTCCCCGAACTTCCAATAGAAGGGGAGGTTGGAATAAAAGGGTAATTTGGAAAATTCGTTTAGAATGGTTTTCGGAAATATTTTTTATTCCAAGCAAAGCAGTAAATCCACTAAGACACAAGAGATTACTGGGTGTGGAAGAATTAGAAAACAAGGAGCGAGAATAAAAGAAGAGTAATCAGGAGGATAGTAGATAACGATTGACATTGCATTTAAATTTTTGAAAATTAACATTGACTGGAAAGTATGGAGCCAGAAGAAAGATCTACAAGCGAGACGTGCGAGAAAAGAAACTGTCAACATAGAACTTACGGTTGCATATAATTAACTCAACAATAAATTGGTAATATCTCGTCGCCAGTCTAGTACTGCACTTAAATTCATAAAGTCTAAGTATCATAGCAAAGAGTGATATTTATTTGTAAATATTCACAAAATGTGGCACAAGGCCAAAGTGGGGAATTGGGAAAAGGACGGTCTTCATCTCTCTTAACTTTAAACTTAGCTAGCAACAAACACTGATTCAAACATACCACAATATTCCTAACACCTAAACAACACATTCTTACTTACATTTCTTACTACATCCACCGTAATACCTCATTGTCTCTATGAAAATTCTAACTAGTCCCCATATGTACAATTCATTGTCTGTGGGCGGAGGGGAATAAAACAATTTTTTAAAAAAAGCGAAGAGCTCATCCGAACAGTTGTCATGAAAGTATTTATAAAAAAGGCAAAGGAGGCAACTTTACGGCGGTGGGAAAGTGATTGAAGCCGAGACGCCAGATCAGGACTAATAATATTGCTGATTCTTCTTTGGATTTTATCAAGGACGTCTAGTTATATAGCAAGAGTAACAAACCACATGTGTTTTGGGAGAGAAGTATTTAATAAACGAACAAGTTTGGAAAAGAAAATAAATGGTGGTGTGGTGTATGAAATAAAATTGGGTAGGTTGGAAAAAAATCAAAATTTAATTAGTCGGGCAGGCCTGTCTATTATGGCCGCAAGAGTAACCTGATAATTTTGGCTCCATAACGAAGCGTTTTTTTTTTCCTTTCTCTTATTTTTTCTTTTACTTTTGTTATGTTTTCCTCTTCGTTTTCCCTTTTCTTTCTTTTTATTCTTTCACGCTTGGTTTATTTCGACCCACCACCCAATTTTTCTTATCTTGATATTCACTTGAAACCCCGCCCTTTTTAGTTTCTTTCTCACTTGATAGTTTATCCAATTCTTTCTTGTTGACTCTACGTTTGCATTATTTAATTTTCATGAACCAGTGTCAACACAGGCTCATGCTGGATTTTAAAACTGCAATTTATATTCAGTTCAAATTAACGATTTGAACGTTTCATAACAAGTCAAAGCAAATAAAAGTCATCTAAAGCAATTCGGAAGAAGGTATTTGGCACCCTCACTTTTCTTTTTTTTTTTCTTTTTTCATTTTACTTAACCGAATGTTCCAATAACGCCACCTACACATTTTTTTTTATCATTTCACCTCATGTAAGGCAATAAAGTCACTATGACGCAAGGGGTTACTGACTACTAGGGAAAATGAGAAAAACTACTATTAAAGAGAGAGGACAATAAAGGAACATGAATTATAAAGACAGAAGATAACGATTGACATTTCATTTAAATATCTGAAGATCAAAGTGGACTGGGAAGCAAGAAGCCAGAAGAAAGTTCCACAAGCAAAAAGTGCAATGGAAGAAACTGTTAGCATAGAACTTGCAGTTACATCTAGCCACTTCAACTGTAAAATCATGAGACCTTGCCGCTAATCTAGTTTCTGTATAACTACATTTCCTTTGCTTCAAGTCTCTTTTTCATCCGAAAGAAATTGTCCAGCTTATAGTGCCATATAGGATAACTGGTATTAAAAAAGTTCAGTAGTATTTTCTTCGTTTCTAACGAAATCTCCTTGTTTCTTAATACTTTGCTTAGAGTTTAGAAAGTCTCTTTCGTTATCCCAATTCGTCTTCGGGTTTAAGTTGTCTGTATTAACAATTGATATTATATAATTCATTAATGATATTTAATTAATAATTAATAATAAATATAATTAATAATATATAATTATATATATATATATATATATATATATATATATATATATATATATACATATATATATATATATATATATATATATATATATATATATTATATATATGTGTAATCTGGCAGCAACTTTTCTTTTAAACATGTTGTGTTGAATGTTAAAGACAACATCGTCCTGCATATTTAGAAAATATGAGAAAATTCAAAAGAAAATATACAGGACGATGTTGTCTTTAACATTCAACACAAGATGTTTAATATATATTATATATATAATTAATAATTAATTAATAATTTAATTAATAATTAATAATAAATTTTAATTAATAATAAGCGGCAAATTATGTGTCTGAACCCCCCGGCCCCGCCTAAATTGGGACACTCTTGTTCTACATAGACAAATTCTTGGAATTAGGATGATCCCAGAACTGACAATATGCTCTTTATCTGGTGCTTGAACATCACTGGGATTGGTGCCCGGATGAGGAGGAACAGTTAAAAATTCAAATTTAAAATAACAGAAAACAATTAGTGATTTTAAAAGTTTTTTTTTATTTATATTGATTTTAAAGTAACACAAAAACATTGTGAATACAAAAAAAAAATATTTTAAGTTCAGTTTAAAATATCTCCAAAACTTTGTGAATTGAGGAAATCGATTTTATTTCTTCGAAATGCCAAGGAATCAGAGTTAATGTGAAAGGTTTCTCGACCCGAGGTTTTTAAGTTCCGAGAGTTTGTGAGTTGAAGAATTCAACTCAATTGAAATTACAGGGAGTTTGTCATTTGAAGAACTCAGTTTTCGGCCTGAATTGGTATTTCGGTCGAAATCGGACTTTTGGTCGAAATCGGACTTTTGGGCCTGAATCAGAGTTAAAGTGAGGTTTTTGAAGTTCCAAGGAGTGAATTGAGGAATTCAAAGTTATTTCTCCAAAATTATCATTGCCGTTTTCTAACCAGGATCAGCGGTCCATTTAGGTTTGGGCATGAGGCCCAATTAGCCACCCGCATATTATTAACGTTAATATAACTACACGAAGAAAAAGAGACGCTGAAATTTTAATCTTTTAAATTTACTTTTTTAAAAATATGTATTTGGTTACATAATCTAGCCAATTTAATTTTTTTTTTAATTTTTATTTTTTGCTTTGTTGTTTATATTTTTTTTTCACTTTTGTTATTAATTATGCTACATTTTGATAACAAACGCTTTGCTAAAAACGTTAAAATATGGTAAGAACGTGGTAGCAAATTTATTGCGGATGGTCTAGAGATTAATGCACTTACGGTACACTTTCGTCATAGTAAATTGCTCTCTCTTTTAATTAAGGTAGCGTCTTTTAAAACAAAATTGTGATCAGGCTCATTACAGTGAGAAACTAATGCATTGAGTGTGTTGTCTTGCAAAAGATTCCTTCTGTGTTCATATATATATATATATATATATATATATATATATATATATATATATTAGGTTGGTGCAAAAATAATGTCGTTTTTTGACGTTCAACTTCATGTGAGAAAACATTATTTTTGCACCAACCTAATATATAGGTGTGCGTGCGTGTGTATGTGTGTGTGTGTTTCAGCAGATATGAAGAAGCTTTTACATGTATATAACAACATTGGAAATTAACTTTAAAATCAGCGTGCATACCCGCTGAGACACGAGAGACCTCACAGCAAAGTAAGGCCCAACTACCTTATTTAAGAAATGCACTCTCGTTGGGACATATCGATTCACTTTATTTTCGTACCCGAAACGTAAACAAAGTAATTTTTAACCAATTAATTGATTTTTGTTTAAATCCGACATTATTTATTATGACTATATACCATATATTTAGTCGGTACACGTGTGTAAGTAGACAAATTCTTAAACCGTAAAATTACTGTCTATCGGCCTCGAGATCGACATTCTTAAGAAAGGAAATGTGCTTGCTATCAGGTATATAACTTTACACCCTTTTTGATTAGAGAAGCTGATTTCCCGCCACGCTTGCTTTAGCATTAATCCACGGAAAGCCAAAACAGCAAAGTGAGCTTCTTAAGTATGACAATCTACCGACTTGGGCAATCAAAAGTCTTATTGAAGAAAATGTCCATACTGACAGGCGCGCGCACACACACACACACACACACACACACACACACACACACACATATATATATATATATATATATATATATATATATATATATATATATATATATATATATATATATATTGAGTCACTGTCAGTCACTGTGTGTTTATCTAAATCTAAAAATAAACACCTTCATCCCTGCCGTGCGCTGACGCCAATTCAGTCGGGTTTCGATCCTAGCTAGAGGCAACCGGACGTCTAGCCACACTGATGAACTGTGAAACAGCGAAACAGTCTGTCTGTGGATGACAAATATATATATATATATATATATATATATATATATATATATATATATATATATATATAATATAATATTTTTAGTTTTTAAAAATATGATTCCTTCGCTACATAAGAGTTCTCATGTTTCAAAAGCGAGAGCCGAGACCCCTAACATAATTTTTTAAGTTATGTAGAGTTAAGGTGTCTGGACCCGCTTCCTTGTCAAGAGCGAAGGAACCATATTTTTAAAAACTAAAAATATTATTATAATATAAGCTCTACTTCTGTATGGAGCACTGTCTTTTTGAAAATAAAGCTAAATACTAAGGAACACCGGATTTTCTACCTTACGTGTTCTTTCCTATTTTTCTGCACACCTACATACATACATATATATATATATATATATATATATATATATATATATATATATATATATATATATATATATATATATATATATATTTCAGCGTTTCACCCCAAGCAAGGCGGGAAGCCACTAGCACGCAAGGGGATACAGAGAGTTGGAACGAGAGCAAAGAGGAGTGATAGAGGAAAGGATGAAGAGAAATTATTATAAATATTTGTGTATGAACATATATAAACGCAAGTATATATGTGCGGCAATATACAGAAAATTTGTAAATGGATATTTTGAATTCGTGTATAGTGAGTTTGATTCTAACCGGGTGCCCTATTCCTGTAGCCACCGTTACACTAAGCTTCGTAAATATGTCGTAAATATAGCTGTCTCCGTGGGCTTCTATTTTAGTTATGCGAGAAGGCGTCTTTGTTTGCTAGAAAGAAAGGTACTCAAATATTAACAACGTTTTGTTTACATTTTTCTTTTCGCGGGAATGTGTGTCGGCTCCAAAAGTCTACATTCCCTTGTACAAGTAACCCGAACATTTGCATATCAAACGGCGAGCACTTCACGAGCATGCGATTCCATCTTGAACCCTTTCAATGTTTATCCTTCTTAGAAGGCGTAGCTCTTCATTTACTCGTCACAAATATATTACAGACATCTAGGTATGTTGTCATCCTCCTACCTACCTGGCACAAATCCTTTTTTTTTTTTTTTCATCGAAGGAAACCTAAATAAAGTTATGCGTGGGTGGATGCATAATACTTCCAGTTCCATCGGCATATTGCCACAAGCGCCAAAGCATACCCACTGACCTTAGTCCTTTAATACATTTGAAGACGAATCAGTAAGAAACTGATATTATTTAAATTGCCTGTTTGGTTCAAAACTTAGTCGCAAACAGCCATCCAGCAATAGGTCAAATTATGTTCTGCGTCTTATAAACTGTAAATACAGCCTGTTTTTAAACGTACCGTATTTGACGGCATATAAGACGCACTGGCGTACCCCAATTTGAGCAGAGGAAATCAAGAAAAAAATAGTAATTATTAAAATTAGTAGAATTATCAGTAAATAGTACAGCCTAGGCTATATTTATGAGGTATTATTTTGGTTGAACAAGCCTTGATTACAATTAAACGAAAAATAATATTTAAAAATAACACGAGCCTCTAGAAAATTGCCAAGCAGTTATTGCCATTTATAATAATCATTTCACCCCAATCATGGCAATAAAGTCTCTAAGACTCGGGGGAGGAGCTACTGAGTGTGAAAGAATATAAGAAAAGGAAAATATTATTAAGGAGCGAGAACAACAAAGAACAGGAACTAAGACAGAAGATAACGATTGACATTGCATTTAAATTTTCGAAGATCAAACTTGACTGGTAAGCAAATAGCCGGAAGAGACTTTCACAAGCGGGAAATTCAAGAAACTGTTAGCATCGAACTTAGTTACATTTAGCCATTTCAATTGTAAAACGACAAGTCCTTGCCGTAAATCTAGTCAGTCATCTCTATTTCCATGCGTGATACAAACTTAGGCGATCATGTATCTTTCGATAAATGATTAACGAGGCAGATTTTTTTCCTGCAGTAGGTTGCCATTTGCCATAGGTTGACCAGTTGCCATCCAAGGCTATAGAACCCGGTCTCTCCTGCTATTTACCCATAGCTGGGGAAGGGGAGAAGAAGAGGATTCATACTTTTCCCAAGAGTATTAGCACGTGAATGTATGGATTCGGCTTGAATTCGAAATCGGTTCTCTGATCCCTCAATCCGAGCCGTCATCCGTTCCTCTACCGTGCCTTCGCGTAAATCTAGTACTGAGCTTAAATTCATGAAGTATAGGTACCAAAGCGGAAAGTTCATCAGAACAATTAACATGAAAATATTTATGGAAAAGGTAGAGGGAAGCCTTGATGCCATATCAAGACCAGTGAAATTCCAGATTCTTCTTTGGACTTTATTCATGATCTCTAAATATATAGCAAGAGCATCAGACCATATATGGCAGCAATATTCAAAGTATGGATGAATAATAGATGCGTAAATATTTAAGAGAGATTCGGGCGAGAATAATTGTCTAACTCGATACAGTGAAGCAAATTTCTTAGCGGCAGACTTAACAATTGATTCAATATAATCCACTTCATTTCAGCGGAAAACGTTAATTCGAGAATACAAAATGTGTCACTCTCATGGAGGTTAGCATCAGCCATGCTGATAGAATGTAGAAAGGGTTCTCTAAGATGATTAATAGAGAGCAGCTTCGTTTTGGATGCGTTTAAAAAAATTTTTAATTCCTTATCTCATAATGTAGGTCATTTTAGATCAGATACGGTGGAATAATGGATAGTGGCTCGGATTGAGCCGAGTTCGAATTCTAGTCGATTACATTACATTCACTTACGCGCTAATACTCTTATGAATCCTTCTTCTCCCCCCCCCAGCTATGGGTAAATAGCAGGACAGACCTGTTCTATAGCCTTGGGTGGCAAAAAGAAGTGACAACCTACTGCGAGAGTAGTAGACATGACAAAGAAATGACAACCTACCTCGACAGTCATGTATCGAAAGATACATGATCGCCTAAACGTGTATCACGCATGGCACATAACTGACTGACTACCAATATGACCTTAACGAATCAATCCGACAAAGAAGAGAAAATAGTTGTGTCATCAGTGTAGATACTGAGTTGAGAACTGATGCCATCTGGAAGGTCGTTGATAAAAATTAGGAAGAACGTAGATCCAAGTATTGAAGATCTAGAAGAGTGGCCATTCAAGACAACTTTCATTTAGCGATTCGATCAGAAAGACTGAATCAGTTAAAAAATTCGTCCACAAATAACATAACCTTTCGACTTGTGAAGAAAACGAATATACGAAACCCTGCCAAATGCCTTCGTAATATCCAAAGCAACAGCCCGGGTTTCACCGTTCTATCTAAAGCTTGATAGACTCATTCGGCAATAATCATTAATACATCAGCAGTTGACCTAGAGAAGTGTAAGCCATATTGATTATCCGAGAGAATGCCCTGCGAGGTGAGATGCTTGACCAATTGGTTAGCGCTTCTAGTACTTTGCCAAAAAGAGGTGGAACGCTAATAGACCGATAGTTACAATGATCCGACGGTTCGCCTGTGTTTTTAAAGAACATAAGAGGGTTTCCATCAAGCAGGAAAAAAAGAAGTAGCAAGGCATTTATTGCGGTATTTAGAAAGAACAGAAGCCAGTTCAGGCGCACATTTCTTAAGGACTATTATAGGGATATCATCAATACTTCACCATACAGGAGGATTGATATTATATCGGGGTTTAGCACTCTTTTATTTGTTTCGAACGAAATCTTTATGCTACTTAATTCTTTGTTTAGCTTTTTAAAGGCATCTTTAGCTATTCCAATGATCCTTCACATTTTCTGTTATAACACTTCTTAGAGAGTTAAACTTTTGTACTTCTCTGATTTTGGCATGTCTAATTCGTAGATCACAATTGTGCCTTCTTGCTAACGGACACATATTCTTTCTAGTTCTTCCTTCCAGAACAATGTATGTTCAAAAAGTTATTCAATCCGCTTTGCTGCTATTCCTGCAATAGAAAAAAAAGCAGCAAGACCTGCCCACGTGATACCCATGGCAATCAACGGTATGGAATAATATATCGCAGGTTGATGTTCGTCATCTGTACGATCAAGGTCACAAAACTGCCAAAACTGCTCAAGACTTTTGTGTTGTATACTGATATGAAATGCTTCAAAACAACCAAATGGTCAATGCTAAGCTGTATGTTGGAAAAAGGCACAGGCTCAAAGAGGCAATTCAACTGAAAAGACCTAACCGGCGACACAGTGTGATTATTCAACATGGCAATGCTTGCCCACCTACCACGTCGCTAATATGAACAAATATGCAATCAAAGCTTGGTTGCGAAGTTCTACCACACCCACCATGTTTAGCTCCTTCAGCCTATCGTTCGCTTTCTAACAATTTGAGGGGTGTTTCGTTCAACAACGATGTGAAGCTTAGAACGTGGCTTGATGAATTTTTCGAGTCAAAACCTAGTGATTTCTATTGTCTAAGCATTGAACAGGTCATAAACAGTGAAGGGGAATACATTGTTGAATGAGTCATCAGGAATATTAATAAATAATAAGTATTAAAATAAATTATAAAAAACGGACGAATTTATGTGACAACTTAATACAACTGAGTATTGAGGTTGATCCTTACTGGGTGCCCTGTACTTGCGGCATTATGCAAGATCTTCTGTATGACATGGCGTAAAGTAGGGGATACCTTCATTTGAAAATTTAAAATCAAAATGAAGAAGGTGTCGAACATGCTCATGCTTGTCTAAATGGCTTTCCATCTGAAAAGGGGTGTCAAATCTGAAATAAAATTTTGCTAATGTTTCACAGGATGACCAGTGTTAATAAGAAGCAAAAAATGCTACGAAAGTTTATTCTTCAAGATCATTCGCAGAACGTCTGAGAAAAACGGACGAATATATGCAACAACCTAATAATCGATCTAGCGAGACACGTTTGCTAACCGTTATACCGCATCGAAGTGCCTCTATTATTGTATATGGGGAAATATTTTCGAGCGTTCCCAGATATACACAAAGGTAGCCCCAACACTAACCGTAGCAAATAATTTTGCCTGCTTCGTGACTAAGAGAGTGGGATCTATTTGTTTCTCTAAAAATTGCGAAATATACCGACGAAAAATCAAATTATGACATCCGGAACATGTGCTTCAATTTACTCCAGATGAAACCCACAGGAAATATAACTGGATTACAGTAACTGATCGCATATATACAGGCTCTACAGGATGTATGTGGTGTAATGGATAGAGGCTCGGAATGAAAAATCAGAGGACCGAGTTCGAATTCTAGTCGATCTCGTAACATTCACTTACGCGTAAATACCGCTGAGAAAGATATGAGTCCGTCTCTGTGGATGACGAGAATTAATTGAGTACCATAACGACCAAATCGCGAAGGAGGTTGGATGTGATCGATGACAGAATTTAATTTTGGTATTGAACTGCAATAATTTCATGCAAAATATCAATGGATGAGACTTAATTATTCCAAGTCAGATGGAAAAAAAACCCGCGGGAACACACAGAATAGCGCCTTGTGTTTTTCTTTCATAATATCGTATTGGATTTGTTTCCATACTTCACACGTGGGTGTCACATAATCTGTCGGAACAGAACAAGCTAGATTGGGTTTCTGCAGTGATTTATTTATTGTTATGTCCCGAAAACGACCAGTTCTTCGACAGAATTGTCACAGGCGATGATAATCATTTATAACGTTCAAAGCAAACGAAGCTGGAAACGAACTTGTGAATATGCGGAACGCGTGGCGAGAGCAGGTTTGCCTCTAATGAAGGTGCTACTGTTCATTTGACGTGATTGCAGAATTCATTTTGAGCTGTTTCCAGCAGGTGAAACAATAACTGCAAATCATCAATCTCAATGCGGTTATTCAAGAAAAACGACCGGTTTTGACAAATTGAAAAGGTGTTTATCTTCCACTCCGACAAAGCAAGACTGCATGTTACAAAAACAGACCTTATAGAAGCTGAAAGAGTGGAAATGGGAAACCCTCGAGCACCCACCTTATTCTTCTGACTTGGCTCACTCGGATTTTTATTTGTTCCGGTCTTTACAAAACATTTTAAATGAAAAGAAATTTTACTCTGTACAGTCAGTCGAAAACTACCTCAAAATCTTCTTCGAACAAAAAACACGAAAAGTCTAGGAAAATGGCATCAGAACGATGTGAGGCAATTTTTAAAAACAATGGAGAATATGTTGGTTAGTTGGTTGGTCGGTTGATTTTTATTTAGCATTAAACAACCTCTATGGGTTATTTAATGCCGAAAATGAAAATATTTTGAGCCCAATTTTATGGCTTCAACTTCGTCCATGCACGGAATACTGTTGCCATATATGGTATGGTGCCCCTGCTGTTCATCTCGCGGATCTCGACAAAATCCAAAGACAGATACGCAATGTGATCGCTCCTGACTTGGGATCTTGACGCTAGTCACATTCTCACAGACGTAATGTGGCTTCCCTCTCTATCTTTTCTATAAATATATATTTTTGCATCTACTCTGACGAACTATTTTCACTGGTACCCCGACTGCATGAATTTAAGCGTGCTACTAGGTTGACATCTGGGTCTCACCCTTTTACTGTCGAAACAACTTCTACTTCAACAGTTCCTTTTCTCGCACTTCCGGAGAGTGGAACTCCCTTCCTCTTACTTGCTTCCCTAATAACTATAATTTTCAAAAATTTAAATTTGATGTAAATCGCCATCTTCTGATGCCTTTACCCCTGTTCTTTTTATCATTCTCCGTTCTTTTTGTTTTTGTATATAAAATTTTGTTTTTAATTTTCTCATCAGGCACACACTTTTGTAATGATTTAATATTTATAGTCTACTGGATACGAGACGCGTTTATATTATCGTAATATTCAAAATTACTGTTTATATTAGAGCGAGAGAGAGAGAGAGAAAGAGAGAGAGAGAGAGCGTGTGTGTGTGTGGAAAATAATAAGGTTTTAAACAATGTTTACATTCATTAAGTCCAGGAAGAAGATACTTGTAAAAATGAAACGATAATAAAAGTATTGTTCAACGTTTTATATATATATATATATATATATATATATATATATATATATATATATATATATATATATGTATGTGTGTGTGTGTGTGTGTATGTGTGTGTGTGTGTGTAATTTGGTAGCAACTTTTCTTTTAAACATGTAGTATTAAATGTTAAAGACAACATAGTCTTGCATATTTTCTTTTGAATTTTCTCATATTCTCTTATGAGACTTTTTATTTGAAAATGATTTCGAAATATGTATTGTCCATACGATGACCTAGCGCTTTCGAACATTATTGTTCATCTTCAGGGTCAATATTTTTAGTCAAAATCTTTTTAAACAAACATTTGCTAATTATCTTGTAGCGTAACCATTTTGCTACTTTTTTACAAACTAAATAAACGTTAATATATATATATATATATATATATATATATATATATATATATATGTGTGTGTGTGTGTGTGTGTGTGTGTGTGTGTGTGTGTGTGTGTGTGTGTGTGTGTGTGTGTGTGAATTGAGAGCAAATACAGATCAAGTTTGGATCGGAATACGACAGAATAATACGATAAAAACAAACAAATAGGAAACTCTTTTAAATCTAATATAATTCACTTATATTAAAGCTTCATCAGAGAATGAGACATGAAGAAAGAAAGAAGTCCTGGTAATTTCATTATTACGTTGTTTGATTTCCATTAGTTAAGCAGGCTTCACTTGCATTTGACTTGCTAAACAGCGTTAGTATAAGTTCAGAACGACATGACTTATTCTAACGTTGCTTAATTTCTTTTCCATATCTCATTCTCAGATGAAACTTTAATAAAAGTGAAACATGCTAGATTATTATATATATATATATATATATATATATATATATATATATATATATATATATATATATATATATATATATATATATATTGGGCATTTTGTTAATGTAGCAAAAACTAAATATATTGCAACTAACAAGAACTACCAGCCCCTCCATATTGCAATTTATGATAAACCTATCGAAAAATATTTGGAATTCATTTACTTAGACCATTAAATGTCATACAGAAATGACGGGGCAGCTGCTGTTCAACATAGGATCGGCTTAGGGCTTGGTCTGCCTTTGAGAAAAACAAAGAACTATTTACTGATGTTTTTTACTAGAAAAACTTTATGCAAAAAAATTGAGACCTTTCAAAATTATATCACGATGTTCATGAAAAGCCAAAACTTTACAGATCATGTCAAAATTGAAGAGCATCTTGAGGCATCTAAGCCTATTATGACCATCAATAAGACAAGGTGTTAAAACTTTGGTAAAAGTAAATGTAATGGTGAAATTACCTGATTCCATTTACCAATCAGTTTCACCGCCCGTTGGAATTTATAAAATATTTTTTAAAGTATGTTATTTTTACTTTTTATTTGTTTTGTTTTTTTCTCAAGTCAACCGTTATCGTTCTTTCTAGTACTGGTAAAGTTTTCCTTGCTAACCTTTTGTTTAAGGCAATGTGTAACGTCAAAATCTTGATTATATCATTATTTTCCCTTCTAGTTACAATTACTCATTTTTGTTGTTGAAGCTGTTGGAAGTTTTCAAGTGATGTGTTTTTTGTTATTTGGTAAAGCTCTTTTTTGCAGTACTCTGGTGCCAGTCTATACGGTTTGACGAAGGATTGTCTAAAGGATTCACTCGCTTGAAGCCAATTTTAATCTTTGATCTAAGAAACCTTTTGTATATAGATGATAGTTTACACATTCCGGAACCAGTTGAACACCATGCCTGGCATTCATATGAGCAGGTACTGGCAACTCGGGCAGTCGACTGGGGCGCCATTAAAGCCGAGGATACCATCACGACGTCATGCCATGTGTTTGGGATCTTCCAAATAAAAACAAACAAATATGAAAATAATAAATAAAATGAAATAATAAAAAATATTAAATTACTTGAGTGGAGTAAAAATTTCCGAGAATTTGGTTATTAATTCTTTCTGTTATGGCCGGACGAAACACCATAGCACATGCGCAGTTGCGCAGAGATTTTACAACCACACCTGGCCATGGAACTGATAACGATGATGATGATGATGATGATGATGATGATGATGATGATGATGATGATGATGATGATGATGATGTCCCTTCAAATTTTCAGCACATTCCTCAGTACCTAGCAGACCTCATCAGCGCCGGGTTGTGAACAGTCCCAGAGGTTTCTCGGATTTCCAACTTATCCTACACTGTTTCCAACCTTCCAGATACCTTTTACAAGTGCATCTTTTATTATGCACACGATTTCTAACCCTCATATTTTATATCTTTCTCAGTTCCCGCTCAAGGTCCAGGTATTTGTCTAATTTATCATTATCCTTTACGTTCTCCCTGTAGTCAGCTGGTAGAGTTACGCCCACGATCGTGCAAGTTCTTTTTTCCTTATTTATGACTATCAGTTCTGGTCCTCTTGTTTGCATGGGATCGTCGGTCTATGTGTCAAAATCCCAAAGTATTTTTGGATATTTATTTTTTTATTTTTCAAAACAGACTGTTTTTTTACATCCTTTGCATCTGCACGGTCAATCAACGTCATTTGCACAGTTCCCAGTGTATGATTGTTGCTACCCTAACAGGCTTTCTTTTATATTTTCTTTTTTAGGCCAGCTTGATACTACCACTGATTATGTCGTTTAACGTCTCATCTGTTTCTCTACATCGGCGGCATCTGTTTTTTCTTTATTTTATTTTTATATTTTTTAGGTGGGGAGGTAATCTTTTCTGTAACGTAGTTTTTCTTCATTCACCTGTTTTGGGCTGTGATGATGAGGGATTCCATTTCATTCTTCAGATGTCCTCCATGTAGTCATTTCCATGAGTTTTTCCTCCACGATTCTATCTTTCTCTTAAATTATTCGAAACGCCTTTTTTTTCTTTTTCTATTACCCATTCCTAGCCGCATTCCTTACTCCTCCTTCGTTTTTCATTATTATTGTTCAGTTTTTGATATTTTATTTTTATTTATTTACTCTTTTTTGATGTTTTTGTTTTGTCCGTCATCCACGTCCGGGTACTTTTCGCGTTGCCTTCTTATGCGTAATCATCCAGTTGTACTTTTCCGTTTAGATACAGTCTTTAATACTAATGATCCGTCTCCTATCCGGTTTTCTTTTTGCATATGAGTGTTACTAAAATATTCTTGGTTCGACCCACGATCCTAAATCAAACCGAATATTCAAACGGGAGAATTTTGTCTAAAATGATAGTAATATATTTACTGTAATACATATATATATATATATATATATATATATATATATATATATATATATATATTGACAGCAGGTGAACAAGATTTGTTCTTGCTTGCTAGATTTTTCTGAAGACAAGTGATCACATTTTTTTACGCTTTTACCATCAGAGCAACGACTTCCTACTCCTTTGCCAAAGTCGGCGGAGGAATCCTACCTGACCCAGCAAACTATTATAATAATATATATATATATATATTATTTACTATATATATAGTAATATTATATTATACTACATATATAGTAATATATATAGTATAATATATATATATGTATAATACTATAACATATATAATAGTATAATATATATAATATATATATATACAATAGTAAAATAATAGTAATATATATAGTATAATATATATAATAGTAAAATAATAGTAATATATATAGTATAATAGTAAAATAATAGTAATATATAGTATAATATATATAATAGTAAAATAATAATAATATATATAATATAATAGTAAAATAATAGTAATATATATATAGTATGATATATATATAATAGTATAATATATATAATTGTATATGTATATATAATATATATAATAGTAATATATATAGTATAATAGTAAAATAATAGTAATATATAGTATAATATATATAATAGTAAAATAATAATAATATATATAGTATAATAGCAAAATAATAGTAATATATATATAGTATAATATATATATAATAGTATAACATATATAATAGTATATGTATATATAATATACATAATAGTAAAATCATAGTAATATATATAGTATAATAGTAAAATAATAGTAATATATATATTAGTAAAATAATAGTAATATATATATTATAATATATATATATAATAGTATAATATATATAATAGTGTAATATATACAATAGTATAATATATATATATAATATATATAATAGTAAAATAATAATTATATATATAGTATAATAGTAAGATAATAGTAACAACTTTTCAGTATCCCTCATATAATCTCTCTTTGCGTATTTTTGGTGGGTGTAGATTTGATGCCTACCCTGAATAAAATATATCGGCAGCTACATTTTCCTTCTGTGGCAAAATTAGCGTGTACATATGTTTCATTTGTGGAATTAATGTCAACCAACTTAGAGGTTGCAAAGTCTACTAAAGAAAAGGTTCCTCCCAACAGGAATCAAACCTATATTTCATTTTTTTTTTTTATTTTGAGCTAAGTGTGCCATACCAATTAAGTCATAGGGAGCCATCATGATAAAGCATGGTTCAGTTAGTTATTTAAGAAATTTAATTCCATCTACACACACACACGCCCACACATATGTATGTATGTATGTATGTATGTATGTATGTATATATATATATATATATATATATATATATATATATATATATATATATATTTGTGTGTGTATGTATATAGCAAAAATTCATTCAAATTTGTTTTATTAAATTTGAATAAAGTTTATCTGATCAACATTTATTAAATTTGTCTCGTCAATGTATGAGTTGCCATAAAGTTGGATCAAATTTATGAAGAAAATCTCTAAAGTTCATAGCATTTTTCAAACGGAAACTAAAAGTCCAGTGCAATTTTAGGATTTCCATTGGAAAAGAAAATTATCATTTGTCTGTTTTCTTATATATTAATTCCAATTCTTTCTTCTTTCAAAGCCTAATAATTTTCTTTCTTTGGCTTGATACCATTATTAATCCAATTTCATATTCACCTGATAAGTCCCAAGAATTGTTGTTTGAAATGTAAGTGCCTCAAAATCACAAACTAAAATCAACAGCTATTAAAATGCAAAAAATGTCTCGATCTCTAATGCTTAAGATCTATATAAGAAGGCATAGTTATCATGAATTGTGTGTATATCAGGAACATGTCATCAATGTAGGCAGTGCCTACCCTGAATAAAATATATCAGCAGCTACATTTTCCTTCTGTGGCACAATATGCACCAAATACAACAAAATCATGACTGTTACTCTGGTTATAATGCATAAAATGCAAAATATTTTTTTTTGTAGATTTATTACATAAAGGTCACATGCTGCTTACCCAAAGTAATTTCTGACGACAGGCGCCTGGTGCATTACACATGAATTTCTTTGTTCGCCGATCAATTGTTTTAAAGTTCCTCTTTAGTCTATTCAAAGTACGATCCTGTTTATCTAACTTTTAACATTGTCTGGTCATTCCTTCTCTTTATTTCATTGCAACGATTTCAAGTATTTCAACCATTTCAGACATTTTTTTCTTATCATCCTAATGATATCTCTTTTTTAACTTTTGCTTTCAATTCTTCCCGCGTAATTGTGCCATATTTGAGTATCGCAAAATATTTATGGCACTCCTTTGCTGCTAATGCTCTCATTGTCTTTTCACGTTGATTTTACTCGTTGTCAGAGGTTTTTCGCAAAGCATGACTAACGTTGCTCCTTTGCCAGTCCTAAATTCCATTCCGATGTCATCGTCGCTGAATACTTTATCTTTCTATTTCTTGGTAAATAGGTTTATGTCATCCATAAACATGAGGCGGTTTAATTTTTTTCTTTATGTAAGAACGAATTGGTATTTTTTTTTTGCAGTCTTTTAAGATTATTTGTATCATAGCAATGACAAAAAGTAGTAAAAAGAATGTGCATTTTCTTTTAACACTTAACTCTGCTAAGGATTATTATTATTATTATTATTATTATTATTATTATTTATTAGAATTTGACTCATTAATCTGTAAGCGTTGCACAAAATTATCTACTTGTCACGTGGCTAAAGAAGGAACTTCTGTAGAAATCCTTATATCCAAAAAGGAGGAATCAAGATGCCGCCCATTGGAGTTTTATTTCTGTAGAAGGTCTTAATTCAGTCAGCGGGAAAATGGAAAACACAAAAGTGATTTCGATTATTATTGTTATTGCTTTGGGAATTAATAGCCTGCCACCCGATTCCCTGTCTTTCAGTAGTGTATTCTCTTTTACAATATACCTCTCTTCTTTCATCTACGTGCGTGTTGCTATTCCTTCACTCGAGTACCACTTTTGTCTGTTTGTAACCTCTTTAAGGATACGACATGGGCAACTGTGTCTGGTTGGTGCACTTACCCTGTCTCAGTGGTTTCAATTTTGTGCTTCTTGCATATCTTCCAGTGCACCCATGTCACTACCACGATATGTCTGTGGGTATATTCATTTTGGTCGAGAGTTTCATCATATTTTCCGCAGATCCTGCATTTCAGGTTACTTCCACCCTCGATTATGTGACAGTGATAGGATCTGGTTGCGAGGCTTTGGTCCTGATTATTATTACTATTATTATTCAAGTTACTACGCTGTTAGCTGTTTCTTTATTTTCTTGATTAATTTTCCAGAACCAATTAGATTATAATGTGTTGAAAGACGAATGCAAGGAAGAGAATATTGCAACTTACTGGGAATTAAAATTTAGTACTAATAATTAAAATAAATATATATTTAATCACTTCTGCCTAATTATTAAGATAATAAAGCTACTAAGCCTCAAACTATTTCTAATTCTAACAGTTGAAATATAATCCTTGAAAATGGCTAAATGTATAGCCGAAAGCGCTCGGATAAAAAGAACATTCGGACAGTTTTTATATAATTTATCCTCTGAAAAGAAAAACTTTATTAGATAGCACGAGAAATTATATAAAAAACTAAATAAAAGCACCTTGTCAGTCGTTTTTAATGAGATGTGCATATATATATATATATATATATATATATATATATATATATATATATATATATATATATACTGTCGTCTCTGGGTATCCACTTTATATATATATATATATATATATATATATATATATATATATAAAGTGGACACCCAGAGACGACAGTTTAGCATGAAACAGACTGGGTGTTGTTTTCAATGTCCACTTTTATATTTGCATACACTCTATCCCTGATATTTAGCACTTTAACCCACAAACACCATACATTAAAATTATATTTTATCATATATATATATATATATATATATATATATATATATATATATATATATAACTTTGTGTACGCCTACGTCTTCATTAGTCTATTTAAATATAAAGTTATACAGACATCTATCGAAATCACTAAGCCATAAATAAATAACCAATTTTTTAAAATGATTTTTAGAGTAGGTACACTTCGCCGAACTTTTGAGTACCACTTTATATATATATATATATATATATATATATATATATATATATATATATATATATATATATGTTACCCTGAAATATATTTTTTTCTGTTTTTATCATATGTCTATATATATGTGTGCGTGGCAGTTCAGCGAAGAATCACTCCCGCTAAATCTACAAATTCAATTTACAATCACTTTCAATTTTCTTCTTTCTATTCTTCTTTCTTTCATTTTTCTTTCTTTTCTTTTCTTTTCTGTTCGTTTGTTTTCTTTTTTTTCTTTTTCTTGTTCGAAGAATTCCAAGAAAAGAAAATTTATCCTGATTAACTATCGTCTTTTTTTATTATTACTTTTGTTGCTTCTTCAGTTTCTTGACGTCATAACCTCGTTTTCGCACCGGTTCCTCACTGCAAAGCGCATCACCTGAACAGCCACGTCTGCTTCTCTGACTCAGCCATTACCTATAGTCAGAAAAAAAACACTTACCAACACTAAAGCTATTATTGCTATTACACCAAATACTCTCTATAATGTATTTTATATCAGATTATATATAGATATATTTATTGACATAATCTACATATTTGTTTACGTTATTTATGTATATTAATAAATATATTAACTTAATTGCAATTATATATATTATAATTATATAATTATACTGAATATATTGAGGATGTGCCTGTGGTGTAATTGATAGCGACTCGAAACGAAGATACAAAGAGGTGAGTTCGAATATTTCGCGCAAATACCCTTGGGAAATGTTTGAACCCATCCCTTCTCCCAGTCAAATAAATAGGATAGAGTGAGCTCTTCAGCCTTGGTTGTCAACCAGTCTAGGAGAATAAAGATTCTGAATATAAAATCGTATGTAGCCTTAGCGAAGCATATTCTATACAGCTATCGATAAAATCGGAGTTTACAATGTGTCTATGATTCGAACTGCGGTTGCTTAGTCAGTCACTCAATAAATATTCGTAAAATATCACAACAATAAACAACTGTAAGTACTATTAATTCTAATATTATTACTGTTGAAACTTGACTAATGCATGGAATAATAATGCAACACAAACTGTACTTAGAACAAAATGTATTGAAACAAGAAAGTGTACACAATATTTACATATAGTCTTTTGTATATTCCTGGGAAGACCGTTCCTGGAGAATGTGTTGACTAAGTCGCAGTCGGGCAGAGTCTCTAGTTGGATCTCTTGATTTGCCTCCCTGTCTTCCCAGGAATATACAAAAGACTATATGTAAATATTGTGTACACTTTCTTGTTTCAATACATTTTGTTCTAAGTACATTTTGTATTGCATTATTATTCCATGCATTAGTCAAGTTTCAACAATTACAACTAAAGTTCCTTCTAGGAATATTATTATTATTTCAATAAATACTACGACCAGTAAAGTTTTTAGCCAGAATTCTTTATTCTTCCAAGATCTGCACGCATGAGTAGTTTAGTCGGACTTAGTCGCAGACTTGTCTGTTAAATACCATACAGCTGGTGCATTATTATTTCGTTAAATACTACGACCAGTAAAATTCTTAGCCAGTGTTCTTCAGTCTTCCTGGATCTGCACGCATGAGCAGTTTGTTCGTTCGACACCATATGGATTACACAAAAGTGTTTAATAAAGTACGTCATAGAGAACTGTTGGAACTGCTTAGTAACCTAGTAATATTTGGGAAGGAATTTAGAATAATTAAGAACCTATATTGGCAGCAAAGAACCTGCATACGGGTAGAGAATGAGTTCAGCAGATATACCAGAATAGAAAGAGGTGTCAGATAAGGATGTGTCTTCTCACTGGACTTGTTCAACCTAGATAGCGAAACGTTCCTGAGAGTATTAGAAGTCCTGACAGGATTCATTATTGGCAGCTACAATCTTAACTACATAAGAGATTCACATGAAACAGTAATGGTAGCAGACATAAAAAGGAAACTATAAAGTAAATGGTAGTGAAGAAATGTGAGAAGAAAGAACTAAACATCAGTTACAAGAAGACAGAACGTATGGTTGTTAGCAAAAGAAACAGCCCAACACGTAAATTACAAATTGGAGATGCCAAAAAACAAACAGATACAACGATTTAAATATCTCGGAAATGTTTTAAGAGGACGAAAATTCGAAGACGCATTCGATAACCAAAGATGCCTTCCAAAAACTATGCTGAGTATTAAGAAACAGAAAAATGCCGTTACAAACAAAGAAAAGAGTACTGAGCTGCTACGTAATATCAGTCCTCTTATATGGCAGTGAATGCCGGACAATCCTCTCACAGAAGAGACATGAAGCAACAGAAAAGTGGTTCTACAGAAGGATGCTGAGTATACCATGGACCAACATGAAAGCAACGACGATGATTTAGATAAAATAGTTTTGTAATCCCCGTTTGTAAGAGAAACTTTGTAAATCACAGATACTATAATAGTAACACCTTCGGACAATGCTCGGTCGGACGCCGCTAATTCCCATATATATATATTTTCCTTTACCCGCCACGTGATCTAATTATTCCAAAATGAGGTCGACTGCGCTTGCTCTCCTGCGATCCGTGTTCAAACCCAAATGTCGGCAGCGACACTTTATTCCTATGCGACACCTCCCCTCTGGAGTCTATATTTCTTCAGCTTCGTTTCTATTCCTATATGACAAATAGAAACAAAAAAAAAACCTAATGCTGAACATCGGGAAGAGACAATTGAAATTTCTAGTGAGGAAAGATGACTTGGAAAATTTGATACTCACAGAACAGATTGAAGGCAAGAGGGACAGAGAAAAACAACGCATAACCTACTTACAGATCTTGAATAAATGGATGGCGGAACAAGGTTTAGGAGAGATAACAAAAGGGCAAAATTTATTTAGTGCTACGAAGGACAGGAAATTGTACAGAGACATGATCGCTTACACCGTAAAGGAACATAGAAGAAAAAGTAGTCACACAGAGTTTTTAGAAGGAACACAAAGATTTTAGAAAGGAACCAAAAACCCAATCCTAAACAGGAAGCAAGAGATATTCAAAAGACCGGGGAGGGGTGTGATCCGTGCGATAGCCAAACTTATCTACTCCCATTGAAGAAAAGGTGTAAATAAATAGTAAATAAAAGTTTTAGGCAGAGATGTTAGCAGTAGAAGTACAGAGTTGATGTAGACCAGGCATGGGCAACCTTTTCCGGCCAGTGGGCCGCATTAGATATAGCTCATCATACGGCGGACCGAGCTACTAAAATGATTCAAGGTAATTTTTCGTTGAAGCTGTCTCAGCCATTTTCATCATAGAAGATCATACACGTAAGCATCTGCCATAGAAATGGTGAAAGGCTGATTGATTTTGGAGAAAAGATTTCCCAATAAATTAAAAGAATGAAGTCCCGGTATAATTTTATCACAAATGACAGCGGTGAACACACATTGTTGCATGTGATTTGTTTCTTATTTATTCATTAGAAAATACAAAAAAGTAATTTTTAAATTAAAAATTGTATTTCTTCTCTAGAGAAAAAAATGTTTCTTCTCCAGACAAAAAATTATTATGAATGTCCTGTTTCTAACGTAAATGATATTTACATGCATGGTCTTCCTTGGTGAAAATCACCAATGGTTTAAAACGTTATTTTTAACGAAAAGTTACAAGATTGTAGAAATGCTGTGCTTAATCATTGTTTATGTATGTGGTTATGCGTGAGAAAATGTGAGTGAACAAGTGAGGACGAAACGAAATGAACAAAATTTTAATAAACCTTATTTTGCTCATGGAATTCGGCGTGCCATTCAGAAGCCAAAACGGGCCACATTTGGCCCGTGGGCCCCACTTTGCTCATGGCTGAAATAGATATTAGAAGTTCTCGAGTCCAATAGGAAATTGGAACATTTGACGCAAATAATTTCTTTTCCAGTAGAATCTCCTTCATTTCCAACGTTATCACCTGTGATGAAACTTTTTCGCATTATTAAATCGGAGATCAGAGGTTTTTTTGTTTCTTACGGAAACAACTGTTACATAATAATAAATTCATTTTTGGGGGGGGGGGTGTCTTTTTTTTTTTTGTGCTAAACCAATGCACTTTCCCATTTTCTGTTATCTCATGTTGTGGGTGTAGGAAGGCTGCGTAAATATTTAAAGTAGCGCTGCAAATAAAATATGCAACATCCACAAACATAAATTATAAAAAAGGTCAAATGGTGACGATATTCAATTACGACAAAAAGGACAAGTTTGGAACAATAAATTAATTTTTATAAAGACAATTCTACAATTTTTTGTTTTGCAATCATGTGTGCGAGAGTATATCTAAGAGAAAAGTTCTTTACTGTTTCAGAAATGTTCAATGCCTAAAGTAAGTAAAAGTTGTCTGCCTTTTACTATAAAAGGTGAATTTAAATTGCACAAAAGTTTTTCTAATAAAGATATTAAATGGAAAAGGTTTGTCGTTGAAATTTTTCCTAATCTTTCATAAAAGAAGTTTGTTTCAAAATGCAGTATAAAAATTAAGTTCTCTTTTTGGTGTCTCTGTGAGTTTGTATCTCCTGTGCGTGTGTAAATATCTCTCTGCCTGCGAGTAAATCTCTGTGTGTATCCCTTGCGTGTGGCAATCTCAATGCGCCGAAAACTTGTTCGTCGTTTCTATTTATAGTTTTTTTTTTTAACGACTAAATCGGTTTTGCATTTAACAACCAATGAAATTCAAGAAAATGTTTGAAATTGAAATAAGGGTTACTAAACTCTTCCCAGATATTAAAACTTCTGTACTTATTTGATTTTGATATATTCAATTCGGAGCTTGCATCTTGGTCTTTTTTTTTTTTTGCTGGCAACCATACATTGTCTTCTTTCAATTGATAGTTAGTCCTTTCTTCGCACTTTTATTAACTTCCTTGTCTAAGTAGGCCTCTAGTTTTGTTTGTGTGTCTGCTATCAACCGTGTCACCTGCGTATCTACTATATTACTATACTATATTTAATAAGCTTATGTTAATACTACACCTAAAGGGAGAAATGAAGTTTGTGAGATTACGTTGCACCAATTTTGTTTTTTGTTTTTTTTACGCGGCTTTGTCTGCTACGAAAATCGACATTTTCCTTTTAAATCTTAGATTGGACCCCGATATAAATCTCACAGATTGGACTCCGATATAAAACAATGTCGACAAATATGCAACTATCTTTACCTCGAGTCAAGCTTAAAGGATATCTTCGTGTTTAAACAGCAGCAACAGCAGCAGCAGCTCGGCGAAATGAAAACAAACTGACTCGTTTTAAACCGTTGCCTCTGTCGGAGAGAGAAACGTTAAAGAAAAACTAGAGAGTGGCAATGGAAAGAAGAAGAAGAAAAAAAACAGCGTAAAGAAACTGGAGTCGAGAAAGAAAAAACTGGGTGGCGAGAGAGTAGAAAGAAAAAATTTAAAAAAATAACATAAAAAACGAAGTAACTGAAATATTAGATGACGAATGCGAGAGCAAAAAAAAAAAGAAAAAAAAAGGGAAACCCAAGAGATACACTGCATTTGATGACATGAAAGACAAAAGGATATACACGACGCACTGTCATTTAAACAGGGCAGGTAACAACGCTTTTACGGTATGTATGCATGGAATTTTTATAGAAACTATCAGAGAAAATATTACATAAGCACTTTAGCTAGAGCTGAAAAAATTACTGTATATAAAAAGCAAGCTAGCAGTTCAGCTGAACATAAAGCGAAAATACATAAGAAAAACGAAAATACCGGACATAATCACAGCAATAAAATATTGTAAGAGAAACCAAGTCAGAAAACGCAAAACTCAAGTTATCGCCACATTTAAAAATTGTCTGCTCCGTATGAAAAATATATTTCTTTGCGGCTTTAATGTTATGTTTCATAAGTTAGAGTTTTACTATTACCACTATTTCCTTTCAGATACGTCTTGTTCTGCAGATTCCATGTGCTTAATGACAGGAGTCTGTTGAATCATATTTAGGAATGATGAAATAGCCTGAATTCATCAGTAATTTATTTCTATAATTCATTTAACAGTGCAGATAATAATAATAATAATAATAATAATAATAATTTGGCACATGGGAACATCAACAATCCCTGTTGTAGTTGGAGCCTTAGGATTGGTTGTAAAATATTCCAGTAGACTAATTGAAGGGATCCCTGGAAGTCCATGCCTCAAAGAGATACAAAAAATTATTCTGACAAGTACAGCCCACACATTACGAAGGGCTTTATCTATGTAAATTTTTTTTTTTTTTTTTGCAGTGGAAAGTGTCATGATACCATTTCTAACCTTAGGTCCCTGGGCGGGACCCGGAAAGAAATGTGTAAACGGCAGATATCAAAGGAAATAAATAATAATAATAATATCGCCCTACTAGGAACATCCCATATACTAAGAAAAGTGCTATCAATTAAATGACAATTCTTATATAGGACCTAAGTACCATATTTTGGACCAGGCTCTACAGCAGAGGTGAGCAACCTTCTCGAGAGTGCGTGCCAAAACCCGCCAAAGGTCAGACACCAATTTTTTTCCACGTGCCAACAAAAATTTTTGAGGCCTCAAAATTAGCAGCAACTAAGTTGGAACTGGGCCTACCTGAAATAAAGTTCATGAAAGCATCTGCCTGTTTTTTGTCTTGCTCAATTCACGAGAAATTCATTCTCTTTTTTCCTCTTCAGTTTTATTGCTTAAGTTCTCATGAACACTTTCAAATTGTTCCTTTTCAGAAGAAGTCTTACAAACGATTGTTTCGGAACAAAAAATACATAAGGCTTGATTTTCTTTATTAATCATACAACATTTTTCAGTCGAGTATTCCTTAAATTCTGTAATATCTTCTTCATTTGGATGATATCGTTTCTTAGCTAATGATCGTGACATTCTGCACAAACTGTAATGGGAAGAAAATAAAAATACATGAGATAATGATATACATGAAAGAGGAAAAGAATAAAAGGGATTCTAATGAATAAGTTTCTCGTACCAGAAACAAGTCATTAGTGTGCCATGATTGGCACGCATGCCAAGGGTTGCCGACCCCTGCTCTACAGGAAACATAGCAGAAAACAAAACACACGAACAATAATAATAATAAATGCAGATTCTGTGATAAATACCCAGAAACAGTTGACCAACTTTTATCGGGCTTCACGGTATTAGCATCCACTGAATATAAAAGTACGGCAGAGTGGACCAATGTCTGCACTAGAAAATCTGCAATTTTTACGATCGGAAACTGTAAGAAACTTGTATGAACAGCATCCAGAGCCGGTTACAGAGATAGGACCTTTAACAATTTTATGAGACTTTACAATACTGTTGTGGATTACGGGATGAAATCCGGTATCAAATAATAACAAACGCCAAGAATGAATATAGGAAATAAATGTATTAACGTAATAATACAAACTGATAATACAGGTTAGTAGTTTCAGGAATGCGGGGTTAGTTGACATATATATATACAGTCTTTAGTATCGACGTATCGCTGTATAACTTCTTACTGAGTCTAAGTGCTCGTGACCGTGACTCTTGCCGCTACGTTATTCTACCCGACCGACTCAACGTTCCACTACTACTCTCCACTGGCGGTAGTATATGTATACCCTGGATGAGTCCATGTGTGTAAAAAGGGGAGATCCCTCAACAAATACACAGAGACAGAACAACCAAAGCTAATCTCCCAGTCATTGTGATCAAAGACCACAAAACAAAATATGCTTTCATATTGACGTGGCAGTGTAATGAATCTGTAAATCTTCAAAAAACTATCAAAATACAAAGGTATTGAAGTGAAAATCTAAAACATGTAGCACATAAGCCCTCAGATTGATTGAAAAAGATTCCGATAGACTAAATGATTCCTGGTAGCCTAAGTCTTAAAGAACTCGCATGTACAGCTCACACTTTACGAAGGGCTTTATCTATGTAAAATGTGTGTGGTCTTAGTTTGTCTTCCTTTTTTTTTACAAAAATGGTCAGTAGAAAAAGTCTAATGATTATTCACTGTCTTTAACTGGCGTGTTGACAGATAGTATAAAGGCTTTATCTCATACAGATAACAGAATTATTAACGGATTGATAAAAAAGGAAAACTGTAATAACAATTAATACCAGATTGTAATAAAAGTGTACAAAGAAAATCACGATCAATATATTCGGAATACGACGTAATAAATAAAAGTCAGTATAATTAATGTGTGCAAAAGACAATGTAAGAAGCTGCTTACACAAGGCAATATAATCAGTATGAAAAAAACATAACTTGCAGTGATAAAGTAATAAATGTATACACAGGATTTAGCTACATTGCTAAACGTGCATATAACACTGATGTTAGAGCGTAAACACAGTAGATTAAGACTACATATCATTTTAAACATATTATTTAATAATAACGTCATATATACCTTCTGCAACCGATTGAGGCCGCATTAAGCCTTTCAAAGCAAGAAAAAGAAGATAACCCCTATTCAGCATTTCGAGGCAACTAGTGTTTTTAAGGATGTATGACACATACTGGTTTGCTAATATGCCGTTTTCCAGGTATTCGTTTTTACTGCGGGTTAGACATACTTTTTATCGAAGTGGAGGTTAATGCAAATTTGCAAACAACAAAATTCTTCTTTTATGTGTAGTGTCCCCTCGGGATACGAACAATCACGGCTCTTCACAACTTCTTATCCGTCGTAGCGCAAAGCAATGTCTGTTGTCATGTTATCCGTCCCAGTCTCTGTTTGTCCCTCCATTTACGCAACCATGTCAGACAGGTTCCTCGATTTTCCCTTTGCTCCTCTTGCTTTCAATATTCTTCGTGAGTGTCAAATTCTCCAAGCCTTCTTTCCTCATTATATGTCCCATAAATTTCCAATATCTCTTTCCATTGCGTATTCGGATTTCCGTCTTCTCCCCAAATAGTTAAAATCAAATATTTACTTAAATTATTTATTCTTTATCATTATTTAAGATGGTAATAATAGATGTGTTTTATGAACAATGAAAGATAACAAAAATCTGAAAATGGATGCAGTAGGATCACCTCCGCTGAATGAAACATCATTTTCTACCGAATGTTGTCCTCTTCGTTGAATAAATGCCCGTGTCTCTGAGACAGAATATGTCACCGGATTACAAGCACTCTTTAAAGAAAACATTCAATCAACGTATGATCGACTGTCAACGGTGATATATAACATCTGTAGACTAATAACAAAGCAAGCAGTTGAACGAATATTTATTTTCCCGCCCTATTAACAGAGAAAACTAAATCATGATCATAGAATTATTTCTCTAACATTTCTGTACAAACAGATTTTTTTAAAAGTTACTTCCCTTATGAAGCCCATTTGAATTTCCTACTCTAGACATAGTTATATAGAGCTGATCAGGATAGAAACTTCTAAATCTTTTTCTAATATTTGTATTAATAATAATAGTAAAATAATAATAATAATTTAGCAAACTTACTATATTTCTCGCTTTTTGAATAAATAATTTGTTGGTTTGTTTTTAAGGCCAATCTAATTAAACAGATTATTTTGACTTATTTAAATAATTCTGTAAAACTTATTTCGGCTTCGCAAGAAAAAAATTCTATTAATATGGAATTGTAAACGACGACAACGGCTAATACAAATGCTGCGATTCCTAAATAACGTTGGCAGGCCTAAAAATTTAAGAATTCTATAAAAATTTTAACTTTGTAAAAAGTTATTTATGTTCGTCTATAAAAGTTTTTTTTTTTTTTTTAAAAAAAACTTATTTTTAAAAGTCAAGATTATATTCATATATTTTAATAAATGTAAAGATCGATATTTTTTCTAAAGTGAGTGAATTTTGACAAAGAAGTTATTTACTTGACCCCCCCCCCCCCACTGAGTCAGGTTGTGACACAAGGTCGGTTTTTAACGTGAGGACCCGAGTGTTTTCACTCGGGCCGCTGGTCTAAGCTGGTCTTAGCTGGTCATAGCTTGTCCAAGCTGGTCAGAGCTGGGCAGAGCTAGTCATAGCTGGTCTTGGCTTGTCATAGCTGGTCCAGGCAAAAGCCGGTCCAAGCTAGTCATAGCCATGATACTACCAGCGCAGGGACGAATCCCTGTGCCAGGTTTTGACAAAGTAGCTGTTACGTAAAACCTGATCTCGTATGACAACGAATGCTGGACAATCTCTTCAAAAATGAAGAAGAGACTTGAAGCAACATAAAGATGCTGAAGATACCATAGACAGAACATGTGAGCAACGACGAGGTTTTGGAGACAGTTGAAATTTCTGGGGCACGTAATGAGGATGCGGAACTTGGAAAAGCTGATATTCACAGAACAGATTGAGGAAAGGTGGGACAGACAAAAGCAGCGCGAAACATACTTGATGAGTCTGATAGTAGAACAATAACAACAATGAGCTGCTTTCGCTGGTTCCTAGGCCTCATGAATTTAAACGTCCTACGAGGCTGGCATCCCGTTCTTACCCCTTCACCGTTGAAACTGTTAGATGTAGACGTCTCTTCTACTCCAATAGCTTCATGTCTCGCATATCTCGCCTGTGGAACTCCCTTCCTTATTCCTGTTTCCCTGACAAATACAATCTCCAACTATTTAAGTGTAACGTCAATCGACATCTCCAGTTGCCTTAATCTATCCACTTCCCTTCTCCACATCCTTTCACCTTTCATTCCTATGTGCTCTCGCTCCAAATCTTCTGTAACCCCCTTGCCTTGATCGATCCACTATCTTTCTCCACATCCTCTCCTTTACCACTCCTATCTGCTCTTCCTCCAAACCTTCTGTAACTCCTTGCGTGCTAGTGGCTTCCAGCCTTGCTTGGGGTGATAAGCTTAGAAAATAAAAAGAGCCACGGCACATAAAAGAAAAAATACAAATGTGACGCATTTAAAAAAAAAAATTAAAAACAGAGGATGTGTTGATATATGGCAATTTAAAAATTTGAACTGACAGTAAACAGAGATAAAATATTTATTAAATTATACTTTTAAAAATTGTTATACAAGTTAAATATTACTTCGAATGTTGTAAAGGCGCGATGTTAATAATCTATTTAGTTATTACTCCACTATCCGAACATCGATTTTCCAGCTTTTGATTATCCGGAAAATTGGAATCACCCGAACATTTTTTGATTATTCGAAAAACTGAAATCACCCGGACATTATTTAATTATCAGGAAAATTGAAATCACCTGAACCATTTTTAATTATCCGGAAATTTTAAATCACCAGGACACTTATGATTATCAGGAAAATTGAAATCGCCCGAACAATTTTTGATTTCCCGGAAAATTGAAATAACCGGAACAATTTTTGATTATCGGGAAAGCTGAAATAACCCGAACATTTCCTGATTGTCAGGAAAATTGAAGTCACCCGAAAATTTTTTGATTATGAAGAAAATTGATATCACTTGAACATGTTTTAATTCTCAGGAAAGTGAAATCACTCGCACATTTTTTTAATTTTCAAGAAAATTGAAATCACCCGAAGATGCTTTGGTTATCCGGAAAATTGAAATCAGCTGAACAATTTTTGATTATCGAGAAAATTTAAATCACCAGGATATTTTTTATTATCCGGAAAATTGAAATCACCCAAACAATTTTTAATTATCCGGAAAATTGAAATCACCCGAAAATTTTTTGATTATCAGGATAATTAAAATCACCCAAACATTTTTTCGGAAAATTGAAATCAGCTGAAAATTTTTTTGATTAATTCAGAAAATTGTAATCACCCCAACATTTTTTGATTATCAGGAAAATTGAAACCAAAATTTTTTCAATTACCCGAACTAAAACTATTCTAATATTTCATCCCAGATAAGTGCTTTGAGAATTTAGGGAACCATAATTAGCGTTTGATAAAATCGCTGATAATATTCACTTCAATTCGTGCTAATTTTCTAGTGTATGTGTTTCCTAAAGAATATATATTTGAACTACCACATCTAGGTCGCGAGAGAGATTAGGACTTACGCGAATTTCAGATTCACATGGCACAAGTTAACCGTGTTTCAATGAGAATTGGAAGGTATTTTTGTTTGCATAACACGACGCAGTCATTTACCACCTGTAGGTATGAATGGACTTTGGATGCGCTTCACGTTTTACACATAGCAGTCAAATTATGCAATATAATATCGATGGTAACACTTACTGACTAACGAGTTATTTTTACTTTTCAATATGTGTCTCGTTTTGTTCGACTTCGCGACCTTATGCATTGAATTAAAATGGCTACGAATTCGAATGATAAAACAGGAAAAAAACTACCCTTAGAAATACATCTATTTTAATCCAGATTCAGGAATTAGCGTCAGGAAAACCTGAGGCCAACCAGAAACAGAAAAAATTGATGTATTTCGTTTCATAAAAAAAAATAAAAATGAAAATTTTAAAAAAACTGGATTAAACTTTGAACAAAGCGTTCCAAAATGTTGTTCCATGATATAAATCTTAAATTCCGTTCAGAAATTGATTTTTTCTTAATTTTTTTTCAATCACCCGGAATTTTGAATAATCCGAATATATTTTTTCAACTCCTGTCCCAAAGTGCCGGACTATCAACGAAGTACTGTCGATTGTTAACAATGCAGCCTGCTTTGTTCTACTGATGTCAGATGGGAACAAAGACCAAATTTGGCCTTACGCAAATTTATAAAAGACGATCTTCACTTTTAATTCTGTCATTTTTTTTTCAGAACGTGTTTATTAATTTCATAGTTCCAACATTATGTAAGGAAAATTTCAGATCAAAATCCCGTTAAAAACTCTACCAGACAATAAACTTATTAATCTACCTTTACATATAAGTCATCCTTGGAATTATAGTCACAAGCATGATGAGAGCTATAGTGTCTTCGAACCTTACTAGATGCTTCATACTTGTTACCTTGAGCCAGATGAAACTATTGATAAGTATTATTATAGCAACGTTAGCTATAGACAAAACATAGGCTATTCATCGTAGACTGCTTGTTTCCAATCTGTTATTGCAGGCAAGTACTATTCTAGTGGGCTTACGGACATATAGCCTTGAAACACCGCTTCCCGTACGATCACCAAAGTTAAGCAACTTCGAGCTTGGGTGACTACTTGGGAATATCATTTCCTGTAAGCTTGGGTATACGCGTGCTGTGATGGATAATGGCTTAGAATTGTTAATCGGGGAGCTGAGTTCTAGTTTCAGTTCGTTATATTCAATTGTGCGTAAATACACTTGTGAAAGGTATGAATCCGCCTCTTCTCTCCCCAGCTATGGGTTAATTAGTAAGACTTGTATCACTAAATCATTATTATCTCCAACAAAAATAATTCTTACAATCAAAAACATATTTTCTGGCTTTAAATTACCAGCAAAATATTAAGCCTTAGAAAACAAATTACTCAACCAAACTATTCTAGTGATTTCAAGCTTCACAGTATGACTATCGCTCGTGCTCGTAGCCTTGTGTCTGACTAAGCAAAGTAAATAACAATATTAATATACATAAAATACATAAAAAGTTCCGTACTGGGTATGACGATAAATTACATCCGGCAGTAAATTTTGACGTGAAAATGGTTTCGACAAAGTCTTGAATTTAGCTTTCACAACAGAAAATTTTTTTCATCGAAGCATTTTGCAGCGATCGAAAACATTAAAAAACGGCTGGTGCAAGGTCAGGTGATTATGAGGGCTTGGGTAGAGCAGACGATCCTAGTTCCTACTTTTTCCTATGTTATTCTTGCTGTCTGCGGCCTTTCGTTGTTATGCAGAACAACAAGTTTCCTTTAATCCGCTGTGTACGCTGCTACTGCCATTCAAAAAGTAATATAGGTTAGTGTAGTCCAAATTTATTCGTAACTGCCACCATTTATTAGTAGTAACGATGATACACTCGTCATTAAAATTGGTTCTTCCTTCTTTTTATGTGTCATGTCCTTTCAGGACGGAGGCGATCATGGCTCTCAACGTCTTCCTATCCCTTGCAGATCTCAACAAGTTTCTTTCCTATGCTTCCTCCGCCAGACCACGTTCTGTCATCCACCTGCACAAGCTCGCCAGGTATGTCACGCGCTGCTTTCCCTTGTCTTTCTTTCCCTCTATTTGACCCGTGAGTATCAGATTCTCCAGGTCCTCCTTCCTCATTATGTGCCCCAGAAACTTCAGCTGCCTCTTCCTGATGTCAAGTATAAGCCTTCTCCTTGTTTGTAACCTATCTAAGACCTCATCGTTGCTCACACGCTCGGTCCATGATATCCTTAGCATCCTTCTACAGAACCATATTTCCGTTGGTTCGAGTCTCTTCTTCATCTCTGAAGAAATCGTCCAACATTCAGTGCCGTAAAGAAGGACAGATATCACGTAACAGGTCAGTATTCTTTTCTTTGTTACCAAAGAAATCCTCCTGTCTCGCAATACTCTGCCGAGCTTGTGGAATGTGTCCTTGGCCATCCCAATACGTCTACGATCTCAGTGTCGCACTTACCGTTCTCTCTCAAGAGGCTTTCCATTTGCGGTACCGATCGGCGTTTCCAATGTAGTTGAAAAAAATTGAATTTGATTTTGAATGTCTGTATTTATGAAGGCGCTTTGCATCTTGATGAATGATGCAAATCATGTTATGTCCTCATTATTTTGGCTTGTACCAGAATATGTTAAGTTTAGGGTTATATCTGTACAAATCGGTATTCTAAGTGACATACGACAAAAATGCCTTCACGGTATTGCATGATCTGTCTCTCTGTCTCTCTCTGTCTGTCTGTCTGTCTCTGTCTCTCTCTCTCTCTCTGTCTCTCTCTCTCTCTCAAGAAAACAGCGGATGTGTTTTTAATTGTAATGTAAGCATCTGACGAAAGCAATTTACTTAACGTAAAAGGAAATGTCGCAACTCATCAACTAAATTACTTGAATATATCAGTTAAATGAAATTGATTGCGTCAATCCTCAAGTAAAGATTTGCCTTAACACCGTTTTATTTCGTTTGAAATAATCTAGTTCCTTGTTCTTCAAAGCTGTATGACCGCACTGTAAAATTCGGTTTTCTCATCTGTCAACAAGCTTGTGTTTGACATGAAGTTTGCACAACCTATTTAAAGAAAACATTTAAAATAAAAACATGCGATAAAGTAATTGTCGTATCTTTCAAATTTATCACTTCTTTATTTTTATATTTTAATTTTTTTGTTTTAGCATTCTTTTAATAGAACATTAGGTATTATCTTGACAGAACTAATTTTCTTTCGGTTAACATTGTGCTAAGACTCTTTAATCTGTCTAATTTCAAGATTTGTGGCTATGTTTTGAGGATGATCTAATTATAGCGTCATTGATCGATGTTCAAAGTGAAGGTAACAACTAAGATTTTAAATGTTGATTTTCAAGGCTGTTAAACCCAGACCACCGAGCTAACTTTTGACTAAAGGAAAACCTGATTAGCAGGAATTTGTGACACACACAGTTACGTACGAGGTGATGCTGAAAGTTTTTCCGTTCAATCTATTTACCAAATTATCAAACATATGAATTAGTTTAATTCATTCTTGGTCAAAATTCCCTTCGACAATTCTTCGTATTTCCCATCAAGACATGAGAATATTATAGTTAGGGGAAGTCGATCCGTTTTGAAGATTGGCGCAACACAGTCTATTCGAATTACTGTATTCCTCTTGGTTGTTATAAGCACAATAGTTCATGTGATTCTTGCGCTATTTCAACAGTACAATGGTGGGACCTAGTTGCCAATCTAGTAACACGCTTAAATTTATGTATTCGGAAAAACAGAAAAAATGCTCGACAGAGTTGTTGCCAGGAAAATAGTTATATAAAAGACAGAGGGAAGCCATGTCATGTCGGTGCGAAAGTGAGTGAATTCGAAATTCCTGGTCTGGATCGATTATATTACAGATCCTTCTTTGGATCTTTAAATTATTATTATAATTTATTATTAACAATATTAATATAATTAGTTTTGAAGCAGGTGTTTCTCACCACTACTAATAAGATTGTTCTTGCGCTATTTCAAAAGTAAAATGGTGGGACCTAGTTACCAATCTAGCAACACACTTAAATTCATGTATTCGTGGGACCAGAGAAAAATGCTCGTTAGAGCTGTTGTCATCAAAATATTTATAGAAAAGTCAGAGTAAAGCCATGTCCCGTCAGTGAAAAAGTGACTGAAAGCCGTTATATTTTTCAGCTTTCTTCTGTCCTATTCGGTAAACTTCTTCGAATTTCAAGTTGAACGCATAAGGGCAGATTTGCTATTATTTCACTATCCCCGTCAGAAGATATCTTGTATCAACACGTTTACTTCTGCAAGACGTTGCATGTGCATATTGTGGCATCTTGTGTCTTGCCTCTAACGTAATTTTTAATGTTTGGGGATTTTTAAAAAAGTAAACGATGGCGCATACGTGTCAATGAATTTCACCAAATACGTCAGAAGAAAGCTGAAGCGTATAACGACTGAATCAATGTGCCTATAATATATATATATATATATATATATATATATATATATATATATATATATATATATATATATTAAAAAGAAGAAAGGTACCGCAAACTTTTTTGGTTGTAATGTGGGTTTTTTAAAAAAATATATTATTCTTTATTTTTCATAGTTTTACAACACGTGTTTCTGGTCTCACGACCGTCTTCAGGTAAAGGGTGAAGATTTCCACATATTATTAAAAATAATTATTAAAAATAATTAATTTTTTTCCTTTATGTTTTTCAATGTTAAATATTCTCGATATCAGACATTCTCTGTTTTTGTATTGGTCATTGTGTTGGTCATTCCAATGTCTTTCTTTAAATGGTAGTGAACTTCACTACCATTTAAAGAAAAGACATTGGAATGACCAACACAAAAACAGAGAATGTCTGATATCGAGAATATTTAACATTGAAAAACATAAAGGGAAAAAATTGATTATTTTTAATAATTATTTTTAATAATATGTGGAAATCTCCACCCTTTACCTGAAGACGGTCGTGAGACCAGAAACACGTGTTGTAAAACTATGAAAAATAAAGAATAATATATTTTTTTTAAAAACCCACATTACAACCCAAAAAGTTTGTGGTGCCTCTCTTCTTTTTAATATACACACTTTTCTCTCTTTGGAACCATTATAACCTCTTCATTTTATATATATATATATATATATATATATATATATATATATATATATATATATATATGGGATGAAATATATATATATATATATATATATATATATAAATATATATATACACATATATATATATATATATATATATATATATATATATATATATATATAGATATATATATAGATAGATAGATAGATAGTAATTCGAATCGATTGTGTTGCGCCAATCTTCGAAACAGATCGACCTCTCCATTTATACTATTCTTTGGCCTTGGCTGGAAATACGAATGGTTAAAGAAAAGTTCTCAGTCTGATCAAGAAAGCATTATGGAGAGAAAAAAAAACTAAAACAAAGTTAGTTGTGTAAAAAATTTTCGAGCGTCTTTTTTTTGTTTTTTGTTTTTTACAAGGGACTAAATATACAGTTTTAAAAAATCCCCGACAATCTTTTTACACCCCCACCATTAGTTTAAGAAATTTAAGCTTATTTACCAAAATACTAGATAAGTAACCTCTTATAGCCATTTCTATGACTATAACATTATCATTGTCACCAGCTGCAACCATTGCGATGGTATTAGCCTTTCTCACTATCTTCCCGCGACTATATTTATGTTATTCACTTACTACCAAAACCTTCCATTTTATCTCTCAATCTTCTATCTGTTTCTCCCTAGTGTGTTTACAGCCCATTTGAATACCTACCAAACATATAATAAAAACAATCATATATGGCTTTGTGTACGTCTTCAAATATCCAAAGTAGCCATGAATGTTTTAACTCTTCCTACTTGATTTATAATCAGGTTTTTGCTTCTTGCCTCATCCCAAACCAAAGTATGTCTTTCACTACCTGACCCAGGGACTGAATTCACAATGAGGAATTTCGATGTACATAAATGCTTTTTATCTAGTAAGTCATTGTCTCAGAGAACAATCAAGTAACGAAGATAAGACCTGATTCGACTTCTTTCCTAAAATCAAAAGCTTTCATATAGCGTATATTTCTATGCTATGCTCTAGTAATCTTCTCAGCAGGCCAAGCGTCGAAATGAGCACCATATGGAAACTTTTGATTTTAGGAAAAAAAGATACATTAAGTTAACGAACGAAGAATGTTTTTGCGTGACAATAGCTTTGTGGATAAAAATGTTAGTTCAGCGTGTCTATTTACATGGTAATACTAAGTTCAATCTCTGAATTTTTGCATACATTCTGTTTCAGTGGAAAATGCTAAATTGGTGTCAAATGGAAATTTTATTCATACCACTTACTACATCGGCTACTGCATTGTTCACATTAGGCGATAATGGTATTGCCGATAGACACGTGACAAGGAAGACAGATAGATGTCAAATCTCTCCACAATTTCAAAATTAGGATATGTATATAAATATAATTTTAATTATTTCACCCTAAGCAATGCCATTAGAACGCAGAGTGTCGGAGGTTACAAGAAGGGAAAGTGAAAACGTAAAATGAGAAAACTGAGAATAGGGCGGATTGAGGAAAGAAGAAAAAAGGAACATGGTTCAATGAGACAGAAGATGACGATTGACTTTGCATTTAAAATTTTGAAGTTTGTAGTTATCAGGGAAGCAAGAAAATGGAAGGGAGTTTCACAGGCGGGAAGTGCGAGAAAAGAAACTATTGGAGTAGAAGTGGCGGTTGCATCTAACAATTTCAACAGTACAATGGTGGGACCTTGTTGCCAATCTAGTAGCACGCTTAAGTTTATGTATTCGTGGGACCAGAGAAAAATGCTCGTTAGAGCTGTTGTCATCAAAACATTTATAGAAAAGACAGAGGGAAGCCTTGTCACGTCGGTACGAAAGTGACTGAAGTCGAAATTCCTCGTCAGGATCGATCCTATTACAGATCCTTCTTTGGATCTTTAGATTATTATTATAATTGATTATTAATAATATTAATATAATTGGTTTTGAGGCAAGTGTTTCTGACAACCACTAATAAGGATTATTAAGTCTCCCAAGAAATAGGACTCAAGATAAACCTTCCCAAAACAAACTATGATCGGGAATTGGAATGAAAGCAGTGAAGGAACATGCACTGAATCCATTATAAAAATTCTGGATGTAGAATTAGTGAATAGTAAAAAATCAGATACGTTCTTTTTTGTTCATCATTTCGCCCCAAGCAAGGCAATAAAGCCACTTATACACAAGAAGTTACTGAGTGTGAGAGAATATGAGAAAAACTACTATTAAGGAGAGAGCGCAACAAATAAAACATGAATTATAAAGACAGAAGATAACCATTGACATTGCATTTAAATTTTGGAAGATTAAAGTTGACTGGGAAACAAGAAACTGGAATGGTGCAAGAGAGTCCCACAAGCAAGAAGTGCGTGAGAAGAAAATGTTAGATTTAATCATTTCATCTATGAATATGCTGAAACCTAACTGCCAATCTAGTACTGCACTTAAATTCATAAGGCCTAGGCACCATAGAGGAAAGTCTGCCAGAACAATTATTGTGAAAGTATTTATAGAAAATGCACAGAGAAGCTAATTTACGACGGTGGGAAAGTGACTGAAGCCGAGATGCTTGATCAGGACTAATGACATTGCATATTCTTCTTAGAATTTTATCGAACATTTTTAAATATGTAGATGTGGCAATAATGTTCAAAATATGCTTGAATGGTAGACTTATAAATATGTAAGTCTAGGACGGCGCAGTGAACCAACTTTCTTGTCAGCAGACCTAGTAATTGATTCAATATAATCTTTTCTCTTCGTGTCAGCGGAAAACGTGTATCCAAGAAGGCGCAATGAATCACTCATCCTGGTTAGCATCAGCCATGCTAATGGACGACGGAAAGAGTTCTCTCAGAAGATTAAAAGAGAGCGGTTTCGTTTTGGAGGTGTTAAATTTCACAAGCTATTCCTTGCCCCAGTTAACAACAGATTGTCGGTTGTTTTTTTAATGCAGCTGCCAATTTGACCTTATCGAACCAATCAAATTTACTATCAAGACAGGAGTAAATAGTTGTGTCATCAGCATAGATATCGACTTGAGAATTGGTGACATCAGGAAGGCCGTTGATAAAAACGTCAGGGTAGAAATCAGCAATAACAAATTTAGTATAGGAGATATGAAAATTGAGCATAGAATAGACTTTGCCAGGGGCAGTTTCACCAAACATCGCACACACCGAGTCGTGTTTCTAAATAGCCTTGTCAGATCGAGATTTTTATGTGGATGACAGTATTCTAAGGAGTATTTTGTCATTAAAACAGTGATTTTTTAAAGTGATTTTTAGCCTCATAGATACCGAAATTCACATAGTATATTTAAAATAAGAATATAATTATACCGTGGTTAATGATGCGTGGAATTGGCGAGTTACCGAGTGGTTGGAACATTCGCTTCAGTCATGATACCCGGGTTCGAATCTCACTATGATCGATTTGTCAGAACGATGACAGTTTAAAGGCCGGGTGGGGAGTTGATCCCAGCATGCGGCAAATTTCCAAAGTGTCTGGAAACCATACTACGTATTGACCCAAGCCGCATGAGTGAAATTGGGTAGACGGAACTGTTCTCCCAATGATTTAGCAAGCAGGAAGTCACACGTTATCGTGGCTGAGGGTTTGAGCACACGGGCCTTGTTCAAACTGCTTATCAATATAGATTACGTGGTCTCTCCCAGAAACTGTAACTAGGGTCCGCTCAGCATAGTTGCAGCATAAACTACAGCTCGGCTCTGCGGGCGTTGAACAAACACAAATGTGCTTGAGTAAGCATCTACAAAAAGGACTAGTTAACGGCCCTGGGAGACAGACAGATAAGACAGAATAAGAGCGGCCAGCTATTATAACTATACTAGCAGCATGGCCCGGCGTTGCCCGTGCTTGATTAAAAAATCGTACGACTCATGCAGCAATCGCTATCACTTGACTTAAAATATTTTTGCCCTTCCTTGCCTTTAAAGGAGTGCCCTTTGCCGTACTGATGTTGCTACATGCCTTACTTCTTGCCTCACACTGCGAATTTTTTCTAAGCTCTATACTAAACATTAAATCTGTTACGAAAAAAGAACTAAACAAAATGAACACAAAACGATCAGCTTTTAAAAAGGACTCGTAACTGGAAAAACCGAATGAAAAAAGAATGTTAACAACAAATACTTTTTTCACACCCAACCCAGTTCTGCGGAATCAGAATCAACGTTGAGTTTAAGCAATCGAATGAGACAATTGGAGTAAAGTGTCATGCAGATTTAAATTTTTCCCACTTGTGACGAATGCAGCTATCGATTTTTTTGCATGCTAGCATGCTAGTTAACATTCGTGTCAGTCAGCTGTTGGCTCTCACGCTGGCCTATAGAATCTTCCTGACTATTTGTGGCAACCAGCTATAGGCTCTCACTCTGGCCAGTAGAAAATGGCCGCAAACTACATGAAAACTACCGTAGAAGCATGAAAAAATCGATTATTTCCACTATCGATGGGAGCTGGGAAATGCAAAGTCGGTCTTGGCTTTTCTACTAACTTGGAGCATGTGCATGTAAATTTTGGTACAAATCCGTCGAAAATTGCGGCCGTGCATTCATCACACACACACATACACACACACACACACACACAAACACACACACACACATCCTGACTTTTATAGAAAGAGATACTGAATCTATTACGAACATTGGTTAGTTAATAGAGATTTTATTATGAAAACATTGACTTGCATGAGAAAATCTGACATGGGATATATTATAAAGAGAGAGAGAGAGAGAAAGTATTGTTTAAGTTAGTATTTGTTTTGTTTTATTGTTAGTGCATGAAGCGGACTAAAGGATTTCTTGCCTCAAGACGTAGAATTATTTTCCTTTTAATTTTCTGCTAAATTCTCTTTCGTTTTTTCGTGTTTACATGAACGTATGATTATTCATAGTTTTATGTTTTATGTAAATTTTGCTCTTTCTCGTTCTAGTCAATTTTTTTCTGTATCTTTTTCTTTTCTTTTCTTTTTTTTTACTTACCATTCCTTTTCCCTCCTTCCCGATGCATTACACATTTTTTCTTTAAAAAAATGCGAAGTGAAATAATAAAGGCCCATTTCTGACAACTTTTTTTCTGAGGATTTTTTTCCCCTTCCATCCACTTGCCGCCTGTGTTGGAATGAAACCAGGATTATCCATTCTCTGATTTTTGTCTTAAGAGTTTTGGCGTCAGATCTCTTTGGTTATTTTGGAATCCGAGGCGTGTAAAAATGTCAGCCATCCTATCTCCGTACCTTTCGGAAAAGGAGTCCACGAATGGTAGAGAAATTAATTCCTTTTATTTATTTATTTTTTTCGTTATTTTAAATTTTGTAATTGTTTACTGTTACCTGTATTTTTGTTTTGTCTTTGTTGTTGCTATTGTTACTGAACTCACTAAATCTTCCTACGAGTCGTAACTAGGAGCTTTCATTGGAGATCAAGTGACAGCAAGTCTGCTCAATGTCCCACTACTATCTTTAGTATTGTTGCTATTTTCAGTAATGCTGTAGTCTAGATGACCTCGAATCATTCTTCGATTTCCTGTCATTCCAGTCTTTTATTAATATTTACCAGAAAGACCCTTGAAAATTTCATGATTTTCCTATTTTAATATTCAGATAATATTAATTCTTAAGTTAATGATTGAGTAAGCTCGTGACGAGCCCTACGATAAAAAAATTTCCGTAGAAATTCCCCTATCGCATTGTTAAATATAAGAGCTTAACAACTATAACAGAATATTGCAATAACACTCCTAAATGTGAATGCGGGTCGTTATTTTAAGAAGTAAGGGGGTACAAATGGAAAGATTTGAAATTGACAACTTTTTCTATTTCACTAAAACACACTTTAAACACGTATATCTTCCCTTTCTATTTTCTTTCTTTCATTTTTTTTCTTATTGAAACCAAACAGCGTTTAAGATATGTCATTTCTGTGTTTTCACGCGATAATTACGGAATAGTCCATTAGTTATCAGATATTGGCAGGTCGTAACGGTCGTGCGAATTAACTAAGGATTTAAATAACAAAGGAGGTACAAGTAAAATTGTAATAAGGATTGTTATTAGTCCGGCACTATTTTTAAATATATATATTCATTTTAAATAGAAACGGTCTCAAAACGACTTCAGAGCCTCGGCTTATGGTCTTCTCCTGTTATCCAGGGTTTGTTGCCAGACAGGAATTAAAATTAACCTTCGCCATGCATATGTACATTTCAAACTTCATTTCATTCCTACAATCTGTGTATGTATATTTACGCATGTATATTTTAATTCAATGACAAGACTAAAAGTATTTATACGAAGAAACTATTATTAGCGAAAAATTTCCGAAAAGTTCAATAGAATCTTATAATCATTTGATTTTTAGAATTTACAAAAATCAATTTTTTTTTGTCCACAACTATATGACTTTGTTGCTCAGCCCAAAGTAGAGGTTGTCCAAGCAAAGGAATGTATTATTTCAATTCCCGTCAAGTTACATGTATATGTGTGTTCTTATGTGTACATTAAATGGTACCAGCACATATAAGTCAATTACGCTCAACACCTATATATATTATATATGTTTACGCAAAGTCACATACAGTGTGTGACGGACAAAGGATCAACCATTATTGTTTTGGGTTTTGCTGATGTATTTTATGAGCTACAAGTTTAATCCTGAAACCTCAAGAGTAAAATGATGAGACTTAACTGCCAATCTAGTCAATCAGTTAAGTACCATACATGATACCTGCTTTGGCGATCATGTCTCTTTCGATTCATAATTGTAGAATATTTTCCCGCTGTAGGTTGCCTTTCTTTCTGCGGTAAACTGATTGCCAAGCAAAGCTATAGGACCCAGTCTGCTCCTGCTATTCAATCCATAGCTGGGGGAGAACAGATTGATTCATACCTTTCCGAAGGGTATTTGCTCGTAAATGAAGGCAACGAACGTAATTGGAATGCGTACTAGGCTGTCCGAGGTACCAAAGAGGAAAGCTCATCAGAACAGTTATCATGAAAATATTTATACAAAAGGCAGAGGGAAGCTACGTTACGGCGGTGGAAAAGTGACTGAAGCCCAGATACCCGGTGAGAATTGATTTTCCTTTTTATTTTGTTAAGAATCTCTCAATACATAACAGAAGCACCAGACAAGATGTATCAAGCACATTTAATGCACAGATCAATGATTTCCAACGTGAGGGATGGTAATATTTTGGTGGGGCATGCGTTGGATGTGCACCCTTCGGCTTACTATACCAACAATGAATTGCTTTTCTAGTGACTCTGAGTGAAAGTGTTAATGTTCATGCCTGTTAATATATACGATGCATATACAGTATGCATACATAAAAACATTTTGTGTATATGTACGTACATGTGGACTCGTCCATTTACCTTATCCCCCTAGCAACAAGAACATTCCATTTTGCACGCCTACGTGAATCAACTTAACCAATCGAAAACCTTATTGTGCTAAACAGCAAATTCTATTGGCTCGCAGCGTGATAATTCAGAAACTTCACGTGGAGAAGTTAAATTGCGCCAAAACCAACTTGAGCCGATTTTCACAACTAAATCCTTATATAAGGAAGATTTTCAACTGACCAAGTTAGTCAGTCCAGCAAACACAGAGAAGCGCTGATCGAATCCACGCAACTAACGATTGTAATTTTCCCGCTCGAAAAGAACACAAGTGGCTCACTAACAAACTCGACACGAAGATTACTGTGTGATTACAACGAATTTCAACTTACGAGACTTTACTTATCTAAAGTGATTATTCAACACTCACTATAACTTAAGCAAAAAACTATTATCGAACATAACACATATCTACAGTTAAAGGTAGACTACATTTGCTAACTTCATTCTAAACAGTACAAAACGATACGAACATATAAAAAACGTTAATTCCAATTCCTTGTGGACTGTAATGCAAACATACCAACACACCAAAAAATAAGCAAACCTTCGTCCACTAACCAACACAAGACATAAAATACCTTGAAGCAAGATTTTGTAAATAATCTTTAAATTGTACATAAATGCATTTGTTTGTTTGAATTGCAAACATGTTTTTGTCTTATTTTATATTGTAAAATATTTATTGTTGTGGATGCATGAACAGATCACGCAACCTGATAAAAAATCCTTCTGATAAATTCTAACGCTCAAGCAAAATCCTAGTTCATACCGCACATCCCCAACATACATGTGTAATTGTCGTACATGTAAGAATTAAATATTACAGTGGGAGGGGGCACCAGAATTTTAGAAATACCAAAGTGGAAACCACTGGCATAGATGAATGGTAGAGTATTAACGGCGCAAGACAAATTCGAATTAGAAAAAATCTCTAGTACGATACAGTGAACCAACTTTCCTAGCAGCGGTGGGAAGGTTATAATGCAGGCATGTCCCTACAATGCCAAACTTATATTTAAATTCCTGTGGGGACAGGGAGGAATAGTGAGATATCAGAGGCTTGATAGTTTCTCCAGAATTTATACAAAAGCGACATTTTGGATCTGTCCTATCCATTAAAATATGCGCCTGATTGCATCTTGGCAGATTTTGATCTTGACCACCTCAATGGGTCAGACGTCTTTTTTAACATCAGAGTCTTGTGCACGCAATGGACATTAGCTACGTAAGTTTTTTTTTTCTGTTTCGTTTTCAAGATAGTTAGGTCCTATTTTTGTTTTGTTATCTCCTCATTGAGTTATCATACTAACTATAACTAAGGGAAGCTTACATTTGATATTAGGTATTCTAGACGCTTTCAATAATGTCCCCGTCTGAATTTTTTTTATTTTTTTTAAGCTTATCACCCCAAGCAAGGCTGGAGGCCACTAGCACGCAAGGGGTTACAGAAGGTTTGGAGGAAGAGCAGATAGGAGTGGTAAAGGAGAGGATGTGGAGAAAGATAGTGGATCGATCAAGGCAAGGGGGTTACAGAAGATTTGGAGCGAGAGCAGATAGGAATGAAAGGTGAAAGGATGTGGAGAAGGGAAGTGGATAGATCAAGGCAACTGGAGATGTCGATTGGCGTTACACTTAAATAGTTGGAGATTGTATTTGTCAGGGAAACAGGAATAAGGAAGGGAGTTCCACAGGCGAGATGTGCGAGACATGAAGCTACTGGAGTAGAAGAGACGTCTACATCTAACAGTTTCAACGGTGAAGCGGTGGGAACGGGATGCCAGCCTCGTAGGACGTTTAAATTCATGAGGCCTAGGAATCAGCGAAAGCAGCTCCTCGGAGCAATTACCGTGAATTATTCTAATTCTTCTCTAATTTCAAATTCCTTTAGTCTTTGCCCATGATATTATTATTATTATTATTGTTGTTGTTGTTGGTGGTGGTGGTGGTGGTCTGTTTTATCCTTGCTTTGTATAGTCCGAGTTTTCTCCAAGTCTCAACTAGAGACTTCGACAAACCACAAGATCTTTTGTATCAGAAAATACAAAATATCTGGTGCCATTCTATTAGAAAAAAAAGGCAAACATGGACCTTCGTGCCTGCAAAAAAAATAGTGCGTCAAAAGGACGGTTTTCCCATGACACCGCTTTTATCTTCACATTTCGGCAATTTTTATTGTTCTCAAAAGCGTTGATTAGAATTGTTATAAAACCGAAACATATGATGAAAGTGAATTTATGCATAGTTTTTTGTTCTTGGAAATTTACAACACAAATATTAAACACCATTTATTTATTAGATTTTTTTATTCTAAAAACTAATGCAATTAAAACCAATGCAATGTAATACTTATCATTTACCAATTTATAAAGAAGTAAATATAAAATCAATTTTTTATTCATAAATTTATGAACATATACTCAATTATAAAGATTGAATCGATTGGCAATTAGTTGATGTTTTGTCACCCATACCAATAAACGATCTAATGAATATAGTGTTTATTGTTTTTGTTACCAATGCTCAAAAACAAAGAAAATGTATAAATTCACTTTCATATATTTAGGTTTTATTACAATTCTAATCATCGATTTAAAGGTATAAACATTACTGAAGAATGAATATAGTGAAAATAAAAAGGTTTAGATCTCCATTTTTCACAAGGGCTTTCATATGAGCAGTTTTCGTCAATAACTTAATTTTCTTTGCTGCAGCGGTGGAAGATTCAGGATATTTCTCGTATTATTATTATTATTATTATTATTATTATTATTATTATTATTATTATTATTATTATTATTATTTGTGTCTGTTATGTTTCCTGCTTTGTATCCTGCAGAGCCTGGTTCAAATTATGGCCCTTAGGCCATTTAATTGATAGCGCTTTTTAGTATATGGGATGTTCCCAGTAGGGCGATTTTCTGGGCAACTTGTATGTTGATATTACCTGGGACACTGTTAGTAAAATTATCCATTCCTTTTCTCACGAGTCTCAGAGCTCCGATTACTATTGGTACAGTTTCAGTCTTCATTCCCCACATCATGTTAATCTCTTAAGTTATTGTGTTTGGACAATTTTTCGATAATTTTTATGGAGGTATTCCTCTCAGATGGTACTGCTATGTCAATCCTGAATTTCTTGTCTTTTATGATAATATCAGGTCTGTTTGTTGGCTGTTCTTTCCCTGTTAATTTGAATTGGCCTGTCCTAGAGGATAGTTACATAGTTATTTTTGGTAACTGTGTCTGGTTGGTGTTCATACCATCTCTCAGTGGTTTCCATTTTGTGCTTCTTGCATATCTTCCAGTGCACATGTCACTATCCTGTTATGTCTGTGGGTATATTCATTTTTTGCTAGTTCCGGACACTCTGAAATAATATGATCAACAGTTTCATCATATTTTCCGCAGATCCTGAATTTCGGGTTAGTTTCATTCTTGATTATGTCACAGTGATAGGATCTGGCTGCTCGGCTTTGGCTCTGAGCTGCAATTTATCTTATTATAGTTCTGCTTGTTCCTCCCTTAGTCAGTTACTTAGTTCATCCGCCCGTTACACTCTTCAGTACTGATCTGTAATCCGCGTCTCACTGATGGCGATTTTCAAAGAAACACCTTCACCCACTTCATTTCACTCTTGCTGTCAACAAATGACCTTCTCCAATGCAGTTAGAGGATCGACTATGGGGGATGCCTATAACAGTCCATTTTTAATCAATTTTTTCTTCGTGTTTTGTATATATATATATATATATATATATATATATATATATATATATATATGTTATCTTGTATTTCTTTTGCGTATGTACCTCCACTTTTTCGCTGAAAAACAGCATAACATGATGAAAAAGGTCCAAAACTTAATAAAAACAATTTTTTATCGTCAAAATATTTGTTATTATTACGAAAAAAGAACAAAATATTTTTTTAATTATTTTATTAAATTTTTAATACTTTCTAAAGTTCGAAATTTTGGTAAAATATTCTTTTTTTAAAATCGTAGACCGGGGTTATATTTACATTAGAATTTTTGCGCTTATTTTTCAGGTAAAAACACAATAATTTGGAAATTCTTGCAAAAATCAAATAATTGTCGGATTTTAATGAAATTTTCAGGACATATTCTGAAATGAAGGAAATTATTTTTGCGTTCTTTGTTTTTCAGAAAACAGTATTAAACATATTTTTTTTAAATATGTTACAACCCATTTACTATTTTTAGATTCACATAACTAATTAGAACCTAATTCTAGAAAAAAATAATTATTACTTATTTTTCATATTAAATTTCTTTATGAAATTCTTATTTTTTAAATTGTATGTCATTTCGCAGATTCCTTTCAAATAGGTAAAGATTTGAAAGATGTTCCAGCTGAGGCTGAGCCCTAACCACTGGAATTTCTAAACTCCTTGACACCATCAAGAATGACTTCTCATTAATTGGGTTTAAAACCCGACTCTATATTAATGCTTCTTCGGAACATTTATATCCTTACCTCAGCCAGTGTTCAGTCACTGGCAGTTGTATGTGGCATACTCTAGAGCTCGCAAACTCTCAGATGTTAGGGTTAAGAAAATGGAAACAAACAGACAAGGAAGTAGAAGAGGCTGAACTGTTACTAAGAACATATGGTCTGCCGGGAGGTACTGACTTGAACGAGTGGAGTCCTTTCAGAAATTCTGGAGACCCTTGATTACATTAGGTATGTGTCCTCGGTTTTTATATATATATATATATATATATATATATATATATATATATATATATATATATATATATATATACTCTTAAGGTGTGTTATATTTATGGGATAAAGTGCTCAATATCAGTGATAGAGAGTGTGTAAAAGTAAAAGTGAACATTGAAGTCAACACTTAGAGGCGACAGGCTGTTTCATGCTAGACGCAATCTTCAGGCCACCTAGCATGAAACAGCCTGTCGCCTCCAAGTATTTATATATATATATATATATATATATATATATATTATAAATTAACTTATTTAAAATATGTTTTTTTCGTTAATTTATAATATTAATGCTCTGTAAATTTACATTGAGCAATATTTTGTAAAAATAAAAATATCAATAAGAACACCGGATTATATATCTTACTGTTCTTTCTTTATATGTATATATATTATATCAAAAAAACCAAAAAGTGAGGTAATTTTTTCTTGTAAAAATACATATGCTCGGTTAAAATAAAAAGATCGAGGTCTTTATGGATCAGTTTTAATAATTAATATTACTAGGATACACCTAGATTATATACCAACGGATCGGCTACCTGTTTTATATATATATATATATATATATATATATATATATATATATATATATTAAATAATTATTTTTTCAAAAGAGAAAACTATTTATATGTGGCATGTATTGTATAGTTTTGTATATATATAGGTCTATATTTTTTGTATTCATATCGGAGGAAACTGACATGGCTCTATGTTGGGAGGGAGAGTACCACACACGGATTGGCATTGGCAATCTTTGCACACATGGTGGACACTCACAAGTATCTCTATGTGTTGTTTATTCTCCCAGCCTATGAATATTGTATGTTAAAAAAGGATAGATTCAATAGCTGAACTTTATGTAGTTGCGAAATATACCTGTATAAATATACGCAATTTTACAATTCGCTGCATAAGTATCTCATTCTATTATATATGTAGAGATTTTAATTGTTCCTTCATCTATGCGTTATTTTTATACATACACATATGTAGAAAACGTTTATTCTTTACTCAACATTCTATTAGTCTTTTCGCGGAAATTCCACGGGGTTCGCTAGTTATTATTATTATTGTGGTTGTGGTTTTGGCTGTTGTTTTTGTTGTTATTGTTGCTGTCGTTTTTGTTGTTTTCGGTGTTTGTTGTTGTGTCTGTTTGTTGTTGTTGCTGTTGTTGACCGAGAAAGCAGCACGTCAACAATGTGATGCTGTGGAACAAATACGCGAAGCCCAATATACCTACCATGACACACAGATTGATAAAGCCAAATGCGTCACAGTCAGATATATGTGATATGTTGCCAGGCTTTGATAAATGCAGCGCAAAATCTTCTAGGTGGGTCCCATTTAGAAATACCTTCAGATCGGGTAAGCAATTCCGCTCATATGATCTCCGATGGAGTGTTTTCCCAACCACCTAGACGTGCCGCCCAAGTCGCATTGGCTGTCTCATTCTTCAAGCTTAAAATACCTCTCGATACCTAGCCACGATGCTCCTGTACTACGTCTACTCATTAGCGGAGATGTCCACTGCTTCAGCCTCTAAGAAATAGGCCCAACTGTTCAAACATCTGAGAAGCACGTCGATGGCACTGGACGAGTTATTTATTGTAGCCCATCTTTATTCGCCAAGAAAAAGCAGGGACATGTTATGATCAGAAGCCGGGAGAGGCGTGTCTTGTGTCGCATTAGGACATTTATTATTTATCTGTTCGAACCAGATATCTGGTAGTTACCGCTTGAAATCGAGTGAAAGAAAGTTTCCTCAAATTTCCTGCTTCTTTTTCTGTATTCTTGCTGACCTACTGTACTGCCGAGGAGTGAACATTTTCAAATCTCCTGCAAATTTTTAATTTTAGTGATTTTTTCGCACACAAAAGTGCTCCATTTATTTGGGGCAAAACCCTAACTTACTTGATTTGCATTTTTTACTGTTCGTAGACAACATCCTAAATTATTTACATTATTCGGACTGTTATCCTCATCTTCATTGTCATATACACAACACTTCGGCCGTTGTATGCTCCAGCCTTCTTCAGGTGATTGGAATTTCAAACTGAACCCTCTATTTCGTCCACCGGGTTAGATTGTTCTAGTTCCATGTTCCATGTTCCTTATGATAGTTTCCAATTTTTTTGTTTTCTTACGACTTTACCTTATGGTCTGCTGGCAGAATCAAATCCACTATCAAGTCCTTATTTCTTTGTTAGCAAGCAAAGAACCGGTCTTCTTTCTTCGATAGGGTCTCTTCATGCAATACCTAATCGGCGCGAGAGTACTAGACTGATTATCTAGCGCCTAGGGTGTTCCCATAGGAGGAAGTGCCGAGAGGACTGGATTACTTTTTAATGCTGATTCTACCTCCAGTGGAGTAATGGATAGCGGTTAGATGAATCGGAAAGCCGAATTCGAATTCCGGTCGAATCCATTACATTTACTTACGTACTAATAACCTTGGGAAAGGTATGAATCCTCTTCTTCTCCCCCAGCTATGGATAAATAGCAGGACAGACTGGGTTCTATAGCCTTGGATGACAACTGGTCTACCGAAGAAAGAAATGGCAACCTAATGCGGGAAAAATCTGCCGCAGTCATGTATCGAAAAATACATGATCGTCAAAGTGTGTATCACGCATGGTACATAACTGACTGATCCCAATTTAAACTCGGCTTTGTGCCACAGTCCGTTCTAGTGGACGCCCAGATTATTACCCTTAAGAAATCTACTGAAAGAAAAATAATTAATATAAATTGGGAACCTGGTTCCACGTCAACGTTTAATCCTCTACATTAAAAAAAGACCTTGTGTCGCATTCGAAACGAGGGAGTGTTCTATTAAATATCTTAAGAAATTTTAGAGAAACAGTTACGTGAAATAAAATATAAATCTAGCACTACTAGAAGCCCTTCAGTAGATTCTAATGTAGAACATTGTACTAAACGACTTGAATAATGAAGTCCTAACGTAGACTACAAAATTCTATTTATTTTGCTGTTAAGGAGCTTGCTACAAATTGGTATCTAAATTTTCTGTTGCGAATGTAGTGAGGTTGATTATCGCTATAATCATTTGCTATTGTAATCATGTGCAAAATTATGCATAACTTTAGCACTTAAGCGGAGTACAGCAGGTAGAGGCGCCGTCCATAAAATTCTAGTTTAAGACTTAATTTTGCAATCTAAGCTGGCGTTGTGAGATCGATCCCGAGTGCACCTTTTCTTTTCTTTTTAAGCATGAATCATAACATGGCACAGATTAGTCCAAAAATAAGCATATTTCAAGCATCAAGCGAAACTCTTTTTTTTAACGCAACTCACGGAAAATAACTGAAATTTCTAACTCTCATTAGGGTTATATTTTAAGCAAAAATAAACATAAGATAAGGCTCAAACTTGAGAATTTGCTAGGCATGACCAAACTCAGCTAAAATTACCTGATGCTACTAAAAAAACATGCGACACACTTGTCTATATACTCTTCTTGAAAGTGTCTCACTTTTACATCTCTCTCACTCTTTCTTTTTTTCTATCTATCTTTCTTGCTGTCTTCCTTTCATTATTTCTTTCTTTCTAACTTGCAGGTCTCTCAGAATATCTATCTTATTTTCTTCATTAATCTCTCCTTCACTCTCTTTGTCTCTCTTTTTTCTCTCTCTCTCTCTCTCTCTCTCTCTCTCTCTCACACACACACACACACACACACACACACACACACACACCACACACATACAATTGCATCCCCTAAAGATATTGTTATCTCTATTCTCTTTCAACTTTTATGTAAACAACTGTTATTTAATGTAAGTCACACATACGGTTGGCTCTTAAATCATTCTTAATTGCTATTTTTTTAGCCCGTTTCATTTTATTCCCGTTTAGTTTTTAGCCTTTTGCAACCTTTTCATTTGTGTCTCTTGTCGATTCGATTTTCTTTAAATTTGTTCCGCTTCGCCCTCTCCGCCTCCTCCTCTTTGTTGTTGTTTTTGTTGTTGTTAGTGTTATTGTTGTTCTTCTTCTTATTATTATTATTGTTGTTGTTATTATTATTATTATTATTACTTTGTTTCCTTTGATTTCTGGTGTGTACACATTTCTTTCCGGGTCCTGCCCAGCGACCTAAGGTTAAAAATGGCATCATGTCATTTTCCACTGACCAATTAAAAAAAAAAACACAAACATATTTTACATATATAAAGCCCTTCGTAACGTGTGGGCTGGACTCATGAGAACAATTTTTTTTGTATTTCCTTATAGCATGGACTTCCAGGAATCCTTTCAATTAGTCTACTGGAATCTTTTCCAACCAATCCGAGGGCTCCAACTACAACAGGGATTGTTGATATTCCCATGTGCCACATTTTTGAGATTTCAAAGTCCTTGCATTTTGATAGTTTTTTAAGATCTTCAAACATTCATTGCAGTCTGCAGGGACAGCTATATCAATAAGCAGGCACTTTTTTGTTTGCGGTCTCTAATAACAATGTTTAGGCCGTTAGTTTGATTGTTCGGTCTGTGTGTGTTGTGTAGTCCCATAAAATTGTAACAGATCTTATCTCCGTAACCGGGTCTGGGTGGTGTTCATACCACTTTCTTTCAGTTTCCTTCCCGTAGAAGTTGCAGATTTTCCAGTGCAGATATTGGCCAACTCTGTCATGCTCATTGCTCAGTGGATGCCAATACCGTGCAAGATGATGAATTGTTATTATTATTATTATTATTATTATTTCCTTTGATTTCTGTTGTATACACATTTTCATTCCGGGTCCCAACCAGAGACCTAAGAAATGTGTTCATGACATTTTCCATTGATTATTATTATTATTATTTCCTTTGATTTCTGTTGTATACACATTTTCATTCCGGCTCCCAACCAGAGACCTAAGGTCAGAAATGGCTTTATGACATTATCCACTGATCATTTTGTAAACCAAAAAGATAAAGAGAGAGAAAATCTAAAATCCCACACATTTTACATAGATAAAGCTCTTCGTAATGTATGAGCTGTACTTGGAAGTACAATTTCTTGTATTTCTTTCAGACATTGGCTACCAGGAATCCTTTCAGTGAGTCTATCGGAACTTTTTCCAATCAATTGGAGGGATACAACTACAACTGGAATTGTGTCCCCGTGTGTCACATTTTTAAGATTTCCACTTCAAGATTCTTGTATTTTGATAGTTTTTCAAGATTTTCAAAGATACATTACAATCTGCAGACTGCTATGTTAATAAGAAAGCACATTCTGTTCTTGACGTCTTGGATTACAATGTCTGGGCGATCGGTTTTGATTGTTCTGTCTATTATTATTATTATTATTATTGTTGTTGTTGTTGTTGTTGTTGTTTGTATTTTACTTCTCTAATTCTATCATTTTTAGTTTTTTGTTTGTTCGTTCATTTCTTTGTTAGTTTATTAGAATTATTTATCCTAAGATCACTTGTAATTGTTTAGAGGTCGTCTTCTTCTCCTTCTTTTTCTTCATTTCCATTTGCTATTCTTATTATTATTCCATTTTTCATTCTTTTTCTACCACTTCTTTTTCTTCGTCAGCATTTCTTTATTCAGTTCTTCTCTCTATTTCATTCTTTCATTCTTTTCTTTTTTTTCTTTTTTATTTCCATTTTTCTCTTATCTTTTTCTTCTTCATTTTCATACTTTATGCTCCATCATTATTTTAATTTTCTTATTCTTATTCTCTGCGTCGTTTTATCTTCCTGCTTAAGTTCAATTATTTTCTTTCTTATAAGAATCCTTCTTTATCTCTAAGCTAACTTGTAATTGTCTAATTCTGGTCGTCGTTTACTTTCTCGAAGTTTTCACTGTATCGCCTTTTTTCATCAGTCTTCTTCTTCCTCCTCTTCTTCTTCTTCTCCACCTCCTCTTCCTCCTCCTCCTCCTTCTTCTTCTTCTTTGCTGAAATTCTGAAAGTTAATCGCATCTCGATGCTCCCTGATCGTTATCGAACTACCCGACAAATCATCGCCAAGCATCCAATTGCATTGTAGGCAATAATATGCAAAACAATAAAGCGTCAAAAAACATTACAGATAAAAACAAGTGAACGTCCATATTCTCTCGTCAAAAGCTTTTCGGGCGTAATCCCCATCCCCAGCACAGTTTCTCTTCTGTATTTTTCCGTTCACATAGCCCGGATGTTGTCTTATTTTATCATTACCAACAGTACTATCAATTCTTTTACTCTTCTTCGTTCTTCTTTCAACTTTTGTTCATTTTCCTTTTCTTATCCCTCTCTTTAAATTCTTTATTTATTTTACTCGTCCGCTACCTTCACTTCACTCTTCTGTCTCTTTTTCACTTTCTCTCTCAATCCTTACTTTTACATCTGTTTGCTTAAATGTCCCCTCCTCCTACGCCTCGTTATTAATCTCTCCCTCCTCCTCTACTTGATTGTCCCCTTTGTTTTTGCATCTCTACTCCTTGTCGTCATTCTTCCTTTTCTTCATGATAGTTTTTTTTGTCTCATTCTTCTCATTATTCTTAAATTGGACCTTCATTTCTTTCACCGCTTTTATTTCTGCTCTTCACATCATTCTTCTTTCTTTTTTCTTTCTTTCTTTCTTTCTTTCTTTCTTCTTCTTTATCGACTTCTCTATTTTCTTCCTATTTCTCCCCTTTTCATTTTTTCTTTTCGTTCTTTTTCATTAGTTTTTTTTTCTTTACCTTCTTATAACACTTTTTCCACTTTGTTTCTTGTCTCTTTTCTAATTCTTCCTCTCTTTCTTCTTCTTTCCTCCTGTCTTTTTTTTTATTGCCCCCCCCCCTTTTTACCTTCGTTTCCGTTTATCTTTTCCTCTTCTTACTTCTCTTCACAATCTTATTATTCTCTTTTACTTACATACTTCCTCCTCCTCCTCCTTCTTTTGCGTGCTTCCTCCTCCTCCTTCTTTCTCGTGCTTGTTCTCCTCCTCCTTTCGTATTGTTCTCGTTTGCCTTTACTTCTTTTTATTACTTGTTTTTTTGTTGTCTTTCTTCCCCTCTTTCTCACTTATATCTTCTTCCCCTTTCTCTTCATTAATCTACACTTCTACACCATCGTCTCCGTCCACTTCCATCTTTTTATCCGTCTTAACTTCTTGTTTTCCGCCTCCTTTGTCAAAATATCCTGCTCTTCGTCTCGTCTAATTTCTCTCTCTTCTACAGCTTTTTCCTCTTTTTTTCTTCTCGTCACCAATGTCCCCCTTAACCTCCTTCTTATCCTCTCACACCTTTTCTTTTTTGTCTTCCTTGTCCTTTTTAACCTTCTTTCTACATCGGCCTTTGTTTCTCTTCTATATCGTTCGACTCAGATCCCTTGAACTTATCTTCTTAGCCCACCCTTTTCCTTTTCTTCCTTTTTATCACTCCTCCGTCCTTTTTCTTTGTCATCTCATTCCCTCTTTCTTTTCTCTCTCTCTCTCTCTCTCTCTCTCTCTCTCTCTCTCTCTCTCTCTCTCTCTCTCTCTCTCTCTGTTCCTACATACATCTATAACTGCTTTTCTTACAAAATATATCACCAAAAGTTATTTGAAATTCTAATTTTTTTAAGTTGTTGGTTCTCTTCTGCTATATCCTTTTTCGATTCATTTCCTAACTCGATGAGTAACTAGGGTTTGCCTGAGATAGATGCACAATCACCACGAACGCCTCTGGACAGCTTTCGGGACGGAGAAAGACTGAGATTTCGAATAGTAATAATTAAAGCAAAAAAGCGAATCATTTACAGTTGGCGCAACATAATCTTCTTACAAAATTTTCTATATAACTTTTTGCAAGAATCAGTTAAAAAATATAATACATATATATTATATTTCAAATATAAAATCATCGATCTTTGCATAACTGCTGATAAGTCTCCTCGGCGGAGGGTAATGTTTAACGAGCTAGTTTAGAAAACCATTATTATTACAGTGTAACCCGGATATAAGAGAGTTGTCGGGACCGGAGAAGAAGTCTCTTATATCAGGGTTTCTCTTATATCTGGGTTTGGTCCATTATATATATATTAACACAGGCTCTAATTTGGGACCAGAGAAAATCTCTCTTATATCCGGGTTTCTCTTATATCCGGTTACATTGTATAAAGTAAGATTGAACCGCAATGGTTGACCCACATTTGAGGTTTTGTCCTAGACTAAATTCAAATTTATAGAAGTATTCTTCACCGTGGAATTAATGGTTAACGAGCTAGTCTAGTAGCCTATTACAATTGTATAGTTCGCTGAATTCACATTAGGTGTCTTGAGCGTTAGCAAACAACTCTAGGCATCTTAAGGTAAAGTAATAATTAACGAGCTCATTACTATGTAGTTAGTTCGATCCTCTTTGGGTTCCCCACATTTAAGATTTTGAATTAAACTAAATAAAACTTGGTGAGGTAAATATTGATGAGCTACTGAGTAAGGATTAATGGCAGTTGGACTAATGTCCTCATCTTTACTGTCTGAATTTCTGGGATGAGGAGTTATTTTTTTTACTCTTGTACACATTTTGTTGCAGTAATCACAGTGCTTCGGTTGTTGTGACCGCTGGCCTTCGTCAGATGTATATCGATCCATGTAACCTAGAGGGAATTCCCTACTGAACCCTATATTTAATCTACGGGCATAGATTGATCTCGTTTGGCTGATCATGTCTAGAGACACCTCACCTAGTTGTTATTTAGTACTGCACATTTATTGCTCGCCTCGTTTCCACTGAGTCTCATATAACGTTTCAACCGGTGATCCGTGTGACCTTTATTATATAATCTACGGGCGTAGATTGATCTCCTTCCGCTGACCCTGTCTAAGGATATCTTGTCTAGTTCTTATTTAGTACTGCTCAGTAATTACTCGCCCCGTTTCCACTGAGTTTCATATCATAATGTTTCAACCGTCAATACAGGCGATCTTTATATAATCTACGGGCGTAGATTGATCTCGTTCCGCTGACCCTGTCTAGGGATATCTCGTCTAGTTCTTATTTAGTACTGCTCAGTAATTGCAGGCCCTATTTCCACTGAGCCATAACGTTTCAACCTTCAATACAGGTTATCTTAATATAATCTAAGGGCGTAGATTGCTCTCATTCCACTGACCCTGTCTAAGTTTATCTCGTCTAGTTCTTATTTAGTACTGCTCAGTAATTGCACGCCCCGTTTCCACTGAGTCTCATATCATAACGTTTCAACCGTCAATCCGAGTGACCTTTATATAATCGAGAGGCGTGGACCGATCTCGCTTTTCATCTAGTTCTTATGTAGTACTACTCAGTTACTGTCTGCCTCCTTTGCCCATCACTGAGATTGAAGAAAAATTAAATGTAATAAAAAGAATAAAGAACGCGTCTGCAGTTTACAGTTTGAAAATTTGGATTCTACTAATGTGTTATGGGATTCTAAACATTTGTTTAACCCTGTCGAAAAATCAGCACAAGTACGAATTTTATTTTTCTTTACATCCATTGCTGGTGTTGTCCATCTTGAATAATCATTGTTTTCAATTACGCCTATTTTTTCAAGTCTGGATCATAACGTTTCAAACGTCGATCTGAGTAACCTTAATATAATCTACGGGCGTAGACTGATCTCGTTTGGCTGACCCTGTCTCGGGATATCTCGTCTAGTTCTTATTTAATACTGTTCAGTTATTACTCGCCCTCTTTACATTGAGTCCAAGTACACACTCCCCGGCCCAGTGATTGAACAAACGCTTAGGATGTGACTAAATTCACTAATGCTTTCAGCCACTCGGCTGCTGTCACACATATGGGAAACTAAAAATATTTAATCAATGTAGAAGTTTTATTTTATTTGTTTTCTCGTGTGTTTGTTTTTAAGGAGATGGAATATTACACTGATATTATTTGCAACTTGTTTACATTGTTTATTTGTTTGTTTTTGTCAGGAACCAAACCGGCAATTTAAACTACAAAACACGCGTACATTTTCGCTTATTCGTATGCGCAGGTCTAAAACGAGCTCATATGCGCGCGTATGTTTATATTTACGCACGAGTTTGTCTCCGAGTCGGCTGATTCTTCATTCGACTTCGTCTCATGGTTATCCTATTAGCTTAATTAGCCTTCTTGTTTTTAATATTCATGTATTTCTCTCTTTCTTTTTCTTTTCTTAAATTGTCTATTTGCACCCTGAAGGATAACTCTATCTCACCCGTTCAACAACTCCACCCTGCGCTAATAAACAGATGACTAACAATCTATCTGCAGAAGCAATTGGAATTGTCATGGAGCCGTAGTCGTTTCGTAATTTAAATCGTGCCAGAGATTATGGTTCATATTGAGATGAGAAAAAAAATCGAAATTTTGAAAGTTACTGTATTTGGTGTCATACGGGCTAGCTTTTTCTCCATATATTAAAATATGAGTACTTGCGATGTATCTGTCGACACGTTTTAAATTAATTTTCCAACTGTTTCACAAATACAGATGTGTAAAAATATACAATTTGTTTCTTAGATTATATTTATTTCTCCAAATAACAAACATTAATCGTATTATTTAGGTGGCATGAACGCCACAATTGCCTGCGATATGGCGTCGAATGGGTCGGCTCCATTGGGGAGTCGCCTTCTCCACATGAACTCAGCCAGGTTGATCTCAGCCAGATCTCATGATGATGTCGTGCAGTTCCTCGGTGACAATTATTACTCCATTTTATTGATTCCCATAAAAGTTCAATATTCTGCAGCAACGAAATTGTATCGGTGATCAACCTTAATTAAAAGTGGTGAGAGATAATCCACAAGAAACACATTTTAAAAGGTCTTTGAAAGATAACTCACAAGTACTAAAATTTGTAATAAATGCATAAAAAGACAGTTGCTAATGTGAATTTACAGTGTCATTTCATGCGCCATCTTTTTTTTTTTTTGCAGAAATTGGAGTTGGGTGTCTTAGATGCCATAATATGCAATGATTTTCAAGACAAGTAAGGCTTTTCCGTTTCGGATATTGGTGCTACACATTCTTCATAACCTAATTTTCTTATTATTCTTGTACTGTACTAAACTAAGCTTAATAAGAAAAATCGTTTTTTTTTATCGGTTACATAGTTGCGTATTTACCACTGGTGTTCATGATAGGGAGCCTTGTACCACACTAGGCCAAGCTCAAAAAATAAGCTTTAATTTGCTATGCAATGTTAGTCAAGTTTTCATTAAAAAAATTTATTTTTCGTGCGTAATATTTGTATTTACTTCTGGACTCCGTTAAAATCAAGTAAACCGAATTGAATGGTATGTAGTTTCGGGTCTTTCTTCGAACTTTCCAGCTTCTTCGCGAAATAATGTGTGGGGTTTCTTTTCTCCTCTCATAGAATGGGCGTCCATAAAACTTTCTGCAACCTAGTTGTCTCGTGTGTGTATATCTCAAGTTAAGCTGGGTTCACCTCTTGTTTATGTTGGTGCACCTACCGACATACTTCTAGCTCAACCTTCGAGGTACTTAGATCGTTTGACATTCTAAGGTGACACCGAGTATAAAGCTTATTTTGGTATCTTTAACAGAGTTACCACAGATCATCTCTTAGATCAAAGTTTCTTTATGGACATTAAAATCAATTCTGTCCTGTGGTAATTCCTGTCGTGAATCACAGTTGTGCATTTCCTATTGCGACAGTGAAAAGTTTTAAACTTAGGTAAAATCGGATATTTCGAATGTTGATGTTTCAGAACAGACAGGAAATGTGTAAATCTCCCAACTTTGCTCATTTTCAATATCCTGGTTTTACTGTAGCTGGTAAAGATCTCGACGATGGCAAGGATCTGTTGACCCTATAAAAATTAGGCTAGACGCGTCTACATATAAAAGATAGAACATCAGCAATTGTTGGTCTCCTGAGAATTTGTGACTGAAAAATCCTACCCTCAAAGACTAGATTTCACGGCTGGAGATAAGTTTCCTGAATTACTTTGATTTAACATTGTCTTGCTGATTTTTTTTAAAGATGAAGTCGTGATTCGGAGTAATTACCTCGTTTTTGCTTTTTGAATCGATCGCAACAGTTCCAACCATATAACATTTCTTTACAATTGCATAAACTTAAAACTAATTCCAATCGGTTTCATTATACAAAAAATTGGTAAATATTGGTAATATTTATACAAACATTGGTAAATAACAGAACGACACGTGCAGTTAAAAGAACAAGAGATATAGTCATGGTTAAAATCCACCATATTTGATGGGTAAAAAGAGATTTCAGAAAAAATAATGGAAAAATAGGAGCGTCGACGAAGTTCAACCAGTTCCTTTGAAGATCACGGTTCAGCGTACATGTCAGACAATCTCAAATACTTTTATGAAAATGGATGAGCCGATATGTTGCAATAAAAACAAATAACTAAGAAGAGAAAATTATTTCAAGTTAAAATACTCAAAAGTACTGACTAAATTTTCTTTCCGGCATTTTATTTTGTTGTACGGGTCGTTTTAAGAGCTACAAAAATAGGAAAGTTGTGGAGAGCCATGATCACCCTTGTGCTAAAGGGACGCCGCACATGGAAGAAAAAAATGAAACCTTTTACATTGTACGATTATAAAGAAATATGGATGAACCGAACTGATTGAGGGACTTATGAAGTAGTAGTAGTAGCAGCAGCAGCAATAATAATAATAATAATAATAATAATAATAAATGCTCTGATTTTTTTTATCATTTTACCCCAAACAAGGCGGAAATGCCACTTGTACGTAGGGGGTTACAACGAGTGAAAGTGATAGAAAAGACTTAGGAGTAAGTAAAACTGTAAAAGATGAACGGGATTCAAGAAGATGACGAATGATGTTGCATTTAAATTTTTGAAGATTATGATTATCAAGGAAGCAAGTAAACGGAGGGGAGTTCCACGGGCCGGAAACTGATGGAGTAGAAGTGACGGTTGTATTTAGCTATTTCAACAGTAAGCGGGTGGGACCTAGATGCCAATCTAGTAATACGCTTAAGTTCATGTAGTCGAGGCACCAGAAAAGAGCTCGTCAAAGCAGTTACCATAAAAATATTTGTAGAAAAGACAGGGAAGCCACGCCACATCGATGAGAAAGTGACTGAAGTCAAGATGACAAGTCAGGATGAATTACATTGCAGATCCTTCTTTGGATTTTCTCAAGAACGTCGAGATGAATATCAGGAGCACCAGACCAGATATGGCGGCAGTATTATTTAATGCACGGACGAATGGTAGATTTGTAAATATGCAAGATGGACTCTGACGAGAAACATTTTCTGCCACGACAGTGACCCAATGTTCCCTTAAGTAGATGCAGCTATTAATTCGATGTAGTCGCTCCATTTCAAGACAGTTGAAAACGTAAGGCTAAAAAGGAGCCTGGCGTCAGCCATGCTGATATCAGGCAGAAAAGTTTCTCTGTGGTTGTTAAATGAGCGCAGTTTTCTTTTGGAGGCGTTAAAATTTACAAGCCATTTCCTGCCACAGTTAATCACTGATTGGAGGTCCTTTTCAAGGACAGAAGCCAGATGTACGGAGTCGGGTAGCTGTCTACCACCCCAGACGAAACTCTGCCCTTCAGCATAGCCTCGTCTGGGTTTCTCTCTACACAGAGGTAGAGAGTATGACAAACACATTTTCGAAGTAATCCGGATAGTGATCACTTAGACGCCACGCTAATTCCCATATATACATTTCCTTTACCATCACGCGATCTACTTATTCAAAATGGGATCGCCTGTTTGCTCTCTAGTGATCTGTGTTCAAACTTCAATGTCGGCAGCGACACTTTATTCCTATATAACAAAAACATTTCACACAAAACAAGGCAATAAACTCAAAAAGGTACAAGTGGTTACTGACAGTGAGAGACTACGAAAAAAAGAAAGCATTATTAAAGAGAGAGAAGAATAGAAGAACAGGAATTAAGAAAACAGATGGTAACGATTGACATTGCATTCCAATTTTTGAGGATCAAAGTTGACTGGAATGCCAGAAGCCGGATGAGAGTTCTACAAGCAAAAATGTGAGAGGGGTAACTATTTGCATAGAATTTACAGTTGCATCTAGCCATTTCAACTGTAAGATGATGAGACCTTGCCGCCAATCTAGTAGTACGTTTAAATTTATAAAATCTAGGTACCAAAGTAGAAAGTTCATCATAACTATTGCCATAAACGTATTTATAGAAAAGGCCCAGAGAAGTCAGGATACCGGTAGTGTGAAAATGACTGAAGCCAAGATGTCAGGTTAGGACCAATAACATTGCATATTTTTCTTAGGATTTTATTAAGTATCTCTAAATACAAAGCAGAAACACCAAACCTGATGTGAGAGTAATATTCAATGGATCAATGAATGGTAGATTTATCAATGTTAAATAGATTCTGGCGTGAAAGATTGTCCAGTATGACAATGAACCAATTTTTCTTGTAGCAGAAATAGCAATTATGCATTTAATAAAACATATAGTATTACAAAGGGTGTTTCATTAAGACGGATTATATATAAGGGTGTTTCATTAAGACGGATCAAAGTCAGCAGTAAATAAATCAGTGCTTTTGGTGAAAATTTATTTATTTCTCTATTAGATCATGTTATTTAAGTCAAGGCAGTTATATGTAAAAAATAATATCGCCCAAATCTGAAAGAAAAAGAAAAAAATCATTAAACGCTTAAACTTAATTCATATTTAAAATCGGTTCAACTTATTGCAACACCCTTTATATCAGATTTCTATGTCAGATTTGTACGGATTTATACAGATTTCTATGTCAGATTTGTATAGATTTATACAGATTTAGAAAGGATAAATGGTTGAAATTAAATATCCGAGCGCAGTAAGATGTAATTTATGAAATATAGTTGATTAAATCTTTATTTTCTTGTTAACGTTTCGCTCTATGTGAGCATTTTGAAAACAACTGAAAAACTATGAAACGATAGCGTTAGCTTGGTAATCCTGTTACTTAAGAACGCTAAGGTTAATTTGATTTTGATACCAGATTTATACGGATTTCTGTGATTTATATAGATTTATATATAAGGTTTATAGGTTTGATATGATTTATAGAGTTTTATAGATCAGATTTATACGGATGTATACTACTGTATAAATCCGGATACATATGATTATATTTATGTATGATTATAAATTATATATCAAATTTATAGAGTATCATATATCAGATTTATACGGCATTATATATATATATATATATATATATATATATATATATATATATATATATATATATATATATATATATATATATAAATTATACATAATTTATAATTATTATTTATACAGTATTATATATCAGATTTATACAGTATTATATATAAGATATACACGGATATATATGGCTTATTCAGTTTTCTATATCAATTTATACGGATTTATAGTTTAATATATCAGATTTATACGGATTTATTTAATAGTAAAATATATCCGATTTATAAGGATTTATACGATTCATGCAGTTTTAAATATAATTTTATACGGATTTATAAAAAATTATACATTTTTATATATCATACGGATTCATTTATGCACCCTTGTATGTATCTACCTGCAGTTTTGGTCCTATTTGCGATCGCTCCAATCAACATGCTTGAATTTGTTAACTCAGAACGAACGCAGAGACCTGCACTAGAACATCGCCTATAGAAAACTGACGTCAGCAGTTAATTACTTCAAATTCTGGCTGAACAAATCCCTGTAGCTGTGGTCAAAAAGAAAAGTAAACACATTTAGAAAATCGTTTCCCTTTTCTCGTTTGGAACAAATCATTTGTCTTACCGCCTAAGGGAGGGGTAAGGGATGGCTTTAGCCTGCATCTATACGCAGCTGCATAAATGGGTCCATCTCTTCGAGCGTAGAGTTAGTAACTAAATTTAGCTAAGGTTGGTGCAAGGTACAATAGAGTGGCGACCGGGAACTCTTGAATCTGCTATTTAATAATCTTAGCCCGAGGCTAAATAGGTGAAAAGTGAAAGGTCAAGTTGCACCAAATTTCCAAATAAGTCGAACGCACATACCTTGTAAATCAGCATTCGAATCATCGACATGTTTGCCGGAGCTTGAACATCGACCGCTGTTACGAATGAGGAAAACGTAACAACTTTGACTACTCCATCACGAGACCAATAAACCATTAGCCTCTTGGGGGTATGCCATATAATGAAACTGTGGCAGCAATGGGTATGTCTACTACAAGATAGCCTGACGAAGTCCATCCGTCTACAAGCTTGTTTTAACTTCAAAGTTGTCCTTCGCCTAGACTAATTACCCAACCAAGGTTAAAGATCCTTTTTTTTTTTTTCATAGGCTAAAATTGAATACACTGCAGCAGCAACTGTTTGAGACTGAAACTTGGCACTGGGGTTCTTGTTCTCCATCCATCACATCCCCATTGCATAAGAGAGTTAATGTCAAAAGTCTACTTAACGCTATAGTTGTTGTTACCGAGTAATTTCTGAATGACACATCCTGAAGTGCAACTTTACGTACAGCGCTCTGTCTAATAGTATACGGTCACCTATATTAGGCACCTCGAGGCGGTGTAATCGTTAGCAAGCTTGCCTCGCTAGAACAATTACGACTGAATAGTGAGTTCGATGGAAATTAACTTAAACTTGTTTGTTAAGC
>OZ038488.1:68964841-68977341 GCA_964036315.1 Acanthosepion esculentum
TATTTCTAATTCTAAATATAATCCTTGATAATGGCTAAATGTATAGCCGAAAGCGCTCGGATAAAAAGAATATTCGGACAATTTTTATATAATTTATCCTCTGAAAAGAAAAACTTTATTAGATCGCACGAGAAATTATATAAAAAACTAAATAAAAGCACCTTGTCAGTCGTTTTTAATGAAATGTGCTTGAAAGAAGGATTGCTGCCTAAATACACAAATATGTATATATGTATATGTATACAGGGTGCGATGGGTAAATTGTCGTCATTTTATATTTTTATTTCGCGCATGCGCGTTGTTTGTTTTTTTTATTTTGTCGACAGCACAATATAGTAGTTTCAGTTGTGCACCGTCTGTATGCTGCTTGGTATCCGCACCGGAAACTCCTATGTGAACAGAGTGTTTGGGTGTCAATGTGAGCACACTGTAGAGGATTCGGAAAGAGTTGGATCATTAAGAATGGTGATTACGAAGGCGTTTGTTGCGATCACTAGTGTTGGCGACGTTATGCCTTGAGGAGCTAGTGCTGCCCTGGATAAAGAGGGTGGCCACTGGAAGAACTTATATCTGGCTCCATGCCACACAAGCAGAAGAACCCAGTCATGGCCGTCCAACTCTTATGTCTGTACACCTAACTCCCTAGACTGCAACCCCCTTGATTATTGTGTGGGGTGCAGTTGAGCGAAAGACCAACAAAACTCCTTGTAACACCAAATATGAAATGAAGGCAAGCATTATGGCAGCATTCACCAACTTAAACAAGGAGACCGTTCAGAAGAGTTGCCGGAGATTTCGAAGTTGTGTGGAGGGCAAGGTTAAAGCAAATGGCGATCATATTACTCTTATTTACTCTTTCGTATTTCAAGATATTTTTGCGCAATTTTGGTAAATATATCTGTTAAAATGAAATATAGGTTTTATTTTTGCGTAATTTAGATGAAAATTATATATATATATATACTGTCTGTTTCATGCTTGACAACAATGATCAAGCCAAAGTGAAGTTTGCGTTCAAGCATGAAACAGTTTCGCCGATTGGTGTTGACTTCCATTTCCAGATAGTATATATATATATATATATATATATATATATATATATATACTTAAATCCCCACTCTCTATATAATTAAATTACTTCTCTCTACGCATAACGATGTGCAGGAAGTGGTAATTTTATTCATGATTTCGTTTATACTTTGACTATATATATATATATATATATATATATATATATATATATATATATATATATATATAGTTATCCACAGACAGACTGTTTCGCTGTATCACATCTCATCAGTGTGGCTAGACATCCGAACGTTTCAAGCCGTGACCGAAACCTGAACGATTTGGCATAAGTCAGAGATTCAAACCATTAGGCTATCGGCGCTCAGCATCGAGAAAGTGAGGACACTGCAGTGTATTTTTTTTTCATTGGACACTGAAGTCAACACCGAGTCACGTTGGCCTGCAGATTGCTTTCAAGCATGAAACAGACCGTCGCCGATGGGTGTTGACTTCAGTGTCCAATTTTATATTTCCATACGCTTTATCCTTGATGTTCATTACTTTTACCCATAAATGTTGCATACCTTAAAACTTTATTTTTATATATATATATATATATATATATATATATATATATATATATTAATCATTAATCAGTAGATAGAGAATAATTTTTCTATTATGTTTATAGGTGTGTGGTTTTTCATTTAATGGGTATTGTTGTTATTACTTTACTATGGGGTTTCTTAGTATTTGTTTACTTTGTATTGTGGGGACCTCCTTTTGACCTTATTTTAATTCATTGCTTTATGTGGGATTAGTTCTTTTTACTATATTGGGTTGACCTACTTTATTGTGTGGATGTGTATGCCCGCAAAAATGTCACCACAATACAAAGCAACCACACATAAATACGGCAAAATTGAGAAATAGCAGCAAAGAAGACAACAAGCCCTAAAGCCTGAAAATGTTATCTTCGTAGAAGGCATGACTGAACCAACACAACTCAAAAAGTTATATACTGCTCCAAATTAATTCTATAAACGCTCTATCCTAACTTTTGATATCGAGCACTTTATGACAAAAATATGCCTACCCAAAAAGCTTTTCCACCCAGAAAAAGAACCAGCAATTCTGGTACTTAATATTATATATATATATATATATATATATATATATGTATGTGTGTGTGTGTGTGTGTGTGTGTGTGAGCGCACATATATATCTGCTTGAAACTACCTTCGCTTTTTATTTTCCTATGAATTTTTTCACTTTCTGTTTAAGGAGCCATGTTTATGCTCCTGTGCATTCAATTATGGGCGCGCTTGTATGTATGGCGCATGCGCGTGATAAAGTCTCAAACAGACAGGCAAGGTAAAGAGGATGTTTCCTTCGCTATCTCTCACTTATGTTTACACGACTTTGCCGCCAGTAAGAAACATTTGGTGCTTAAAATCTCGCCGTCTCATGGATCTAATCTGGCATTTCTCAACGATAGGAGTAAGAAGCTGTTAGCTAAGATTATAAAAAATTAAGGAAAATGAAAGAAAAGACATGATTATCCGGAGATCTTGGTCGAAATATATTTTGAATTAATCTGCCATTTTTAACTATTTTTATTACTAAAATGTGATTTCAAACGAATAAATACGAAAAAGTACGTGTCAGAATTTTTTTGCTAAAGTATGTGAAGATCATCCTTTTTTGAAGACCGGCTTCTTGCTTCCCAGTCAACACTGATCTTAAAATTTGTGGGTAGAAGCTCACTGTATCAGAGATAGATCGTTTATAAATATAAAAATGGACACAGGTCAATAACAAGCGGCGACAGTCTGTTTCCTTGCTTGACCGCAATACACATATATATATATATATATATATGTGTGTGTGTGTGTGTGTGTGCGTGTGTGTGTGTCTGTGCGAAAAGACTAAAAGATGTTTCCAAATAAATGTGGCTCTCGACTTGTTTAACGAGTGTGACGATCGCCGATCAATGTTTTTAGTTTTCGTGAGAACACCAATGGATCTTGAAGCCAGTAAGTGACTCGCAAGGCTTATTGCAGATACACCAAACTAAGTTGCTCTGTACAAAGCCTGGCCCGTTTTGTAAATTCTGTTCAGGTCGCTTGTGTATTTACTTGTGACGAGTGAGACCGGAGTGGGTTCTGTAAATCTTCTGAAACACCTGTGTTATTCCCAGCATAATATTGATCGTATTTCGTCAAAGGTCTGCCAATATAACTCTTCTTGTGGCTAACGAGGCATGCGCATTATAAATGACAAATATACACGCACTCATTCATACATATACATATATTAAATAGAACGAAGAGTGGATGACAGTTCAGTGTTTTGGTGTTGAATCAGTCGTTTGATGTCAGACGGAAACTTCATGTTATGCTTCCAGTTCTTTCGACCATCGTTAGTAATTTTCAAGGAAAGACGGTAGAATGACGAAAGATTGCCACAACAGAGGACTTCATAGCCCCTTAAATATTATCAATCCTTTACCAGTACAATGTCATTAATAAAATATGTTTAAACGACAGCTTGCTTCATATATATATATATATATATATATATATATATATATATATATATATATATATATAATTAATAAATCGGAGACTTCATAAAGCTATGGTAATATTTTATTTCGCAAAATCAAGAAATTCGATTTCGCTTCGTCAGACCTGGCGGTTTCAAAAAAATGAATGGATTCAAAATGTTTTCCATGTATCAACCGAAAAACGAAAAACAAAATTAACGGAAGTTGTGTTTTAAAATAGTTCCCAAAAGTACGACGAGGAGACATTTGGCCTGTCATACGGATCCGGATTACCAAGTAACATTATCTTATTATATATATATATATATATATATATATATATAAATATATATATATATATATATATATATATATATATATATATATATATATATATATATATATATATATATATATATCAAAGTACCTTGTCCGTCATATTTTAAGCTTGCATATATATATATATATATATATATATATATATATATATATATGCAAGCTTAAAATATGACGGACAAGATACTTTGATTAAGTTTTCTAATTAATTTCTCATATGATCTTTTAATTTTTTGCTTTTCTGTAGATAAATTATGCAAAAACTGTGCATTTTTGTTTTCCAAGCGCTTTAACCATTCTCAAGGATGAATTATATTTACTGTTAACTGGAAATGGATTGTTGTATGTATGTATTAAGCATTATGGAATGTTTTATTTTCAAAACACGGTCAACATATTATGTCCATGTTCATAGCTGATATTATTGAGTGTTGTTTTATTTTAGTTTTTATTAATAAGGATTCCATTATTTTTCGCCTTTTTTTTTTTTACATGTAGATGATGCTGTTATATTTGCATTTTGAACAAGTATGTTGCGAATAATGTCCAGTAGGACTCCATGAGTATTTAAATGGGACCTTATTGATCTATGGACAGAAAGATGTAGCGAGAGTCTTTCTGTTAAACATGTTGTATGTATATATATATATATATGTGTGTATGTATATATATATATATATATATATATATATATATATATATATATATATATATATATATATATATATATATAAATGTGTGTGTGTGTGACTTAAATTTAACGGAACTCGTGTAACAAACAATTTATTTAAAATTTCAAATAAGAAACTACATGATTTCCCCACTTCAAAGTAATCCCCCTCGAGTCTAAGGCACTTCTCCATCCTTCTCTGCCACGATTGTATGCACTGCTGGAAATATTCTTCTTAGATTCCTCCCAGCTCCGTCGTTACGACCCTCTTGGTGGCCTCCGTGCCTTCAAAACGGATCTCCTTGAGGATCCCGTGAACTTGGGGAAAGGAAAAAGTCACACATATCAGGTGAATGGGGAGGTTGTTCCAGTACGGCGATGTTCTTCTCGACCAGATATTGCCGGATGCTCAGGGTGTTGTAAGCAGGTGCATTGTCGTGGTGAAGCAGCCACGATTTGTCCTGCCACAACTCTCGTCTCTTCTCGCGCACTGAACGAAGCAAGCGCCGCAGAATCTCTTCATAGACTAGCTGATTAATCATCTGGCCATGTGCCAAGAACTTACTGTGGACGATGCCTCTCACATCGAAGAACGGATAAGTGGCGTTCCTTTTCAAAATGACCTGATATATATATATATATATATATATATATATATATATATGTGTGTGTGTGTGTGTGTGTGTGTGTGTGTGTGTCTGTGTGTGTGTGTGTATTAAGATTATCACTTTTTGACCTTTTAAAAATAATTGACTTCCTGTATTATAATTCGATGAACTTTTGAATAAAAATAATAATGAAAAAGGGTTTAATTCAGTTTATTTTTTTAAATGTCTCCCCAACACGAAATTTCTAAAATTGTATATAAGTATAGTAGTAATATGACTTTCTGGGGCCTTCGAGTACTTTATCTAATCTTCTAGAACTTGTTTTTGTTTATTTGTAAGTTTGTATGTTTTGCTACAGCTATTACCTTTTAAACGAGTTAAAATAAAGAAGTACTATCCAATTACATCATTATCAAATTGAAAAATAAAGCTTCTGAAATATTTTAATATTTTACCCTTATTGCGTATGTGGTAAAATCGAATTTTCGGTTTGGTGGATTGTGATTGGGGGTAATCTTTCCAAGAACTAAAACAAATTAATGCCTTTTCCATTACTTTTGAACAAAAGTTCATCGATTCATGAAATAGGAACATCTGGTTACAAAATGCCATAACTCTAATATATATATATATATAATATCAGTCATTTCTTAAACGTGATTTTTAGTTAGTACACATATTTGATTTGCGAACCCTATTTTTGATTTTTTTTAAACAGTGAAATTAATAGCAACAACGACTAAGGAAAGGTTGTGCCTCCGACAAGAATCGAACCTGTATCCCCTTTTCCTTCAGCGAAAGCGTTTCTATAGTCAAACGTGCCTTTACCAATTCGGTTAAGGAGGCCGCAATTTTTATTACCTATTCAAGGAATGCGCATTTCTCAGTATAACTCCTACGAATATATATCTGCTAGTTTCGTAAACAGCAGTAATTTTTGAGTGGATTTTTTACCCGCCATTATTTCTTATTACAATAGATGTTATTTTTAGTAAATTACTAAAAATAGCGTTTATGGTAATACAAAATAATGTCGGATAAAATATCTTTCAAAAATATCACTTTGTATTTCAAAATGGAAGAATCCGATATAACGTGTTTCGTCCTTCAGAAGGTCTTCTTCTGAATAAATATTTTTTTTATTGACGGAAACATGAACGAAAATATAAACAAACGACGTTTATAATCAAACATCAAGAGAGACGCTTGTTTATATTTTCTACATGACTGTGTCGGAGTTAGCTCCTCCTCATTTCTTTAATCCTTCAACGGGGGTCTCTATCCCCTGACTATAAATACTGGCTGACCCATCTCTCTCTCTCTGTCTCTCTCTCTTTCTCGACTCAGGCCTTTGGCCGCAACCTCGCGCGGAGGCGAGGTAAAACCTTCTCTTTTTCACTTAGGCCAATATGTGACATCTCACAGATACAGCGTTTCCCATATTCCGGGAACACGCTAAGGACAATACACGTACGTACGGACACTCAACACAACACACACACATAACTTCTCCATACAAACACTATGTAACTTTTCATGTCTTCGTGTATTAATATATTTTTTTACCCATAACATATATTTGTTTACCGAGGTATATCGGTCTTCTTGTTTGTTTTCTTTATATTCTTTGGACTTTGGACATTCTGATGTAGCTGGACCGGCCAGCAGGAAAGTTTAAACTTCTGATATCTCTTCACATCTTCACCCCCACGGTCCGCTACAACTGTCAATATCGACATCATTTCGTCTGAAGAAGTCCTTTTCACGAATGAAACACTTTACATAGTATTTTTTTCCATTTTGTCATTCACTTAGCTGTTTTTAGTCTGGAATGTAGAATTTATAAATCGTATTCTCTCAATATCACTTATGCGAACATTTTTAAAATGATTGCGGCTTGTAAAAATAAATAAAAAATAAGTTCTCAAAACCAACAGACGCCATTTTGCACGTCGGGATACTTGCAGCTTATGAACCTAAATGCAACAATGTACTAGGCAGGAAGTTGTCATCAATGTGTCTTACTTCGATCGAGGCCAATGTACTGACGATGAGCGTGAAGTGGGGGTCTGCTGATGATATAGGTATACATAGTTGAGATAAGAATGATCTTGAACAAAAAATAAACATACTCTACCAAGATGTCCAAGAAATAGAACTCAAGATAAACCTTTCCAAATTAGAAACTATGATCTGGAATTGGAGTGAAAGCAGTGATGGCATGTGTCCTGAATCTATCATAAAAATTCAGGAAGTGGAATTAGTAACTTCCAAATACTTCAGACACCTCGGTGTATGGATCGATTATAACAAATTTAGTAAGGAGATAAGCAAATTAAGAATATATAGATTCACCCTATACAACAAATTGCTACAAAACCAAAATTTTAACGTAAAATATCGAGTCATGTCTTTTAAATAGCCTCGTCAGATCGAGATGTTCATATGTATGTCATGCTCGTTCTGAAATATCTAAATTGACGGCTGTATAAAACCACTTTCTCAAATCATTTGTTAAAAATGTTAAAATTAAAATGTCAAAATTAAGTGGTAAAATTAAATGTGAAAATCATTGGTTAAAAATGTTAAAATTAAAATATGAAAATTAAATGTTAAAATTAAATATTAAAATCATTGGTTAAAAATGCCTCCGAGCAAATGAAGCTTGTAGCTGTGATTGATGGCATTCTTTCTTCGAACCTAGCCAGTTAAGGATTCTCACTAACAACAACAACTAAATTAGCATAATATATAGCACATATAGCTCTAAGAGGAAATAATGATAATCATTAAGATGTTGACGGTCTACACTACTTGAAGAAAACGCTAGGAAGGAAGCAACCATCAATACTGGGAAAAGTGATAGCTGGACTTGAGAAATCTATTTTCCTGAAAAAATGTTTTGAAAGATTTTATCAATAGCAGTAGTTGCTCTGTCAAAGAATGCCGAATGTTTCCTTATAGGGAAGAGGCTATTATTACATTACTATATAGCGCCTAGTTTAATATACTTTTATATACACAAAGAGTCTGGATTATAGATAGATAGATAGATAAATAGATAGATAGATAGATAGATAGATAGATAGATAGATAGATAGATAGCTCGCAGACTGAGATGAGGAGACGAATATATATAGAGAGAGAGATAAGACGCAGACTGAGATATGGTTATGAATAATGAGATAGATATGAGGATAGATAAGAGACGAAGATAGATAGATAGATACATACATACATACATACATACAGCGCAGACTGAGATGAGGAGACGAATATATATATATATATATATATATATATATATATACATATATATATATATTTATATATATATATATATAGAGAGAGAGAGAGAGAGAGAGAATGAGAGAGATAGGGCGCAGACTGAGATATGGATATGAAGATTGAGATAGATATGAGGATAAATAAGAGACATAGATAGATAGATAGATAGATAGATACGGTGCAGACTGAGATATGGATATGAAGCTTAAGATAGATATGAAGAGACGAGTACAGATAGATAGATAGATAGATAGATAGATAGATAGATAGATTCTATCAAATTTTACTATAGAATCTCCTAATTCCTTTTAATCATATTTGCCAAATAAAAATGACAAACATGCCCACATATAAAATCAGCAGTGTTATGGTATATGAAATTCGCCAATAAATTATAGGGTAGCTTCTGAGGTTTTAGTCTTACCAACACCCCCATCCCTGCACACACGCATACACACATCTTTCCATCCATCCAGCCTTCCAGCCAGCCAGCCAGCCCACACACACACATATTCATATTGGTGCTAATATACTGCACACCCACACACAATGAGGCAATGTTGTTTTTTCTCTGTACACACATGCCCGCTTAACACACTGACGTTTTCATGGTGGGGTACAAAAACACGTCGGTGAAAAAAGTGCTTTCTAAGAAGCTAATTAAAGGCAATTATTATAATGCTGAATGAAGACATGAATCCTGTTCTTCTACCCCCACCCAGCTATGGGTAAGTAGCAGGACAGACCGGGTTCTATAGACTTGGATAGCAACTTGTCTACCGCAGAAAGAAATGGCAACCTACTGTGGAAAAAAAATCTGCCTCGTCAGTCATGTATCGAACAATACATGATCGCCTAAGCGTGTATCACGCATGGTACGTAACTGACTGATTATGATGTTGCTGAGTGGTTAGAACGTTATGAGACCCGGGTTCGAATCTCACTATAATCGGTTTGTCAAGACGGTGGTTTCCTGATAACAAAAAAAAAACCGTCGTGGAGCTTCGATCCCAGCGTGCGATACTGTTAGGTGGTGTCAAAAACCATACCACGTGTTGACCCAAGCCTTGTAAATGAAAGTGGGGAGACGAAACCGTACGGAAGCCTATACACGCATAAAGTCGCAAGTCGTATTGACCTTGTTCAACTACTGACCATGCCAGATTATTCAGTCTCTCCCAGACACTGTAACTAAGGTTTGCTCTCCACATTGCAGTATAAATTAAAGTTGGCTCTGTGAGCCTTGAAGAAATACGAATGTGCCGGAACGGGCGTCTGCAGCAGGCAAGGATACTCGAAACGAGCAAACAGCCATAAGCATAAATTAAAATATTATCAGACCAGAACTATGACTGAAACCAGGTTTGCGCCTTGTCATCTATTCTAGATGTCAATCAAGAAAAAATGATCGCTATGAATACATTGAATAAGTCATAGCTCAATTTTTTTTTTTAAATGACCTTCAAAGAAGATTTATTGAAACGGGGTAGTTTAGTAAGCCATCATTTTTGGGAAAAGAAAAGATGTAAACCAGCAAGAAACTTGATCGATTATCGACGACACCACGAATCAAAAAGTAAGAACTGGGTAGATTTATGAATGACAAAAATGTTTAGTTAAAAGTATAGCTTTGAGAACGATCAGATACATAGATAGATAAAGAGATAGATAAAGAGATAGATAAAGAGATAGAAAGACAGACAAACAGATTTAGTTTTTTTCTCTCACTATTCGATTCTCACTAACTCCACCAGGAATCTGACTTGGAACTGAAGTTGATCACCTCAAACAATTTTTTATTTTTTTATTTAAGTATTAAAAGGGTGGATATTATCCCTATAGTGGGTATCAAAATTTTTATAAATACTTGACTATTTCAGAGGAAGGATTTGATTGGTGCTTCATAATACGAATACATTGGGGCACTTCGACATGGTTAGCAAGCATGTCTCGCGAGATCAATTATGACGGAATAGTGAGTTCGATCCTCACTGGGTCCCGCATAGTTTCGCCCATGTGTCACATCTAAGCTAGGCTTAGAAAGTGACCAGTGTGCACCTCGACGGTGGTGTAATGAATAGCAAGCTTGTTAATTACAAATGAGTGCTGAGTTCGATCCTCGATAGCTGTTCTATAGTTTCGGCCTTTTGCCCCATCTGAGCGACGCATAGAAAATCACAATAATACGAATACACTAGACACAAACTGATATTTGGAGAGGTCATGAGGTCACCGTTTACAGTAGTTAAATCTCAACTCGCTTAACCTTAACACACACAACATTGTTTTCTAAAATGTTGTTAAATATAAATATTCACAATATTGATTTATATGTGGGAAAGTCCGTGAAAATAACTAATTATTAACTTATCTATAATTATTCGTTTTATATCAGGCCTCGTTACGAGTTCTACTGATACTATGTAACTCATAAAAGACCTGCCGCATGGTCGGTTCACCGGCGACTAAACCTGTTCCCCCACCAGGCTTTTCTACTGAGGTAAGTGGCTAGACGCACAGCGGGTTTAAAAACGAGGTCTGTCCATGGATGGGTGAACCTTCTTGTAGGGCCAACGGCCATCAAGTACATGGCTCTATATCTATAGATGCAGCGACTGCGGTAATGACATATGTCCGGAGAGTGGCCTCCATAGCTACCTACGCAACCAGTGCGGTAATGACGCAACATTACTAGGTATGGGGCGTGGGCTTCCTAGACTGGAATCAACAGCCAGGTTCGGGTGTTGTCGGTGTTGATTTACCACGATAAAGAATCAGCGATCGCGTGTCTGTAACGAAAGCCAACGTACATCGGCTGTAGTTCGACCTGGATCGAGATGGACTCCTCCAAGATTAGTTGCCCAAGCCACGCTACGCATGAATGAATGAATGCTTCACCGGCTTTCAACCCAGATGAAGGAAACTAGTCAGGTGCTCAGCGACGATACGACCACGCCCGGTCATGGGACTGATGATGATGATGATGATGATGATGATGATGATGATGATGATGATGATGATTTTTTTTTCCCGTTGGATTGGTATTTTTTGGGTGGAGTCACTTTGGCATCAGCTCAATAGAGTAACACGTGAATAACGTGAGTTATTAATGGCTTTTAAGAGAAACTTTTGGATTTTGCATTATTTATCTTCTTTAAACGGTTCTTCGTGCGGACCACAAACGTGAAACATTCTCATAATTAACTTTATAGCTCAACATGGCGCTGTTTTAATGTTGGCAATACGTTTTTAATCATTGTGGTTAATATGAATTGTCTTACTTTTGATCATCCATACTTCAACTATCTCATCTGACACTCGTAAATCTAAGCGGGCTTTCATCACCTACAGATAAGTAAATGTAAAAACAAACCGTAACATTTCTATAATGAAGTTGCCGATTAAATGATAACACAAGACTTAAATCTTCATTATTTAACATTTTATTCACTTCACTACTTCATCAGCTACTCTCGGTCAGTCCGTGATGCAAGCCCCGTCGTTACCCCTACCCTACCGGTCCGACAAGCGGTCCCTACATTCCTTCTGGCGGTCGGTTGTTTATATATCTATCTTTTTCTTTCACGCGTGCGGATTCAGGTCAACACTGATAGCGATAGAATCACAGATTTCTACCCCCACCTGAGGGTTAGTTCAAGCCAATTCTGAACGTGATTACATTTGATGGTCTGCTATGGAATTTGAGTACAATGTCTGTTCCGCTAAAATACCACATTAACATTTGTGGGTTAGAAACACTTCCATTGTACCAGGAGAGGCTCGTAAATTTAAGCGTGATTTCAACACATATGAGTTAGGAAACATGTGTTGTGCGCTGCCAAACCACAAAAATTGGATTTATATATATATACATATATATATATATATATATATATATATATATATATATATATATATATATATATATATATATATTTATACATATATATATATATATATATATATATATATATATATATATATATATATATATATACAGTGTAACCGGGATATAAGAGACCCGGATATAAGAGAAACC
>OZ038488.1:68982341-68992341 GCA_964036315.1 Acanthosepion esculentum
GACAATGCAGAGGATTCGGAAAGAATTGGATGGGTCTAATGGTGATTACAAAGGTGTTTGGAGAGATCACTAGTGATGGCGACGTTATGCCTCCATTTATCTTCCCAAAGGACCTCAGATTCAACACGGAGGCCTACACCAAGAGCCTTGAGTAGGCCGTGCGGTACTGCTCAAGAGAGTGGCTACTCGACGACCTTATGCAAAGCAAGCGGACTCTGCGCCATGTGACACAAACAGGAGAACCCAGTCATGGCTGTCAGACAAATTCTGCGACCACATCCCCCTTTACAACTGGCCACCTAACTTCCCAGAGGATTTGGAAAGATCCAACTCTTTCCACTCTTTCCGCCATTAGCCTCATCTGAGTCCAATGGTGATTACAAAGGTGTTTGGAGAGATTACTAGTGATGGTGAATTATGCCTTCCTTCATCTTTCCACAGAGCGTCAGACTCGACACGGAAGCCTACATCAAGTGCCTTCAGGAGGTAGTGCTGCCCTGAGTCAAAAGGGTGGATGCTGGAAGAACCCATGTCTAGCAACATCATACCACACAAGTAGGAGAACCCAGTCATGGCTGTCAGACAATTTCTGCGACCACATCACCCTTTACATATGGCCGCCTAACTCCCCAGGCTGAAACGCCTTGATTATTATATGTGCGGCGCAGTTAAGCGAGAAACCAACAAAACTACTTGTAACACCAAAGGTGAACTGAAGGCAAGCATTATGGAAGGATTCACCAACTTAAACAAGAAGACTGCTCAGAAGAGTTGCAGGAGATCCTGAAGTAGTTTGGAGGTCGTCGTTGAAGCTAATGGCAGTTTTATTGAATAAATTTACTCTTTAGTATTTCAAGATATTTTGTGTAATTTGGGTAAATATATCAGTTGAAATGTCATGTTAGTGTTATTTTCATTTTTGCATCACCTAGACGACAATTTGTCCATCGCACCCTGTAGATATGTATTTGTGAAATCAATAAAAAAGATTGTTTGTAAATTCAAACAAACCGAGTCGGTGCCAGATGTGAAAACACCATTGCGTGCTCGTTTACGCCGTTCAGCTGAAAACATTGCTACAGTGCACGAGAATGTGGCCGAAAATCCAGACACCTCTATTCGTCATCGCGCGCAGGAATTGAACGTCTCCACAACAACGTTACATCGTTTCTAATTACACTCTCGGTTTGTTGATTATGTCGACCAAACAAATCGCAAAATACATTTCTGTTTGAACGTCCATTTTCGTAATAGGCTTCGATAACTTTAACACGTTGTTTGATTGCTAATCTTTCCATGGATGAAATTGCCAAAGACTTAAGCTGTTAAATCTAAAAGAAAAAAAAATAATTTTTTTTGTCCAAACGCGTGAATTTGTTTTGCTCATGTTAAGTCTCGAAAAAAAGAAAAAACATAAAATTCACTTTTTTTATTCATAATGTTGAATATGTTGCAAATTATTCAACATTTGTATTTAGATACCGTGTATCTATTTTCAATTTTTCTAGTTGAATTGTTCATCTATATTGTATATAATTCATTATTGTACATAATTAAGTTACAATCAAATTTTTATTTTATATGAATACTACCTTATAGATTCGCGTCTTTAAATCGAAATCGGTCTCGACAACCCTTACTTTGGTTTGAGCAATAAAATCATAAATCTAACGACAGTAAAACCGTGAATATTTTCAAACATTAAAACACCGGATAATTATTAGATTTTTTTTTAATTTTTCGGAAATTATTCGGCAGTAAATATAATTATTTATAAATTCAAAAAAATAAATTTGAAGAAATATCTTTAGATTTGTCACGCAAGCGTGCATACTTGCACAATTTGAATTAAATTAAAATAGATATCTGTATCGCTAGGATTAATTTTCGTTTCTGTCTGGCAACATTCCCTTCTTAATAGGGACAGTATAAGTCGACCCTTTGAAGTAATTTTATGACTCTTCCTGTATTTAAACTAAATATATTTTCTGATAAATCTAGTAGTTTTAATGGACAAACAATTTTGATTTGAAATTGGTCACCTGGCTATCAATGAAGAGACGGGTAACAAAAAAATTTCTGGAAAAATAAACAAGAAAAAATATGTTACAAATCTTCCAAATATAGCAATAACTTTATCAGTTTGACCACGGTAGTCATATTCGAAGCCATGTGATTAAAAGTCAATCGACAAAGTTTGGGATGCTACTGAAATAGTGATAATGAACGTAGCGTCAAGATATCTGTTCAAATAATTCATAGAATTACAATGTCAGAATATCAAAGAGCAAAGCACCAGCTATTAACCGATTTACCATAAAAATGGTTTATCACAATGAAATTTTTCGTTTGCCGCAAATCGTTGACTTTCGAAATTAATTAACTCTTAAACGGCGGAAGAATTTACACGAGCGTGCACGCCAAACGAAACCGAGAAAATGTATTTTTATGGGTGTTTTTATCATTATTGAGATTATAAAAATGATTTAGATTATAAAAATAAAAATATATTTTTATTCTTAAGTAGAACGAATTGGGATCAAATATGGGTTAAAATCCGACAAAAGGATAGGATAAGGAACAATTAGGAAATCTTTATAATTATATTAAATAATAAATGCCTACCTAATTAGAAAAGAACATAATTTATTACGTAGAAAATATTTAGAAGGAATCCTGATAAATATTTTCCCATCAATAAACACACTTTATTATAGCACCAAGTTTTATAAAATCCATACTTAAATAAAAGATTTGTCTACCTACAATTATAACCGGTGTAACTTAAATTAATCCACTCTCACACAAAACATCCCCAATCAACATACGGACACTACCAGACAGATAAAAATGCCCACTAAATGCACATTATCAACTAAATCCTGCATAGACCAACTAGAATTATGATACACAAACACGCAAGAATTATACACACGAACGCTACTTTATAAAACAAATATACGTGGGGTCTATTTGACCAATGAAAAACAAACAGCATAAAAATTAAAAAAATACAAGAATTTTCTTTTCTCCCCCATATTTCATTTTCTGATGAAGCTTAAATAAAAGCGAAAGATGTTAAATTTAAAAACGTTTCCTCTTTGTTCCTTATCCTATCAATTATTTACATTATAAAAATAAAAAATTGGAAGCAAAACACATGTTAGGTTCCTAAACTCGATATTCTTTGAATCATTCCATACAGAATGGAGTTGAAGTTTTCACCATTTTTTCATCTCTTCTGACTTCAAGTGTGTATGCACATGTAGCGCTGTCTTTGGCTGGTTCTTCCAGCTTTATTTGCAGGCAAATATTCTAAGAAATGACGTAAGATCACGAATCCTAGTCAATGACTTCACGAATCCTAGTAAAGAAGCAACCTCACGAATCCTAGTAAATAACTGACCTCGTAAATAAGTAGCCTCACGAATCGGAGTGAAAAAACTGACCTCACAAATCCTAGTAAATAAATGACCTCCTGAATTCACGAATCCTAGTAAATAAGTAACCTTACGTATCCTAGTAAATAAGTGACCACAAAAATCCTAGTAAATAAGTCACCTTAGGAATCCAAGTAAATAAGAAACTTTACAATTCCTAGCAAATAAGTGACCATACAAATCCTAGTAAATAAGTGACCTCGCGAATCTTAATAAATAAGTAACCCCATGTGTTCTAGAATCACGAATGATATCTGATTAAATATTTATTTCATTTACAAACATTTCTGTCTCTTATTTCTAATTCAATTTTCTTTTGTTTTGTTGTGCGAAGCTGAGATCCAGTGCTTATAAAATAATTTAGATTGTCATATATTTAGATTATAAACATAAAATCATTTTTTTATCTGTCTATATTTCTAAGATTAGATATTGTAATTATTTAGATTATTTACATTGTTTCGACCGTTGTAGGCTTCTGCCTTCTTCAGGTGATCGGAATTTCGAACTGGACTCTTTATTTCGTCCCCTGGAGTAGGCTGTTCTAGTTCCACGTATGCTAAGCCACAAAAATATCCCAAGCCGGCCAAGCATAGGGACTAGTAGTAAGGAATGCTAGAGTAAAGCAATAACAACAACAAAATTGCTATATGAGCACAGGTTAAAAAATGAATTACTGAGTCATTAAGTTTATAAGGCCCAAAAATTCATAACCTGACGTCCTCAAGGGCACATGGCCCAGTGGATAAAAGCGTTGGTTGGATCCAGTGACTTGACCCCAAGTATTTTCAGTGGCTATTGCAGTGATGAACAAAAACTTGGAGAATTGAGTTAAAGAGACATCCGAAAGAGGGATGGTCTGTGAACTAAAACAATCTACTCCGGTGGGCGAAATAAAGGGTTCAGTTTGATATTCCAATCACCGCCTAAAGAAAGCCGGGGCGTACAACGACTGAAATGTCGTGAATGGAGCAATAAAAATGATGACAACAGATTGAACAATGTGAATAAAATCTTTTTATATTGATTTAGATCATAAAAATAAAGAGAAAAAGGTAATAAAACTAATATTAGGTTCTTAAATTTAATATTTGTTAAATATATGATATCGTTTGAAGCATTTTACACACAATGGAGTTCTTTCACCATGTTGACGCCATTTTTCGCTTCTTTTCTTCATAGAGAAAATATGCATGCAGATATTGCAGTCTTTGGCTTGATCTTCCAGCATTATTTAAAGTTAATTACACTAAAAAAATAACGTAAAGCTCATGAATCCTGGTAAATAGTAATTATTTACTTGCCGCTCCACGCTGGCAGGATGTGACACAAGATTGGTTTAATGTGGGGAACCTGAGCGCGTCCACTCGGGCCATATACAAAAATAGCCCAGCCCCCGCAACCGGTGATTGTGCTGGCATGGTTATTGCTACCGATCCCACGTCTTTAGTGCAATGATGGTGGGGTTACTGCCGCGGGCAGCTGTTCATTGAGACCAGGTGACTCTGTTGTGTAATATTTTAAGTTGCGATCTATCCACAGGCAGAACTGAGTTGCGCGCCAGGATTCTCAACTTCCCCGAGGGAAGTATTAAAGATTTTTCTAAGCGTAGCTTAGATGTGGCACAAGGCCGAAATTGTAGAGCATCCACTGAGATTCGAACTCACGACTCAATTGTAATTGACCGAGCGAGACAAGCTTGCTAACCACGTTCCAAATGCCCATATCCTGGTAAATGTTAACCTCACTAATCCCAGTTGCCAATTAGTCATTTAGACTCGAATAATCAATGCTGATGACCGTATCGTTGAAAAAGTTTTAATCATCAGCTGATCTTCATCCACTAATTCCCAGTGAAGCATCTGTCGATAATACCGTCCGTTTTAAACGTGTTTAAATGCCTGCGTCTATTACTGAATGTCAAGACATGTTCACCATCCTGTTATCTCCAAGAGATTGAACTCGTGTATTCTTCGCGAAACGTAATAGACTAGCGCCAGACAGTCCTTATGTAACGCATTAAAATCCGTCTCTACGACTTCAAGACTAAAGTGTAGAAACTCAAGGGCCTAACTTTAAGACTGGGTGAAGTGTTCCTACACCAGCCAATAATCCAAACGTAGGTACATTAACCCAGAGGTAGTTTGTAAATTACTTTGTATAAGGTAATTAATAGATAAGTGAGATTTTTAGCAAATAATTACAATCCACTGACGTTTAGATAATTATAGACACTTACATGAAATTAAACGTGAGTGATAAGAGAACATTATTAATTACTAACGGTATTACAGTATATCAGCAACGGATGGTTCCTTTGTCGTATGTGCGCAGTGTTCGAGTCTCCTTCAAAAGTCAGTTTTGATTGATAAATAACGAGAAATGTTCTCCATGGTGGCAGAGAAGGGAGAATGCGTGAATATATAGGGTAACATTGAAAAGTACCTCCCTAATTATGTATAATGGAGTCTCCTGTCTAACTATAATTTTTACAAGACGGGAGAGTCTGTGGAGTTAACTCCACTTACTTATACTGAAACCGCTACGAGATGACATTCTCTGGACTGTAAATACTCTGCAATATTTTTCTCACTCTCTTCTTAATTTTTCTGCTTACACGTCAACATGTAAGTCTCTTGCGGAAAACGCGTTTCCCATTGGCAAAAAGTAGGAACACACACACGTATGTACTTTTATTCACTTCACATCCTTTGAAATATAAATGTTTTCACATTCTTTTTCCACACATAATTGTCTTTGTTATTTGTATACCTTTCTTGTTAATACATTATCATTTGTTTGTACATGTATTGGTTCTTTTTGGTACTTTGTATTTTATCATGGCGGACACACATGCAAGTCCTCCATTTTTGTTGTGGGTATTCCAGGAGACACGTGTTTTCCCCAACTCAAACACCCGACGTATTAACGCCCGCAACAAGTCCATCATACATAAAATAGAGAGATACTTTTCCATCACCCTGTAGATGTATACAGTTTCTATGTGTAAAATAGAAACAAAAAGAGTTAGATATAGATAGTTATGAACAGAATAAGATAGATTAATAGATATGAACAGAATAAGATAGAGAGATATGAACAAAATGACAGACAGATAGATAGATAGATAGATAGATAGATAGATAGATATGAAAAGAGTGATATATAGACAGACCTGAATCTACTAAGATAGATATGAACTGTTTTATATAGAGAGAGATAAATCTGAATAGATAGATAGATAGATAGATAGATAGATAGATAGATAGATAGATAGATATGAAAAGAGTGATATATAGACAGACCTGAATCTACTAAGATAGATATGAACTGTTTTATATATAGAGAGATAAATCTGAATAGATAGATAGATAGATAGATAGATAGATAGATATGAAAAGAGTGATATATAGACAGACCTGAATCTACTAAGATAGATATGAACTGTTTTATATATAGAGAGATAAATCTGAATAGATAGATAGATATATAGATAGATATGAAAAGAGTGATATATAGACAGACCTGAATCTACTAAGATAGATATGAACTGTTTTATATATAGAGAGATAAATCTTAATAGATAGATAGATAGATATGAACAGAATAATATAGATGGATGGTCCCCTGCACTGCTTCATATTGCAGAATTCATATTGCAATATTAACGATACTAATGTGATGAGATTGACTGACAATTACGCAGCTGGAATGAAAAGCGAAACAGGGCAAATGAATTCCTGCCGCAGGTAGACAGCAACTGCCTCTGTTATTCACGTCTGCCGTCTTGCTTTTTTTTTTCTTTCGTTTTTTTTTTTTTTTTTTTTTTCACTTGCGCTTGGAGACTGTCCCCACCCTTCCCAGCTTCCTCAACTTTCTTCTCTCCCCTCCACAGCAAGACATGATTACAGTTTTCGGCGCAACCGCATATCAGTAACCGTCGACGACGTCTCCATCACTGCGTCTGTGTTCGGGATTCACACGAAAAACAAAAAAACAATAACGAAAGCAATATTTTTAAAGCAAAAATAAAGGGAGATAATCTGATGACGAGATAAGTGTCTAAGCAGACAGGAATCTTGTTGGCGCCTGACAATTCCGATCTTAACGGCAGAGGACCACAGCGTTACGTCATCTTACGGAGTTTTTTTTTTTTTTTGTCTTATGCTTGTTTCTTTTCTGCCTGTCCAACTATTGTGTTGTTGTCTTGTTGCTATATATATTTTAATTTTTTTATTTATTTATTTTTTGGCTTCTATTTATTTTACTTTTTTGGAGGGGTCGTTTTGGCAGTATTTTTGCTTGTTTCCTTTTTCTTCGTTTCTTTCTTCGTTTCTTTTTTCTACTCTCCGTTTTCTCTACAGTGTTTTCTTTTTCTCATTTATTTTTTCTCATTTTCTAATCTTTTCTTCATCTGTCTTCAGTCCTGTTTGGTTTGCTCAACCACTATCTTTGTAACGTATATGTTCGTCTATAAGTCGATCCCTTGCATCGTCCCTCTATAGTTTCTAGCGAAGAAATCGCTAAAAACATACGCATTGAGCGATACTACTTTTTCAGACCATATTGAATCCGCAAGTTCTTTAGTATATATATATATATATATATATATATATATATATGCGTGTGTGTGTGTATAATATGTATGTGTATAAATATATATATATATATGTATATACATATATATATATATTGAACAATAAATATATTAAAAATTGCATATATATATATATATATATATATATATATATATATATATATATATATATATATATATGCAATTTTTATATGTATTATTCATATATTATATAATATATGCGTGGTACTTACTGGAAAGAAGCGCTCAAAATCATATATTTTGTCGTGTTAATGTAAGCTTGTGACCGTTGGTTTTACGTCCTTTGCGATCGTCAAACAGTTTGACGATCGCAAACATCAACGCAACTAAATACACACACACACATACACACACACACACACACATATATATATATATATATATATATATATATATATATATATATATATACATACATATGCATAATAGCTGGCCACTCGTAATCTAGAATACTCGTCTACTAGGGCGGCTAGCCAATTCCTATTACAGATGCTCGCTCAGGTAGATTTGTGTTTGCTCAACACCCACAGAGCCCACCTGTGGTTTTTACTGCAACTATGCTGAGTAGACCTTAGAGACTGTTATCTAGTGTGATCAAAAATTTGAACAAAGCCAGCACACTCAAGCCGTCGGCCACGATTACATGTGGCTTTGTGCTAGCACAGCTATCGACTGCCCTCAAAAGTTCCATCTATCCAATTTTATTTGGGTTAACCCGTGGTGTGGTTTTCAGGCACTTACCAAGGATGTCGCACGCTGAGACCTCGGTCCATTCCGATAACATACATACATACATACATACATACATACATACATACATACTTCCAAAGATACGCGAAAAAATGAACATATATAATGAATAAAATCCCCAAACTTAATAAAATCAAAATTTTTTCGTCAAAACTTACGTTATTCTAAAGAGGAAAGATTAAAGGATTTTTTATTCTTAAATTAAAATTTTTAATCGCTTTTAAAACCTTCAAAATCTTGGTTATACTTTTTTCCTAGCGTTAGGGTGTGACCATAAATTAGTATATGAAGCTTTAGCGTCTTTTTGCGGTAAAAATTCATTGATTTGGAAATTCTTGTAAATATCAAATACTAGTTGGATTTTATTGAAACTTTCAGGACTTATTCACAAATGAATTAAAGCATTTTGGAAACTTTTCTTTTTAGAAAATATTGCTAAAAAAAATATTTTTTTACATCCCTATTAGTTCAATTTTCTGAAATTTCTTGAAATTCATTATAAACATTTGAAAAAATTAATTCATCATTTTCTTTTCTAAAACAGAACCCCCAGTTACTGAATAGCTACCCTGAATAGTTAAATAAAAATACAATAAAACTAAGACATTATTTAATTAGAAAATCTTTTAATTGCTTTTACGAATAAAATATATTATAGTCATTATTATAGTCTTCAGAAAAAGATTTTTCGTTGAATAATGAATTTTTACAAGACATGATATGTTTTTTTTTTAAATTTTAATTTGAATAATAAATAAAGTTTTAAATTTTTTAAAATTCTGTGTTAATATGAGTTGGTTAGGTGATATTGTGTAAAAATTTAATTCCTTATAATAACCTAAATATTTTTGTGGAAAATATAAAAATTTAGTTAGTGACGATAGAAGGAGAAAAGAGTAAATGTGCCTCTGTTATTCATAAAGTTGAATAAGGCACAAAAGAAAGAGGACAAAACCACTACGCGAAATTTAAAAGAAAAAACATTTATCACAGTATGTAAAAAAATAAAACAACAAATACAAAATTTACATAAAAGAGCTTGCAATAAGATTTGCTTTTGTGTGGCTTCTACAAAACTAAAACCAGATAACAAATCAAACATACAAGACAAAAAAAGATTACACTTTTTGAAAATGAATTAAAAATCTTCGAGGATGCAAAAAATTAGACAAAGCTGAAAATACAAAACGCG
>OZ038488.1:68997341-69024841 GCA_964036315.1 Acanthosepion esculentum
ATATATATATATATATATATATATATATATATATATATATATATATATTAACTCACACAGGTACACGAATTTCATGCACGAGGCAATCTTCACGCGCTGAGTATGAATTGACCGTTACACGTAATTGAATTATATCCGGTTATTACAATGTTGGCGTAGTTATATATTGTGCTGGGTTTAGAGTTTTTTTCTTTTTAATTTCAAAATTATATTTGGCAATTAAAATATGCGGGATTTATATATGCATGTAAAAAAGAAATGTTAAAAATTATATATTTCAGTGGGGAATATTCATATTTTAATTATTTTTAAGTTATATAATTAATTATAAGTAATCACTTGATTTTATTAAAATATTAGTATATATATTTCATAGTAATATAGTAAAAATAGAGCGTAATTACCATTAAAAGCAAAAATTGGAATATTAAAAAATAAAATAAAATTATCAAAAATTAAAAAGTTTGAGTTAAAAATTAAAAATAAAAATGAAAAATTATATATATATATATATATAAGTGAATATTGAAGTCAGCACATAGAGGCGACAGGCTGTTTCATGCTAAACCCAATCGTCAGGCGTGACGATTGCGTCTAACATGAAACAGCCTGTCGCCTCTGAGTGTTGACTTCAATGTTCACTTTTATATTTATATTTACATACACTCTATCTCTGATATTGAGCACTTTCTCCCATAAATATAACACACCTTAAAACTATATTTCTTTATATATATATATATATATATATATATATATATATATATATATATATATATATATATATATATATATATATATATAGATATATATATAGATATATATATATATATATTCTGACCTAATATGTTTTGTTTACTTTGCTCTTTTAACCTTAAAAAAGGTATGATTCCATTTGCTTCCAACTCTTGGTTAAATATCAAAGCAGATTTTGTTCTCTTGATTTGTGCAAAGTCAGTCTAAGGAAAGCACTGTATTCACCGCGCTTCCACTGCCTTTTTTTGCATCTTCGGGTAAAAAGGAGGTTTAAAAGTAAGCCCTAAACAAATCCACTGCGGTTACTCCCAGGGGTTTAGCTGGTGTACTATGTCATCTTGCAGCAACTGCCACAGCTGCACCGCTATCTGTTTTATTTTACCCTTTCTTCTGGACACTACAGGCAACACTGAGATGGGGAGCTTTACCTATGGGTAACTCAAGATCTCCACAGCCCTGCCCAGATTTCGCGCGCTGTGCAACGCCATTGTCTACTTAGACAGATATATGTCAATACAACTGTAATATTAAGTGTTAGACTATTTAAATAGCTTTTAATTATTTAACTTCCTGTAATCTTCTTATGTATAGTATATACAAAGTTGGCCACTACTTGAGAATACTATTCCATAGTGTTATAAGCGGAGGAGTACTTAAATTAGTGTTACTCGACATGAGCCAAATATTAACATTTTAATTTCTCTTTCAGATGTATCGAGAACATTGACGTGGTAGCTTTGAATCTGGGACGGGATATGAAAGACCTTACATCGCTCGTGGTATTAGATGCCAATCAGAGCGACACACAGTTAGGGAGCTTCTTGTAAAAGAACAGGAGAAATGAGAGGTGCCTCTGCTCAGACCCCATGGAGGTACTCATGTGGACTCACACCAGCTTCACGTAGTCTGCGATGGACATGACGATATTCATCGATGAGGACCATGTCATGCCGACAAACCTCTTCCCGTAGGGCATCGGGGTAAATATCACCGCTTACACAGATGATACAGTGCTCAAACTCGAAGTCTAAACAAATTCGTCAAACAAAGCAATCATACACACACACACACACACACACACACACACACAAACACACACACACTCTCTCTCTCTCTCTCTTTCTCTCTCTCTCTCTATCTCTCTCTCTTTTTTCAGAAAACCAACAGATTCAAGCCTAGTGAAGAAAAATGCGAATTGTTTTTGCCGAAAATTAAATACCTTGGTCAAATTAACGATATATATATATATATATATATATATATATATATATATATATATATATATATATATATATATATATATCTTTAACAGTTTGGATCAGACAAGACTGTCGAGTCATTCCATGTGAAATCAAGAAGGGTCTGACACGAATTTTTTCAAATTTGCTACACTTATAGAGAGAGCTTTATGATATGAACTTAATCATGCCTATTTTATATTTCTAGTTCAAAGTCTTCCTGAAATATGACCTTTTGATCTTTGCCAAAATGGGAAATTTTGGAAAATAGTCGCAAATTTTGAATATCAGTATCCAGAAATTTAAAATCAATGGCTCATTTGTTTTTTATTTATTTATTTTTTGTTATTTTTTTGGGGCGGGGAGGTACCGACAGAGATAAATTATATACTTAAAGTACTTGGATATATCTAAAATATGATCTATTTACTTTTTTGTTTAACAGCCAAATAAAATAATTTGACCTTGACATTTGCTTTTGACCTTTATGTTTTGGAGTAAATACTACACTCCGGTGATTAAATGAACTAGTCCAAGACTATAAATAAAAGCTCAAGGTCAGAGGTAAAAGGAAGCCGTTTGGAGCCAGTCTTCAGACTAATTAATACAGACGTCACGGCAATTAGCCGAAGCATTACTTATATTATAACAATGGCGACGAAGTATTCGAAACTCAGGTGAATTATAACCGTTGTGACAACGATTCGGAACACTCAGGACTTATAACAGTAACGAGGATTTTGGAACTCATACGAGTCGCAACTAGAGTCAAAAGGATTTTGGAAACTCGTACTGAGTGAAAAAGTACGGAAAAATCTACGTGTTGCTTCGGGAACACGGATACGGCTTAATTTTAACCATTTGGTATATAAAAAAAAATTCTTGTGCAGAAATAAAGAGAATTTTTTTTTCTCTTGGGTGTAGAGAAAAAATATATTCTTGTGAATATGAGGCAAATTTTGCCTTCCATATTTGAAATTCAACAACAATATAAACAGCAATAACGGCAAAATCAACAGTTGCTCGGAACTACAGAAACAGAAACAGAAGTTGTTGGATATAATTCTGAAGAAAACAAAAAAATTCTTCAACGTCTCTTACGCCAGACGCTGTCCAAAATACCTTATAAGAATTTGTATACAATCCTGATGATGGACTGACTTTTTCTGCGTATTTTTTGTAGATATGAACAAATATTTAGTCAGAAACGCAGCGACTGGGCGAAAAACGATATTGTTGTTGAGGAAAATATCTCCGATATGCTATGAATAATACTACACCTGCATATTACCGAGAAAAAAAAAACGGGTGAAATCGGGTAACACATAACTACCCATTACCAAGTCCAGAGGAAATTTTTTCGAAGTTAAGCGTCGGAAGAATATTTTCGAAATTGGATCTCTCAGAAGCGTATTTACAAATTCAGTTTGAAAATTAATGCTCAGAGTTAACGACCATAAATACGCACAGAGGACTAGATGAGTTTAAACGACTTCCTCTTGGTAAAAAGGTGTCACCAGACATTTTTGTCAACAAAGTATGGATACCATGCTTGCGGATTGCAATTTCACAATGACGTATCTGGATGACATTTTAATCAAAAGTGTGTCTAAAGAACAAGATGTTTGGCATGTGAAAACAATTTTGGAAAAACTAAGAGAGTACGAATTCAAGCCCAGTGAAGAAAAATGCAAATTGTTTTTGCCGAAAATTAAATACCTTGGTCAAATTATTAATAAAAATGCTTGCCAGGAAGATCCGTCGAGGGCAAGTGCAATTAAAAATATGCCTCCACCAATAAACGTGACTACGTTACAAGCTTTTCTAAGACTGGCTAATTACTATCAAATATATGTACATACTATGCATAATTTGAGAGCATACTGAACGATCTACAGGTTGGTTCAAAAGTCTTGTCACCCCCTACCAAAATGTAATGAGAACAATATAAGAACAAGTAATACAGTAATACAAAGCATATGTACTGAATTCAGTTTATTCACTTTCATTGATGTTGTCACACATTGAGAAGGTCTGTATGACCGCCATCATTTTCGTGACACAAAATGATGCGGTGCCATGTTCTGTGTGATATTTTACAGAGCTATGATTCGTTGATTATTGTAAAGGCTCTCCGAACGGCGTCCTTCAACTGATGAGTATTCTGGTATCGTACATGTGAATCTCTCTCCTTGATAATACCCCACAGACCGTTGAAAAAGAAAATGATATTGTGTAGGGATGATAAGACTTTCGAAACACCCTGTACTTATAAAAAGGAGTAAAGTCAACTGGAACGGTAACTGTCAAAAGGCGTTTGACGAAATAAAAAAAAAGTCAGACTTATCATTAGCTCATTGCGATCCAAAAGCAGAAATTGTAGTGGCGTCAGATGCTAGTGAGTACGGTATTGGAGACGTGATACAATGGCGGTAAAATGAAAGCCTTCGATCACGCTTCACGCTCGCTTCTATCAGCAGAGAAAAATAATAGCCAAATAGAAAGAGTATCTAACAATTATATTTGCTGTAAGGAAATTTCATAAATTTACTCATGGAAGAAATTTTAGGTTACAAACAGACCACAGACCTATATTAACAAAATATGGTTCAAAGAAAGGAATACCAGTGTATACAGTTATTAGACTACAATGCTTGGGTACCGTCCTATTAAACTATGATTTTACGATGTAGTACCAACTGTCTAAAAAAATTAGTACATGCGCGGAAGCGACCTCGAACTGCGTGTGTGTGTTTTCGCCGGGCACGCCTTGGAGTACCATAATGGACTCGACCAAGGACTACAAGAAGAAGACGCACGAGTCGTTTGCTGTTTTTTGCGCGGCAAAAGCCGTTGAGGTCGGTCGTCCGTTTGTCAGCAAGAGTCGTGGGTGCCGTTTGCTCGTTCGCTGTCGTGAAGTGTTCGTTTGGAAGAGTCGTGCGTTCGTTTCAGGTTCGTAAGAAGGCGTTCGATCGGGTGTAGCATCGCCGTGTCCGACAGTTTTTTTCCCTACTTCCCGTTCTTCCCACACATGCGAATTGATGATCAAGATTAATGCCTGAAAATACGAAATCATTTGAGGACATGGTCATTGCATCACTAAAAAGAGAAACGGAAATAAAAAAAAACATTTTGTGCAGCGTAGTACGAGAGTTACTAGTTACCCAGAAAGAAAGAAAAGAAAAAGCGGAAATGAACGTCTTTATTGTGAAAATTAAAATGCAATTTAAAGAAAGTAGCAAAGAACAAAAAAAAAACAGATGTAAACGCTTACTCACTATGCAACTTTATAGTAATGTACGGTCGAAAGGGTTGTAATGCATAGTGTATTACAGAAGCGCATATTGAAAGTTTTTCATATCGGCCATGCTGGTATTTCAAGAATTAAATCTCTGATAAGTTTCGTATATTAGACCAGAATGGACAAAGATGCTGAAAAGTAGTGAAAACTTGAAGAGCTTGTGTTCTGGGATCAAAACGACTTATCGCAAAGATAGAATCTTGGCCAAAGACAGAAACGCCGTGATCAAGACTGCAAATGGATCACATTATCTTGTGGTAGTTGATAGTTTCACTAAATGGTCGGAAATTTATAAGAACAAAAATCCAACATCCTCAGTGACAGTGAATTTCTTGCATGAACTGTTTGCGAGATATGGCATACCAAGATGCCATAGTTTCTGACAACGGAACGCAATTCATAGGTAAAGAATTCGAAAACTTTTGTAAGATGTTCTCCATTGAATATATTACGACCTCGCCGTATCACCCAATGCCGAACAAAGCTAGCGGAACGGTTTGTGGGAACGTTCAAAAGAACGTTGAAGAAATCAAGTCTTGAGAAAGTAAATGAGGAAGTACTTCAGAGTTTACCGCCTAAAACCTAACCCCAATACACAATCAGGTGTGCCACCGACGAAATTAATGTTTAGAAGAAAAGTAAAATCGTTGTTCGATAAGTTATTACCACGTCGAAAAACATGAACGGATAGCAAAAATGACACTAAAAGATCCAGTTTGGTGATAAAATGTTTTTAGAGCATATAAGGATGGCAAAGAAACGTGGGGAGACGGCATAATATCTGCAAGAATCAGGAAGTTGATTTACATGGTAAAGGGGAAATGATTTGAACATAATAGGCACCATAATCAACTGAAAAAAGGTTCATTAGTGAAAGACCTGAAACAGTGACAGAAGCGATAAAAATGCTATATGATTTTTCGATGTGCCAGCACGACAACAAGTCATGGAACCTACAAGGACAAGTTCCAGAAAAAGAAAGCGTACTGAAGAACTGGAAGTGGGTCCAAGAACGAAACGCTACAAATCAAGTAAGTTGGCAAAATTTCCAAAAAGAGGAGGGGTAGATACTAATACTAATAAAAATAATATATTTATAAAATCTCAAAATGAGGGATGTTGTGGAGTAAATAATAAACCCCGGTGACTATATGAACTAGTCCACAACTATAAATAAAAAGCTTCAGGTCAGAGGCCAGAAGAAGTTGTTTGGAGTTAGGCAGTTCGCTGCTAGGCTCGCGGCTAACTTGTCGAACTCTCTGCCTTCGGACAGAGAGGAACCCAGATGAGGCTATGCCACCGGACAGAGTCTCGTCTTGCGAGGTAGATAAACCCGATCCCGTGCATGCAGGATCTAAGGGTAATTTTTCCCGAGTCTACGGGCTCTGAATCGACCCACGTAAAAAACGGCCTTGTGCAACATCCTGCCTTGTGTGAACCTTTGGTAAATACCAGAAGATATTTGGAATCAGGCGGTCCGCTGCCTGTCTCTACTTGTAAAGCTTTGTCATCGGGTAGAGGGAGACTCAGTCAGGGCTATCTATGGACAGAAACTCGGTTGCAACGTACCCGAGCCCGCTTTTGCGGGGGCTGGATAAATTTTCACCAATTGCCGGGGTGGAAACACTCAAGTTCCTCACAATAATATGAACCTTGTGTCACATCTCATCCCAGTAGGGTGAGTGGGTAAATGTCAGAAGCCGTTTGGAGTCAGTCTTCAGACTAATTAATGAAGGCGTCACGGAAAGTAGACGAAGCCTTACTTATATTATAACCGCCACGAAGCACGTAATAACACTTTAATTTCTCAAAAGTGTATCTTTAATTCTTTTTATTTTGACAAAAACTTTGCTTGTCTTACAGCAAGATATGTGCACAATTTTAAAGTGGACTTTTGACTGTTAACTAGACTACAAGGATTTTACCAAAATTGGAGCAAATTCAAAATGGCGGATTTTGGCATATGCTGGAGGCTAACCTTTTCATATCTCTCAATATGGCCAAGTTGTATATCTTTAGAAAGTTCTTTGAATGTTGAGTAATATTCACATAAGAACCATGCTCATCAGTCAAACAAACCCATGTCGGCGATAGTCAGACCCTTGTTGATTTGACATGGAATGTCTCTGTCATAGAAATACTGACACTCTTATCTTATTTTGTGATTTATAAACTCATTGTAGTGACTTAAAGCCAGAAAATATTTTTAGATTGTAAGAAGTTTTCTTTATTAGATAATAATGGTTTTAGTGATACAAGTCTTATTAATTAACCCATAGCTAGGAGAGAAGAGATGGATTCATATCTTTCCCTGGGGTATTTGCGCGTAAGGGAATATAAAGAACCCAACTGAAATTGGAGCTAGGCTGTCCGATTTATAATCCCGAGCCATTATCCATTACACCACCTGCACATCCAAACTTACAGCACTTGGTATTCCCAAACGGTTACCCATCTAGGTACTGACCAATTTCGACGTTGCTTAACTTCTATGATCGTACGGGAACCGATGTATCAACGTGATATTGCCGTTAGCCACCCAGCGATTGACATTTTTTTAGCCGTGTGAGGTGTGAATTCTGCCATAGGTGGGTAGAGAACGCGTTTGCATTTAAAGGTTTTAATTGGTGTCTTCTGTTTTACAATCTTTGCAAACACGTCTCGAAAGCTGTTCTTGGTGAGTTCGTGGATGATAAATTATATTTAATCTGCAAATAATTTTATTATCTCTGCATACATAAAGTCAATATTTTATAACGTCATTTTTATGAGAATTCACCCGTGTATATATTGTTTATTCTTAAGTCAATTAGTTATTGTTTATTGTCAAGGCACTCAGACCAAGCTCTACGTTGCTTAACTTCGGAAGAATATGCTTTTTTTCCATATTATATTATAATCTATATCTGCATCTATATGATAAACTTGCTTCTACTGAGAACTTCAACACAGACTTGCTAGAAGAATGTTGCTTTGTCATTTGGCTTTGGTATAAGTTGACGATCTTCACATGCTGAAGGCGCTGCGCGGCATTTTTTTTTTTTTCAAACTGCTACGTATTTTACATCTCTATTGTTTCCAAGACATTTTTTTTCTTTTCAAAAGCTAAGAATTGCTGCATGATTTATCTCTTCAGAGTGTACAGATTTCTGCTTTACGAAACTATTACTAGCCTACAGGTCGACAAGCAAATCTCTTTCGTTTTAAAACTCGACCTACACACTGATTATGTATGGCTGTTATGTATTTTCTTTATCTTTCCGCATTCCTTTCCGTCATTTTTTTTTTACTTTTTTATATATTTACTTTTGATCGTATATTTTCGTGTATAAGTCGAACCAGTCGTCACTCCATTTTGCACGAGACTACTAATTTATTCTATATCTTGCATAAAGATAATGCAACGCTAATTTTTCGGGCATCTTCGTTCTTTGTATGATCAGATAACCGTAATCTATACACATTCTTTGTATATCTCTCTCTCTCCCTCTATCTATCTATCTATCTATCTATCTAAGACGCACCATGCCACGTGTGTTGTAGCACACCAACCTCACTACAATTGTATTCCATTGGTGAGATGTAAGTTCCACTTGAGTAGCTTCTTTCCACGCACCGCTGGCTTGTGGAACCGACCCCTAAGAGGATGCATGCCTGACCTCTACAATATTAACCTGTTTAAGTCTAGGGTTAACCATTATCTTCCCCATATATCCGCATGATTGATGTCTCTGTAAACCTCTACTTCGAGTAGCTCTTGGGTCTTGTAAATGGCTAAAATCATTGTTAAAAAGTTCTCTCTCTCTTATATATATATATATATATATATATATATATATATATATATATATATATATATATATATATATATATATATATATATAAAAGCGAGCATAAAGATCAGAATGATGTTAAGAAAAAGTCTAAACGTGAAATAACATTTTATTTTAAAGTGTCAAATAACATTTTATCAAGGAAAAATAAGGATATAAAGGTAAATTATATAATTCCAAAATATAAAGATCAATAAACTTATTTTGATAAAGTTATAACAATAAATATACAACATTCGAAAAAAATAGATGATCAAAAACATCAGAACGATTAAATAAATCCATAAAATTAAATAATTATTTTGCATTATTGAAAATTTTTTAGGGTAAGAATATAAAATCCGGTATTTTAATAAATTACACCGGCTCTTTACTAGCTCTTGCATTGTAAACATGGCGAAAAAAGCTGTGACGTCATTGGAACTTAGAAAACTGATAGTCAAGTTACGTAATGAAGATAAACTCTCGATTGGGGATATTTCAAAGACTGTGGGAAAATCTAAAAGTGTTATTCATAGTATTTTAAGAAAACTTGAGGAAACTGGTGAAGCCAAGAAACCACCTGGCAGGCCTAGGAAAACTACTACAATGGAAGACAGATGGATTAGTAATGAATCAAAAAAGGATTGATTTACTACAGCAACCGCTATCTCTAAAAGAACTAATGCTAACCTTGGCATTAAAATATCATGGCACACGCTTTCCCGAAGAGTTAATGAAATAAATCTGAACAGTCCAGTAGCCTCTACGAAACCATACATTTCTAAAAAGAACCAAATGAGCCGATTGAAATTTGCCACTGAACACGTCATATGGACTGAAGAATAGTGGGATTGTGTTCATTTCGGCGATGAGTCAAAGTTTAACTTGTTCGGTTGTGACGGGAGATGGTTCGTTCGACGCAGTCCTAAGGAACGATATTCGCCTCAGTGCATTAAAGCAGCATTAAATTTGGAGGAGGAAGTGTGATGGTGTTTGGCATTATTTTAGCTGCTGGTACAGGACCTCTTGTTAGGCTACACGGTAAAACTGTATACAAAGAGATATTGAAGAAACATGTTGTGCCTAATTTGAGAACTGCAATTAATCAACCAGCTGTATTTATGCAAGATAACGCGCCGTGTCAAACAGAGAAGTCTGTTAAGACATTTCTTTCTGAGGAGGATGTTACTGTTATGGAGTGGCCTGCTCAAAGCCCAGACATGAATCCTATTGAGAATGTTTGGAAGTTACTAAATGAAAGAGCTAAGGAAAAGAATCCAACAAGTGTCGAAGAACTATGGAATAATTTGGAAGGAGAATGGGAGAAAATATCCGTTAATGAATGCAAGACATTAATTCGCTCATGTAGCAAAAGATGTCAAGCTGTTATTGCAAGTAAAAGGTCTACGCATCAAGTACTAATGAATTATGAACGCTATTTTCATTTGGATATGATGTATCCATTATAATAGTAGGATTTTGTTAAACGTTCTGATGTTTTTGATCATTTTTTTTTTTCGAATATTATATAATTATTCTTATAACTTTATCAAAATAAGTTTATTGAGCTTTATATTTTGGAATTATATAATTTACCTTTACATCCTTATTTTTCCTCGATAAAATGTTCTTTGGCGTATTTCGTATAGGAAAAGCTAAAATTTCCTTTTCTCTCTGTCGTGCGCAGACGGCTTAGGGGTAGGAGCTTTGACTGATGGCAAATTGGTCGAGTTTCGAACCTGGCTTGAAGCAATCGGACGTCTAGCCACGCTGAAGATCTGTGATACGGCGAAACAATCTGTGGATGTCTATATATATATATATATATATATATATATATATATATATATATATATATATATATATATATACTTCTACAAACATTGGGGTGGGTTCCTCACGCCAAAAGAAGAAACAGGTATCAGGTATTGAGTTTAGTGATGGCACACAATAAAATTCTAAACATTTCACCCACCTCTGTGTATGGATCATTAACATGTAACAAATATAAAATAAGAGAAAAGAAAATTGAACTCAGGGTAGTTTGTGCCAGGCGTACCTTTGTCCAACATCGCAAGATGTTGAATAACAAAAACGCTGTCCTGAATGTTCGAGCCAAATTCTTAAATAGTTTCGTCAGATCTAGACTTTCATATTATGCATGGTGTTCAACTCGGTCTGAAAAGTCTACACTATCATCTCTATGCAATTGTTTTCTCAGATAAATGATTAAAGCCATCCGACCTTATAAACTGACGCTACAGAATCACAAACAAAACGCTTTACAAAAATAATAAAAACCACATTACTTGAAGATATCCAACAGTAACAATATCTCAAATTTTAAGTTGTAAATTTAACGCATCCAAAACAAAACGGCTTTCCATTAACCACAACCGAGAACCTTTTCGTCTTTACCTCAGCCTGGCTGATACTAAACTTCAAGGGCGCAAAACTTTACGCCTTCTTGGCCTCAAGTTTTCCACTGACATGAAGTGGAGTGACTATATCAATCAAGTGCTACGTCAAAAAAACTTAGTTCGTTGTGACGTGCCAGAAATTTTTTCTCATCAGAATTCATCCTACAAATTTATAAATCTACCATTCGTCCGTGCATTGAATACTGTTGCCATCTCTGATCTGGTGCTCCTGCTGTACATCTTGAGATTCTTGACAAAACCCAAAGAAGGATCTCTAATGTGATCGATCCTAGTCCGGCATCTCGACTTCAGTCACTTTCTCGTTAGAAACACATTTATAAATCTACCATCCGTCCATACATTGAATATTGTTGCCATCTCTGATCTGGTGCTCCTGCTGTACATCTTGAGATTCTTGACAAAACCCAAAGAAGGATCTCTAATGTGATCGATCCTAGTCCGGCATCTCGACTTCAGTCACTTTCTCGTTAGAAACACATTTATAAATCTACCATCCGTCCATACATTGAATATTGTTGCCATCTCTGATCTGGTGCTCCTGCTGTACATCTTGAGATTCTTGACGAAACCCAAAGAAGGATCTCTAATGTGATCGATCCTAGTCTGGCATCTCGACTTCAGTTACTTTCTCGTTAGAAACACATTTATAAATCTACCATCCGTCCGTACATTGAATATTGTTGCCATCTCTGATCTGGTGCTCCTGCTGTACATCTTGAGATTCTTGACAAAACCCAAAGAAGGATCTCTAATGTGATCGATCCTAGTCCGCCATCTCGACTTCAGTCACTTTCTCGTTAGAAACACATTTATAAATCTACCATTCGTCCGTGCATTGAATATTGTTGCCATCTCTGATCTGGTGCTCCTGCTGTACATCTTGAGATTCTTGACGAAACCCAAAGAAGGATCTCTAATGTGATCGATCCTAGTCCAGCATCTCGACTTCAGTCACTTTCTCGTTAGAAACACATTTATAGATCTATCATTCGTCCGTACATTGAATATTGTTGCCATCTCTAATCTTGTATTCCTGCTGTACATCTTGAGATTCTTGACGAAACCCAAAGAAGGATCTCTAATGTGATCGATCCTAGTCCGGCATCTCGACTTCAGTCACTTTCTCGTTAGAAACACATTTATAAATCTACCATCCGCCCATACATTGAATATTGTTGCCATCTCTGATCTGGTGCTCCTGCTGTACATCTTGAGATTCTTGACGAAACCCAAAGAAGGATCTCTAATGTGATCGATCCTAGTCCAGCATCTCGACTTCAGTCACTTTCTCGTTAGAAACACATTTATAGATCTATCATTCGTCCGTGCATTGAATATTGTTGCCATCTCTGATCTGGTGCTCCTGCTGTACATCTTGAGATTCTTGACAAAACCCAAAGAAGGATCTCTTATGTGATGACACAATACTGATAGCAGACACGGAAAAGAAATTAAAAATATCTCCTACAGAAGGTAGCGACGGTGAGTGAGAAGAAGGGACTAAGTGTAAACTACAAGAAGACAGAATGCATGGTCATCAGCAAAAGGATGAGCTCGAAATGCGATTTGCAGGTCATGAACACTAAAATTAAGCAGACGCGGAAGTTTAAATACCTGAGAAGGGTGTTGTTAAGGACGGTAAGTGCGACACGGAGATCCATAGGCATTCCAAAAGCTGGGCAAAGTATTGCGAGACAGGAGGATTTTTTGGTAACAAAAAAGAATACTGAGCTGTTATGTGACATCTGTTCTTCTTTACGGCAGCGAATGTTGGACGATTTCCTCAAAGATGAAGAGGAGACTCGAGGCGATGGAGATGTGGTTCTACAGAAAGATGCTAAGGATATCATGAACCGAACGTGTAAGCAACGATGAAGTCTTAGAGAGGATGCAAACTAGGAGGAGGCTTATGCTTAACATTAGGAAGAGGCAGCTGAAGTTTCTGGGACACATAATGAGGAAGGAGGGCCTGGAGAATCTGATAATCACGGGTCGAATAGAGGGAAAGAGAGACAAGGGAAAACAATGCGTGACATACCTGACGGGCTTAAGCAAGTGGATGGTCTGGGGGAGGAAGCAGAGGAAAGGAACTTGTTGAGAGCTGCAAGGGATAGAGGCAGGTGGAGAGCCATGATCGCATACGTCCTGAAATGACATTGCATATAAAAAGAAAGAACCACTGGCATATTAGTGGCATTAAGGGTGAAATGCAACAGAGACGCAAACTTTTCAGACAATGAATGCTGAATGTTTCCCGTGTGGAAACAGTTAATATCACGATTACCATTATCATATACGAGGTCAGATGATAAAATATCGGAACTGGTGATATGTAAAGAAAACTACAACATATATTAATTCGGTATTTAATCTCCTTCGAAGTAGTTCCCCTCTGAAGCCACACACTTTCCCCAGCGTTGTTTCTATTGAAAGAAGCATACCTAGAACACTTGGGGGGGAGCAGCGTGCAGCTGCCTCGCCGTGTTCTCTTGGATTTCCACGGCGTCTTGAAATCTTGTTTCTTTCAAGTGAGATTCGATTTTTGAAGAGGAAAATGTCGCAAGGGGATATATCTCTGGAATATGGTAGTTGTCCGACCTGGGAAATTTTGTGCCTAGCCCAAAACTGCCGCACAAGTTGCCACTGATGGAATCACTGTGGTGTGGTTAGACGACCACACTCTACACACCTTTCTTCCAAGCACTGCTATAAATAACGGAATTGAACGAGAACGTTATAACTTAGTGTGTATTGCGCGATATAGTTCAAGGTTTATCCGTACCATACGGCTTCACTTTGCTTATTTAAGATTCGTTGCCATAGCAACAGTCCCAATACTTTTTGAACAGACCTCGTGTATGTATATATATATATATATGTGTGTGTATGTGTGTGTGTGTGTGTCGATGTGCTTTTCATTATTTTCTTTGATATCTGTATGTCCATGTCTATGTTTCCTTTATTCTTTCTTTCTCCCTGTTCACTATCTACTTCTTTGTGTTCTTTTTTATCTGCATTCATATTGCCTATTGCCTGTTCTTTTGCACGAGTTTGCCAAAAACAATTTTTCATTTCTTATTTTGCTTATATGTCTAACATGCAAAAACGTAGGAACACTCCTTTTGGTACTTCTGTGTCTGGACAGTTTCAAGATAAAGTTTGGGGTTATCTTTTGGTGAACTTTGCCGCAACAGCATTAAAAAAAAAACCAACAGACGGCTAATTAACACAGTCGGGCGACAGATAAAGAAACCGCTTATATTTGAACGGCAGAGAGGACCATAGAATGAGTTTGGGTTAACTGATTGGATTTCGTTCAGGAAAACATTGCCATGACCGTCAGATTCATACGTAGAATCTGACTAGCCAACCTTTCTCTCCCGACAGCTAAGGTTATTGCCTTCGTATATATTTCTGTTTTGAATTACGGTGTTCCTGGTTGACGCAGAGAATAAAACTAAGAGTCAAACTATTTCCTAAACATCAGGTTCCTATTTTCATTACGGCAAGATGACAGAAAATCTTCAAGCATTGTCCTTTGTTATTAGAACTGAAATGAAAGCGGTGACAGCACCTTACCTGAATCCATCATAGAAATTCAAGATTTAAAATTAATAAATACTAAACAATTTAAATACCTCAATGGATGGATCGTTTATAACAAATTTATTATAGAAGATAAGGAAATTGAACATAGTATAAAGGTAGTTTCACCCAGCACCGCAAGTTGCTACAAAACCGAAAACATTTACCTAAAAACTCGAGATCTATTTTATTTTTTTCTCTCCTCCACCAATAGGAGTAGATAGGTCCGCCTATCATCCGGTTCACACTCCCCCTCGGTCTTTTGAACAGTAGCAGAGGTTTATCCTTTGTTTCCTGTTTTGGATTGGGTTTCTAGTTCCTTTTAAATTCTGCTTCAGCTCTGTATTCCTAGCGTCTACGCTTGGATTATGAAAATTTATACACTAATTATTCATTTCATTTTATTTTTATTTTTCTCTCTTCCACCAATAGGAGTAGATAGATTCGCCTATCGTTCTGTTCACACTCCTCCTCAGTCTTTTGAACAGGAGTAGAGGTCTATCACTTGTTTACTGTTTAGGATTGGATTTCCTGTTCCTTCTAAATTCTGCTTCGTTTCTATACACCTGACGCTTGTTCTTTGCTACACTAATATAAATCCATACTGCCAGCTCGAATGGCTTTTAGGCCTTGTATTGGGTGAACGTTTAAAAAAAAAGTTTCACAAGCCTCAACAGATCAAGACTTTCATTTGAATGTCAGTGAATTTCTTCTACCGCTTACGTACATTCAAGCAAATGTATAACTGCAATGGTAATATTAACCGGTTCCTTATCGGGAAACATTCTGCATTCATTTCAGAGGAGTCAGATAAAATCTTTCTCTTAAAATAATTATTCTAGAAAATAGGTCTCTCAAATACCGTGATATTTTTATCGCTTTTTCCAGTATTGATGGGGGTTTCCTTCCTAACCTTTTGTTTAAAATAGTGGGGAACGTCTACTTCTTGCTCATGTCATTAGTTTCTCTTCGATTTATATGCACCTTATTTTTTCTACTGTTGAATGTCCTCATGTTATGTGGTTTCTGTTATTAGGCACAGTTCTTTGTTTTTGGTTTTGTTTTTGTCCCGCCATGTATATTATTAATATTAATATTATTATTATTACCGGTTTCATCTTCCACATCTTCTCCCAAATTAATGCAGTCTCACAACTATGGTATTCATCATATGAATATCACGACTGTTGCGATGGAGATTATATTTGCAATAAAATTATTTAGCGCTGATAACAATGTCGGCCATTATCATATTTGCGTACATTGGAATGCAAAATATACAAATGCTATAGAAAAAACTATATTTGTTGGCATTTTCAAACAGTGATGTTAATGTCAATGTTATGTCAACTGCTTCGACTATAATTTCAACACCATTTTTTGGCAGTAGCTGCAATTCATATTTGAAACCAACTCTCGATATGTGCAACGGCTGACTAACCAAGTACTCCTGGCTTTTACAAATGCATCATTGTTTACTGGGTTGACTATATAGCGTTATCGTTATGGTTATTAGTGATGTGTGTGTTAAACCTGTAGACTACCCACGGTGTAAAGGATCACAGCTTCTCCCCGCCAGGATTAAATCCTAAATAATAATAATAATAGAAAACATTTTTAACAACATTTACCTTTAATTTTATCTTATTTATCGATTTCTATTATTATAATTTAATGTAATAATAATTCTTGAAGTGATACATATGATAATGAACTGTTTACTCTGACATCCAGTTTATATATATATATATATATATATATATATATATATATATATATATATGTGTGTGTGTGTGTGTGTGTGTGTGTCATTCACAGACAGTACTGTTTCGCTGTATCACAGCTCCTCAGTGCGACTAGACATCTGAATGCCACAAGCCAGGATTGAAACACAACTGATTAGGTGTCAGCCAGATCTATCTTCACTCGGTAGAGTTACACAACTAAATCTAGCGTATTGTTTTTACAAATGTAAACAAATGCCCATCAGCCAAAGTGCTCCATTCATTTTACTGAAGAGCTTTGCATTAGTGCAGGTGGCTCTTGTATATATATATATATATATATATATATATATATATATATATATATATATATATAATAGATAGGTTGGTTAATAAAACAAGGACAAAAGAAAGGGCACCAATGTTTTAGCGGTTGTCCTGGTGGCTGGTGTGTATTCTGTTGTAGATCGTATTATTAGTAAAAATCCTATTTATGTCTGATTCCTCGCTGTGTGAAACTTTTTATGAAAAATTGATTCAAAAATTTGGATCGGGGTGAACGTGTTAGGCTGTTTTGTCTTTATCGATATTGATAGTAGGAGAGTGAGATATTGAACTCATATATATATATATATATATATATATATATATATGTGTGTGTGTGTGTGTCTGTGTCTGTGTCTGTGTCTGTGTGTCTGTGTTTATACATGTATACATTGGATGGAACTGGCCTGCCCATCTAAGACAAGGAAAACTCTAACTTTAAACTTTTGTAGCCTTGCAGCCATACCCAATCATGGGAAAGGTTTCGGGAGTAAACCCAGAGGACAAATCCGAAGCCGTGGTCCCTAAGACAGTCCTATGTTATGTTCACCTTCGTTCTGGTAAGGCCAGCGGTACTGTCACTCAGAAGTGGGCCTGTACAGTCATAACAGATGCTGCACCGCCACCAGCAGCTGAGTCATAATGTTCTGGGTGCAGATCTATTGTCTCTTGAGACTTCGGATGCCACACATTATATATACAACTAAACAATTAACTATATAATAATGACGATAACAATGACAGGAATAATAATAATAAATTCATAAATAAAACTCCTCGTGGCCTAGAAATATCGAGGTGACATCCAGTGTGGAATAGCTATGTCTCATGGGCAAGACGAGCTATTTAGTTTTTGACGACAGTCGTCCTAGAGGTGGTATCATGAATAAAATTACCCCTGGGCGGTTGAAGATAAAATGCAAAAAATACAAATCTCAATGTTTGCAAACAAAAACTTATACCGGCTCGGTCATCAACCGAGTAAATAAAGGCCGATTCTTTCAGAGAGGAACCAGTCTGAGGTCGAAAAATCTGTGACTGGAACAAATTCTTCCGCCAACAATGAGTCACTTGGTCGCCAAAACCGGATTAAATCCAACATTGGACCTGGTGACATAATGCTAAATCAATTAATAAAAGAAAGCGAACGAAATGAAATCGTAAAGAGTGTAAATAAAGTCATAGGATATTCACTGCATTCAAAAATCCATAAAAGAACATCACGGATTAGACATACCAAATATTGAGATATATGGTAAGAACTAAAATTACCTTATTTCGACCCAAATACGATTGCCAATATCCGAAACATGAGACAAGGTACGATGGGACATAACCCAAACAAAAATGAGGCAAGAGTGAAAATAGATAATATGTCAGATGATGAGATACAAATTAAAATAAATGAGATACGAAATAATCATCTCTCAGGAAATCAAAAGAAAGAATCCAGCTGGGATATAAACAATTGCACTAATCTAAATTTTGTCACAGAATTTCTTGAAAACAACAGAATTGAAATCACTGAAACGAAAAACCACATCAGTCAAATAATCAGCAAACTCTCACACTAATGTCAGAAAAAGACCGGTTCCCAAAAATCCATATGGCAAAGTCCAATAAACATGTTGTGCAAACATATAACGCTGCATTGGGGTTGTAGAATACCTACGGACAATAATGGGTATGTCCACAGTAACATAAATACAGTAATTAATACTGTATGTTGGTCTGCAGTTGAAGATTCGTCACCAGCTTTGCTGGTCAAACTCTCTGCCTCCGGACAGAGAGGATCTCCAGACGAAGCTTTGTCGAAAGGCAGAGTCTCGTCTCGAGAAACAGCTACCCGACCCCGTTTTATACGGGATCTACGTGGAATTTTTGGCCGAGCCCACGGGCTCGGATACCCCACATTAAATTCGGCCTTATGCCACATCCGGCCGCGTGAGGCGATTTGTTGATATCCTGCAGTTGGAGATTAATTGAGGAATTCACTTGACTCACTTCTAGCAGTTGACTACTTCTACGCACCGCTGGCGAATCTTATATGTGTTGATCTTGTCTTAAGTATTATCGTTTATTACCAACCTTCGTATGATTATTCTATTCAGTAACCTTCCCTAGTTTGCAGCAACTGCAAACATTGTTAACGGACAGATCACTAGAAAACATCACAGAAGTAAACAATGTCATATATGCAACAGCTTTGGCAGCTACTGAAGAACTTAATACGAAGACAAATCAAAGGATAAACAATAGACAAAAAGAGCTCCATTGGAAGGCAAAATTAAAGCGAGGAAATCAGATGTGAGTTAGCGGTACTAGATGATATTTCAAGAAATTCAAATCTTTCAACACGGAAAAGCAAGAAGATCAAGCAGAAATATAAAATTAAAGCAGTAAATGACTTTTCAAAAATCAAGGAAATACTTAAACAGAAACTGTGATTAAAGGCACAGAGAACAAGACGATATGAAAAGGTTCTGTCGACGAAATAAGATATTAACACCAAGAAGTTTTACAGGTAAACTGGAAAAGCAGTTATCGAAGTCAAAAAGCCACCGTCTATTGAAGAAGGGCAAAAATTTGGGGAGAATATTTGGAACAACCTAAAAGAATATAGAATAAGAAAAAATGAAGAATAAACCCGTGTAAGAATGAAAAAATATAACCAAGAATAATGTTAGGCAAAATCTCAAAAATGGAAATCCCCAGGAAATGACAAGGTACCCAACTTTTGGTTCTATCATCTGTCATCAATCCATAAAACTCTTGCACAAACTACATCAATGCTAATTAATAACCCCAATGACATTCCAGAATGTTTCATTGAAGGTATTACATATCTCCGACCAAAAATGGATGAAACAGATGACCCAAAAAATTATAGACCAATAATATGTCTGTTCGCCACATAAATTGATCACGTCTGTCCTGACGAAATATACTTACTCTTTTCTATATGAAAACAACATTCTTCGCCTGGAACAGAAGTGACGTCGAAGAGGTTCATATGGTTGCAAAGGTCAACTGCTAATAAATAAAATGATCTTGGAAAAAAGGTAGATATTTCAGCACAGCTTGAATAGATTACCATAAAGCCTTTGATAGTGTTATGGGACATTACCTATAACGACAGTGAACTCTTCCTGACACTATAAATACTGCGCCTCTCAAGAGAGGAGACGGAATCGAGTCGAGCCAATAATAGTTCACTCCAAACCAGACTCACAGTCATACTAACACCTACAACATCTTGTATTATTATTCTGTTTAATATATCTTTGTTATTTCTACTCTTGTGTTCGTGTTGTTCTTCCTTGGTCCTAACCTTGGACCATAACAGTGGCGACGAGGATATTTGGACAATAACAGTGGCGACGAGGATATTTGACCATAACAGATAGTGTGCCACACTCTTGGATCCTTAAGGCTTTGAAAATGTACAAAGTTTCCTCGATAACAGACAATTTCCTTAAATTGTAATATGGAAAACCACATTATACCTAAATCCCGCCAAAGGTATTGCCACTTCCAATTGCTTGAATATCCGACGAGGAATCTTTCAAGGAGATTCCCTGTCGCTCCTTCTGTTCTGTCTGTCCTTAATCCCCCTTTCGCATGAACTAAACAGTAATAACTATGGATACAAAGTAAAAAAAAGTGTTTAATCACCTATTCTACAAAGATGATATTAAACTCTTTGCCAAAAAACGACAATGTGTTGAAGGGTATCATCAATACGGAAAAATGTTTTAGTGATGACATCGGTATGGATTTCGGATTAGATGAATGAGCAAATATAAGATTCAAGAAAGGGAGAATTACAGAAACATACTCAATAGATCGAGATTTTGCCACAAAGATTAAGGAATTGGAACAAGAAAAAATCTCTGAGTACCTAGGAGACAGCGAAGAAGATGGGATACAACATACCCAAATGAAAGAGAAAGTAAGAAACAAATACTACAGGCATGTGCGTTAGGTGTTAAATACTGAGTTTAATTCACAAAACATAATATCAGGCATAAATACTTTGTCCCTGTGGTGCAGTAGAGTTTCAACATTCTTAACCATAATTAACATTAAACAAATGAAAGTCGAAGCGATAAAGCTTCTCACTTGCCACTGCATACATCATCTTAAGGCTAATGTTGATCGTCTGTATGTGCCCAGATCCGAAGGAGGCAGAGGACTAGTCAACTAGAACTGTCACACAGAACCACAACAAACGGTCTTCAAAGATACCTGAAAACTAAAGACTGGGTGAGAATCTGTGTCAAAGAACATGAAAGAAATAAGAAAATCTGCTCAGTAATAAAGGAAGCCAACAAATTCAAAAGAAAATTTCAGGTGAGTGAAAAATTACAAATAAACCACAATACATCTACTGTAGCGGTAAAGAACCTGAAAAGGAAAGCAAAAGCAATTGCAATCGACCAGATACAGAAACGATGGCAAGATAAATGTCTTCACGGTCAATATCCAGCCCGAACTAAACAAACTGATGTAGACAAACCCTGACCCATCAGTGGCTACATAGTGCACGGTTAAAAGCTGAAACTGAAGGTTTTATTCTTACTGCACAGGACCAATGCTTACTAACTAGGAATTACAAAGCTCACATACTGAAAAATTCTGTGATAAATTTCCAGAAACAAATGACCATCTTGTATCAGGTTGCGCGGTATTGGTACCTACTGAATACAGAACCCGGCATGATAGTGCCAATACCTACATTGGAAAATCTTTAGCTTTTACGGAAAGAAAACAGCAAGAAATTGGTATGAACACCACCCGGACCGGTTATAGAGATAGGTCCTGTAACAATTTTATGTGACTTTACAATACGCACGAACAGAACAATCAAAGATAACCGCTCAGACATTGTGTCAGAGATCGTAAAGATAAAATGTACCTTCTTATTGACATGGAAGTCCCTGTAGATTGCAATGTATCTTAAAAAAAAACTATCAAAATACAAGGATCTTGAAATCGAAATCTCAAAAATGTGACATTGTGAGGACATCAATAATTCCAGTTGTAGTTGGAGCCCTCAGATTGATTGGAAAAGGGTCCGATAGACGCATTGAAGGGATTCCTGGTAGCCCATGCCTTAAAGAAATATAAAAAATGAACTCAAAAATACAGCCTACACCTTAAGAAGGGCTTTATCTATGTAAAAAAGTTGTGATCATAGGTGTTTTTTTCTTCCTCAAAATTGCTCAGTGGAAAATATCATAATGCCTTTTCTGTCCTTAGATCTCTGGTTGGGATGCGGAAAGAAATGAGAATATACCAGAAATTTAAAGGAAATAATAATAATAATAATAATAATAATAATAATAATAATAATAATAATAATTGCTGGTTTCCTATAATAATAATACACATACTTCTATATTTGGTCAGGAATGTCTTTTGCAGCAAAAGAAGTCGAATCTTTGATTTCCTCTCAAAATACAAAAAACTGGTTTGTTCTTCTTTCATAAATAATGAAAATAATTTAGAAAATTCAAAAATTTATTGAGATCATCCCAGCGCATACTTAAACTTTTGACTGAAATCATAGCAAACTAAAAGTATGTATCGTCTTTACGTTTGCCTTTCTTTCTTTCCTTCTTTCTTTCTTTCTTTCTATGAAAAAGGAAAAAGAAATAATTTAAATAAGAAAGAAAGAAGTGTCACTGATAGAAGCGAAAGTATAATGAAAGAACAGTGAGAAAATAGAGACAGAATGAGTGATAGAAGAACAGAAAAATAAAAAAGAAGCAATTGAAGAAAAAAAGAAATTAAGGTTTAGACAAAAGAACAACGTCTGAGACAGCAGGGAAAGGATAATGAATAAACAGAGACCAAAAAAAAAGAGACAGAATTAAAGAGAGCGAAGAAGAGACAGAAAAAGAAAGAAAAAAGAAAGAGAGACAAAAAAGAGACAGAAAAAAAGAGAGAGAAGAAACGGAGAAAAGTAAGAAAAAAGAATGAGAGAGAAAAGAAGAGACAGAAAAGAAAGAAAAAAGAAAAGAGACAAAAAAGAGAGAGAAGAAGAAACAGAAAAAAGAAAGTAAGATAGATGGGAAAGGATAAAGAAAAACACAGGTAAAAAAAGCAGAGAGAGAATGCGTAAGAGAGAGGGGGGATAGAAGAAACAGAAAAAGATTTTAAAAGAAACGGCTAAAAGCCTTAAGCCAAAATACCCAGCTGCTAAATATTTCATATAAATATTTCTTTAATGATTAAATTGAATCAGCAATTTCTAATTTGAAAAAAGTACATATTTGTTGTTTACTAAACTTAGACAAATGCGAGTACATAACTAAATCAAGTTAAGCACAAAGCTACAGTAATTGAGCCATAGGGAAGCTTGAAGTCACTTCACAAGGCAGTTGGTTCGCGAAATTAGCTAAGACAATGTTTATCTAGTCAACTTACACCTACACTTTTGGGGTATATTTTTGCCTCACAACATTTAGCCGCACAGTACTAACTTAGGTGCCTACCACCCTAATTGCACCAATGGCTAGCGTTCGACCCATATAAAAGTCAGGTTTTCTGACACTTTTTAAGTAGGAAATTTCTCAAAGGTTTTCTCTGAAAATTGGAATAATCTTCTTTTTCCTATTCGTTGACTAAAACAGTGTATCTACTGTCCCTCTTTCTCATCCTCCACTTAACTTCTTCTTCTTCTTCTTCTTCTTCTTCATCATCATCTTCTTCTTCTTCTTCTTCTTCTTCTTCTTCTTCTTTCTCAACCTACTTATTAATTCTTCTTCTTACTTCTTTTTCTCTCCCATTCTTCTTTTTTAGTTTTCCTCTCTTTTTTTCCTTTTCTTCATTAGTTGTCCCCTGTCGTCCTCCCCATCCTCCTCCTCTTTTCTCATCTTCCTCTTTAGTTTGCATTCTTTTTTTCTTCTTCTTTAGCTCCTCCTCTTCTCTCTCATTTTTATTAGTTTCTGCTTTTCTTCTCTCTGATTCTCCTCTTTAGTTTTCCTTGTTCTGCTCATCCTACGAATCTTCTCCTCCCCTCTGTAGCTTTCTTTCTTCTTCTCCTCCTCTTTTTCCTCCTCTTTAGTTCCTATTTCTCCTCCTCCTTTTGAATTCTTCTTCTTCTTCTTCTTCTTCTTCTTCTTCTTCTTCTTCTTCTTCTTCTTCTTCTTCTTCTTCTTCTTCTCTACTCCTTTCTTCTCCCCCTCTTTCTTCTCGCCCTCAGTTCGTACTTTTTCTCATGCCCGCTAGTTAATCATCATCTTCTTCTTAGGTCATTTTTTCTTTCTTTCTCTCTTCTTCTTTCGCCTCCATTCCTCCTTCTAATATTAACGTTCGACGTAAATCTGTCGGCGTCCGTCTGCCTTTTTAAGTCTAAAAAATATAATAATTAATTAAATAAAATACATTTCAAGTTTTCAACAGCAGTCCTTTGACGTAGAATCGCGCATTCCTTTTCCTCGGCCCGTGAACTTCCCCAGGCCCGCGGCTTTGGGAAATTAAACTCGGCTGCCCTTGTCTTCAGGTCGTTTGCCACTTCAAGAAGCAGTGACGCATTTTTGCTTGCAGAAATATTTCACTCAATCAGGAATTTAAGAAGAGCTAACGGAATAAATTTTCACGATGGTTTCTTTACTTTTTTTGCCTTATCTCTGAATCGGCGTTAATTTTTGGAACTGAAATTATTTTTAGTTTAAGAAGGCAGTTGTAGTTAGATTGAAATTAAAATAGGAGCCACATTTACTGCCAAACTCGACCAGTGACAGGATCTTTGGTGGGGTGGGAGTCAAGAAATTAGTAACAGAACAGACAGTAGATTGGCGATTCATACCATTTTATTTCATGTAATCTTCGCAATAGAAATCGCACATGAACACTGTATCTGTAAGTCTGTATATAGCTGCATATAAATATGTATGTGCATGTGTGTGTGCCCGCGCGCGTGTGTCTGTTCAGTTTCTATCGGTCCTTTCAAAATCCGTGCTATCTATCTATCTATCTATCTATCTATCTATCTATCTATCTATCTATCTATCTATCTATCTGATTCACTCTGTTCATATCTATCCAGTTATGTTTCAGCATGTTCATTATCTATCTATCTATCTATCTATCTATCTATCTAATTCACACTGTTCATATCTATCCAGCTGTCTGTTTCAGCATGATCATTATCTACCCCTCTAGCGAGTAATGGCGATTTAAGAATTCACACTTTGGTCAAAACTCACTGATAAAGGAAACCTTGCCTGTCTGCAAATGGGCGACTCCCCCCATTTTTTAATGTATGTTTTCGTTTTTAATTTTATCTTTTTTTGTTTCTCTTGATTATCTGCATTGTCTTCCTGCCATTTAGCTTGAACGCGTTTTCTTTGTTTATGTTTGTGTATATATACTAAAACTTAGGTGATCGGATCCCAGCCGTTTTCCTAAAGAAATGTGTTCCCAGTTCTCTCCAAACTCTACAATTATTGCTTCGCTGCTTCCTGTTTTCTTCATCAACGATCTTCCTATATACATATGTGGGGTGGGGGGGTTAAGACCAAATGCAGATCAAATATGGATAGGAATCTGACAGGATGATAAAATAAACAAACAAATAGGAAATACTTATCAATCTAAAATATTAAAGCTTCGTCAGAGATTGAGAGAAAACAGACAATAAAAATACCAAAGTTCTGTCCTTTAATAAAAGTGAAACATTTTAAATTGTTAAACGTTACATTTAAAAATTTTTAAAAATCAAAGAGAGTGTTAAAGGGAGATAACCGCAGATTCGAAGTCAGAACATCATCATTGATAACTCTCTCTTCCAATTTGCGGAGCCTAGTTACTATATTACGACTTGACATAATGCAAAAAATATCACAATAAAATCGGTCAATAACCATTTATAATTATTTATACTTAGCTATTTTTTTTTTGAGGATTGGCGCGATTGCGTCGCGATTAAGGAACGAGCCTCGCGAAACGGAGTGGCTCTTGCAGCGTGTCTCACTGGCGACGGTTCGAGGTAATGCTTTCTCCATCATAGGGGCTGGCAGAGGATAGAAAAAAAAATTGTTTATAGTTACGTTGTTCTGGAATTGTCATCATTGGTCGACTGAACTTGCTTTGTTTCAATGACTTTTGTTTTGTTATCTTTATATAGTAATATATATTTATATTTTTACGTAATAAATTATTCGGTTCATAAAAATTATTTATACTGAAACTCAAACATGCGCTTACAAGTAATCCATAATAATATTTTAAATTTTGAAATCATATTTATTTTTGACATATTAAATTTTTGAAACTGTTTCTAAATCTTTGATTGATTTTCAATAATTCCGCTCCACCTGCTATCCTCTTCCACCGCACATTTGAGACGCGCCACACCTGAGGCGCGCCGCACCATTTGGGAAACACTGCCTTACCATAACGAAAACCAAAATGGGTCGTGAGGAGATGGATTTCCTAGAATAAGAGCCTACTTAATATAATGTTTATTAATACTTTCACCACGATAAATCCAACTGAGATACCTCTGTATGGATAAGGACTTTGACGGCTGCCTTTGTGTTTCCATAACGTTTTAATGCGTGATAAACCCCACGTTTGGGGGATGCATATAGAACTTGCATATTCGTATCATTGCTGAAGATTCCTAAAGAATGGTTAGTTAATTGTACCGCTGCAGAATACAATTTAACCCCCATCTATACAAAAGTCAGATCAAACCAAGAATGCACTATAAATTATATATCTGGGCTGGTGCAATCCAGTCCTCACTTTCAAGCAATGACGGAGTCCAAAAGAGATTGCGGGTCTTTCTGGACGATGAATTATTTTCCACCCCTGAGCAGAGGCCTTGCTGTACGATGTAGTTTATTGTCTTACCCAGGACGCAGGTGTAGTTTATCGTCATACCCAGGACGGACTTGCAAAAGAAAATTACTTACACGATGTTCTTGAGAGTGCAATTATCATTTCCTGCCAAAATGTTAACTTGCGCACTGGATTTTTTTCAAATATATCCATTCTTTAAGAAAATATTTATTTCTCGAACCAACATACATGAACATAAAAATTCTAATAAATTAGTGGAAAGCTGTTAATTCAATTTTTTTAAATATTTAAAATAAATAAATTAATTCACAGATAACTAAAAAAATAACTATATATATAGAAAAAATAAATATATATAGGAATAAAAAATAATTACATTAAAATTGCATAAATAAAATTCAGAGGCAACAAAATTTACTCACTCACATTTATTAGGCATTTATTAGGCAATGAATTATAACATTTAGCGTCTTCCTTAGTTTACATTTCCTTACAGAGCA
>OZ038488.1:69029841-69057341 GCA_964036315.1 Acanthosepion esculentum
GTGTACTCAATGAAAGTAACAGATGCAACACACTTGATTGAACGAATAAAGAGTGAATGTGCTAAAATCGATGGCAATATGAAGTTATTGCATCGAGTTCACGTGAATCTTGCAAAGAGCCCCAATGTTTGCATCACAAATGATGGAAATCATATTGAAGAGGTTATTTGTTAATATTCCAATTCAATAAACTGTTATTGAAAATTTCTTAAAAATATCCATTTTTACCCATGTCTTCAGACTTTAGAGACACCCTGTACAGTGAGCATTCCACATAATAGGGGAAGGCAGAGAGCCACTTACCTGACGAGCTTGTGTGAAGGAATGGCGGAACGTTGGTATGCGCCTTAGCAAATGGAGAAAACAGCTAAGAGATACACGAGATAGAAAGTTGTGGAGAGCCATGATTGCCTCTGTACTGAAGAGACGCGGCACATAGAAGAAAATCCAGGCAAATTACTACAGGGTGTCCCTAAAATCTGGACACACAGGAAATCTCATTAGCTATATTTTTTACCACCACATGGTTTTGTCGAAAGAAGAAAGAATTGACTTCTTTTTCTGGGGTATGCTATGGGAGGTGTACTTTATGAAAATCACAAATGAAACACACTTGATTGAACGAATAAAGAGCGAATGAGCTAAAATCGATGGCAATGTGGATTTATTGCATCGAATTCACGTGAATCTTGCAAAGTGCATCAACCCTTGCATCACAAATGATGGAAATCATATTGAAGAGGTTATTTGTTAATATTCTAATTCAATAAACTGTTATTGAAAATTTCTTGAAAATATGCATTTTTACCCGTGTCTTCAGACTTTAGAGACACCCTGTACAGTGAGCATTTCACATAAAAAAAATTACCAAATATCAAGGTAGGGATTTACTGATTCGCCTTCCAATAAGACATTGAACCCAAGCAATATAATGCACATTATCAAATAGAGTATTACGAGACAGGAGGATTTCGTTGGTAACAAAGAAAAGAGTACTGAACTGCTACGTGGTATCTGTCCTCCTATACGGCAGCGAATGTTGGATGGTCTCCTCAAAGATGAAGAAGAGACTTGAGGCAACGGGGGCATGTTTCTACAAGAGGATGCTAAGGATACCATGGACCGAACTTGTTTTGGAGAGGATGCAAATAAGACGGAAGCATATACTTGCAGATGAAATTTCTAGGACACGTGATGAGAAAGGATGGCTTGGAGAATCTGTAATCACAGGGCGAACAGAGGGAAAAATAGACAAGGGAATTCAACGTGTGACATACCTAGTGGGCAAGTGGATGACATAACAGGGTCTGGGAGAGGATAAGTGACAACAACAAGGGACAACACTTATTGAGATCTACAAGGGATAAGGGGAAGTGGAGAACCATGATCGCCTACGTCCTGAAGGGACACGGCGCATAAAAGAAGAGCTAATCCGAAGAGAGGCCTAAGGAAAGCAAAAATCATATGCAAGTAAAACAATAGAAAGTCATTTCAATAAAAACGGCCTACGACGCGTATGGCAGAGTATCCAACATATCAACACTAACAGTAAAACTAGGAACTGTGAAATTATAGACTGCAACGCCTCGCTGGTAGAGGAACTTAATTATTTCTTTGCTCGTTTTGAGGTGTAACCAACAGAGCCAGCCAGACAACAACCCCCACCAATCGTAAATGAAAGTTTCACTGTTCATGAGCATGATGTGGGGCGTGTGTTCGGAGGTATGAAACCGAAGAAAGCCGCTGGGCCTGACGGAGTGACAAGAAAGATACTGTATGTGCCAACCAACTCTGTGGGATCTTACGAAAATATTTAACCTGTCTTTGCCGAAAACTGGAATAGCTTCCCGCCTGAAATCTGCCACTATCGAGTTATGCGTCGGTTAATTTTAACTAAATAAAGCCCCAACACAAACTGCATACACCCGATGTTTAAAAAAGTAGACGGAAAGACGTAGGACGACAATAACCCACGGAATTTCTTTTCGCCTAAAAACATCCAACATAAAAATCGTAGCCCTCAGCTTCAGACTAATATCTGCTACCGGAGTCAGAATGGATAACGAATACTTTAAACGGTTGAGTATCGGAGAAGTCAATACTTCTCCGCCAACAAAACAAGGAAGTCATAATCTGTTTCGATTTGAGGTCATGTATTAACATGTTCTCTCATCTTCAGTAACATTGTTTACTGATTCCACAATATTTTGCTAGCCTTCTCTCTCCTCTGTGATATTTCGAATTTGTTGCAGATCTTCCTTGATTTTAAACTTCTCCAAAGGAACAGTGGGATCGTTCTGCTCTGTTTTTTTAGTGTCTCGGTTCAGCGTTATAACTATGGTGGTTCTTGGATGACCTCTGAAATTTTTGAAGTCAGTCTTTTCAAAGTAAGACTCCAGGGCTTTGTTAGCTGGGCATTCTGGGTCCATTTGCAAAATATGTCCAAGAAGTTTCCATCTTGTTTTCAAAATGAACAAAGACAAATGAGATTCTTGACGTCTGCTGTACAAGCTCTTGTTGGAGATATTATGAGGGTACTTATTCCCTCTCAGAATTCGCAGTTGTCGTCTGTAGAAACTGTCTAGCCCCTTCTCTTCTTTCTTTGTAAGGCCCTAAGTTCCACAGTTGTAGGTGTTATACAGCTTTAATCTTAACTTCTCGGATATTCGGTCTCCTCTTCTCCATAGTTTATCAAGCTTTTCCATCCTGACAATTGCTGTTTCCGTCTCATGATGTTTTTAGAATCTCCAATCAGATTATGTTCCCGGCATTCTCTTTTGTTATGAACCATGTCGAGATTCCTAACCTCCCCTAGTGTGTTTGTGTCCCCTATTTTTCATCCAGACTGGGACAGCCTTTGATTTTCCCGTTTCCGTCATTTATTTTTACCCTTCCCATTTCATTAGTGAGTGTGCTTCTTGATTTTGTTTATCGACAGACTACAGTGGCCACTCATATTATTTTAAGCGATGGACGGGTCCTACTAAACATTGTTTTGTTTAAGTTTTAGATTTGTCTTTCATCCTCCCCCACCCCCATCATTTAATAAATCATAAAATTTTCATATAAATGGATTTTATGGACAATGAAATGAAATTTTTACTTCATGGGATGTTCTGTAGGTCCCCTGCGAATATGCGGTATTATGGTATATGCAAGACTGAGTGGTGATGGATGAATCCTTGTGGTGAATGGGAAAATTATAATGAATAAATGGATTGTGATTCTGATTAACTAGGACTAGGATAGCTAATGAAGACCAGCCTCTCTTCATCCCCCCACCTGCCTTGTGCCACAATTTTGTATTTCTTACGAAATAAACAATCTTTCTCATTGGCATGATGCGGCTTCCCTCTGACTTTTCTACATATATGTTCATGGCAATTGTTATGATGAACTTTTTTCCTTGGTTGCTTGACTAGAAACTAGAAACGCTTAAGAATTCAAATCAAGGGAAAAAAACGAGTTGATGACGTTTATAAAGAGCATACGCTTTTAGCTAGGTCCATGCCTTATTTGTATAAATGCAATTTTCATATAAACGAACTTTATGGACAATGAAATGAGATTTTTACTTCATGGAATGTTCTGTAGGGCCCCTGCGAATATGCGATATTATGGTATATGCAAGACTGAATGGTGATGGATGAGTTCTTGTGGTGAATGGGCAAATTATAATGAATGAATGGGTTGTGATTCTGATTAACTAGGACTAGGATAGCTAATGAAGACCAGTCTCTCTCCATTTCCCCCTCTGCCTTGTACCACAATTTTGTATTTTTACAAAATAAATAAACTCAAAGAAAGCGATGTCGTATTTTGAAAGGGAAGTATTGATTATTTTAATTATCCATTTATTCATATATTTTTCTTTGTTTGTTATATTATAAATTTTAAAATATTATTATGCAGTTATAATCCTTTATTATTAAAATACATATTTGTTTAATTTTTAAGCTGGGTCGAGGTATGCATCGATGGTTTTATTTTAAAATAAGTCTTATTTAGGAAGTTTACTTTAAGAATGTCTATTGTCACTTGGAATTATTATATTAAGACGACAGGAGACAGTATGCAAACCAAACTCATCAATAGAAGCTCCACATCTGCATCTGTGACGCTCACATAATTTGAGCCCAAGACGTATCGCGACTCCGACCCGAGTGCACGCATCATTTAGAAGGGTACCAATAGATGAGGTGGGCACTGCGTTGAGCCAGGCGCCACTAGTCGGTTGTGAAGCAGATAGTAGACAGGCGAGTCGGTGCTGACCCAGAGCCTCAAATTAGTAAAATTGACCTCGTAGCTAATCAGAAGAGGTCTGGATGCAGCTGCGTTCCCCTCCCAAATTGAACCCGTAGGCCCCGACCGTGTTAATGGAAAGCAGACGGATGAAATTACCATTTTCCTTTTCAAAGGGGGGACGTCGTTGATTTGGGATGCCACCTGTGCAGATACATTTTCGACCGGTAATTTGATCAGGCCCGCGTTTGAGCCAAGGTCTTTCGCTCGGGACGCGGAGATAAAAAAAAATAGTTAAATATTCCTCCCTTGCGGATAGATTTATTTTTACTCCAGTGGCAGTGGAGACTTCAGGGGTTATTGGCCCTCGTTCGATAGCATTCCTTCGGAGGGTTGGCGGGATTGCGTCTCGATTAAGGGACGAGCCTCATGAAACGGAGTGGCTCTTGCAGCGTGTCTCACTTGCAATGGTGCGTGGAAATTCTCCATGATTGCGGTTGGCAAAAAAAAAAAGACATAGATACTTTGTTCAAATAAAAACTTTGAATTTTTTTTAATATTAAGAATATGGAATACATTATATCTGTTAAATTCCATATACACAGGCATGAATAATTCTGTTCTTTTTATATTTAAACGTAATATTTCACTCTTTTATGAAAGAGAATGTCATTTTCGAAATTGTAGGAAAAGCATTTCGAATCGTTATGTTTTTACAGTCAGTTATGTGCTATGCGTGATACAGGCTTAGGCGATCATATATCTTTCGATACATGACTGATTTTTCCTGCACTAGGTTGCCATTTCTTTCTGCAGTAGACCAGTTGCCATCCAAGGCAACTGGTCTACCGCAGAAAGAAGAAGGGTATTAGCATGTAAAAAGAAGGGTATTAGCACGTAAGTGAATGTAATGGATTTGGCTGAAATTCGAACTCGGCTCTCCAGTTCCTCATGGAAACACGACGGAGTAATGGATAGCGGCTCGGATTGAGAAATCAGAGATTCGAATTCCAGTCGAATCCATTACATTCACTTACGTGCTACTACCCTTGAGAAAGGTATGAATCCTCTTCTTCTCCCCTCAGCTATGGGTAAATAGCAGGACATACCGGGTTCTATAGCCTTGGATGGCAAATGGACTACCGCAGAAAGAAATGGCAACATACTGCGAGAAAAATATGCCTCGTCAGTCATGTCGAAAGATACATGATCACCTAAGCGTGTATCACGCATGGTACATAACTGAACTGATGTTTGTTTTGTTTGTCTTTGACTATTGATTCTATATCGTCGACTTCTTTCCCTATCGTTTATCATTCAGACATTTTTAGTATTTGCGATAGTTTTGTTCTTTGTTTATTTAATGATTGTAACTTAACATTTTATTATAGACGAAATTTGTAGGGAAACCGTTTATAAATAAACGAGTGGACAAATCCATTATTTTATTGAGCTATTGAGCAACGGAAAAATTGCAAGTTTGAATACCGGCAATATCAGTAACATTAGAATGCTTAAACCATTTGACCTGATGGGCATTAAAATCACCAAATACATAAATGTTCGCAGATGAATGTATAGAGCGAAAAAGAAATAGCTAAGTCTGTGCAATAACAGAAGTCGAAAGCACAAGAAAGAATCATCTGCCTTGAAATTGGGAGATTTTCCCGAATATAAACACCAAGACCATGCATAGATATCCTAAAATCTTTTAGAATCTTGTAAAATATTGTAGTTGTTGTTATAAAATAAATAGATAATAAGTACATAAAAACTAAGAAGAAAAGCAACAACAACAAGATTAATTCCCTTTTGTTTAACATGCCAAAAACTTACGTCACATAGCGCCCTCTTATAATTTACCTCCGGCAGTAATATTTTGGAATATTTAAAGAGTTCTTTAAATAAAAATAAAAAACTGGAATGCTTAATATTTTTCTTCACCTTATTTTGGTGCATAAATGCAAGTTACTAAATAAAATTTCTGCATTTCCTTAACAAAATTCCTCGAGAAATGAAATACGTTGATATAAAATCTTCCCTCTTGTCGTTTCTTTTATTAATAATGTTTCCGCATATTGTTTTATTTTCATCTGATTTTTTGCATATATTGATATATATTTATATTGTATCCAAACAAGAACTTACGTTTTTGGATCTGGTGAGTGAAGAATTTATCCAAATGATTATTCGTTCCGACAGCTTTCGTTTAACCTATTAGCCATTTTTAAGGAATTTGGCTGTGCTATTATAAATGGCGTGTAAGTGCTATTGTAACGTATTTAAAAGTTGATAAATGTAGACGTATTTTTATCCCCGAATACGGCCGGTGCATTTTGGCCGTGTTCATAATTAAATTAGTCGCAGGCTCTCGAAACGAACACCCATTTAGACAACTTACGCAACCCAAGTCATATATATGTATATATATATATATATATATATATATATATATATATATATATATATATATATATATATATATATATATATAATCATTTATTAAAATATTATAACATAAATATGTTATAAGAATCACTACAAAAATAGCCATTTCGTTTCGACACATCCAGTGTCTTATCAAGTGATGATGTTGAATGTAGATTTTATTCTACATTCAACATCATCACTATATATATATAAGAAAGAAGAATATACATATATTTATATATATATATATATATATATATATATATATATATATATATATATATATATATATATATATATATATGTATATATATATATATTCTTCTATATATATATATATATATTTAAATAAATGCTGCCAATTAAAATCCTTACATTTGCCTTAATAAAATTTATCAATGGACGGAACGTGTACACACACACACACATACATACATATATATATATATATTCTACACTATCACTTGATAAGACACCAGAAGTGTTGAAACAAAATGGCTATTTTTGTCGGGATTTTATAACATATTTATGTTGTAATATTCAAATAAATAATTATATATATATATATATATATATATATATATATATATATATATATATATATATATATATATATATATATATATATATATATATATATATATACTGATAGATAGATAGATAGATAGATAGATAGGGAAAAGAACGAGAAAGAAAGAAACAAACATACTGACATAGATAGATAGATAGATAGATAGATAGATAGATAGATAGATAGATAGATAGATAGATAGATAGATAGATAGATAGATAGATATTTGTGCCTGTTGAGTGTTCTCTTATTTATAACAGTAGAATGTGAAAATATAGTACACAGACCATCCACTCACATAAATACCTCCTTCTCGCCAGGTATGAGTTGTTAAATTGCTGCTATTCCTGTTGTCAGTCTTGACAGGAGAGGGCCAGTCATAATGCATATTTGCAAATGTGTAGTTATTCATACCCAATTCAATGCGATTGTCGAAGATCATTCGTTGGTAAGAAATGTCTTGATTCAAGCGAAAGAGTAAAATGCATAGTATGCCCTCAATTCGGGGAAAAAATGCATAACATGTGTCATTTCTCTTTTCTGGGGGACTTTTATATCTTTATGACAACGTGCGAGAGGAAAGGAAGATATGCTAAGAGCTTAAAAGAAAAAGAAAAGATGTGAAACTCCCTCGGGTAGAGACATCGGTGCAGTGGAGAATAAAATGTTTCTTTAAATTAATCAATTAAAAGCTTAAAATTTTCACTTGATGATAAACTACATTTTCTAATTAAATGTAAATGTTTCGCAAATATAGTTTGATTAAAGTTACAGTATTTTATATTTTTTAACCCCTTTTTTATTTGGTTTTAAGATTTTGACCAGGGGTGTACATATCAGCCAGTTGTTCACACTTTTTCTTTAGTGCATCACAAGCAATGGTTTTAAATTCACTGAAGAAAGAAAACAGATTTGCACGTTTTGTCAGTTTAAAAATCAGAGTGTCCAGAATAGAGAGGAAAGTTTCCACCTTGAACTTTTCGGTTTTACTGAAAAGTACCTTTTCTGCTGATCCATCATATCTATTAAGACCTACACTTCGTTTTCGTTCTTTTTCCCCCATTCCTATAATCTGTATCTGGTCACATATTATCTTTGAATTCATATTCACTAAATTTGTCTCTGGTTTCCTGAAGATAGATTTTCATAGACTCAAGAAGATTCGTGGCAACAAGGGAAGTTCCTATCCTTTGATTGTCGAATCTTGCTTGTTTTGCTCATTCTTTCTAGCATAACATACCAAAAATTTATGAGAAACATTGTTTCCGAGTTTTCCATTTTTTGGCTCAGTCCTTCTGCCTCTCGCCCTGTATTCACTCGCTGTTCGCTGTTAGAGAATACAGTACGTGTTTTATTTTCTCGAAACCCCCATAGAGAACATGAACATCATCAAAATGTGTTGACCATCATGTGTCAGACAGACGCTTGACCACAAAATCTTTTCTTGGAGATAATTTCAATACATTCTAGCGATGAGTAGAGCCAGCAAAAAATGAATACAGATGCTGAACATAGTCAAAGAATTTTACAGCCTGTAGTCAACACTCTGCTGCTCCTACTCCCACCAACTTCAGGCTATGTCCAGCACAGGGGACATAGATGACGAACTCATTGAGGTGATGAATCTGTGCATGCAATCCAGTATATTGTTCAGACATATTTGAAGCATTATCGTATGACTGACCACTGCAATTTTATAGTGAAATGTTATTTTAATTAAGAAAATCCACAACAGTATCTGTTAGATCCTTTGCTCCATGAGAAAAGAAAGGAATGAACATCAAGAATGGTTCCACTGGCTCACATCCATTAATAAATCAGACAGTCAATGTCAGTTGATCTCTGTATGAGATGTCTGGCGTGGAATCTACACTTATTGAATAATACTTTAACTTTTTTATTTCTTCAAGATTAGTACAAAGAACCTGTTGTCCCATTAATTCAATAAATTCACCACAAATATTTGCAGATAAATATAACGGATTCCCTTTCCCAGGATTTTCATACGTTTTGAGACGTTCTTCCAAGAAAGGGTCAAATGGACTCAGCAGCTCTAGTATACTTAAATAGCTGCCATTTATTCTGACCCAATAATCTGATTTTCTCTACGAAATGGCAAAACTCTGGAGGCAAAAAAGCAATTTATAAAAACAACTCAGCCCAACATTTTATGTCAATATTTCTGCTCTGAAGATGTTGCTCAAGTAATAAAGAAATTACACTTTCAGTTTCTCTATCTCTGTCATGCACTTTTTTGATGTTCTCCATTTTCATGTTCTGCAATAACATTGCTGTGCTTTCAGTCATTGAACCTCGACGTAGCAACGGGAGATTATTTCTTGGACAATAGGCGGCATGCAAAACAGTACAAACGACCTTGGGATGGTGAATACAGTAGCCATTCACGTTTTGCACAGTCGTCATTCCGCAGTTCCCGTTTGAACACATTGTTTGATAAATACCTTGCCTTCATATTCTCTACACCATCTGTTTTATATACTCTGCGTAAGTTTGAAAGGTTGGTATCATAATTATGACATGATGAGGGCCCACTAAGAATCCAGTAATTTATTGTGATAGTATCATTAATGTTCCATAGCCCCGGATATGTCTCTTGGATTGCAAACTCCTTTATTGTTACAAATTTGAGTATTTCCTTTTGTAAAATGTCACCGGCAGCAACAACATGCAGTGATGGCCTATCTGCTGAAACCGGATGATTGGTAGCAAGAATGGACGTAGATGTGGATGCTATATCTGAAGGAACAGTACTAGTGTCTGACATTGCAGCAAGGGTTGAGTATATTCCTTTGATGGGTGTTTTGAAGGTAGATTTCTCCGTCAGTCCCTGCGGGAGAACCGATAAATCTAACGTCAAGCTGCTAAGAAAGGTCTCGTCTTTTGCTGCAAGGGTTGCGTGTATCCCCGCGGAAGGTGTCTCGAAAAGAGAGACCCCTGAAAGTGAGAAATGAAAAAGTGAACTGGCCGAGATAGAGGCCGCTGAAATGGAAGATGAAAAAGCGGGAGACGGTTGGCTGAAATTGAATGAAAAAGAGGCCAAATAGGGCCCCGTCAAGTCTTTTATAACCTCAGGCATTTCAGGTTGTAATTTCTGCTGCTGCTGCTGCTGCTGCTGCTGCTGCTGCTGAAATGAGCAAAGTAAGGAAGCCCCTATATGCCACAGCAGCCAACAAGTGAGATAGTTTTTATATCTTCCCCTCAGAAATGAACGCAATAAAGAATTTATTGTGTATGCCACATTATCCTAATCATATCATATAGAAAGGAATGCGCATATAGTTTTAAAGCTGTAAGTTTGTTAAGTTTATTAATAACGAATGTGAATATATCATGTTTTGAGGGTTAAATTAAATCAGGTGTTAGTAAAAGATATAAGAATCATTTAGCGAATGTCTTCTTTTTCGGTTGACTCGTAGGGAGCGCCTCAGAGTTTGGGTATTGGATTCAGAAGGTTAATTTGGGTCTTGCATGGAGCTACAAGCTCCTTGAGTGTGCCATGACTTTCATTACTATTTTCAGGAGAGCTGTTAAGTTAGGCAGAATGTGTTGTCATCAGCAGTAATGACAAAAGCCAAAATGGTCTGCTTTTGATAGGGTTTTTAAACAGAACCGCATCATCAACATTGACCGAACGCCCTGTATCGGTATGAGGCCACAAGAGGCCCGCTAATATTTTCGAATTAAAGACGTGAAATCTGACAAGGTGAAACAAAATGGACAACAGAACGAGGATATGTATGATTAATACTAAGTTTATTTACAAAGGAGAGGCCGTGGGTTACATTGGTCTAGTAATAGAAAGGGGGCCAAACTGGTCCTGTTGAAGGTTGGAGTTGAGATGCAGACGTTATGGTCGGGCCAACGGTTGGCAGTTGAGATGCAGATGTTCCGGTCGTTTCGACGTTTGGCAGTTGAGACGCAGACATTCCGGTCGTGTCGACGGTTGGCAGTTGAAATGCAGACGTTCCGGTCGTGTCGACGGTTGGCAGTTGAGACGCAGACATTCCGGTCGTGTCGACCGTTGGCAGTTGAGATGTAGACGTTCCGGTCGTGTCGACGGTTGGCAGTTGAAATGCAGACGTTCCGGTCGTGTCGTCGGTTGGCAGTTGAGACGCAGACATTCAGGTCGTGTCGACGGTTGGCAGTTGAGATGTAGACGTTCCGGTCGTGTCGACGGTTGGGAGTTGAGATGCAGACATTCAGGTCGTGTCGAAGTTGGCAGTTGAGATGCTGATGTCCCGGTTGTGTCGACGATTGGAAGTTGATGTGCAGACGTTGCGTACATGCCGGTCGAGATCGGTGCTGAAACCTCCCGTAGTTATTATAACCGATAGTATACGGAAAAGTTTATTCAAGTCGAAGATAAGGGAAGTCGATCACTGCTGGTCGTCGCAGGTGATCGATGCTGGTGGTTGCAGGTGATCGCTGCTGGTCGTTGCAAAGGGGCCTCTTTGCAAACAATTAAGGACAGGTCGTATTTCAGAAGTTGTTTGATCCTCAGATTTAAACTCAGGTTTATGAGGCATCCAAATGTAGCCTTCAAACCTGTCGGAGGAGGTGGCACATCTATCTGCTGTATGGTCCCCTTTCCTTCTTGCTTGTTAAAAAATCATGCAATCAGGGAACCAGCGAATGCATCTCGACGAAACAGTTGCCGTGAAAATAATTATAGAATAGACAGAGGGAAGCCACGGCACGTCTGTGAGAAAGCGACTGTAGACTAGATGCCAGATCAAGACTTATTACATTGCATATTCGTCTCTGGATTCTGTCGAGGGCCTCGAGACTTACAGCGGGGGCACCAGACCATATATGACAGCAATATTCCATGTAAGGACGGATGGTTGACTTATAGATTTGAAGGATGAACTCAGACGAGAAAAACTTTCTGGCACGACAGAGAGAACCTACTTTTCTGTTGTCTTAGTTTTTAAAGTTAGCATATTTTAGTAATTTCAGTATTAAATAATGTATGTAAATAGATATTATATTTTATTATTATTATTATTATTCTTTTACGAAAACATAATTTTTGTTACTGCATTTAACCAATACTGAATATATTTTATTTTTTAGTAAATAAAAGACATAATATTTTCCAATTTAGCTTTCAAATGAACAGATATTAATTTTTTCACGAAAACAGATTTTATTTCAGTCAGTATTGAATTTACATTGGAAATAATTTTTTAAGGCAGAATACATAAATTTCCCTTTAGGTCTTTAGCTCATTTAAGTTTTTACGACCATGCTTTACTTTTTACATTAAGAAAACTTAGAAATGAGTTTATGGGGAAGGGGAAGGGAATACAACAAAAAGTAGGTTTGTACGATTTAACATTTAAACACTAGTGACCTCACAATCTGGCCAAACATGGAAAAAGGGGGGGACACTCAATTTTTGTTCTTTTCAGCTTCCGCGACGAGAACTTCAACGGGTGTATCTTTTCTTTTCCTTTCACTTGTATATTTGTCGGCTGCGATTGTTTTTTTCTTTGAAGAGACACTTCTCTTTCAACTGGGTTTTATCAGCGTAAAAGTTATTTCTGCGTTCATTCACTCTTTAGTAAATGCCAAGCAATGCCGCTATTTTGCACTGTGTTGGGATTTTCTCCGGTCGCGTGCGTGTTTGTGCTCGCCAATGTGAGTGGAATGGACAAAAAAAGCCCAAATCTTGAAAATAACTGTTCAACAGTTTTTATTTGGTTGTAAAAAAGAGTGCAAAATACAGTGGAACCTTGGTTCCCGAATTTAATTCGTTCCTGAAGGCCGTTCGTAACCTGAAATGTTCGTAAACCGAAACTATTTTTCCAATAAGAATAAATGTAGGGAAAAAAGTCACAGTAGAATAAAATTGGAAGAGAAAAGCACGGCACAACACACGAATGTGTACAACACGGCGGTCGACTCAGAAATAATTCCGTCCGGGTTAACTCGGTTCGACAATGTTGTTCGAGAACCGAAATTTTGTTCGATAACCGAGGCATTTTCATCTTGAATTTTCTGTTCGAAAACCGTGAGACGTGTGAGACGTTCGAGAACTGAGGTTGCATTGTAGTAGTAATTTGCGGGTGGGTGGGGGTAGAAGACTTCTCAGTTAACAATTTTCGTGAATGTAGTAAACTTCCGCAACGTAGAATCTTTTCTCCTGGAACGGTCGCCAAATAACGTGAAAACAACGTGAATCCTTCCATTTGTATCAATGAATTCATGGTTCCAGGTTATCTTCCCCTTTGCCGAAAAGATTCCAGCATTCACATACATAGCCTTGGTGTTTACATCCGAGATAATCTGCCGATGGCCCGAGAACTGTTTCTCGAGGCTTCTGGCTACTCTTTCGTGTGCTTCCGTCTTTCGCTACTAAACTCTGGCAGCTATCTCTTTTTCCTTTATCGCCCCCCTCTTCCTAAGACTGCAGTATATTAGACGCAATAGCTGACAATATAGAAAAGGCACTTTCTCTCCATCCATCTGTGAACATCTTTGTCTTCGGTGACTTTAATGCTCACCACAACACGTGACTGAAACATTCTAATAAGAATAAGAAATCGGAAAGCCGAGATCGAATTCCAATCGAGTTCGTTGTATTCACTTACACGCAAATATCCTTGGGAAATGTATGAACCCATTTCTTCTCTCCACCTAGTTATGGGTTAAATAGCAGGGAAGATTAGGCTCTCAAGCAACGCTTAGCGACTAGTCTAGGAGATGGAAAACTCTGAATTCAAAGCTGTAACAATTGCCCGTGGTCCCCGAGCCTTAGCAATGAGGAGAAGAAGAAGTAACCAAAAGCATCTGAGTTTGGCACAAAGCCGCAAGCATCCACTTTTTTTTTTAAGCTTATCACCCCAAGCAAGGCTGGAAGCCACTAGCACGCAAGGGGTTGCAGAAGGTTTGGAGGAAGAGCAGATAGGAGTGGTAAAGGAGAGGACGTGGAGAAAGATAGTGGATCGATCAAGGCAAGGGGGTTACAGAAGATTTGGAGCGAGAGCAGATAGGAATGAAAGGTGAAAGGATGTGGAGATGGACACAATAACAGGACAGACTAGGTTCTTAGCCCTGGTAGGCAAACATTCTAGAGATGGCGACACGATAAAATCATCCATCTCAAAGGAAATCTTGGGTCACTCGTGGAGATGCACTACCCAAGAAAACATACAATGACTTTTTCATGATTGAGTGAATGATTCGTTTTCTAACGTCTTATTAAACCTTTGCAGGTTATTTAAATCCAGAAAATATTTCTAGATTGTAATAATATTTTTTTGAGATAATAATGATTTAGTGATGCAAGTCTTGCTAATTAATCCATAGATGGTGGGGAAAAGAGGTGGATTAAAACCTTTCCCAAGGGGTATTCGCCCATAAGTGAATATAACGAACGCAACAGGAATTAATACTCGACTCTCCGATTAACAATTCCGAGCCATTATCCATTACACTACATTAGCATCCAAGGTTACAACACTTGGTATTCTGAAGCAGTCACCCAGCTAAATACTGATTAGGCTCGACATTGTTCAACGACGGTGATCGTACAGGAACCGGTATTTCAACCTGATATCGCCGTAAGCCTCCATCGTTTATACTTTTACAACATATTTCATTATTTTATTATTTTAAAGACGATCTCGGTCCCAGGCACTAATTTTCACACTCGCCTTATTATAGACTGGAGTAAACAGAGCGTTTCATTGCAAATTAAGATCTGCAGCGTAATTATGTTAAATACACATTTATGAAGGGAAATTCTACGCTGCTATTCAACTATCATCTTACCTGTTTAATTTGTCAAGGGTTATTTTCCTAATTTGATAATCTGTCATAACAACCGCTTAGCCGTTGGGGGTCGAGCTGACCCCCACAGCTGATTTATCACACCTGTGCGTTTTGAAAATAATTCCGTTCCCAGCCGCGGGGAACAGGCCATATCACTCGAGAGAGAAATGACATCCGAAGGACACAGCGTGGTTTAATGGATGAAACCCAAAATGCCATGTAATTGCTCTAGGTATAAATGAAATTAACTAATGTCGCAACCACGTCATTGTTAACAGCAAATTAGCATTAGGACGTATTTTTGCGCTTATCGGCGGTAAACTGAGACTAATGCGGAAACGCTTTCTGTATTCCAAAGAGAAATGAGTGCCAATATTCTTTTTCACAGAATAAAAAAAATAAAACTTGGGAGAGAAGATTCCTTTATACACGAAAGACTTAAATAGACACTATTTGTTAGTTCTAACAATGAATATAGCAGGTAAGCGAGATAATTATGCAAGAGTGAAGGGCCTGTTAACACCTTCACTGACCTCAGTCCCCTTGTAGGATAACAGCAACAAGACGAAAGTTAACTAATTATTTTTTTAAAACAAAATTCACCCCATACAAGGAGCAAGAACCACTCGAGATAGAGGGTTAAAGAGTAAGTGGCAACACCCCCAAGCAAGGTGATAATGCCACCAAGACTCAATTGGCCACTGTAAGTGAATATAAAGAAAAATATTTTTTCGAAGGAACCGGAAACCCAATCCATAAAAGGACACAAGGGCTAAACCTCTACTTCTGTTCAAACGATTTGAGAGTAGTGTGAACCGGACAGATATGAACTGTCTTGGACGAAATGTCTTGGAGATAGATAGATAGATAGATAGATAGATAGATAGATAGATAGATAGATAGATAGATAGATAGATAGATATGAAGAGTACAGACTTGCACAAACTCTCTTAGGGATAGATAGATAGATAGATAGATAGATAGATAGATAGATAGATAGATAGATAGATAGATAGATAGATAGATATGAACTATCCAGTGGTACAGTCTTGGGCGAAATGTCTTAGACATAGATAGATAGATAGATATGAAGAGTACAGTCTTGCGCAAACTCTCTTAGAGATAGATAGATAGATAGATAGATAGATAGATAGATAGATAGATAGATAGATAGATAGATAGATAGGAACATACCAAGATAGATAGATAGATAGATAGATAGATTTCGTCTATAATATCAGTCTTTTCCAAACTTGAGTAGTATAAAGGATTTTTGTTGGAGACCTAACAATATATCAAAATATACGTGAAGAGAAGAAATTTATTAAGATATGAAATGTTAAAATTAACACACATTATTTACCAAAAAATGGATTCAAATTTAATTACTAAAGCGTAGCTGTCATTTTGAAGTGCAAGGCTTTTCAAAGTCGCGCATGATCAATGTATCTTGTAGTCTAAGAACATGAAATGGACTTCCAAAATAATATTTATACAAATTTTTCTAAAATAATGCCCTGATCAATATTTCAATATTTTATATCAATAAATCAGATAATCCTTTGATTTTTGATATTTTTTTAAAACTGGAAAGCGTTTTTGTACTTTAATTAACGAAAAGTCGCACGCATTTTGGTGATACCTAAGAAATATCAATCACGAAATATTATACAAATACATTTGTTAATCATTTCCTCAAAGAAAAGTATATAAATTTTAAGAATTGATTAACGTTAGTGTTTGTGTTAGAGTTATTTGGTTTTTACAAACAATTCTGCAACATTATGCAAAATACATTTGGTGCATTATTTCATTTATTTCGTGGACTGATTCTTAAGCCATGTTGTATTTATAATAACGATTCGGCTAAAACTGTTTCCAAATAAAAATTAAACGAACAACAGTATCGATCCTCGGAGCCGCCTTTGGGAAACCTGTATTAGTTGATATACCGTGATAGTTTTAATTGGGAATAGATTTATTCGATTTGGATCTTACTATACAAATCTTACTTTGTATTGACGAAAGGAAGTTTCCAAAAATATTAAGCCTAAGCCTTTCCTCTAAGCAGTACCTCTTTCGGGTGGGGGCTGGGTTCATTGCCCGGCGCCTTAGTCGTACCCATAGGGGGAATTGCCGAGTTGATCTTGGGCATTTTTTTCACGGTTTTACCGTTAAACCCACTTTAAACCTTGGCCTTGTGTCATATTCGGTAGTGACGTGGCGGGCGCTGAAAAATACCCTCTTATACAAATCTTATACAAATGTTAATTCAATCAAACCAGTTTTCTTGTCTTTTTCTCTATCGCAAAGGTTTGGTTGCTCTACTCACCAGCCAAGTTTCTCTGGATTTTAGAAATGAGATGCACATATTTTATTTATTTTTTCTCGATGTAGTGCAGATGAAGATTTATAGCTTCATCGCTTGCACTGCACTATATTACATTCATCTGATATAGTAGGAGATTTACAAGTGTATTATATAGGAATAAAGTGTCGCTGCCAACACTTAAGTTTGAACATAGATCGCCAGTGAGCAAACACAAGCGATCCCATTATTGAATTAAGTAGACCACGTGACCATACAGGCAGGAAATGCATAAGTAGGAAATCGCGTGACGTTTAAATGATCTGCATTTCTAGACTTATCCTCTATTACCATTCGGATCTACATTTCTAGTCTATCCTCTATTATTATTCGGATCTCCATTTCTAGTCTATCCTCTATTACTATTCGGATCTGCATTTCTAGTCTATCCTCTATTACTATTCGGATCTCCATTTCTAGTCTATCCTCTGTTACTATTCACATCTTCATTTCTAGTCTATCCTCTATTATTATTCGGATCTGTTATTTCTAGTCTATCCTCTATTACTATTCGGATCAACATTTCTAGTCTATCCTCTATTACTATTCGGATCTGCATTTCTAGTCTATCCTCTATACTATACGGATCGCTCTTCTCTATTCAGATCACTATACGATGGTTACTTTTCGAGCGAATATTATCGAGCAAGTACTATTAATGCAAGATTATTCGAATTCGTTTGACACCAGTATTGTTCAAAGGCGTTACTATAACAACGTTTCGGTCGTTTTTACTTGCGGCCTTCATCAGGTTGATGTCAATCCGGATAACCAAGGGTCAGTCATTATCTATTCTCCTTATCCTCATAATCTTCATTTCCTACCACCAGTTCTTTAATTCCTATCATCAAACCATTTCAACAGTAACTCACTACCTTGAATGGCTCTCAAGGCTGATATTGGGTAAATTTTACTATAACAATGTATGATGTTCCAAACTGTTTTAAAGTTCTGCGATTACAAAGTCTCTACTACAACGAGCATTACGAAAGTGACAACGAGTATTCGTTGGCATCATAAAAGTGGCAACACGTGTTTATTAACATCACCACAAATGTAAATTTAGAAACCAACTCCAACGTTTAAACACTGGTCTTTCTCTTCTTTCTTGACAAAGAAAAAAAACAATATTGGACAATCATGAAGGACGGGAAAATGTGCCAGGAAACTTCAAAATCAAAGCCTGTACCAAAGTTTAACAGACAACAGTGTGCTTTAAACTCGGCTGTGTTAATATGACACAGAAATCCGAAATTCAAATAGAAAAAAGTGACATCTAAAATGTAAACAACCAGTTAAGAAGCAGGAAGTAAAATTTCGTTAGAAAGAGACAAAAGAGTATCTGTGTATATTCCTGAAATATATGTCATTATTATATCGAATCGGAAAGCCGAGTTCCAATTCCAGTTGGACTGCTTGACCCTCATAAGTCGAATACGACGGGAGAGTCCACCATGTAATTATTTACACAATTTACATTGTTCGGACTATTGTCCTCATCATCGTTGTCATATTCACGATGTTTCGGCCGTTTTACGCCCCGGCCTTCTTCAGATGATTGGAATTTCGAACTCAACGCTTTATTTCGTCCACCGGGGTAGGTTCTAGTTCAATGTGCCATACATCTTCCAGATGTCTCAATATCCAAGTTTGTTGTTCACCTCAGCTATAACCAGATATTGAACTCACAACTCTTTGGGTCAAGTCACTGGATTCAACTATTTTATCCACTGGGCCATGTGTCCTTGAGGGTTCAGTTCGCAAATCCAACAACCTGAAGAAGGCCGGAGCGTACAACAGTCGAAACGTTGTAATAAAGATGGCAGCGAAGATAGGACAACAGTCCGAACAATGTAAATAGTGTAAATAAAGAAAAGCGTGCTTGACTGCTGTATAATATCACTCCTCCTATATGATGATTTTCTAATCGTAGCCTAGATGTGACAGAAGGCCGAAAGTATGGGGCCCCTAGTGAGGATCGAACTCACTACTCAGTCGTAACTGATCTAGCGAAACAAGCTTACTAATCCTTACACCATGTCGAAGTGCCCATCACTCCTCCTATATGTCCGGGAATACTGGACAATTTCCTCACAAGCGAAGAGACTTCAGCTAACAGGCGTGTGGCTCTACAGTAGAATGCTGACGATACTATAGACGAAACATGTGAGCAATTAGGAAGTTTAAGGAACCTTTAATGAAGACACTGTATAATGATATGCAAATGAAAATTCAGAAAAGAAGAAAATGGATTCCAACGTTTAAAAACTCTTTTTCTTCTTGCCCGAAAATGTAAACAATACTATTGTGGAACAAGTAGTCATTGCCGATGTTAAAAGAAATAAGTTACAATCGAAAAAGGAAGAAAATCGTGTCTAGATTCAACGCAGTATTCTACAATCTAGTGAATACAAAATCTACCTCGTCTATGATGAGATCAAAAGAAATATTTTATTACAAAATTGCTGGAATCTAGAAAAACCGATACGGCACAACTCTTTGGCTCCTGTCAGCTAAAAACACATTTTGTAAGCCACATTATACACCTGCAGTGCTATTAGAAAGGCATAAATGAACATAAATAGAACATTTTGGTGAAATTTGGTGATTTTTTATGGCTTATCAACCTTTACGGGTTATTTTAAGCAGGAACATATTTTGAATTGTAAGATTTTTTTTTCTTCTTTTGCCTAAGAATATCAATGAGTTTTTCAGGTACAAATCATGTTATTTAACCTACAGCTGGGGCGAGGAGAGGATTTATACCCTTCCCAAATCTAAGTGAATGTAACGAATCCGACTGGATTCGAACTCGGCCGTCCGGCTTTTCATTCCGAGCCACTATCCATTACACCACCGTCACACCCACAAGGATTGATAGAAACACAAGCAAGCGCAAAATGCGAAAAAGCATACACCAAAGCTTTACAGTCATCAATTTGCTCCTGAGTAACATTATCGTGGATTTTAGCACTGAGCCAACTTTTGAGATGTCAGCCCGACCTCAACCAAAATCTACATCAGTTAAAGGTCAACGCTGACCCAATAAACAAGAATCTGGGAAGAAAAGCAGATATATATAGAGAGAGAGGTAGCGGGAGAGAGAAAGAGTGACTGCTCGTCTCGCTCTCTATCTATCTATCTATCTATCTATCTATCTGTGTGTGTGTGTGTGTGTGTGTGTGTGTGTGTGTGTGTGTGTGTGTGTGTGTGTGTGTGTGTGTGTGTGTGTAAAACTGTTTTACTGTCGAGGCGAATACGTCTTTTCTTTCTTTTTACATCAATCTCGCACCTTGATCTTTTTTTCTTACTTTCTCTTTCTCACCCCCTCTGCTGCAACCCGCTACTTAGACTTCTCGGTTCCCTTGTTGTTCTGGTATTTAGATTGAACATTCCATCTTGATTGACAGACGATCTGTCGACTTGAATTCCGTAGAGATGGAAAAAAGAGAGATAGAAAGAGAGTGGGGGGGGAGAATGTGACGGGCTAAGAATTCAAGTGTAAATATATTCAGCTATAGTTTCGCAGAATGAAAAAACAAAAAAAAACACATGACATGAACGATAACCGCGAGGTAAAACATTAGTATCCTGAACCTATGGTGCAGACATTGAACCCGATTGTTAAGTTCGAATAATCATTATAATACCGATCTCATTGATGGATAATGTGACCCTAGGTCAGTTTCTTTGTAGACGGGCTTTATTCAGTTTTGCAACATGATGCAAAACACATCAGTGCATTATTTTATTTATTTCGTGGACTGATTCTTAAGCCGTGCTGTATTTATAACAATGATTCAGACTAAAACTTTTTTTTTTCAGATAAAAAATCAACTACCCAGAGTATTGATCTGTGGAGTCTACTTTGGGAAACCCTGTATTAGTTGATATCCGGTGATAGTTTTAATTGGGAATGGGTTTATTCGAATTGGATTTTATTAACCATTTCAACTGTAAAATAAGATTTTGACGCCAACCAAGTACTGCGCTGTAATTCATAAAGTCTAGGTACCATTGAGGAAGCACGGGGGAGTAATGGATAGCGGATCGAGTTACCTTGTATAGGTGAAAGGGATTTTTTTAAAAATATTAAACTAGATGATCTTTCCTCCAGGCAGTACCTCTCCTTGTGGTGGGATCTAGGTTCATTGCCCAGTGCCTTAGTCGTCCCTAGAAGAGTACATACCGAGGGGGCTTGGGCAAATTTCCCCAGTATTACTGTTAAAGCCACTTTAAACCTCGACCTTGTGTCACATTCGGTGGCAACATTGAACCGAATAATACCTTATACACATGTTAGTGTTTGACAATAATTCAATCAAACCAATTTTCTTGTCTTTTTCTCTATCGCAAAGGTTTGGTTGATCTACTCTTCAATAAAGTTTCTCTCTGGATTTTAGAAATAAGCATATTTTATTTATTTCATTTTATTTTATTATATTTTGATCATTTCATCGCCAAGCAAGGCGGGAATGCCATTAGTAAGCGGAAAGTTACATAGAGTGAAAGTGAGAGAAAAGACTGAGTATAGGGGATTGGGGAAAGAATAAACGGAGTTCAAGATTGCGATTGCAGTTGCATTTAAATTTTTGAAGATTATAGTTTTCAGGGAAGCAAGTAAACGGAAGGGAGTTCCACTGTCGGGAAGTGCAAGAAAAGAAACTGGCGGTATAATTGGCGGTTACATTTAACTATTTAAACAATAAAAGGATGGGACCTAGATGACAAGCTAGTAACACGATTAAAACCATGTAGTTGTGACACCAGGGAAAAAGTTTGCCAGAGCAGTTGCCATGAAAATATTTGTAGAAAAGACAGAGGGAAGACATATCACATATATTGAGATACATATTCAGTGATGGCCGTAAGCACATCAGCGGTAGACCGAGCAAAACGGAAGCCATATTGTTTGTCGTGAGCGGTAAGATGCTTAACCATTTCAGTATTGATTAAAGCCTCGAATACATTGCCGAAAATCGGTAGGAAATTAACAGGGTGATAGTTCGAAGGGTCAGAAGGCTCTCCATTGTTCTTAAAACAAGAAATACAGAGGAGGACTTCCAACAAGCTGGTAAAAAGAGAGACAACTGGAGCCAGTACATTTCTTTAGGACAACGACTGGGATCCTGTCACCTACGTTTGCGTTATGGGAGTCTAATTTAGAAATGATATCCGAGACCAGTGACGGGGTTATGCACATATCACTCAGTGGAGCCTCTGTTATATTGGGAATCTGGTGTGAGTACTCCAGCTGTGAGTCGAGCCTTGAGTTAGAAGAGAATTTCCGAGCAACGCATTGAACCATAACGGCTGTAGATATCAAGAATTGATTGAATAGACGAGGGGTTGAGGATTTGCTGTTGTTCAGCACACTCTTGCTGAGCCGCCAATAATCTCTAGAACCGAACTTGCGAGATGCTGTTTCATTCTATCAGCAAACAGAAATTTCGCTTTATTAAAGACACGTTTGCACTCGTTACGAGCAGAGACAAAGAGACATCTGTTGCAGCCAGACGTGTCGCTCTGTTACAGAAGGAAGATGTGATTCTCGTGGGCTATAACAGCCGAGCATGCAGGTGAGAACCAAGGAGATGAACGTGGTTTAACGTGGTATTTCCTTGCTGGTAGGATAGCATCGATGCCGCCTTTCATCCACGAGATTTTCAGTCGCGCATTTTTTAACAGAATGATTAAAAACTTCAATTCAAGGATTGTCACGGAGGAAATCCCGGAACCAGTCCCAATCTGCTCTTTGATAACAGAAAGATATTCTGTTGGTTCTTGGCTTTGGATGCCAGAGAGGTCAGTGACAGAGTATTTAAGCCACGTGGTATGGTGCGCAATAAAGTCACCGAACACAAAGATATTTGCAATCAGGTGTAGTGAGATGGCCTTGTCTATATTATTGGTAATACTATCCAGCACGTAACAATCTTGAGAGAAAGGGGAACAGTAGAGAAAGAATAGATATCTGAGTGAAGTAGAAAGAGACGGAGTCACATGTAAGAATGGTCTGAAGATTCAAGAATGAGTTCCCTAACCAGCAGGAGATGTTCGCGGACATAAACTCTCAGGCCATGCATGTGGACATTAGAGTCGTTCCTAAGAAGAGGAAGGTAGCCAGGAATCGAGAAATCAGAAGAGGGAATTGAAGAGTTAAGATTAGTTTCACATAGATCTAGAATGTCTGGAAACTTTTCGAAGAGATACGATTCCACATTGCAGAAGTTGGTACAAATACCACGAATGTTGGAGAAAGAAAGATTGAGGGGTTGAGGCGATTTTGATTTTTTTTGGTTTTATTTTTATTGATTTGATTTTTGCGTGTTTATATATCTAAATGTGTCGACCTGTTTATGTATTATAATCTGATTGTGTATGTATTGTCTTTTGCAAGATTTCATCCTCCCCTGCCCATATTACCACTTCAAATGTATCTAAGATGTAACGAAGTTTTACATCCCATTATATTAACGTTTATTCTGAGATTTTGGCCATTCAATTAAAACAAAATAAATAATAAAATAAAGGTATTTTTCACCATTTTCTTTTTTAAATAATTTTATAATATTTTAAACTTAATACAGATTAAATTTAAAATTAGTAATTTTTAATTTTCAATTTTATAGTAAAATTTAGTATTAATTAGTTAGAATGATTTCTATTTTAGTCTAATCCTAACATTAAGGCATTAATAATTATAACCAAGGTTCGTTGTCAAGTTTTTTGAATTCTCATATACTTGTATTCTGATTGGTCATTGCAGCTTATGTAACAGCATTTCCCCTATCGAGGGGTTTTTAGTCGATTTGAACCATTTAAAACTCTTTATTCTACATTCAACACCACCACTGGATGAGACACCAGAAGTGTTGAAACAAAATGGCTAATTTTGTAGTGATTTTATAACATATTTGTGTTATAATTTTCGAATAAATTATATTTGCTCTACTCTGTATTGAGCACACTTTTAAGAATAGTATTTTTTGGTTACTGGAATTTATTCCATATACACCAATCCTATACTTGTATATATATATATATATATATATATATATATATATATATATATGTGCGTGTGTGTGTGTGTGTGTATAGGGACAGAGACAGGCACTAATATATATATATATATATATATATATATATATATATATATATATATATATATATAAATGATCGTACTTTTTTGGGGTTGGTTGTTCAATAAAGTAATACTCCCCGTTGTTTGTCTTTTTTTAATTTTTTTGTTTTTTTGTCACGTTCTCATGGTTATTTTTGGTTTTAGCAATAAATACTGTTCCATAATTTTCCTTTTCAGCAGACCGTACCCTGAAGATCCTTTTTTTAGTCTGGCTCCTTAGGATTATCTCATATATATATATATATATATATATATATATATATATATATATATTGTATGTATGTATGTGTGTATGTATGTTTATGTGGGTGTGTATACTCTCTGTGTGTATGTATGTGTGTATGCGTGTGTATGCTGTGTGTGTGTGTGTGCATATGTATGCGCAACACCATCTCCATAAAGGGCACATATCTTTTTTACTGTTTATATGGTTTCTTTTTTCTGGAAGTAAAACAGCACAAAATGACAAAACGGCATCTCATTTTGCACCATTTTCATTTTTAACGTAAAAACTTTTAAAATTCATAATCCACACGTGAATAGTATAGATAGCCACGTTGAAACGTCACCTTGTAGAATATGTCATACATTTCAGTCACGTATGAAACGAAATCACATGTTCAAACGTCAACAAATTGAAATGCACTACGAAGTTTTGCTCTAATCCAATATATATAAAATATGTGTTGTAGAATACCAATAAAAGTACTTTGTTTAAGTTTGTTTTTTAACTCAATTTTTGATGGATTTGAAACATTTTTCTTGTTTCCTCGGGAGAATTAATATTCTTAACGTTTTGCTCTTCCGTAAACAGTTTTCAAAAAGAATTAGATCAATATAATGGCTCGGAACAAAAATTGTAGAATTTTAAGTGAAATTCATCGACAATATCCGCGCTCCAAATCTATGTACAAATATCTATATCTATATTTGTACATAGATTTGGATGTGCGTGTGCGTGTGCGTGTGCGTGGCATGGGCGTGTGTCAGCATGTGTGAGATGTTTACCAAATACTCATGAAATCATTTAATACTGGAAAAACTTAATTTTTTGGCACACTTTCATTTTTATAGGGGATATTTTAGTTGTGTTTTTTTTTTCTCCTGCATTCCACCAATAGTATCCGGTCACAACTCTTTCAATTTTCAAATCTCCGGAAATATGCCCACACGCTTCATGCAAGGAAAAGTGATAAAAGTACGTATTTCCTTAGAAACTCTTCCTCAACGACCAAACGCAAAAAGCCTATATGGAATCTCGTAAGCCCGAATGAAGTCATCCATGTTATTAGTAAACATCCTTTTATTAAAACAGATAAGCTGGTGTATGTCATCTACATAAACCGTTAAAACTGAAAATACATATTCGTCTTTTGGATTTCGTCTATAAGTCTTTTCCAAACTTGAGTAGGATAAAGGAATATTGTCGGAGACCTAACAATATATCAAAATATACATGAAGAGAAGTTTTATTAAGATATAAAATGTTAAAATTAACTCATATTATTTACAAAAAAAAATGAAGTCAAACTTAATTACTAAAGCGTAGCTGTCATTTTGACGTGCAAGACTTTTCAAAGTTGGGCATGATCAATATAACTTGTCTAAGAAAATGAAATGGACTTCCAAAATAATATTTTACAAACTTTTCTAAAATAATGGCCTGTTCAATATAAAATAATTCCTTGATTTTTGGTAATTTTTTAAAACTGGGAAGCGTTTTTATACTTTCATTATCGAAAGGCTGCACACATTTTGGTGATGCCTAAGAAATATCATTCATAAAATATTATACAAATGCATTTGCTAATCATTTCTTCAACGAAAAGTATAAAAACTTTAGGAATTTATTAAAACCATTAATGACACGTTAGTGTTTGTATTAGAAATAGCTTTAAAAAAACAGTGTGCTTTATTCTTTTTGGTACAATCCTCACTATGGCATGAAATAATTAATACAAAGGCTTGCAGAGCCAATGGATCTCATTCATGATTCCATAAAGCTTCAAGGAATCTACTTTTGGAAACCTTTTATTAGTTGATATACCGTGATAGTTTTAATTGGGAATGGATTTGAGTTGGATCTTATTATAAAAAATATCAATGATATTAGTGTTTGACATTAATTCAATCAAACCTGTTTTCTTGTCTTTTTCTCTATCGCAGAGGTTTGGCTGCGTTACTCACAAGCCAAGTTTCTATTTGGATTTTAGAAATGAGACGCGCATATTTTATTTATGCGTGGCTTTTTTTTTTCTCGATGCAGGGCAGATGAAGGTTTATAGTTTCATCGCTTGCCCTGAATTACAATACAATCATTTGATACAGTAGAAGATTTACAAGTGTAAATTTAGAAACCAATTCTAACTCCGTCCTGGGTAAGACATTAAACTACATCCGCGTCCTGGGTAAGACGTTAAACTACGTCCAGCAGCAAGGCCTCTGATCAGGAGGTTTTGAGGAGCGTGGAACCACTTCTTAATTGCTGGTGTTACCAGGTCCACCCTGACCCGGGGTGGTAGCACCTGTTAGGGTCCCAGCTATGGGAAAATAGTTAACTATTACCAGCAATACTTTTTGGAAAAAATTATTACCAGCAATACAATTTTGAAGGAAATATATTACCAGAAACTGATTTTTGACAAAACAAAATATTACCAACAATAAAAAATTTTGTCGGCATTAAATAACCCATTGCGGTTGATATGCCGTAAAACAAAATAAACCAAACCAATTCTAACTTTTAAACAGTGGACTTTCTCTTTCTCGAGAAAGAAAAAAGACAATTATGGACAAGTATTAAGGACAGCACAAGTGAATCTAACGAACTCGACTGGAATTAGAAATCGGCCTAGCGATTTCCAATTCCGAGTCGTTATCCATTACACCACCCACACATTCAAGCTTACAGCGCCTGGTGTACCGAAACGATCGCGCATCTAGGT
>OZ038488.1:69059841-69074841 GCA_964036315.1 Acanthosepion esculentum
CGACTTTCAGACGAATAGATAAAAGTTGCCTCATGATTTATTATTACGGAGTTTAACCTCTGCAGAATAATGTCAAAGCCTTTTATATTTTTTTTCTTTCGGGACGTAGACGTTCGCAGCTCTTTGACAGATGCTTTTTCTTTATCATCTGTGAATTTCCATGACTTCTTAGTTTAGTTGTATCTCGTTCACGTGGTGCCAACCAAGGGTAGAGATCTCAGTCGAACTTGATATTTAACTATTTTTTCCCAAATAGCATTAGTGCCAAAAGCAGCGAAAAAGATTAGAACTTGTCTTGATAGTATCATTTTTCGTGCCGATAATGCTCATTCAAAAGAGTTGCTTTGAATTCTAAGTCTTCTTTCTCCTAGACTGGCTGCTAAACACGGCAAGAAATTAATATCGGCTCTGCTAATTGACTCATTTAAGCCATAACTAGAAGATGGATTCATACCTTTTCTAAGACCATTAGCACAAAATGAACGAAAAAGATTCAACCAATGTGTAAGCACACACACACACACACACACACACACACACACAGAGGCGCCTGACGATTGCGTCTAGCATGAAACAGCATATCGCCTCTGAGTGTTAACTTCAATGTTCACTTTTATATATATATACATATATATATATATATATATATATATGTGTGTGTGTGTGGCAGCAGCTCACGGCCTCTATATATCATCATAAATGAATGCCTATATATATATATATATATATATATATATATATATATATATATGATAAAGTTTTCAGCTGGGCCGGTGCTTGCTACCCTCGACCGGGGTGAGGAGCATGAGTAGGTGCTCCAGACGCTGCGTTGTTACCCTCGCTATCTTACCAATATTTGCTTTTTTCTACCTACATTTATATACGTTACAAATTAAACTAAGCAAAACTGACTATTAATTCGCGGGTTTTGATGGCCATTCTGGTGTCTTTATTTTTGGAAGGTACAAATCCATGACTTTGTTTTGCTTATGCAAAGCCTCGAAAAAATGCTATATAAAATTTAATATTTTTATGTATAATATTGAATGTGTTGTTCCCAGGTCCACTCTGACCCAGGGTGGTAGCGACTGTTAGGATCCTAGCTATAGGCAATTAGTGAACCCCTAAAATAAAATCATAACACTAGGAAAGTATAAAAATACTTTTTTATTTAAAAAATTACTAACAATACATTTTTATAGTCAAATTACAATCAATACATTTTATAGTAAAATTGAAAACATCGCATACATTTTTAAAAATTAAAAAAAAGTCGCTTTGCTATGATTAATCTCATTTCCTGTAATGAGAATAATGTTTTCATTTCTTTTTTGATTTTGTAAGATCATTTGTGAAATAAAAATGCAGCTAAGTAATTATAAAATATTGTCATTTTCTTGAATTAATTATAAAGTTTGAGTTTTCGTATTTAGTTTTCGGTATTAAATAATCCATATGGGTTGATATGCCGCTAAACAAAATCAACCACATCTACTCATATATTAATTTGGGTGTCGAACATTCTGGCCTTTCATTAGCGAAAATTATAAAAGAAATTGCAAAGAAATTACTAGAAAATTCCAGCCCCGTTCTGGGTATGACGATAAACTACATCTGACAACAAGGCCTCTGATCGGGAGGTTTTGAGGAGTGTGGGACCACCTCTTACTTGCTGTTGTTTCCAGGCCCACCCTGACTCAGGGGTGGTAGCACCGGTTAGGGTCCCAGCTATGGCCAAATAGTTGACCCCCTAAACTAGAGTCAAAACACTATAACGGCATAAACATTTTTTTAGTAAAATCACCAGCAGTATATTTTCATAGTAAAAAAATACTAGCAATAGCTTTTTGTAAAAAAATAAAATAATTACCAGCAAAATATTTTTGTAAAAATTAAAGAATAAAAAATTACCAGGAATACATTTTTGTAAAAAATAAAAAAATAAAAAATTACCAGCAATACGTTTTTGTAAAAAATGAAATAATTACCAGCAATACATTTTTGTAAAAATTTAAAAAATTACCTGCTATGTATTTTTGTAAAAACATTTAAAAATTACCAGCATTTTTATAAAAATTAAAAATTATCAGTAATAAAATTTTCTAAAAAATAAAAAAAATTACCAGCAATACATTTTTGTAAGAAAAAAATAATACCAGGAATAAATTTTTCGTAAAAAATAAAAAAAATATTACCAGCAATGCATTTTTGAAAAAAAATAATGCCTGTAACACATTTCTGTAAAAGAAATTACTAATGCTCCCAAGAAAATTAGATTTTGGCATTAAATGACCCATAAAGGGTTGATATGCCGATAAACAAATAGACAACTTGATATATTCCAACCATCCCATCTATTTGAAACTCAAGCATAGCTTTACATTGGATAATCTCATTACTTCTCTACCTGCCTTTTTCTTTAGTCTTTATAATCGTCTCCCTGTGTTTTGTTTTTTCCTAGCATCAGATCTTTACCTCAAATATACGGCGTTTATCTCATACAGTTTTTATACGTACGTCTAACTTTGAAAGGGCCCGGCATGTGTTCGCCCTGACTCTCTGACAGTCGGTCTAAGCTAAAATATACCTATCCCTTCCCTGACGTCATAGCTTCTTTCGTCTAATTGCTTCGAAGGCTTTGTCTTAATTACCTCGCTTATCTTTGTGATAGATATGCGTGGAATGGAACAATAAATAAAAAGTTAAAAGGATTTACATAGCTACTCTTAAACTTTTTTTTCTTATTCTTCCCGAAAAGTACAACCTATACACTCATATATAAGTCGAAATTTTAAGATCAAATTATCAGACCTCCACCCCGCAGTTAATTTAATCGATCTATAAACAAATATATTCTTTCGGTTGATGTTCATGAAATATAGAAAGTAAAAAGAGCTTCAGATATGAAAAATATCCAACAGTTACAGCTGTGAGATTACCCCACTTGTCTGCCAAGGAACTTCTCATAACGACCGCTATATGACGTCCCACCTCCGAAAAAAAAAAGTTTAAAAAAAGGACACTCTCTTTACCCACAGGATACCGTACGGATAAGACGTGTCTCGTTTCTCTTCCAGGGAATTTCTTAGAACCTAGCGAACCACGTGTCACATTGTACACAACACAACATACAAATGCGCTGAGCTGATAATTCTACCCCACCAACAAGAGACACTTTTCCAGTGTAAGTTTCCCAACATCTTAAATAGGACTTTACACACACTGGCCTTAAGAATAGACATTTCTACATACGCACCTCCATTGACACCGTTTTCATCTGCTTCCTAATTCGTTTGCTGAGGAAATAAAATATGTTATTAATAACTGTGCATTAAATTTGTCTCTATCTCCGAAAACATACCATGTGTCCACAAAACTATAATTACACACACACTCTCTCTCTAACAAATATATATACTATCACTAATAATACGTCTTCAACAATTGGTACATAAAACGGAGATTGTGTTAAACTACCAATAAATGTATCAGATATAAAATTGGTATGAATTAGCATGAAGAAGCAAAGAAGCAATACATTAGTTTGAACAAATGACGCTCACAAACCTATGAACTAACTAACCTATCTGCAACCATCGACTTGAAAGCATGGTAGCTTTGCCATGAACTACCACTCAAAAACTGGCCTGTTAAGACACATTCGTCGTTGTTCCCTATCAAACTGGGTCCCCAATGAACAGAAGGAACGCGATATTTATGCTCAGAATGTTACCAGAAAGAGTAATACAAATGCAGAAGAAAGTGTAGCTGTGTTTCATAGGCTACGGAAGGGCGTTCGATAAAGTACCCCACAAAGATCTTTTAGAGGTGCTCAGCAATCTTGACATATTCGGGAAAGACATTACAATAATCAAAAATCTCTACTGGCAGCACACCGCCTGCATAAAGATAAAAAATGAGTTCCGCAGATATACAAAAATAGAAAGGGGCGTAAGGCAATGATGTGTCTTCTCGCCGGATTTATTCAACCTATACAGCGAGGTAATTCTGAGTGAACGGAAATCCTACCAGGATTAATCATTGGCGTCCACAATCTTAACAACATAAGATATGCAGATAACATAGTGCTGATAGCAGACACAGAAAGGAAACTACAAAACCTCTTACAGAAGGTAGCGAAGGAGAGCGAGAAGAAGGGACTAAGCATAAACTACAAGAAGACAGAATGCATGGTCATCAGCAAAAAGATGATCTTAAAATGCAATTTACAGGTCGGGCGCACTGAAATCAATAAGGTACAGAAATTTAAATATCTGGGATATGTTCTAACAGAAGACGGAATGTGCGACACCGAGATCCGAAGGCGTACTGGGATGGCCAAAGAAGCATTCCAAAAGCTAAGTAGAGTATTACGAGACAGGAAAATTTCGTTGGAAACAAAGAAAAGAGTACTGAATTGTTACGTGATATATGTCTTCCTGTATTGGAGCGAATGGTGGGCAATCTCCTCAAAGATGAAGAGACTTGAAGCAACAGAAATATGGTTCCACAGAAGGATGCTAGGGATACCATGGGCCGAACGTGTGAACAACAACGAGGTTTTGGAGAGAATGGAAACAAAAAGGAAACATACTTATCAGCAGGAAGGGGCGGCTAAAATTTCGGGTACACGCAATGAGGAAGGAAGGCTTGGAAAATCTGATACTCACAGGACGGATAGAGAGAAAGATGGACAGAAGAAAGCAACGCGTGAATCACTTAATGGGCTTGAGCAAGTGGATGGCAGAATAGGATCTGGGAGTAATAACAAAAAGACAAAATTTATTAAGAGCTACAAGGGACAGGAGGAGGTGGAGGGCCATGATCCCTTACGTCATTAAGAGATACGGTACATAAAAGAAGAACTAAAAAACAAGGTTATTTATGACTTTATTAGCACGCAGGATTCATTATAGGCGTCCACAATATTAATTACATTAAGTATGCAAATGCCACAGTGTTGATAACAGACACAGAAAAGATACTAAAGGAACTCCTGTTAGTGAAGGAAAGCAAAGACAAAGGATTAAACATGTCGCTCACCGGTTTATAAGAGGTTAATTAAACGTACAACGTATATGAACTAGTTTATCCGCTTCTTCCTGATAATATTCATATCTATATATAATGCACCGGCAGCTGGTGGGTGTTGTCACTGTTGCCAGCGTAGATCCCCTTCCTGATCAAAGCAAGCCTAAAGTTGTAGTATTGGCCAAGAATAAAAGCTCAATCTATACCCAACTTATGCACAAGTTTATATAGCAGTTATTAACAGCAACACATATCAACTGTGTCAGTTTACACGCTTAAAGATCTACGTTTTATATGGACTGGCTGTAATGTTAGTAATGTTTGATAAGAATACGACACTAAATTTCTCATAAGTTAAATAATTGTTTATTCACTTCCGAACGACGCCAAATTAATTTCGCTCAAATCAAAGGTATGTGACTTCGAGTCTTTCTTCTAACGCTTGATCTTCTTGTCGAGTCTTCCCAGCTATTTAAACCATAGCTGATGACAGGAGATCTGGATTGATTTATGCCTTTTTACATTGTATTAGGGCGAAAGTGAATGCAACAGACGTGACTGGAATTTGAACTCGACACGCCGATTCCACTTTCCGCGTTGATAATCGTTATGCTACACGCATATAGTCTTTGTGTCACCAGATTTTATAAAACATACATTTTAGATTCCCAAAATATGTTTTACATATCGCTGTACTGCCTTATTTATTATTTCATTACCCTCAAAAACTGAGATTGACCCATAAATGAAACCCGCCATACGAGAGGGTTGGACAAAACTCAAAGTCTGACCCTTGAATGATATCAGTTTTTTACGTAGAAAAACTAAATTATGTAATTTTTATTCCTTGCGCCAAAATCATAAAATATTCTTGAAGGTTGATAAACCGTAAAAAAAATTGATAAATAAAAAAAAAAAAGATTTCTGTTTGAATTTTTGGTTTGGTTTGGTTTGGTTTGTTTTACGGCATATCAACCTCAATGGGTGATTTCACGCCGACAAGATTTTTAGGATAGGCTCGTATAAATAGAATATGTATTCTTTGTAAGCAATCCGTTTGTAGATCAAGTTTCATTGACATACTTCTGTAAAGAGGTTTTTTTGTCGCGAGTCAAATGTATTGCTGGTAATATTATTTTTCAAAAACTATGACTGGTAGTAATATTTTTTTCCGGAAAATGTATTGGTTTGGTTTGGTTTGTTTTGTCTACAGCATACCAACTTCAATGGGTTATTTAATGCCGACATTGCTGGTAATATTTCTTTTTTCCAAAATATATTGCTGGTAATAATTTAAAAAAATATATTGCTGGTATTTTTACTATAAAAATCTATTTTTATAATTTCATAGTGTTTTGAGCCCAGTTTGGGTGGTAACTATTTGCCCATATCTGGGACCCTAACAACTATGATTTAGCGTGAACCTGAGAACAACAGCTGTTGAACGGTAGTTTCATTCCCCTCAAAACTTCCAGATCAGGGGTCTTGCTGCCGGATGTAGTTTATCGTCATACCCAGGATTTCTTAATTTCTGGAATGTGGAGTTATCATTATTTACTCTATTTATATTCGAACTGTTGTTCTCATCCTTGTTGCTGTTAGCACCACGTTTCAACTGTTGTGCCTCCGGCCTTCCTCAGGGGTATATCGATCTAGGTAATCTACAGGGAATTCTGAAGTGATACCATTATTTAATCTACCGGGGTAGACTCTTCTCGTTCTACTGCTCAGTCTAGCCCCGTACATTAAAAAATTAAGTTCAGAATTCCCTGCAGGTTATCCAACTCTACATACACCGAAGAAGGCCGAAGGGCACAAAAGCCGACACGTGGTGATAATAACAACAAAGATGAGGACAATAGTCCGACTCTCAAATAGTATAAATAAGAAAAATAATCTTGAATAAAAATGTCATATAAAATAGTTTATTATATAACAGTCGACTTAGAAATAGGAAATCTAATGAAGTCTTTATTTCATATTTTCAAGTTTAATATTTTATTCCGAATCAACAAGATATCATTTATTCTCAAGCTCGATGCACCAATAGCATTTGAGTGTTGGTGCTGTTGCCAGACTCTCATAAAATATCTGGTGTTTTGTTAATCGGGTCAGTTGTTCTGTGGCTGAGTTGTTAGAAGGCTAGCGTCTCCACAACGAAACCCAGGTTCAAATCTCACCATGGTCAGTTTGTCAAGGAAGTGGTTTCTAGACAATAACGGCCAATGGGGTGGTAAGACTATCTCGGGCATCAGCACATTGCAAAGTGCCTGCAAGCCATAAACCGCTCTGACTCAAACCTTACGACTGAAATTGGATAGGTGTAACTGTACAGAAGCGTTCGATGGCTGCGCTAGCATGAATTCACAAGTCAGCGTGACTGAAGCCTCGAGTGTACTGGCCTTGTTCAATAACAGATCACGCCTAAACTGTAATCTCTCTCCCCTTCTCTCTCTCTCCCTCTCTCTCTCCCTCTCTCTCTCTCCCTCTCTCTCTCCCTCTCTCTCCCTCTCTCCCCTCCCCCTCTCTCTCTCCACGGGTTGGCTTTGAGAGTTTTAAAGAAAGACAAATATGCCTGAGCACGCGTCTTCAATCCTAGCAGACGGCCATAATCGAAAACGAGCAACCCGCTATTACATTAATTAGCATCAAAAGATTGCGTTGACCTTTCATTAACAACTTCTAAGCCCAAACGGAATAGTTGACTTACATACTAGTATATCCGGGAACTACTGCTAAAATAAAGGGAAGCTTTTATGAGCTCTCCATTTCACTCTCACGTCCGGGTTCTAAAGGAGCCAATAAATAAATCTAGCTCAGGATCGAGAATCCCTTCAGCACCTCCCCTTTTCACTAAGAGAGATAAGGTAGAGTCAGGTGCTATTTATTGTTTAGTGATATTAATGTTCATTCATACACATGATACACTTGCAGCTGTTGAGTGTTGGCAATAAGGCTCGGTCATATAACCCCCTCGCCTTATGAGAGTAAACTGAACCCTTTATTTAATCTACGGGAGTAGATTGTTCACGTTCCACTGTCCTTGCCTAGGAGTATCTCATCTAGTTCTTATATTTTATTACTGCTCAGTTATTTCTCGCCCCGTTTCCACTGCTTCTAAGTCCTTGCTTCCCGACCCAGGGATTGAAATCACAATTATTATGTCCCCCATATTCACGAACTAATGCTTTAATTCACTAGGATATTATTTCTGTGTTCAGTTCATAATTCCCTGAAGGTTACCCGAATCGACAGAGACCTGAAGAAGGTCGGAGGGCAAATGACCGAAATGTTATGATTATAAAAACAAAAATGAGGACATTAGCCCGAATGTAAATACAGGGTGTTCTCGACTTACGACAGAGTTCCATTCCTACGATGCTTCGTAACGAGATTTCCGGTGTAAGTAGGAACGTCTCCGCGATTTTCCGTGAATAAGCACTTACGTCACTCACCAATGCTAACGCAATAGTAAAGTAATAATCTAGGACATAACACAACATTTCTATGAAATGAATAGATGTAATGAAAGGAAATTGTTTTAAACTGCTTATATATTTATTGCCAGTGACGTCATTCACTCTCCGTAGATGAGATGACGAAGCATAAGATGTTGTCTCTCTTGCAGTACTCGAAAGCAGCAGCAAACCTGGGGAAGAAAGAAAAACAAACACACGTTATCGGGAATTCATCAACTTAAAGTTTAACAAGAATGTGTCCTTATCTCTTACCGGCAAACTCAACATGTATACACATATGCACATGTTTTAAGCGACAGTCGAACGACTTAACCCAAGCAGCCGGCCAGTGTTTGTCGCTGGTTACCCATTTTCACAGCGTTTAACAATGTCTAATTCCATCTTCCATGGTAATGGCTTCCTTTTTCTTCGAAATACTGCAATCAGAAGAGGTTGCACTCTGCTTGGGGACCATAATGAAGAGCAATAATTTTCCACAAACACAAAACAAACGAAAGAGAGCGAATACATAACAATTCAATATGGCGTACAACTAAGAACTGACCCACACCGCCTTATGTACGAAGCAAACGTTATGCGTCGTAACCACGAATCGTCGTAACCCGAGGATTTGCTGTAATGTAAATAACCCTTCTTTTAAATTAACATACATTTACCTCACTACACGAGAAATGATCCTTGATATTAGTTCATTGACTATTACTTTCTGTAAAGCACTGGTACTTTCCAAAATGGCAACACTGGGCAATGTAAACTTTCATGAGTTTTTCTTAGATGTTTTAATGTCTTAACAGCTACAGAAATTTATTTTTACCAATTATCAAAGAAAAAAAATAATCCTTATGCCATTACACGGTATCATCACCATCCATAAAATAATTCAAATCATTTCAATAATTTTATGCTTGATATTATAATCAACTTCTATCTAATAATTTACATCAACACTTGATACACTAGCAGCTGTCGAGGATTGGCACTGATGGCAAACCCCTGCCAAAGTTAAATGTATTGTTTTGCTACCCTAATTTATCGTTTCATTAGCCGCATAAGCTGAGACTGACATATACGAGATCGGTCTATATACAAGGTCGACTTATATACGAGCAGATGTTACAATCTCTCTATGATGTCTACTTTGAATATCTGTACAAAAGGAAAAGTAAGAACATCTGTTGATCAAGTTTTAAATATTTAATTTGATGCGTCCCATGGCGATAACAATCTCATATCTCAGGTTTTAGGAAAAGAAAGAAAGAAAGAAAGAAAGGGAAGATAGAGGAAATGATAACACTCTCATGTCTTTAACGTCTGCTTCAGTGAAATGGAAAACCTTAACAATTTTGTTATTTTCGTTGTTGTGTTTTAATATTTCTCCAACTGTATTCTAATCTATATTAATGTCATTTTCTTTATTCCAACACAGGTTGCACCATGTTTTTTTCTCTAAAATTTGACGCAATAGAAGACCCAAGGGCCACTCATGTTAGAGAATTACTGAATGAAGTTTTTGTATGGACGTAATAGGAGAAAGAAAGTTCAGAATCTGGGAAGCATCCTCTTGGGAGTTTATTCAACAAACTAACCGTTCTTGTGAAGAAGCTGCCAGAGTGAAATTTGCTTCTTACCAATGGAATGGAATGAGAATTATTCGACAATGTGTACATGGGATGGCGTGTACTAGCTGTAATGGTCTGAACTGACAGAATTAAGGAATGCAGTGCGTCTAAACATTTGCTATGGAAACGAGTAGCGACAGAGTCGCAATAGGCGTTTGATGTTGAGTCTGTGTGGAAAGGGGCTGTAGGGTGGGAAATAATCAATCGCCTACATGACCGCGTAATCAGTTTTGAACTCTGTCGGTAGAAAGTAAGGGTTCTGTGTTATCCAAGTGGTTAGGTTATTATATACATATGGTTTCCTCTTTTATGTTCCGTGACCTTTCATGGGTGAGATGGACTCTCCACAACTTCCTTTTTCTTGTAGCTCTAAGTGTCGTTTGATTATTTACAATCCCTCTTTCCACATTCATTTACACAAATTCGTCATGGACATTAATCGCTGTTTCCCTGCCCTTTATATTCCCTGTGATTGTTAGATGTCCATGTACTCTTTCCTCGTCTATTCTACAAATTTCAACTTTCTGATTGTAAGCATACGTTCCCTTTTAATTTCCATTTTCATTAGAACTTCCTCGTTGATCACATGTTCAGTCCACGGTATTCTTAGCATTTGTCTGTATAAGAAGATGTGTTTGTGGGGGGGAGGGCATGTATATAGGCATGTATATGTATACATGTACGGGGGTAAGTCAAACATTATCCGAACTTTCGCCATGACATATCTTTAGGTTAGACACGCTCCCTTCTGCTCATGCGTACTTATAGTTGGTATTATTGTTGTCACGTGATCGAAGTTTGAGCGTGATCGCACTAGTTTTCTTGCTGTTGTTACAGTATAGACACGGCCGCTCCGCTAGCAGTTTGCGCCAAGGAGGAACAAAGTGCAGTGATCCAGATCTGTAGAGAAAATGCTACCTCATCGATGATAAATCGCCGGGGTTTGCTATGAGCATCTCTCGAGCTTACTGAATTTTCTCGTCAGTGTTGGAGGTTGACGGGCGTCCTGCTCTTTCGTCTATATCCTTTTTGAATCCCGTTCTTTTATTGTCCGTTCTCCCCAGGAATATTTTCTATTTTTGGGGGGGGGGGATTTCGGATTAGATAAATGTGCAAAAGTAATATTCAAGAAAGGGAGAATTACAGAAACAAACTCAATAGATTTAGATTTTGGCACAAAGATTAGGGAACTGGAACAAGAAGAAGCCTATAGGTACCTAGGAATTAGCGAAGGAGATGGAATACAACATGCCCAAATGAAGTAGAGGGTAAGAAAGGAGTACTACAAGCGTATGTGTCTGGTACTGAATACCGAGCTGAATTCAAAATACAGAATATCAGCCATAAACACCTTGGCTGTTCCTGTAGTGCAATACTGTTTCAACATTTTTGACTGGACCATAGCTGACATTAAGCGAATGAACACCAAAATGAGAAAGCTTCTCATTTGCGACAGCATGCATCATCCGAAGGCTGATGTTGATCGTCTGTATGTGCCCAGGTCCGAAGGTGGCAGAGGATTAGATCAACTAGAACTGTTTTACAAAACTACAACAATTGGAATTCAAAGATACCTGGAAACTGCAGAAGACTGGATGGGGATCTGTGTCAAAGAGCATGAAAGTAGAGAGCTACCTTTTTCCGTAATAAAGGAAGCAAACAAGTTCAAAATGGAATTTCAAGTGGGCGAAGAAATACAAGTAAAGCATAATACACCGACTGAAGCAGCAAAATACTTAAAAAAGAAAGCAAAGGCAAATGCAACCGACCAGATACAGAAACGATGGCAAGATAAACCGCTTCACTGTCAATACTCTGCCCGTACCAAACAACCTGATGTAGATAAACCCCGTACCCATCAGTGGCTACGTAGTACAGTAACAATACTTGTTAACTAGAAATTACCAAGCACACATACTGAAAAATTGTGTTTGTCCAAAATGCAGATTGTCTGATAAATATCCAGAAACATCTTGTATCAGGTTGCGTGTTGTTGGCTCCCACTGAATATAAAACTCGGCTCGACAGAGTGGGCCATATCTGCACTGGAAAATCTGAAACGCTTACGGAAAGGAAACTGCAAGAAATTGGTATGAAAACTGCCCAGACCTGATTACGGAGATAGGGCCCGTAACAATTTTATGGGACTTTACAATGCACACGGACAGAACAATCAAAGGTAATCACCCTATCCTATTTAAAGACCGTCAACATGTGCCTCCTTAATGACATGGCAGTCCCTGCAGACTGCAATATATATTTGAAGAACTTCAAAAAACTATCAAAATACAAAGACTTTGAAATCGAAATCTCAAAAATATGGCACATGAGGACATTAACAATTCCAACCCTCGGATTGATTGGAAAAGATTCCTGTAGACTCATTGAAGGAAGCCTGGTAGCCTATGTCTTAAAGAAATACAAAAAATTGTACTCACAAGTACAACCCGCACTTTTCGAGGGGCTTTATCTATGTCAAATATGTGCGAGTTTTTTTTTTCAAAACTTCTCAGTGGAAAATGTCATGATGCCATTTCTGACCTTAAGTCTCTGGTCGGGTCCCGGAAAGAAATGAGTAAACACAAGAAACCAAATGAAGTAAAATAATAATAATAATAATAATAATAATAATAATAATAATAATAATAATAATAAAGAAGGCTAATTACCGGCTATAGTGTAGGACATCAACTGTACTTTCTTCATTTCAAATAATAATAATAAATATAATAATAATAACAACAACAACAACAACAACAATAATAAAATGTAGCGCATGAGGACATTAACAATTCCAATTGTAGTTGGAGCCCTCGGATTGATTGGAAAAGATTCCAATAGACTCATTTAAGGAATCCCTGGCAGCCCATGCCTCAAAGAAATACAAAAAATTGTACTCACAAGTACAGCCCACACCTTACTAAGGTCTTTATCTATCTAAAATATGTGCGATTTTTTCAAAACTGCTTAGTGGAAAATGTCATGATGCCATTTCTGACCTTAGGTCTCTGGTCGGAACCCGAAAAGAAATGAGTCAACACAAGAAACCAAAGGAAATAAAACAATAATAAGAAGAATATTGACTTGGCAGTCCCGGCAAGATTGTAATGTATCTTTGAAGATCTTCAAAAAACTATAAAAATATAAGGGCCTTGAAGTGGAAATTTAAAAAATGTGAAGAACTTTATAAATGTAAAATATGTATGAGCATGGGGCGTTTTTTTTTATATTATTTTGCAAAAATTATCAGTGAAAAATGTCATGAAGCCATTTCTGACAAGAGAAATCAAAGGAAATAATAATAATAAAATTAGAAATACCAAAGAAAGAGAAAAATCCCCCCCCAATAAAAACAAATACATCTAGTTCAAACATTTTAAATTGGTGATTTCAAAAGTTAAGAAAACACGGAGCTTACATATGAAGAAGCCTTCAAAACACCATCAACTATGGTCATTCGTTCAGAATTTCGGTGTATTTCGACTCAATTGAAGGAAGAGGCGGTGTAGGATTTTTTTAGATATTTATGGTTAGAATGCGCCTCCAGATTCCCAGCCTCAGTAGAGTTGGAAGGTGAGTCAGATAGGAAAGGAATATATGCTTTTCGAGCTAAATTCACGGCCAACTTGAAGAACAAACTTCAAGACATTTTCTCTCGCTCTCTCCCCCTCCCCCTGAACCTCTCCTTCAGAGGTAAGCTAAAGACACTTAAAGACAATTATAATTGTATTTACTAATCATACTATGATATATAAATGGAAAAGCTCACTACAATTCAATAACCCAGAGTAATTTAAACATGATTTTTAATACATACATATATATATATATATATATATATATATATATATATATATATATATATGGCTTGAAGCAATTGCATGTCTGTTCACACTGGTGAGCTGTGAAACAACGAAACAATCTGTCTGTGGATAACTATATACGCCCCCTCTTGTAGGTTGAGCACTTTGGAAGAAGGGAAATTTGTCGGCTGCTACTAATTAACGCTAAAAATCTCTTCGCTATGAATTGAACACTATGCTAGCTGGTAATTCTTATATCTCGTATATAATGCGTTAAAAATTTCATTTCTATCTGCGTGCGCTATTAGACTAAAGGTCAGAGATTCGTGCTACCAGTGAGTGATAATATGTATATGTATTTAATATATACTTAATACCTCTTTTTTATTAACATCAGCACTATATGTGCGATATATTACAATTATATATATATATATATATATATATATATATATATATTCTTTATTTTTGGATATTACATCAGAACATGTGAATAACGCTACACAAATGCAATCATGTTTCGATGTATATTAATCTCATATCTCATCAGGCGTTAGTAAATGACTGGTTCGTACACAATTTATTGAAATTTTAAATTTAAAACTACATACAACTTCTTTTCACGCGAAAAAAGATGAAAAAGAGTAAGAAAGAGAGAAAAGGAAGAATAAGGAGAAAGAAGAGGGAGGGGATAGCAGTATAATTTGTTTTATTTATAATCAGATTCACCAAAATGGCCTACGCTAAGTAAGAGGTCATGAGCCACAGATTTAAAATCGTGGACAAAGACGTTATGTTCGATTTAAGTTTGCTACAAACGTAAGACAGATGTCATTTCCTATGAGAAAGGAAACGTAATTTAACAAGACACTTGACAAACGTATACCTTGTGAGTGAAAAGTTAGAATGACACCATTTCATAGTCGGTAAATAATATGGCTCTTTAAGAAATAAATGAAAAGAAAACAAAATGATTTAACAAAATTACTAAAAATATATAGATCAAACAAAATATTTAAAAAATGGATTAAACAAAACTTTAAACATATAGATCATATAGATCGAAAG
>OZ038488.1:69077341-69119841 GCA_964036315.1 Acanthosepion esculentum
AATCTGACGACAAAAATGTCCTGCCGAAAAAGTGCGATTTTCCAGCGTGATAATTCAAGTGCACGCTCTGCAAAACACCCACCCTAAAAAATTATCGTTAGTATGGGTGGTCCTTCCATATCCTCCATACTCACCAGATTTAGTACCTACAGATTTCCATTGGTTTCAATCACTAGGACGTAGGCGATCATGGCTATCCACAACTTCGTTTTCTTTGTAGCTCTTAATAAACTTTGTCTTTCTGTTATTTCCCCTAAACCCTGTTCTGCCATTCATTTACTAAAGCTCACTCAGTATCTCATACTGTGAGTATCAAATTTTCCAAGCCCTCCTTCCTCATTATGTGCCCTAGAACCCTCAACTGTCTCATCCTGATGTTAAGTATAAGTTTCCTTTTTCTTTCCATTTTCTCTAACACTTCGTCGTTGCTCAGATATTTGGTTCATGTTATCCTCAGCATCCTTCTGTAGAACCACATTTCTTGTTGCTTCTCGTCTCCTCTTCATTTTTGAGACGATTGTCCAGCCCTCTCTGCCATACAGGTGGACAGATATCACACTACAGTTTTGTACTCTTTTTCTTGTTTCTAGCGAAGTTTTTCTATTTCTTAGTACTCTGCTTAGCTTTTGGAAGGCTTCTTTGGCTATCCCACGACGCCTTCGGATTTCAGTGTCATACTTTCTGTTCTCTGTTAAAACACTTCCCAGATGTTTAAATTTACGCACTTGTTTGATTTTGGTATCTCCGATTTGCAATTTGCACTTTGGGCTCATCCTTTTGCTAAGAACGATGCATTCTGTCTTCTTGCAGTTGATGCTTAGTCCTTTCTTCACGTTTTCCTTCACTACATTCCGTATGAGTTTTTGTAGTTTTCTTTCTGTGTCTGCTGTCAACACTCTGGTATCTGCATATCTTATGTTGTTGACATAAAATGTGCAGATTAACATTCTGGTTAAGAAAAAGCACATCTCTATTATAATTCCGCTTGTCCCTCCCATCGATAATTACTTAGTTTCTTAGTTAGTCCACACGACCGTTACGCCCTGCCAATACCTCATAAATCATTGACTATTTAGTTTTGATGCTGCTTGGTTTCAGTAAGAAAATGAAAGAAAAAAAGAATAAAAGATAGAACTGTTTAACATGAAATGTTCAGTTCGACATTCCAACCACCTGAAGAAGGCCGGAGCGTACAATGGCCGAAACGTTGTAATAAATATGGCGACAAAGATGAGGACAATAGTCCGAATAATGTAAATAATGAAATGGAAAAAATTGTGAATTTCAAATCTTTTCATTTGTCTCCCCTTACATATAGATAAATTTATTAATATAAAAAAAAAATTTGCGAGACAGGTTTTCGGCTAGTTTAAATAAATGTATGTTATTTGTTATATTCTTTCTGATAAAACGTAATTACCTAATATGTTTTGGTAAATTTGCTTTTCAATCCCTAAGCTAAATATCTATTAAATTTTTTCGAAATCGTCATATTTCCGTATAAATGTACATGCTGAACTCGAATTAACAATTGCAATTATGATAAAACCTGCCGTTTTGGAGTTATCGACCAGAAAAAACTCAGATTAAATCGCGGTTATTCGCCCATGATTACCGGCTTTGTGTAATTAGATTCACTCCGGATCACTTTTCTTGCGCAAGCATAAATTTTGGCCTATTCACTGCGTTTACTGTTGTAACAACCGGTAAATTACTACGCACTTAAGTTGTGTCGAAAAGCAATGACAAGTTTTTTTTGTTTATTTCTTCAACTGTCGTTTTTTTCCTCTTTATAGTAAAGCTTCCATTTTAAATTTAAAAATAAACAAACAAATTAAACAATAAAATAAAGCTTTTCTTTTAAATAAAAAATAAAACGAATAATAATTAATGCGCAAAATTTGCATGAAGTTTGTAAAGCGCATGATTATTTACAAAATAAAACAAAATGCCTCTTCCTAGAATTTTCTTATTTTGTAAATAATCATGCTCTTTACAAAGTTTGCGCATTAATTATTATTTCGTTTCTAGCATTATTTTTATTTTGTAATTTTATTTTGTAGATAATCATGCTCTTTACAAAGTTTGCGCGCACGCGAGTGATCTTTGTAAAGAGCATGATTATCAAATTACACAAAGCCGATAATGGTGGTCGAATGACCGCGATTAAATCCGATTTTTTTTCTGGTCGATAACTCCAAAACGGCAGGTTTTATCATAATTGTAATTGTTAATTCGAATTCAGCATGTATATTTATACGGAAATATGACGATTTCGAAAAATATTAATAGATATTTAGCTTGGGGATTGAAAAGCAAATTTACCTATATTTTATAGTAATAATTACCGTTTGTATCCATTCGCTATAAGACTATAATTTCCTTTAATTGAGAAAATATGTGTGTGCTTCGAAAAAGTAATTTGACAGAACAATTTTCTACTTTGCTTCATATTTGTTTTCAATGTCATCTTACCAGAAACAAATGAAATACACATTTTTGGTGGGGAGGGGCTACCAATTACTGTCTATGTCATTATGCAGTTATTGTAAACATGAACACCGTCCATACCCAAAACTATTTGTCGTTGAAAATGAACCTTGACGCTTGTGAGTAATGATAATAACACATTTTTCACGAGCAACCAAGACTGGAAAATAAACATTTCGTAATTATAGATTTCTATTTGTTTCGTCTTAGTATATATAAGAAACTATGTAAACATTTTTCTAAAACTGAGGATTTTTTTTTACTGATATTACAACCAACATTAATTCAAGTCCTTATCTCGAACCCGACGTAGACAAGTACTTCAGCTGGTAATGTAATGTCTATTTCAACGCACAAACGATGTACACCCCGCCCCAACAATAGCTTCACAAGAGAAGTATAAATTTAAAGTATATTTGTTTTAACACTAACTTGGAAACTTTAATTTCTTATTCGTTAAGCTGTTGTTATAATCTATTAACTATTCACCGTCATCGACATGTATGCTTTTGGGGCATCATAGATTTTAGAAGAACCTCACCAAACGCCATAGAAAAAAATGATCACTGACTTAACTCGAAGAGTGGGCCCTGAGTTCTCCTGTTCTTTACTTTAGATATTAAACCAAACAGCTAAACAAAATTTATTCCCTGTAATTTCGGCCTGACAGACTTTTTCGTCCATTTAATTTGTCTCCAAAGAAAACAGTGCTTGACTTCTGTCATATAACTAAAACCGCTGTCTGCTTTGTTTAATGGTGTTAGACATTTTAAAAAAAGAAATGTTTACCCAACTCGGGTCATAAATCAACCGCCCTGCTCAACCCGGTCTCTTGAAAAAAAAATCCTGTTTCTGTAATGTACGAATCGAAACGGCACTGGGTAATAACTGCCGTTGATACATGGTGTGTGCTGACGTAAATAGCTTCTGTACAGGATTTGGAATTTGTATGAAGTCTGAAGTAGAGGATGAGGCGGTTCAGGTGCGCCATGTTAAAGGCTCTCAGTAATTTCGACTGGAGCGGGGTTCGTTTTTTTTTTTTTTTTTTTTTTTTTTACCTAACAAAATACAAATCCCATTTCCCTTTCGATTACACGTGAAACTTATGGCTTCGCTTTGTTATGGTTACGACGGTAAACAGAATGGAATAAGAATGTGTAAAAAAAGAAGATCCTAGGAGAAGATAAAGTCAGGAAAATGAAGACGGAATGAAAACTGGGGAATAAAAAAAAGCAGGGAGACAGATCAAGACGATAATGGAGTGCTGCTGTGATATATAGGCAAGTGTTGCTCAATCCTAACTTTTCAGTCTCGAGTCCAAAACCATCTCCGCGTCCTTGTGGGTGACAAATTATGCTCCACCTTGCAACACCTCTTTCACAAACGGAATTTCGCAAGCCTATCAATGCTCCATGGAATTTCGCAAGCCCATCAATGCTCCATGGAATTTCGCAAGCCTATCACTGCTCCATGGAATTTCGCAAGCCTATCACTGCTCCATGGAATTTCGCAAGCCTATCACTGCTCCATGGTATTTCGCAAGCCCATCACTGCTCCATGGAATTTCGCAAGCCTATCACTGCTCCATTGAATTTCGCATGCCTATCACTGCTCCATGGAATTTCGCAAGCCCATCACTGCTCCATGGAATTTCGCAAGCCTATCATCGGCTCCCAAGAAGTTGTTTTCCGTATCACTACAATCTTAACCAATTCAAGTCTAGGACTAATCGTTATAATAAATTAATAAATAAATAGTTATTTACATTATTGAGATTGTTCAGACTGTTTTCCTCACCTTTATTGTTATATTCACAGCACTATGACAACAAAGATGAGGACAACAGCCCGAACAATGCAAATAATGTAAATAATTACAATACCTCACCTCAGAAATATAGACAGATAAATAAATAGTTTTTAATATTTTTTGTAAATTCCCAAGAACAAAAAAATGTATGTATTGAGGGGTCTCCCCTTTTCACACAAATGGACTCACCCAAGGTATACATTTACTACTACCAGTGAATACCCGAACAGTCAAGTAGGAGTCGAGACGGAACGACAGAAGAGTAGTAGAGTTTAGTAGTAATAGAGGAGGGTAGCACAACTGTCATCGTCACGAGCACCTAGACTCAGTAAGGAGTCATACCGCGATACTTCGATACCAAGACTGTATATATATATTGGCTACTAACCCGCACTCCTGGATCTACTAACCCGTATTACCAGTTTGTATTATTACGTTAATACATTTATTTTCCTTATCCATTCCTGGCGTTTTTTATTCATTGATAAGCATTTCACCCCAAGCAAGGCACGAGTGCCACTAGTACGCAGGGTTTTACAGAGGGTGAAAGTGAGAGAAAAAACTGGGCATAGGGAGGATTGAGGAAATAATAAAAGATGAACAGGGTTCAAGTCAATAAAAGATGACGGTCGGCGTTGCATTTAAATTTTTAAAGATTGTAGTTATCAGGGAAACAAATAAACTGAAGGGAGTTCCACTGTCGGGAAGTGCGAGAAAGAAACTGTTGGAGTAGAAGTGACAGTTACATTTAAATATTTCAGCAGTAAAAAGGTGAGACCTAGATGCTAATCTAGTAGCACGCTTAAATTCATGTAGTTGGGGCAGCAGGGAAAAAGATCCTCAGAGCAGTTGCCGTGAAAATACTGTAGCAAAGACAGACGGAAGACATATCACGTCTGTGAGAAAGCGACTGAAGTCCAGATGACAAGTCAGGATCGATTACATTGCAGATCATTCTTTGGATTTTGTCATGAACCTCAAGATGAAGAGCTGGGGCAACAGTATTCAATGGACGGGCGAATTGTAGATTTATAAATGTGCAAGATGAAGTCTGACGAGAAAAACCTTCTGGCACGACACAATGAACCAACTTTCCTTGCAGTAGATGCGGCTATTGATTTAATGTAGTTGTTCCACTTCAAATCAGTTGAAAACGTGAGGCCAAGAAGGCGCGGCGAGCTATTACGGATTTGCTATTGGGACATGGGTAAATGGTAATGTCATTTAAACAAATGCCTACTTGGGAACTGATGACATCAGGAAGATCATTGCTGAAGATCAGAAACAGCGTAGAACTCAGTATAGAACCTTGTGGGATACCTCCGTTTGTGTGAAAGGATCTGGAAGCGAACCCGTTCAGGACGACATTCATTTCATGATTTTATAGGAATGATTGGATTAAATCAAACAATCATCCTATAATACCGTAGCACTGAAGCTTATGTAGAAGACCAACATGCCAAACCATGTCAAATGCCTTTTAGATAATTAGAGCCACAGCGCGAGCTTCGCCGTTATTACCAAGAGCTTGATATACATATTCATTGATGGCCGTAAGCACATCAACGGTAGACCGGTCAAAACGGAATTCATATTGTTTATCAGAGAGTAGGTCGTAAGAGTTAAGATGCGTAACTACTTTAGCATTTATTAAAGCTTCGAATACGTTTCTGAAAAGAGGTAGGAGACTAATACGGCGATAGTTAAAGGGGTCAGAATGTTCGCCAGAATTCTTAAAAACAGTGACTACAGAGAAGGACTTTGAACAAGCAGGAAGCAGCTAAGCGAGGGTTGTAGAGTTTGGAGAGAAGTGGGACGTTCGATAGCACATTTCTTGAGGACGACGGCTAGTATCCCGTCACCACCACTTGCTTTATAGGAATCTAATTTAGAAATGATATCCCCGGCTAGTGACGGGGCTATACGCATATCACTCAGTATAGCTTTAGTTCTCGTGGGGAATCAGGTGTGGCTACTCCAGATGAGTCGAGTGTTATGTTCGAGCAGAATTTCCGAGCAAACCATCCCGCCTTATCTGCTGTAGACATTAGGACATCGAACTTATTGAATATTGGGAGGGATTGAGGGGTTGCTGTTGTTAAGCACACTCTTGAAGAGCCACCAATAATCTATGGAACTGAACTTGCGAGATGCTCTATGAGAAAAAGAGACGTCCGTTGCAATTAGTCGTGTCATTATGTTACAGTCGGAAGAAGTGATTCCTGTCGGCTATAGCCGCCGAGCATGCAGGTGAGAACCAAGGAGATGAACGTGGTTTAAGTTGGTATTTCCTTGCTGGAATGAAAACATCGATGTCAGTTTTCATACAGGAGGAGACTTCAGGCGCGCTTTTTTGAACAGGATGATTAAAAACTTCTTTCCATGAGACGTCACGAAGGACATCATGGAACGAGTCCCAATCTGCTCGTTGAGCATCCAAAAGTCTTGAGAGGAAGGGGAACGGTATAGAAAGAGGAGATAGCTAAACGGGTTAAGTAGAGAAAGACGGATATACGTGTACGAATAGTCTGGAGATTCAAGAAAGGGACGGAGACATGTACGAATAGTCTGGAGATTTAAGAGAGAGACGTGAGAGGTTACCGAACATAAACTCCCAGGTCATGCATGTGGACTTTAGAGTCCTTTTCAAGGAGAGGATGGCAGCTATGAATCAAGAGGATTGAAGAGTTAAGGTTAGTTTCGCAGAGCTAGGATGTCTGGAGACTTTTCAAAGAAGAACGATTCCAAACTGCAGAAGTTGGTGAAGAAAAGGTTAAAGGGTTTAGGTGATTTTGCTGAGCTGGTTTAGATTTATATCTTTGGTTGTTTATAGTCTTGATGTGATATATTGGTAAGAAAAACGCCTAGAGTAGTAGTAGCAATCAATCATCTAATGTAAAATTTGTAGACGGGAACTAGCGCAGACTACAACATAGTGTGGCCTCAAAGTTGCCCACCGGGGGTGCTTACAGGGACACCCTTCCATGCGCAACATGGCACTGCAAGGACTCCGATATTATGCAACTGTTGATCAGAGCAGCCTCTCAAGACGCTACACAAGAGTTCGGGCTCCTAACTAACGGTCGGGAATAGCGACAAGAAACTGCCAACCCGGTACCCTCAGTATGAAGAGACGGTTTCACCATCCACGCATATCACAAGAAAATCATGTCAGTGCCACTATTAAGGCCTGAGAAAAGGAACCACTTCCTAAACAAGAAGCAAGGGATAAGTATCTACTCCTGTTCAAGAGAAGGTGAAGGCGTATGGACCAAGCGCTAGGAAAGCTTATCTGAACCTCTTAAAAAGATCCTGGGTTTGACTTCCAGATAAATTATTTCAAAGAATGATCTTTCTTTCAGGTAACTTATTTGGAGAGTCGATCTGCGGCCCCCAAATGCCCCAGCACAAACATGTAGACATACCTGTGCGCCGGAGGGTAAAAAAAAAGTGGAATGTCAAATATAAGTTTCATTGTTCTACTGCATAATTAGGACCGCCGAATTATTGGAGTGAAGAATCTCTCAGCATTTGACAGGATGAATTCAAAGAATCGCAACATCAAAATACACTTAAGAGTTCCGGTACATTTGTGCCTGCACTCTGAATATCTACTAATATTCAGAAATGCTCTTCGGCCCCGCGAAGGTCTGTTTTGTGTGCTGTGCCCATCACATTCCGATTTTCGTCTGAAAGTCATCAGACTTTTCTGAAATCTAAGCAAACTTATTTAGGTAAACAAAAAGAATGATTGATGAGTCTCGACGTGATCAGATTATCTATACATATTAGTATATATTATAAATAATATAATATAAATAATATAATATATATATGCAATACAAATTTTGGTTTCACTCCAAGCATGGTAATAAAGTGACTAACACTCAGAGGGGGGGTACAAAGCGTGAAAGAATATGAGAAAAACTTAAACAATAAAAGAACAGAAATTAAGAAGACGGCAGATATCGATTGACATTACATTTACATTTTTGAAAAACAAATTTCACTAGAAAGCAAGAAGCTGGAAGCGAGTTCCACAAGGGAGAAGTGCGATAGAAGAAACTGTTAGCATAGAACATCTTACGTGTAGCCATTTCAACTGTAAAATAGTGAGACCTTGCTGCCAATCTAGTACTGCGCTTAAATTCTAGTTATCATATAGGAAAATTAATCAGAACCCTTTGCGATGGAAGTATTTATAGAAAAAAACACAGGAAAGCTAGATTACAGGAAAATGGGTGGGGAAATGAGAGAAGCCAAAATACAAGGTCAGGATCAATGACATTGCAGATTCTTCTTTGGATTTTATCAAAGATCTCTAAATAAATATCAGAAGCACCTGATCATATGTGGCGGCAATATTCTAAGGATGGACGAATGGTAGACTTATAAATATGTAAGATGGATTCAGGCAACAAAAATTGTGTAGCACGTCAAAGAGAACTAACTTTATATAATATAAATAATATATATATATGTCATATAAATATACATAATATTATATTATTATGTACAAGGTCATTCAATAAATAAGCTGAAGTTTTCGGTATAAGGACTTCTAATACAAATAGAAGCTTACTCTTTTTTATTTTTCAACGTAGTCTCCCAGCACTGTCACACACTTTTCCCATCTGTGCACAAGCTTCCGTATTCCCTCAGCGTAAAAATCTTTGGACTGATGTCTCAGCCAGTCGCTCACAACACTTTTGACTTCATCGTCACTTTTAAACTTCGTGCCTCTCGTGAACGCTTTCAAAGGACCAAACAGGTGAAAGTCTGAAGGAGTAAGGTCTGGGCTGTAAGGGGAATGAGGGAGCAGTTCCAAGACCAGATCGTTGATGGTCTGTACCGTTTGGGCTGCTGTGTGAGGCCTTGCGTTGTCATTCTGCAAGATGACTCCTTCTGACTGATGACCCCTGCGTTTGTCCCAACAGATAAGCTCAAAGTTCTTGCAATGTCATCCACTGTCACCCTTCTGTCAGACTGAATGAGGTCATTAACTGATTCGATCACCTCAGGAGACCTCACTTCTGTAGGCCTCCCAGGCCTGTCTTCATCCTCAACACTGCTCCGTCCTTCTTTAAATAATTTAGCCCACTTGTAGACATTTTTGGCTGAAACATGTGGCACCATACACAGTTGACATTCTCCTATGGATTTCAACTGGTTTGCACCCTTCAGCAACCAAAAACTTGATAACTGACAGCTGTTCAATCCTGGAGAATGCTTCTTGGTCGGCCATCTTTGTTAATTGCCAAAACTCTCAAAGTTTTTTTTTTAAATCGGCAAAAGAAATTAAATCCATGTGAAAAAGAAGTAAAACAAAAAAAAATAAAAAAGAGTAAGCTTCTATCCTTATACCGAAATATTCACCTTATTTATTGAATGACCCTCGTATATTTCATATCCTCGATCTTCTCATGTTTTTAGTCGTGGTGCACGGCTAGTTTATTTCCTTCGATCGAACTCTGATGAGAGAAGATCGAGAACCGGTCAGTTTTTTTTTCTAATTGTTCCCTAATTTCTTAATATACGTCGAATCGACATTCATGATGATTGTAATTTTTATCTTATGTTTATTTTTCCCTCAATTTAATAAATATGCCTGTTTTAATAGCGTTAATTAAAAGTTTTACCTCTTTAATTTCAAGTTGCATAGCCAAATAAAGCCATCGACGACAAAGTTCATATTAAAATAAAATGGGAAAAAAAAACATGAAATGTGCTCCGAAATTTTAGAAAAATGAAAAATCGACGGTGTCCAAAGAACAAAAATCCTGATCGAAACGGTGAAGGGATATATTGCATGACCAAAACTTTTGTTCTGTTTTTTTTCCTAGATATTAGAAGTATTTAGTTTGATCAGATTCAATTAGCTTCATTCAAAAAGATCGCTGTTGATTGTATTCTAATGGTCGGTGTGTCAGCAGCCTAGCCAAGTGGTTAAAATACTTATATTCCAATCATTCATTAGAGCCGTGTTCGAAGCTCACCATGGTCGACTTGTCAAGTAGGTGATTTCTTAATACACTTGGCCTGGGTTGGGAGATACAATCCCAGCGTATGGTACTGTTGGAAAGTCCCTGAACGCTATACCATGAGTTGACCCAGGCCTTTTACGTAGGATTGGTTAGAGAAACTGGTCGGAAAACGTCACTGGTTGTGCTCGCACGAAGTCATTCTGACCGAGTGTTTGAGATTTTACTGATCTTGCTTAAACCGGTGATCAATGCCAGATGATGCGCTCCCTCCCAGAAACTGCAAAGTCGGTTCAACTTAGATGCTGCATAAATCATAGATTGATTTTGAAAGTGTTGTAGAAATGAAATAATGTGTCTGTGTAGCAGTCTGCAATAGGGATTAGTTAACCACGCAAAACATACAAACATACTCGGAAGCGAACAACCATCAATTCCCTTTACTTACGTGAATCCATCACTTCTCCATTCATCTAGAGGGCAAATAACAGGGGAGACCAGTCTCTGTAGCCTTGGATGGCAACCAGTCCTGAAAAGACTACGGAATTCAAAATCGTGAAGAAATCAGCAGGAAGCCAATCCGCTATACTTGCCAAGTATTCATAGTAATTCATAAATAATACAGAAAAAAGAAGTTGTGGAGAGTCATGAAATCCTAGATCCTGAAGAGTGGGCTGGACTCCCGAGCCTTCGATGGCAGCCAGTCTAAGAAAAAGGCTACTTTGAATACAAAACCGTGGAGAAGGTAAATCAACTCTCTTTCCAAAGAAGTGATGGCAATTCTAAAATAAAAAAGAAGCTGTGGAGTGTTATGATCACTTATGTCTTCAAGCATTTAAAATATAATTATAAGGATCTTAGTTTCTTCCAGTTGCTAGAAATACTGTTATATCGTTGTCTGTGTTTCTCGTTCTCTTTTGCACGAGACGACCTCTTGTAAAATAAGAATATATATATATATATATATATATATATATATATATATATATATATATATTTGTATGTATGTGTGTTCGGAAGGAAACACCAACTGTTAGCGAAAACCCGTTAATTTCCTAACTGGAAACGTAATGATGAGGAAATGATTCATCAGACGAACTCAATAATGAGTCACAGAACGATTTCTGTCTGTTTTTAGTGTGTAATAATTGACCGCAATTCCTTTATTATAAATACACGAATGGAAGACGAAGTTTAACTAGTTAGACTCGTAGACCGTTTCCTTGAATATGATCTGTGCTCGATCTTGTGTCAGACTAACTTGAGTCTAGTATACATCTCAAGGCGTCTCATACAGAGCAATAAAAGACCGTCGCTGTAAAGTGAGTAGGTTATATATTAACAGCCCACTATTGTGACCCTGCAACAGACAAGTTAATTTCGTAAATAAAACAGAGTTAGTTGCAGCTAGCTAAAAATGAAATCTCTTCTCGTCCTTGCACATGGTGTCGTTTTTCGAACATAAATCTAAGCCCAAATGAATTTTGTGGTTATTTTCAAAGCAGAAATATCTTTCTGATCTGAGAAGATTGACACAGCACAATCCCCTAATTTCCCTATAAGTATCTGGGGGAAACTGATCATTTTGCTAAATATGTTTTAGTTTTTGAGTGTTTGTTCATGCAAGATATTGAATGTGTGATCGACTAATACTCTGGGGAAGTTTGTTGGAACAAAAGGAAGTATTTCAAATTCTTTTACATGTTTTATACTAAAGTTCACCCAGTACCAAGCTTGGGGGCCTTATAAAGTATATGTGGCGAATATACGTCAATAAAGACGTATCGCATGCGGGTATGTCTATCAAAACCAGTTAGATCCGGGTTTTCCCAATTAGCAACGGAACAGCTTGGGATGTTCAGATACAGGCCTCTCTGCAACTTTAGATTCGGGCTTCTGCCAGTGCCTACCCTTCAATAAAAGCGACGGAAAAACGTGCAGCTACCAGTGGGCAAGCCTCAGTGTTTTGTGAAGTCTGTCCTTGTGGGCCTTTTGTTCCTAAATTTGGTGTACCTTCTGAGACAGTATCATTTTGCTACCTCTCTACTCATTTTCTTTCTCTGCCTATTACCCCTGTGACGGCTTGGAGAGCTATCTTTGAGGTGTTTTCCCCAATCTCAATACACATTTGCCGTAGTTTACAACAGTATAGTGTTACTGTTAAAGTGGTTATGATGAAGGAAGTGTGTGATATGAATGAAAGAGGTGGTAGGTGAAGATTAAAAAGATAAAGAGGGTAGATAATGATTGACCTTTGATCTGAAGAGGTTAAGATTGTAACGTACAACCAAACACCCTCAGCGGGAGTCTGTTACAATGGGTAGCAGTTCTTAGAGAAAAAAAAACTGTACGAGAGGAATTTTTCATAACATTTGAAATACGGTGGAAATCTAGGTGTTTCGACCCCTTCGAAATAGCATGTCGCGCTTTAGTTGTAAAGGTCTGAACTGGTGAAACTACATGAATGGAACTCATGTGAACATTTGCCATAGAAACAGCGAAAGAGTAGCGATAGGCTTTGTGACGCTGAATGTGTGGGAAAGGGTCTATACAATCGAGAATAAGACTTCAACCACAAGACCGCATAAACGATTCTGTCAAGACAGACAAGTGAGGGTTGGGCAGTTTCAGTCCAGTTATGGTTTTTCATTGTTGATCTAATCGGAATTTTGCTAAGCAAGTCAGTTACTTGTACATTGAGATAGATAGATAGATAGATAGATAGATAGATAGATAGATAGATAGATAGATAGATAGATAGATTTACATTTTCAAATGATTTCAGTGATATTTTCCCTGTATTGGGGAAGAAAAAATCGAAATCGCACTTTATTGGCGAATTGGTTTAACTTGCCCCTTGACGCTGTAAAAACACAGAAAAGCCAGTTTGGGTGTTTCTCAATGCGCACGCGCAAAGAAACCAAGGTTCTTAAAATACAAAATGGTTTGTTGTTCTTCGATCGTGCAGTGTAAGCTTAGAAAAACTCTAGGGCGAGAACTGTAAACGCTAACTGCAATGGCGGGCGGCGATTAAATAATTATTAGAACGTAGCAGGGGATAACGGACAGGGAATTTTATCGGGTTAAGCAGGGAGCGACCATGTGTTTTGTGGGGTTTGACTTGAATTAAATGAAGAAACATGAAATTACTTTGGAAGGGTGGAGGAAGTGGTTTTGGAGGAGTGATATATATCAAAAAATGAGGACAAAGGAAAGAAAAAGAATAAAAAATAACAGAAAAGTAAAAGAGAATAAAGAACAAAATACTAAAATGTTAGAATGAAAAAGAAATAAAGGGAATAAAAGGATAAGGATGAAGAGTAGATATAAAGGAAAAGAAGGAAGATATAAAAGAAAAACTGGGTTGCAAATAAAAAGAAGGAAAAAGAAGAAAGAAAGAAAAAAATTCCGAAAATGATTTTAACCGATAGAAAGACGAAGAGAAATATTAAGAAAATATCAACTTTAAAATAAGAAAGAAAGGAAGACGGGAAGATGTACAAAAAATAACAAAGTTGAGATAAGAAAGAAAGAAAGAAAGAAAGAAAGAAAGAAAGAAAGAAAGAAAGAAAGAAAGAAAGACAAAAATTACTTCATTAAAGGAAAGTAAGAATGAATGAATGAATGACAAACGTGAAAATAAGGACGTTAAAAGAAAGAAGTTAAAGAAGATATAAAATAAAAAACTGCGTTGGAAATAAAAAGAAGAATACTAAGAAAGAAAGAAAGAAAGAAAGAAAGAAAGAAAGAAAGAAAGAAAAACATATCCGAAAATAACGACGTCAACCGATAGAAAGAAAGATGAAGAGAAATATTTAAAAAGTATCAACTTTAAAATAAGAAAGAAAAATAACTGAATATAACGACATTAAAAGAAAGAAAGGAAGATGGAGATAAATACAAAAAATCACAACGTTAATATAATATGAAGGAAAGAAAGAAGGAATGAATGAATGAAAAAAAATTTAAAAAGCATCGAAAAATTAATTCGTTAAAAGAAAGAAAGAATGAATGAAAAATATATGAAAATACCGACGTTAAATGAAAGAAAGTCGGGGTGAAATACAAAATATAAAAAACTTAACATAAGAAAGAAAGAAAGAAAGAAAGAAAGAAAGAAAGAAAGAAAGAAAGAAAGAAAGAAAGAAAGGAGAACAAAAGAAGGTAAAATATTTAAAGATAAAGTTAAAAGAAACAAAGATTATAAAAGCAAAAGAAAAAAGCAAATAAGAAATAATGTAAATAAGAGCAAACAAAAGACAAGAAAAAAATGAGAGGAGGACTTGAAAAGAAAAGAAGAAAGAGAGGAGGACTTCAAAAGAAAAGAAAAAAAACGGTGAAACGAATGAATACGAAAAAAAAGAAGAAAAGAAAGCGAAAATAAGAAAAAGCAACCAAGAAAGACGGAAATGAAAATAAAATGAAAGAATATTTTATATATTTTATTCTGAGCTTAATCAGATTACTTAGTGTCAACTGGTACACACGACCTTTGTACACAGTAGATGAACTGTAAATATTATGCAAGCGAAAGGGAAAAATGGGTTATTTAATTATCTACGAGTGCTGCCACGGGCTTTCGGAACCTGTGGTCCTGTTTGATAGATACCAGAACGCGGAACCACCTTGGGTAAAGCCTTCCTTCCCTAATCCAGCCTCTCACCCAGATTAGCCCACAGGAAAAGAGAAGATTTAGCACTAGAGTCTGAAGACCGACTCAGATACTGATTGGTATAATGCAGATTTTTTGCAACTGTCGTCTCGACAAGACAGAAAATAAATCTGTTGGAAATATAAATTATCCTTAACTAATACTGATTTTTTTAACTAGTAATTCATTCATCTCAATGTCGAACTGTTTCCTCATAAAATAAATCTGAAGAGGAGACTTGAGGCGACCGAAATGTGCTTTGGCTAACGAATACTGAGAATCCTGTGAACGGAACATGGAAGTTTTAATTGATTCTTTTCTACGGCTTATCAACTTTTTGTAGAAGGGAATAAGCTTTACTTATTTTTCGGTGTTTCATTGGGATGTGGCAGGAAGTTTTAAGGAAAAATGAAAATAAAAAAGGAAGATTATAGTTAGCATCAAAAAGAGACAGTTGAAATGTCTGGGACGCATAATGAGGAAAGAGGACTTTGTGATTTTAATACTCACATGTTACTGATGGAGCAGACGGAAACAACGCCTGCATAACGAGTTTGTATAAGTGAATGATAAAGACGGGACTAGAAGCGATGCCAACGGGATAAATACTGCATAGAGCTACAAAGGAAAGAAGCTGTTAAGGTCTACGATATCCACGTACAGAAGGGAATAAAGTTTACTTATTTTTCAACGCAAAATTATTGGTTGATGATGTATAGTCTAATAACATTTCATTATTACTAATGTTAATAATACTACTACAGGTTGAAAATCCTTCATCCGAAATTCTTGGGACCGGAAGTACTTCGGTTTTCATTTTTTTTTCTTTTTTTTTTTCTTTCGGATTTTGGAATACAGGCTATTTAATTTGCATATACCATTCATAGAATGGGACAGCTTGGGAATGGAACCCAAGTATAAAGACGATATCGCTTTATATTTCATAACACAGTTTATACGTATACCCTGAATGTAGTTTGTTATAAATAACATATACCCTGAAATTAGTTTTATATCAAATTTAATAAATTTTGTGTACATCCAGATACAGGTAATGACGTTAGTCATGTAATGCTCACACGGATTTTTAAGTGGTGAAATTAAGATTTCACGTACAAATAATGTTTCGTACTTTCTGTATGTGTACAAAAACATGATCACTAATTACAAAAATATACAAATGCAGGACATTTAGACATTTTGAATAATATCTTTACTGAGCACGAAATACCTGGTAAGTAATACACGAATGAAGTTGTTGCTTTGACGATCGCTAACAAAAAACAGGCATCAGCAGAATCTACGTAGCTGGACTGATGAAACCCACCCAGAGCAGATGACGTGACTTACAACATCTGCACATCACATATGAATCTTTCCAGAGCTTTCCGATATTCTCCAATTGTGGTAAGTCAAGTCAGCACCTGAAAAACTTTCTGATTTTAGAGGTTTTCGGATTTGAGAATTTCGGATAAAGGATACTCGACCTATAGATCGATCGGGGAAAAGTATCAATGATTTTAAAAATAATAAATCTAATAGTAAACCAACCGTTACATAAAAAACTTCTCGATAATTAAAATTTTTGTCGGAAGTTTTTAGATGAAGGATAACCATTATTATACGCCTTATTATTCAGACCAGCATTCGTGGTTATGCTGACAAGGTTTCGACCATTGTAACATCCGGACTTCTTCAGAGGTCTGTCATCGTACTCGGTAACACTAACTCCATTTTAAAGCGATTCTTTTATTCAGTTCACGGGAGTAAATAGGTGTTATAGCACTTTCTTTGCTCAGGGGAGTTAACTCACTTAGCGGAGAAAACTCATAGCAGTCAGTAGTAACCAGTTTTATTCACCTTTGTGCAAATGTGGTTCTACAGGAAGATGCTGGGGATACCATCGGTCGAACATGTGAGCAAGAATGATGTTTATGGAGAGAATGGAAACAAAATGGAAACTTATACTTAATATCAGGAAGAGGCAGCTGAGATTTCTGGGGCACGTAATGAGGAACAAGGGCTTGGAAAATCTGATACTCACGAGACAGATCGAGGAAAAGAGGGACAGGGAAAAGCAGCACGTAACATACTTGACGGGTTTGAGCAAATGGATGGCAGAATAGGGTTTGGGAGAAATAACAATTAATTAAGAGCTACAAGTGACAGAGGAAGATGTGGGGGCCCTTGCTCGCCTACATCCTGAAAGGACATGACACATAAAAGAAGAAGAAGTCTTTTGTTGGTTTCTGCCACTGGACCAGAGTATATAACTTTTCAGCAATACCTGACACGATGGTTAAACCAATTAGTGAAACAGATATGTTTAAACCAACTAAGTAAAATCCCCTCTTACGACACAAAACGGGAATCTGCATTATCGCCTAAGAATGGGAAAGGAAATGAGAACAATCTATCTCTGGAGATTGAATAAAGGGTTCGTTTCAAAAGAAGACTACCGAGTACAGACACCTGAAGAAGGCTAAACGGTACTACGGCCGAATATAACAAGTATAACAAGATGAACATGCTGGTCCGAAAAACAAGCCATATAATAACAAAAGGTGGCTTATTCTATATTTCTAATCTGTGCAGTCTAATAATGACCTTGCTCTCATCTCTGAATGGATTCTTTCTGGTATGGAAAATGTTATCCTCCAGAAAAATAGCAACAAAATCCGAATAGCCAGCCCTGGTTCACGCCAAATTGTGCTGCAGCCATGGCTCACCCTAACCACTATTACAATATCTACCAGAGGGAATGATGTAGTAAGACCCTTCCTGCATTCAGAATTGCCGAAATCATTGCAAGAAATTTATAGAAAATACAAAATGCAACTATGCATATGCACTCCAAGCCAAGGTCAAAAGCAACGGATTTGAATCCCGTGAGTTCTAGAAAATAGTTAACAAAATTCTCAATAGAAGCAAAACGTCATAAATTGGCCCCTGAAGTTATCTCATCCTCATTAGATCAGACAAAGCTCTTCACAATGAACTTTGCCTCTAACCCCACATTAGATGACAAGGACCATTACATTCCCGACTTTCCTACTCTCACGGAGCACAAACTTTTTAATATCTCTATCAGGGCCAGTGAAGCTTCCAGACATATCAAAAGTCTTGATCCTAAGAAGGGTATCGGTTCAGATGGAATCCAAGTGGTCGTTCTGAAGATCATTAGCCCATAGTTATTTCCGATATTGGCAAAATTGTTTAACATCTGCCTGAAGAAGGCATCCTTCTCAAGACTATGTAAGATGTCAATTGTGCATTCGGTGACTAGCAATAACCCCTGTTCAATCCTGAATCTGGCTTCCTTTGTCGGTCTGGTGTGAAATTTGAGTGCAATATCTATTCCGGCATAATATCACACAGACGTCAACAATCTACTCGCTCTGTCATAGTACACGAGCTCATTCAGTTGCATCTCACAGACGACCGAGTGAGTTATGGTTGAGCTTTTATTCCATTATGTGTAGTAAGTTCTCCTCTGCCTGATAAGTTACATAAAATCCACGCAACTGGTTCTAGTGTTATTCAAAATGTTATTCCTCACAGACCTTATAGATTAAAAAAACGAGAAAAAAACACCCCCTTCAATTCCAAAGTTAATCAAACTTGACACAAAATATCTATACAAAATTCTCGAACACTCTCGTAATTTGAAAGGAATCTGATTGGTCAGTCATTGTTTTGTCATATACCAAGAAGAAACTGATACTCCCTTCTTCAGACACACTTTCTTTACCCTTCTCTTGGTATAAGGTTACAGACCATTTCCGTCGACGTGATTACAATGGATCAGTTTACGATACCTATAAAATACGAAAACAGTGTATAATGCCAATCTGGTTAATCTGGGGGGAACAAAGCATTTAAGATTATCATTATACTCATTTGGAAATCGGTAACATCCCAGAGGCTGTAGATATGTTGGGGAGCTTCAGTCTCGGACTTTCACCTGGAACTTAGAAAACTAAATTTGTCCTCTTGGTCTCATTCTATGACAATACAACTGAACTGAGCTGCATCATTTGTCGGAAATCATTAATGCTATTAATTTGCAAAATAAATCGGAAAACTCCACTTACCTTTTTTCTTAAAACATTAGCTTCTAAAACTTTAATATCAGTTTTATATGGGAAGAGCAAAAATTAATTCCAGTGTTACAAGAGAAAAGCGAAAAAATGTGTATTTAAATCAAAACAAAAAGCAATGCCGTTGGGTAGGATATATACAAGTAAAGTATTTACAGGGTACAATAGGTAAATTGTCGCCATTTTATATTTTTAATTTCGCGCATGCGTGTTGTTTGTTTTTGATTTTGTTGACTGTACAGTATAGTAGGTTCAGTTGGGCACCGTCTGTGAGAAAAAGAGCGCCATGATGCAATTCACACCGCCAGAAATTTGGAAACGGCATGCTGTACTGCTTGACATTCGTGCCAGAAGCTCCAATACGAACGTTTTAAAGTATTTGGGTATAAATCTGAGGAGTGATCACTAGTGATGGCGACGTTATGCCTCCATTCATCTTGGCACAGGCCTCAGACTCAACACGGAAGCCAGTGTTTTGAGGAGGTAGTGCTGCCCTGGGTCAAGAAGGTGGCTGCTGGAGGACTCTATTTTCTGACAACAGGATTCTGCACCATGCCACACAAGCAGGAGAACAAAGTCATGGGTTTCAGACAATTTCTGTTACAACAACACAGCCTACATCTACCCACCAATTTCCACAGACTCTAACCCCTTGATTATTATGTGTGGGTCTCAGTTGAGTGAGAGACCAATAAAACTCCTAGTAACACCAAAGATGAATTGAAGGCAAGAATTATGGCAGCATTCACCAACTTCAACAAGGAGACCGCCTAGAAGAGATACAGAAGATTCTGAAGTCGTCTGGGAGCCGTGCTTGAAGCCAAATCTACTCTTTAATATTCCAAGATATTTTTGTGTAATTTTGGAAAATATATCTGTTAAAATGAGACATCAGTAATATTTTCACTTTCGCGTAATTTAGACGAAAATTTATCTATCGCATTCTATATTTTATGAAAGGATAAGATAAAGAAAATATAGAATAGGGATCTTTCAAAACTTGGCATCAGACTTAGGCTCCTACCACGTATTTTTATTACTTGGAAAAATGAAAGAGAGCTCGAAGAAAAAACATAAATTCGCTTTTGGTTATTTTCTTTTATTAGGTCAACTTTCAACATGAATATTTCTTTCTGTGAATCGAAATCAACAATTGATTCTTTTTTTTTTTTTACCTTTTGACTTATTTCCATTGGTTGATATCGAGCAAAAATGCCGTACCCAGATTCTTGAATCTGTCTGTGCAAACTTTATATCACACACACTCACTCACACACACACACATACACACACATATACATACATATATATATATATATATATATATATATATATATATATATATATATACAAATGTGTGTGTATGAAGCCTACTACATACGTTAAATGTTGAAGTCAGACTAGCCATAAATATACACGAATGACAAATGTAACCTAGTCTATATATCAGCACAACGCCATCTACCGTAAACTTTCTTTTAACTCAAAAACGAAGGATTTGCGGACATATGTTTATATAGACTTTTGTCCTTGTGTAGTTTGAGGAACCTACCCCCCAATATTTCTTAAATTACTTTTGATACACCCTATATATATATATATATATATATATATATATATATATATATATATATATATATATATATATATATATATATATACAAATGTGTGTGTATGAAGCCTTCTGAAAAGTTCTTAGCCCCCGCCTTCAAGAACGAAATAAATTCTAATGTTTTGTCATTAGATCATAATTTCGGAAGAAGCACAATCCATACTCTTTTCAACACATTTTCGTATAGATAGATAGATAGATAGATAGATAGATAGATAGATAGATAGATAGTGTGGATATAAACTAAATAATTAGATATTAGCAACTGTATATGCGTGCGTTAGCGCGCATACACAGATAAGCGAATAAATAAAACAGTGCTCAATGTAATTACACTGAGCTAAGAAGTATATATTAATATATATATACATATACGTACGTCAAGCATGAACTAGTGAATGAAACACTAAAGTGATTCATTCACCAGTTCGTGCCAGACAACTTGGGAAAAACATGAACCTTTGTTGCATTACAAACGTAGGTAAATATGTATATTTATTAATATATATATATAGAGAGAGAGACGGAGAGAGAAAGAGAGGCAGACAGACAGACATGGACATCTCCGTTATTAAAAACACTGAAAAAAACCAGGCCGGTAGACGTCAATTACACAGTTTGAAAGAAACGGCGATATTTACTCAAAAACGTTTATCCACTAAACAGAACGTTTAAGGCAATAAGAAATAATATCGGATTATAAATAAAAGAATTTACTCTGTTTATGTTTGGATACAAAAATAAACCAAACAGATATGAGTTTGAAGAGTATTTCTTGAAAAAATATATATTTATATAATCATTTTAGTATGCATATGCATAACGGTACGTAAAAACATACTTTTATATAAAGACATTTTTATGTTTAACATTCTTTTTATAGATACAAGTATTTAAGTAAATGCTCTGTTTATAAAAAGCAGTATTAAATAACATTTACCGGCCTGAATGACCGAGAAATTTTCATAGAAAATATACGTCCTCCTACATGATTCGAACCTGCATCCTATAAGGAAACGTCATATAGCCTGGCGTGCCTTTTTAACCGATTCGGCCACACAGGACCGTCCGGTTGGTAAGGTCAAATTTACTGCTTATAAACTTCAATCTTCCATGAATCTTTCACGTACATTCATAACTGCTCATAGCGTATCAAATGTAAACAAATGACCGCCAATTATTTAAAGACATTTTTATGTTTAACATTCTTTTTATAGATACAAGTATTTAAGTAAAATGCTCTGTTTATAATAAACAGTATTAAATAACATTTACGGCCTGAATGTCCGGATTCGAACCTGTATCGTATACTGAACCGTCATATAGCCTGACGTGCCTTTTTATAAGCAGTATATATATATATATATATACATATATATATATGAATTTATATATATATATATATATGAATATATATATATATATATATATATATATATATATATATATATATATATGCGTGCGTGTGTGTGTGTGTGTGTGTGTGCGCGCGCGCGCGTTGCGCATGTGTGTTTGCATGGATATCTGCTCAGAAGATCATGGGTGGTAATTTTATTCAGAAAAAATTGCTTACTTGAACTCTGAGTTTCCTCCTTCTACTTCGAAATCATAGACTTGTACATGTTCATAGCGATCTTAGAAATAGGTCGTTCTTTCTTTCTTTGTCAACGAGATTCAGATGTTTTTTTCTAACACGTTTGATTTCTCTAATTCTGGTCATCCTATTTTTTCCTTCCGTGTGTTTTCTTTCTCACGTTGCCTTTATAGCCATTTTCGTTCTTTCTACCCTTTGTTAAATTCTTTCTCTCTTTCTCGCTATTTCATATTTCTTTCTTTCGCCGTTTCTTTCGTTGTTTCTTTCTTCTCCCAGCTTCATAGAAGCGTTTGTCATTCTTTTGATTTCTTCTGTTTTGTTTTTTCTCTTCTCTCGCGTAGCCTTTGTCCATTTTTCTTTCATCCTCCTCTTCCTTTTCTTCTTCTCAGCACTTCTTTTTACTTTTCCTTCCTTTCTTCTTTCCGTCATTTCTTTCCACCACACCCAAGACACAATCAAGGTTGTTTTGCCTAATGACATCCGGTGCTTGTAATAAAATGAACAATTTTGTCTCTTTTTCAGAAACTTTCTCTTTTGAAAGTTTTCTATATATTTGCTTATTACTGCGCATGCTTACTCGCCTTTTGCTTTCATCTCGTCCTTATTAATAATGAAGCTGAAATAACCGAACCTTTCAAGATGGCTTGAGACGGAGAAAATTCGACGACAAGGAACGTGGTGAAGCGAATGTCTACATTTGATGGATTATCCACTGCGTATCGGAGCCCAAGAAAGCGTAACTGGATTCGGATGTCAGCAAGTACATCATATCATATCACAGACCCATAGATAGATAGATAGATAGATAGATAGATAGATAGATAGATAGAGGGATAGATGAAAAGGAAATATTATATTGGGACAATCTTTTTAAATGGTTGGGTATGCCTGGACTGAACTTCATCATTCCTAATTCTGACTTTTATTTGGATTCGAAGAACTATTTTTGCGCCGGTGAGAAATGAACAAATACGTCTGCCAATTTGTTTGTTTGTTTTTTTCTTTCATTTTTTTTCTTCCCTTCTCTCTTTCTTTCTTTGTTTCTTTCTTTCTATCTTTTTAGGTCGTTTATATTAAAGTCACTGTCGTTAATCAATGGGATTGGTTCTTTAAATGCTCAATGCTAAAATCTTCGTATAATTCTTCATGGGAATTTTTGGCATTGTGAAATGCCCAGTCTATCACGGGAAAATGTCTAAAAGAAATGCGGAGAAAAGTGGGAATTGTTAAAATTATTTTAGCTTGCCACAAATGCAATTTGGATAAATTAGATTCGGAATAACGTAGAAGACAATCTTCCAAGTGAGGAAATCATGTCTCGGCTGAAAACCAGCAACACAGATTTGGCTTTAAACGATGACTGATTGTAGACAAAAATAACCAACTATATCACCCACTTTTCGCTGTATTTATTAGCATGACTAGAGGTATATATATATATATATATATATATATATATATATATATATATATATATATATATATATATATATATATGTGTGTGTGTGTGTGTGTGTGTTTAAATATATATACGTATGTGAGTGTGCTTGTAATATATATATAGATATAAGTATGCACATGTATAATATGTATATATATATGTGTGTGTGTGTAATTTATATATATATATTATTTATATATTATATATGTGCAGTACTTATTGAAAAGAACTCAATATATATATATATATATATATATATATATATATATATATATATATACAGGGTGCGATGGATAAATTGTTGTCTAAATTACACAAAAATGAAAAGAGTGAAATCTCATTTTGACGGATATATTTATCAAAATTATACAAAAATATCTTGAAATATTAAAGAGTAAATTTATTCAATAATGTCACCATTGGCTTCGATCACAGCCTCTAGACGACTTTGAATCTCCTGCAACTCTTCTGGACGGTCTCCTTGTTCAAGTCGGTGAATGCTGCGATAATCCTTGCCTTCTTTTCATCTTTGGTGTTACAAGGAGTTTCGTTGATCTCTCACTTAACTGCAACCACACATAATAATCAAGGGGCTTGCAGTCTGTGGAGTTAGATTGCCAGATGTAAGGGGTTATGTGATCGCAGAAATTGTCTGACAGCCATGACTGGGTTCTCCTGCTTGTATGGCATGGTGCAGAATCCTGTTGTCAGACATAGGGTCTTCCAGCAGCCACTCTCTTGACCCAAAGCAACACAACCTCCTCAAGGCACTTGATGCAGGCCTCCGTGTTGAGTCTGAGGCCCAGTGGGAAGTTGAATGGGGGCATAACATCTCCATCACTAGTGATTACTCCAAACACCTTCGTAATCGCCATTAGACTAATTCACCTCTTTCCGAATCCTCTTCACTGTCCTTAGATTGACACCCAAACACTCTTAAATGTTCGTATTGGAACTTCCTGTGCGAATGCCAAGCAGTACAGCAGTTCATTTCCGAACTTCTGGCAGACATTTTTCTCACATTGCCCAACTGACCCTACTATACTGTGCAGTCGACAAAATCAAAAACAAACGACGCAAATACGCGAAATTAAAAATATAAAGTGACGACAATTTACCCATCGCAACCTGTAAATATGTGTATGTAAAAATTTATATATATATATATATATATATATATATATATATATATATATATTTCTTGGCTGACATGAAGTGAAAAGACTATATGGAATCCATTGCTAGGTCAGCTGCTAAGAAACTTGGTTCACTGTGTCGTGCTAGACAATTTTTCTCTTAAGAATTTATCTTATATATCTATAAGTCTACCATTCGTCCATGCTTCGAATATTGCTGCCACATATGTTCCGGTGCTTCTGCTAGATATCTAGAGATCCTTGATAAAATCCAAAGAAGAATCAGCAATATTATTGGTCCTTATCTCGGATTCAGTCTCTTTCTCACCGCCGTAAAGTTACCTCCCCTGTGCCCTTTCTATAAATACTTTCATGGTAATTGTTCAGATCTGCTCTTCACTATGCTAACTCGACTTTCTGAAATTAAGCGCAGTGCTAGACTACCGTCGAGGTTTCATCAATTTACAGTTTAGTTGGCTAGATATAACCGTAAGTTCTATGCTAACAGTTCCTTTTCTCGCTTGCGGAACTCCCCTCCGGCTCCTTGCTTTCCAGTCAAATTTGATCTGCAAAAATGCAATGTAAATCACTATCTACTGTCCTCTGGATTCTTCTTTTTTTTGTTCTTGCTCATTAGCAATGTTTGTGTTTCCAACTCTTCCATACCCAGTAACCCTTTGTGTCTTAGTGGGTTTACTGCCTTCCTTGGGGTGAAGGCCCTTAATATATATATATATATATATATATATATATATATATATATGGTATGGATATACACACACACACACACACATACACACACACATATATATATATATATATATATGGTATGGACACACACACACACACATATATATATATATATATATATATATATATATATATATATATATATATATATATAACGTAAATCATTCATACGAAAAACAAATAATGAAGCTAATTAGCTTCATTATTTGTTTTTCGTAAGAATGATTTACGTTATATAAATTGAACACGCACTACATAATTTATATATATATATATATATATATATATATATATATATAGAGAGAGAGAGAGAGAGAGAGAGAGAGAGAGAGAGAGGGGCATGGATGTGCTCGTACAGGTGGTGTAATGATTAACTACTCGGAACAAGAAATCGTCGAGCCGAGTTCGAATTCCGGTTAAGTTCGTTGCATTCACTTGCGCGCATATACTTCTCCTCTCGGCTAAGAGTTAAATAGCAGAGAAGGCTAGACACTTTCGCCTTGGTTGCCAACCAGACTAGGAATTTGAGGAAAGCTGTTTGGAGACTTTGTAACACTCTGCATCCCATTTCTTCGTTCTCCTTCGTTTCGTAAAGTCTGATTTGTTCAGCACAAGCCTTCACCACTGTAATCAAATCATGTGTTCTGGTAGATGGAGACGACTTGCTAGGGAATGATATGCAGCTGCTTCAGCCACCTGAACAAGTTCAAGGTGAAAATGCTGTTGATTCCTTTTCTTTTAACATTTTTTTTAAGTTAACGAAATTAAACATTCTATAAATAAAGTTGCTTATCAGGAAGCTTCTCTTTGAACTGATTCGCTTTTCAGTATGATAGTCGAGAGGATTCATCTGGATATTATGTTTGAGTCTCAGTTCTCTCAATTCTACAAATTGGAGCCTCTTCAGCCAAATTAAGATAAAGTTTAAAGGACTTTTCGCTAAACTCTACATTCGCTAGAAAATCTCTCCAAAATTTTAATGTTTACCACACTTAACATCCAGGTCACGAATCCCGTTACACACCGGATCATCAGGGCAACACGTACTGCAACCGTAGCAGCAGTGGTGTGTCCTGGGCAAGATAGATTGATGCAACCCGACCTTTCCTTCTTCTATTTATCCATAACGGAGATGGGTAAAGAGATGGATTTATACCATTGCTCTTAATCATATACCTTGTGCCAGATGAAACTGAGCTCATTAATAAAAAAAAAGTGCTTGCGTACTTCTCCCGTGAAAAGCGATTAGCAAGCTTATCTCACCCACAATTACTAAGGTAATTTTTTAATATACTAAAGTTCACTCATATACGACCGGAGAGCCACTGTAGTTATAGAGTTAATATCAAAATAATTATAATAAATAATGGGCGTGATATTAATTAAAGAGGGAGTGGTAAGAAATGAAGATTATGATAATAAGGGGGATAAATAAGACTGACGGTTGACTTAAAGAGGTTAACATTTTGGTTGTTATTTTTGTTTAACGACTTAACAACCACTATGGGTTATTTAATGCCGAAGTCTAAATATTTTGTACCCAATTTTATTTTTATTTTTCGGAGATAATAATGGTCTTAGTGATACAAGTCTTACTAATTAACACATAGCTGCGGGGAGAGGAGGGGGATGCCTTTCCAAAGGGTATTTGTGCGAAAGTGAATTTAATGAACCCAACTGGAATTGGAAATTGGCTCTCCGTTTAACAATTCCGAGCCCTTATCTATTGCACCACCAGCACATCCAAGCTTACAGCACCTGATATTCCCAAGCGGTCACCCATCTAGGTACTGACCGGGATCGACGTTGCTTAACTTCGGTGATCGTATCGGAACTCGGCTCTCCGATTTGACATTCCGAACCATTATCTATTACACCACCAGCACATCCAAGCTTATAACACCTGGTATTCCCCATCTAGCTACTGACAAGTCTCGATATTGATTAACTTCGGTGATCGGACGTGCCTGTCTGAACAAAGCTTAGCATATATCTATAAACTGGCTAACGAAATTTTTTGTGTGTATTACAAACTTTTAAATCGAACGAATATTGATGAATGAAATCAAAACCCTTTCGTTCAATACACGTCTCTGAATACGGTTTTTTTTTTCTTTTCAGCATCGCCTCATAGAGATCTCATTTTAGTTGATCCTAAGTAACATTGGTAACGTTTCTACTGCGATACGAACTCGCTATAGCAGCGAATGTTCTGCGAGAGTAGCTTTTTCATAATTGACTTTAAATAAGATTCCTTTTGGCAAATGTATTTGGCAGATCGATTGGAAAATGATAAGGTATTTTTTCTATTTTTTATTGGAATTAACAAACAAAATGTTTAATCTTTTGTCAAAATTTTTTTTTATTAATATATTTTTTTAGAGTAAGGTTCCCCCTGTACAAGGGCCGGGAGCCACTCGAGGCAGAGTGTTACGTTAAGAAGTAGTTTATATGGATAGATGGAAAAAATAACAGTTGACTCTAGACTTGAACTGATTGTAGTTATCGGGGAAACAACCTAATAAGAGTCTGTTCCACAAGGCAGTTGTTTGCGGGAAGCAGCAGTTTGAGTGGAACTTACTTCTCGCCGATGGAATACGCACGGAATGTGGGTGGTTTGATACTATGTCAGTAGTATGACAGGTCCTAGCCGTGAAGGTTAGACCTGGCGGAACCAAGGAATGTAGTTCGTCCGAGCACTTTCCATCGAATTATCGATATTTTCTTCTTTGGCTCCACATTTATCGATGCAACGTATTTTGCTTTTTCTCAATCGTTCGGACAACAGATTCAACAGAATTTTCTCAGTTTTTCAAATCATGGCTTACAAACAGAGCGACAGACATGGCGTGAGTGAATGCATTAAAAAACACTTCTACTCTTGCATTTTAAATCTTCGTTCCTAATAGAACAAAAAACTAATGTGCTAATTTCGATAACATTTTAAAAAAGAAAAAGAAAAAACAGTGATAACTAGACGAACAAATATTTTTCAAAAGTAATCAAATATCTGTAATTAAATAGAGGAAAATAGAGGCGAGGACGCATGCGCAAAAGGAAATTCCTTATTTTGATTCGAATTCTTCGTTTTTATAAGCTTAATTAATAAAAACAGACAGGTGAAGGCTATACGTAATTTTCAAGTGATCGCAGTCGAATTTCGAATTGATAAGTTTTTAAAGCACATTTGTCAGAAAAAATCAAGTTCTACACAAAGTGTTAGCATGTTAGTGAAAGGTTATTTTGCATCATTTAGGGCTTCAAAAATGTCCAGTTTTTTTTAATTTTTATTAATTAAACCGATGTTTTCTACTGTGGCGGTTTAGTAGTTTGATTGTTTCATTTAAGGACTTGGACAATTTAATGTCGAAACTCACAAAGAATTGATAGCTAGACATAGGTGCGGTTTGCTCTTGAGTCAAAGGTTATGCATATATCTGATTTGTACAGTAAGAATCCACCCGGAAAGCAGCCCCTTTTACACCTCAGATGTTGTCTACGTATTTTAAACTCCACTGATAAGATTATTTTACTTTGTATTCGGGATTCACATAAAAAAAGGAAAAGAGGGAAACACCTGAAATAATTTTAAAAAACCTATTAAAGATTATGTATAATTTTAAAAAAAATATATATTATATTATATATATTATATTATATTTATATTAGTTAGTTCTTCTGGTTCCTGTGGAACAGTGGACTGCTTTTGACACCATCTCCGAACGAAAGCTGGCCAAGCGGAGCAGATTCCCTACTCATTCGGACGGGCAAATAGTAAGAGTTTCAGTGAGAATTTGAATTCACAAGCGGTCCCCAGCACACTTTTCCATAGAGCGATCCGGTTTGAATTCAAAATGTTCTTCTCCTAGACTGGTTTCACTCAAGGCTATAGGACCCAGTCAGTCCTTCTATTTTATCTATAGCTGGTGAACAGATAGATTCGTTTATTAGCATATGTGAATGTAAAGATTTCGTACTCGGCTCTGGCATTCCACAATCTAAGCCGATAACCATTACTCCACCGTGTCTACCTCTGCCTCTCTCTCTCTCTCTCTCTCTCTATCTATCTATATATATATATATATATATATATATATATATATATATATATATATAAAGGGAGAGAGAGAGAGAAACAAAAAAGGATAGTGGGCAGTTTCACACATTAATACGTTCTTTACCTCTATAGTAAATCTTGGATTATATATATATATATATATATATATATATATATATATATATATATATATATTATGAATTGGGCTAAGTCCGACAATTATTTTTATTTATTGTTTATACAAATATTTAAGTAAATGCTCTGTTTATAATAAGCAGTATTAACGACATTTACCAGCCTGGATATCTGAGTAATTTCATAGAAAATATGTGTCCTCCGACAGGAATTGAACCTGTATCATAAGCGGAACTGTCATATAGCCTGACGTGCTATACCATTTAGCTACAGAGGAAACGTCTGGTTGCAAGGTTAAATTGTTATAATAAACAGCATTTACTTAAATATTTGTATCCATAAAAATAACGTATAAACAATAAACTTATTAAAATAAAGATATATATGACGGGTATGGCCATTGCTGGCAAGTTACAGGTCTCGGGAGAACGATAATGGCACAGTGCCACATAAGGCTTTGAATGCAAATTTATCCTTTTAGACTGATTGGTAACAACAACTATGGAACCTAGTCTGCCTAATTAACCCATAGCTGGAAGGAGAAGAGATTTTCGCGTAAGTGACTGTGCGAATATATATATATATATATATATATATATATATATACGATTTTTCAAAAAATACTCACATGTAAACAACGAAAAAAGTCCATATAAACATATGTCCGCAAATCTTTCATTTTTGAGTTATTAAGATAAAGAAATTTAACGGTAGATGGCGCTGTGTTGCGCCATGTCTACAAACTAGGTTGAAGCAATTTAAAACGAAAATACAACCGGCACCAGCATCTGAAAACATGGCGTAAACTTAAATGTCATGTTAGCAAAATATGGTGACACGGCAGTCAACGTGTTAAAACAGTGTAAACTTACCGCCCTATGCATTCGAATATATATATATATATATATATATATATATATATATATATATATATATATATATATATATAAAAGATAATATATTCTTCCAATGGAAACATTACCCCAATTCCCTGCAGTTCCTTACAGTCAAATTCCAAATTCGCGTGGGTGCCGTTAAGATATTAACATCAATAAGTAAAATTGTTTTACAGGTGCTTCACCCTTTCAAACAAACTCCACCAAAAGTACACACTAACAACCTTACTCCTTTTACTGTACCCGACCCTCGACACCCTGAAAGAAGTCATGCATCCGTAAATCATAAAAACGGGCCACAAAGAACTGTCATTTTAACGATGAGGTCATATTAATGATGATGCTATTCTTGGTGGTAAGAGTCGTAGAAATTATATCGTTCTTGATAAAACTACTAATGAATAAAACAGATTTTTCTAAGTTCTCGAGTCCGTTCTCCTTGTTACCAGAACGAGACCGGATTAGACGTTCGGTCGGATTACCAGATGCCCTACGTGCCAGTAGCCACAGTGTTAGATTTCGCAATAGTATCTCAACGAAAAATTTTCAACTCACTTGTTGTGCACCTAACATAATAAGATGTTGATTTTCCACACTAATTCAAATAAAATGTTAAAAGAGAAACTCCCCCATCAGTAGTGGAAAGAGTGATAACAGCTACTGGGCTTGAAAAACCGATTTTCCCTAAAAATTATTTTAAGAGGAAGATTTTATAAATTTCGACCAAAAGTAGTATTGGCTGTCCGGTCAATGAATGTCAAATGCTTCCTTGTAGGGAAACGGCAAATATTATCATTACCATTAAAAAGTTTAAACTTACTGCATTAGCGAATGGTCAATTGATGTTAGAATCTTAACCATCACTATGTGAGACAGTATCCTACTAAACATTCTAGTCTGCCATAAGGCCACAAAACATGTGAAGTATAAATTTACTAGTGAATAATCAGCTGAGGTTAGCTTTCTAACCTTCACTATGCAAGGCACTAAACTTGCTTTAATCTGACGCATGGCCACAACATCGGAGCACCTGTGAGGACTGAATCAACCGTACTACAGAATAATTATAATGACATAAGATGTTAACATTCCACACCACTACAAACAAAAGGTGTGGAAGGAAACTCCAATCAATACTGGAAAGAGTGATAACAGCCATTGGGCTTGAAAAACCTATTTTCCCGAAATATTATTTTGAGAAAGATTTTATAAATTTCAACCAAAAGCAGTACTGGCTGCTTGGACAATGGATGTCAAATGTTTCCTTATAGGGAAACGGCTAATTACACTTACCATTACACATTTGTACCCAAATTAACCTCTATGAAATGTTTACAAATTGATTTTATATTATGTTTTATTTTGATGCTAATTTTGGAAAATGTTCATTTATATTATCAAAGCTTCTGGAAAAATTTTTAACTTTAACATAACCTTAATAATTTCCTGAATTTCTTTTTCTTGTTCTCTATTAAAAAGGCGGGATGTTGAGGAGCAGCCTTTGATAACCAAATCTCTGCGAGAATCAATGAAGAATGAGAGATAATGTAAATACGAGCAAGTTGTAATTCGTGTGCAGTTTCCAAATTATTTAGTACTCCAAGGATTCTTCAATCCTAAAGAAACAGGTATTATTATTATTGTTTCTTCATCTTTAATTATTGTTGTACGATGAAATGCAGGGGGGGGGTATGTTAATAACATAGCAAGACTATAGCAGGATGTTATTTTAATGTCTTACTTTCCAAAATTACCGTTGCTGTTGAAATACCGGTTCTTGCACAGTCATCAAAGTTAATCAATGTTGAGCCTAACCAGTGCTTAGTTAGGTGACTGCTTGGGGATATCAGGTGCTGTAAGCTTGGATGTGTGGATGGTGTAGTGGATAATGGCTTGGAAATGGAAATTAAGGCGCCATGTTCTAATTCCAGTCGGGTTTGTTTTAGTTGGGAAAGGTATTCATCCGTTTCTGCTTCCCACAGCTATAGGTTAATTGATATAATAATGATATAATCAAGATGATAACATTCCACACTACTCTAAACAAAACGTTAGAAAGGAAACCGCAATCAATACAGGAAAGAGTGGTAGCAGCTACCTATTTTCCTGAAAAATTATTTTAAGAGAAAGATTTTATAAATTTCAACCGAAAACAGTACTGGCTGCTCGGTCAGTGCATGCCAAATGTTTCCTTGTAGGGAAACGGCTATTAGCGTTACCATTGCAGTTCATATACGGGCGAGAACGGAAAAATTGCGCATCGATCAAGAAATGCCCCAAAAATAAATTCTGGTGTTTGGTCACTTATTAAATCTTTATAAAGTAGTTTGAGCTAAAACATTTTTCACCACCTCATCGTATATTTTATTTCATATGTTTAATATCTGACGACAAGGTCTCATCAATTTACAGTTAAGTTGGCTAGATGTAACCTAAAATTCTATGCTAACAGTTTCTGTTCTCGCACTTCTCACCTGTGGAACTCCCTTCTGACTCCATGCTTTCCAGCCAAATTTAATCTTCAAACATTTAAATGCAATGTAAAATCACTAGCTATTGTCCTTCTGATTATTCTTCTTTTGTTCTCGTCCCTTAGCAATGTGTCTGTTCCTTCCACACCCAGTAACCCCTTGCGTCTTAGCGGCTTTAATGCCTTGCTTGGAGTGAACACGATTTTTAAAAAAAAAGCGAAAATAGCTATAATGTTAATAAAACCATTTAATCAAATGCTGATCTGCTTTTTAAAAAATACCCGACACGACTTTTACCTACTGAATGGATTGATTTTTTTAATACCACGTTATTTCAAGATATAAACATTCATGGCTCTCCACAGGTTCCTTCAAATGATCATCACTTATTGGGAAAGATAGTGGAGCGGTTTCCTGTTCTTTTCTCAAAGGTTCTGAGTTGTCCTTCGTGACAAGTTGTCACCTAAAAACTCGAGAATCAGTTTGATATAGCGAAGATGTGAAAACATGGAGTCTTGCCTTTCCCAAGGGGATGAGCTTGAAAGTGAAGGTAAAAGACTGTGACGGAATTTGAACTCGGCTTGTCGATTCCACATTCTGCGCCAATAACCCTTACGTTGACTGCACATTCTGCAAAAAGATTGATAGAAACGCAAAATTTTAAATTGTAACACTTTTTTCTGTAGGAATTTCTGGGACGAGGATTTAACATTATTTACTTAATTTGCATTCATGCTAATGTCCGCACCTTTGCTGTTATTATAACAACGTTTTGACCGTTGTGCTCTCCGCCTTTTTTCATATAACATCCGGGTAACATTCAGCCTATTTCGAGCTGGAACCTTTATTTAATGTAGGAAGGGTACTGTTCTCGTTCTACTGTGCATATCTCGAGAAATTTGTCTTGTTCTTTCCTAGTGGCCTAAAGCTTTTATTAAAGCTTTCTAAAATCGATAGTGAAAAAAACATTTCTGATATGTGTCCTTACTAGGTATTTACATCGGGGGAAAATAATTTACACAGTCCCTACTATCAACGTTATTTCTCTGCTGTAACCTGCTATATTCCCTGATGATTTACATTCTCATCTATTTCTCGTGTGATAAAATTTTCTAGTGATAAGAAATTCCAGTTTTCTGTTACGTAACGGTTGTATGACCGACTATGACTAGCTCTGACCAGCTTAGACAAGCTATGAACAGCTAAAACCAGCACAGACAAGCTTAGACCCGTGGCCCGAATAGAAAGACTCGGGTCACCACGTTAAAAACCGACCTTGTGTCACAACCTGACCCAGTTGGGTGGTTAAGTTGAATCTCAGACTACGGGTTGAATATTAGCCGGACTGCAGTTGATGATTAGTTGCGTACGAGTGGACTACGAGTTGACTATTGGTCGATGATTAGTTGCGTACTAGTTGATTACGAGTATTGATTACCAGTTGCATACGAGTGGATTACTAGTTGATTACCGGTTTATTATTGAGTGACTATTGGACGTTAAGCAGAGCCCCGTTATAAAGAAGGTATTCACTGAATTTGTTAATAAGTTTGACTCTTATTTCATTTGTTTGTGTTACGTATATATTTGCAGTTTGTAATTAAATACTGTTTATTTAACATTGATGTCTTGAGTTTTACTTTATCATTACGCCCCCCGCCACACACACACACACACACGCACACACACACACACACACACACACACACACACACACACCGTACGTGTCACAAAAGTTATATAAGTAGATATATGAAAACATTAAGCTATTTAACTGGGCACCCAGGATAATAACGTAAACATTCGTTATGTGTAAAGAAAAAGTTAACAGAAATATTCCTTATCAATGGTCGTTAATCAAACATATTTTAATAAATGACTGTTGAATAAGTACAACTCACACACGTATACATACACACATACATGTGTATATATATATATATATATATAGGGTGTATCAAAAGTAATTTAAGAAATATTGGGGGGGTAGGTTCCTCACACTACACAAGGACAAAAGTCCATATAAACATATGTCCGCAAATCCTTCGTTTTTGAGTTAAAAGAAAGTTTACGGTAGATGGCGTTGTGCTGATATGTAGACTAGGTTACATTTGTCATTCGTGTATATTTATGGCTAGTCTGTCTTCAACATTTAACGTGTGTAGTAGTGAATTAATTGATAAGTGTTCCGTTTAACAATGGCAATATCGTGGGCAGGCAGATATGATTTTTACGTACGGCCGCCCGAATGGTAATGGACGCAAGGTGCACGGCTGTATCGGATTGCGTTTCCAGACCAAAGGCAGCCGAGTCATCCAACCTTTGCTGCTGTTTATGGTCGCGTTGCTAAGATAGGATCCGTGGCACGACAAACTATTGGAATAAGTATTTTGGATTGTATCTTGTATTGTACATTTAACAGCGTCTACCGTAAACTTTAAACTTAATAACTCAAAAACGAAGGACATGTTTATATAGACTTTTGGCCTTGTTTAGTGCGAGGAACCAGACACCAATGTTTGTTAAAGTATTTTTGATACGCTCTGTATACACACGTACACACACAAACACACAAACACTCACACACATAAACACACACACACACACACACACACACACACACACACACATATATATATATATATATATATATATATATATATATATCTAAGTAATGAAAATCTTAGTAATCCGTATCAATAATCACAAGGAGGATGAAATCCGGTGATCTCAATGTTAAGTCAGATCGAATAATTTACTTTAAAGAAAAACAGACCACTTTAAGGTTCCCTTGTTATAATTTATTTCACCAGAGAGTTTTTTTTCGTCTGGATCATCAGACCTCGCTTCCAAGGATGAAAAAATAAATTTAAACTTACACTTTTGAAGGGCAGTATTAAGCTTATGTAAGGTGATATAGAGAGTGGTGAAAGTGTGACAGACATGGTCGAAATTAGAGAGGGAAGATGGAGATAGGAATGCTTTTAAATTTATTTTTATTTCTATTTTTATTACAATACTTAATAGTGAGGAGGGGTATGGATCAGACATTGACCTATTTAATACGTCATCTCACCGGAAACAATATAAACAGAAAAAGAGAAGAAAAAAAAGAAAAAAGAGAAAAAAAGGGGAGAAATAAAGATCTAAGAAATAAGAGATGGACTTAGGGTTTTGAAGGAAAGAGAGGGGGATATAAATTTGCCGAGGGTAATTAACGTAAGCGGGTATGTATCGGCCAATCTGGAAAAACACAGATTTATATATTTAAAAAACATTTTTTAACGTTTGATAGTAATTTAAATGTTTAAATTCTCCACAAATAAACTAGGAAGTTAATATAACGTGAATATTATATCAATAAAACAAATATTTAAAAAAAATAGATTACTAATATTAATATTCTTAATATTGTGAATAACGGTTAAGGAGTAATATTTCTTAGAGTCTAAGTCATCAATTTAATTCGAAACTATTTCTAGATTAGTAATATTTCTTAATTAAAGTCTAAGTTTTCAAATCTAATTTGAAACTATTTCAAGATGAAGTAAGATTTGAAGGTAATAATAAAATAATTAACTGTTTTTACACTTAATCTATATATATACAACCATCCACGCATATATATATATATATATATATATATATATATATATATATATATATATATATATATATATATATATATATATATATATGTGTGTGTGTGTGTGTGTGTGTGCATACATATATACATCATACATATATTCATACACTCCACATACATATTTACGGAAATATATATACACATATACCCGTATACATATACAACTGCTGGGGCACATTTGGGCTTGTTCAACACCCGCAGAACCTACTTGCTATTTATGCAACAACTATGCTGAGCGGACCGTAGTTAAAATTCCGAGGGTAGAGAGTTGAAAACCTTGGTCGCGATGACTAGCAGAACCATTGATGGCGTCCAAACATTTCCATCCACCCAATTTCACTGACAATGCTCGGTATGGTTTTCAGGCACTTTCAAAAGGTGTCGCACGCAGGGATCGTTTCCCCTAGACCAATAACATTATGGTTACCTTGATTGACAATGAGGAGATTCAAACACGAGTCTATTTTTCGGGAAGCGAACGTTCTATATAGAACGTTCTCTCAATAGCAAAATTATCATTTCTAAGATACAACTGTTCAAAGCTTAATCTAACAATTGGATAATTTTGCTGTTATATGATTTGAACAATGTTGCTGTTACATCCGGTATATATAGAGATGTAGATGTAGATACACACACACACACACACACACACACACACATATATATATATATATATATATATATATATATATATATATATATATATATATATATATATAAAATGTATATAGAAATAAAAAGAAAGAACAGTAAGATATAAAATCCGGTGTTCTTATAGATATTTTTATTTTTACACAATAGTGCTCAATGTAAATTTACAGAGCATTAATATTATAAATTAATTGATTTAAAATTCCAAAATTCGCTTGACGAGGAAATGAAACTAATCTCTTTGGTTTAATAACAAAATTAAATTCGAAGGCTTTAGCTTCCATTTTTGAAACATGGTTATCACTGTGTAGTGAAAAACCCATATTTTAAATCAATTAATTTATAATATATATATATATATATATATATATATATATATATATATATATATATATATATATATATATATATATATATATATATATATGATTGATAAACTATAAAATCCCAAATTACCTCATATAGGGAATAAGAACATTTTGGCAGACAAAATTATAAATAAAATTATCAACCCCGCTATCCTGTCAGAAATAGAAATTTAACTGTGAAGGCTAAAACAAATACAGAATATATAGAATTTATACATTTCAATGTTTCAGTCATACTAGTACCCACTTGAATTATATACCTATATTATTATATTAATGTGTTACCTTTACTCTCTCTCGCTCTCTCTCTCTCCATCTATCTATACACACACATACACACAAACACATACACACACACACAAGTGGAGGTAGGTTAATTCCAATGTTCAAACATTATATTTTATATATATATATATATATATATATATATATATATATATATATATATATATTAATAGTAATACTCTGTTGGAAAAAAACTCCGATAGCACAACTTGTAGATATGCCAAAACAAATCGGTACCCGAGAAAAAGAAAGACCTAAAAACATCAAAACGGCAAAACAAATCGTCCAGTGTCTTAAGTCTTTAGTCCAAAGAAGAAGAAAAAACAAGCGAGTAATAAAACTAAAACGTAAATCGGGAATAATTAAAATAAATCCTAAAGAGCCAGGAAAACCTATGTAGGTTTCGCCTAAACGGATCTTCAGGGTAAGCTGGCTTAAAAGGATATGACGAAACAGTATTTATTGATAAAAATCTAATAAACATAAAACCATGTGACAGAAGAAGAGAAAAAAAATAACAACAAAAAAAAGCCCAAAGCCTCTATTCCAATAACGAGGATTTCCTATGCCAGCTTACCCTGAAGATCCGTTTAGGTGAAACCTAGGTATTTTTTCCTGGCTCTTTAGGATTTATTTATTTATTTATTTAGACAGACAGACAGACAGATAGATAGATAGATAGATATCGATACATACGCATATAGTTATAGATATAGATACCTATATTTGTATGTCTTAGCTAGTGAAAAGACATACAAATAAAATAGAAACCCAGCTGTCGTTTGACAGGTGCTACCACTGAGTACCGCAAATTGAATATATGGGCACACAGATGAGAGAAGTCACAAAATTCCACAAAGTTGGTGGTTATTTATTGTGGATATGTAAAATGCCCAAGAAGTATGGAGACAGTAAACAAAAGAATGATAAAAAGAATGCCAAAGATTGAAATGAAGAAGAGAAAGAGGAAGTTAGGTAGAAGTAAAAGAAAGGGGGGGGAATTGGTGAAGAAAACGTGCATAAGGAGACAGGACGGACGAGAAGGTGATGGTGTTGGTAATTGTTGCCGGGGGGGGGGATTACCAGTGAGGCGTTACTTGTATTTCTCACTCAATTCCTACGCCTTCCTCCGTCTCTCTCTTGATGTAAAACGCATCTGGAATTGACAGATGACAAAAATACACACACACACACACACACACACACACACACACACACACACACACAAACTGTCTCTGTCTGTCTGTCTCTGTTTGTCTGTCTGTCTGTCTCTGTCTCTGTGTGTCTCTCTCTTAAAGAATCTGTCAAAACGATTCGATTGTTACTGAGTATCTAACTGTTGTAGACCCATACTGGTCTAAGTATATATATATATATATATATATATATATATATATATATATATATATATGTACAATGTACAAGATTAAAAATAAATCTAGCCGCATTCCTCTAGTAACCACTTTCAACCCCACTCTGCTTCCACTATCCCAAATAAACAAAAGTCGCTGGGAAATACTACATCTCAAACCAGACCTAACAAAATTGTTTAAGGGACCCGGCCTTCTAGCATATCGTCGACCTAAGAACCTAAAAGAAATCATAGGTAGTAACCACATTTCAGGGGACAAGGTAATCCGTAATAAACTAACAACAAAAACAACAGGATTTTCCCAACCATGAAACAACAAAAGAAGCTTATGCTGCAACCACATTAGACACATGAATGCATTCACTAGCTCAGTCTCTAAATCTACTTTCATAATCTACCACGACTCTAACTGTAGAAGTCATAACATAATTTACCTCCTAGGATGCACACTATACCAGAAACGATATGTAGAAAAATCTGAATGGGACTTTCACTACAGAATTAATAATTATCGCAATCGAATTAAGTCGACTCCCTATGAAAGATTATTACCCGTGGAACAACATTTCCGCCTAGAAAAACACGATTTTAAACCCCATGCCAAATTCACTATAATTGAGAGAATAGAAAAGTCCAGAGCAGATAACATTAGAAAGATTTTAGGATTCCATGAAAATAAGTGGATGCAACGTTTAAAAATGCACTATCCTGCCGGGCTAAACCATAAATTTAACAATATAGATAGTACCTTCCCACATTTCTCACCCACACAAAACAGACATGCTTACGGAGGTGCTGAGGCCTCACACTTATACGCACACCCACACGAATATGCACACTTACACATATCATACTCACTCACTCCCTAAGAACCAAATAACACACACACACACGCTTAACAGAGACACATCCCCTCTCCAGGTAATAATAAAACTGCCAACTGACCAAGGGAATTCAAAGCAGCATGAATCCATCCAGCTCTTATCTCAAATAACAACTTAAAAGAGACTGTTTGACCAACACAAGGAATGTTAATAAATCCATGTTAAAAATATAAAAAAAAAAAACAAATAAAAAAAAACAAATGAAAACTACAGACAAAAGTTCATTTTCTCCATCAAGACATTCATTTCTGTAGTTCACTGCTACCAGCAAGCAGAAATATTTTTTCTCCTGATGATGGCCATGTTGGCCGAAATCAGTCGAGGAATCTAAATGAAATAATAATAAAAAAAATCGAAAGAATATTAATCTATAAACCATTGTCTCTAAAGATTTCAATTTTTTGAATAATTTTTATTGTTCAATATATATATATATATACATATATATATATATATATATATTATGATATATATATATATATATATAATATGCGTTATTATTATCATCATAAAAGACATTCGTTGTCTGTTATATTTAATATGCTTAGCTCATCTGAGCCGAAAGCCCCGATCGAGGAACAACATAATAAAAAGAATATCCAAATGTTGGACAATTATTGTCTTTATTTTCTCCCGAAACTAAAGACACTCTACGAAGCTTAGAATGGCTCATGATCAAGCATAATAGATATTCGTTTCTGTTATATTTAACGATATATGTTTGAATAATACACACACACACACACACACACACACACACACACACACACACACACACACACTCTATTTACTATGGGGGATCCTAAAGGATCTTTTGTATCGCAAAAAAACGACTATATTGGTGGTCCTGAGACAAGAAATTGAAAATGCATATGCAGCAATCCAACTGAACACTTTGGCCAAATTTGCCCAAGCAGTAGTTCGCTGTACTAACAAATTCCTGGATCCTAAATGCCACCATTTTAAGCATTTCTTTGTAGAATCCAAAAGTAACTTGTATCAATCTTGTGATGTCTGAATAAATTTAACATTACAATATCTATACAAGTTTTCTTTTCTTCAAGTCTCTCTACATTTTTTGGCGGACTCTCTCTCTCTCTCTCTCTCTCTCTCTCTCTCTCTCTCTCTCTCTCTCTCTCTCTCTCTCACACACACACACACACACACTCTCTCTCTCTCTTTCTCTCTCTCTCTCTCTCTCTCTATATATATATATATATAGGGTGCGATGTGTAAATTGTCGCCATTTTATATTTTTAATTCTGTGCATGCGCGTTGTATATTTTTGATTTTATCGACTGCACAGAATAGTAGGGTCAGTTGGTCACCGTCTCTAAGAAAAAAAAACGCCATGACGTAATTCACTCCGCCACAATTTTGGAAGCGGCATGCTGTACTGCTTGACATTCGCACTGGAAACTCAAATGGTGATTACGAAGGTACAACAGCTCGGAAAACTCACTCTGATCGTTCTGATAAGAAAAGAACTCACGAATTTTTGGGGGAGAGCCTCAGACTCAAAAAGGAGGTTTACATCGTGCTTTGAGGAGGTAGTGCTGCCCTGGGTCAAGAGAGTGGCTGCTGGGAGTCGATGTCTAGCAACAGGACATGCCACACAAGCAGGAGGAACCTAGTCATGGCTGTCAGACAGTTTTCTGTGACAACATCACCCCTTACATCTGACCACCTAACTCCACAGACTGCAATCCCCTTGATTATTATGTGTGGGGTGCAGTTGAGCGAAAGACCAACAAAATTCCTTATAACACCAAAGATGAACTGAAGACAAGGATTATGGCAGCATTCACCAACTTCAAGAAGGAGTTGCAGAGATTCCGAAGTCGTCTCTGGAGACCGTGGTTGGAGCCAATGGCGATTTTATTAAATAAATTTACTCTTTAGTATTTGAAGATACTTTTGTGTAATTTAGGTAAATATATCTATTAAAATGAGATGTCAGTGTTATTTACATTTTTCGTAATTTACATGACAATTTATCCATCGCATCCTGTATATATAAAAAATAAAATTTTGAAAAACCAATAACATTTTTGCTCTTGTATAGAAAGACTTGTTACAAAATAAAATCCTTGCAGTTGCCCTGATAATGTCCCTCAGAGAAAGAAACGCGTCGGCTAACATAAGTTTTCCTTTTGTCTTTATTCATA
>OZ038488.1:69124841-69162341 GCA_964036315.1 Acanthosepion esculentum
CAAGAATTTGTGATCTTGGAAATAGATAACGTGAAACTTGAATATGATGGAGCGATTTGTTTTTACGGCTTATCAACCCTTTGCAAGTTATTTAAAGCCAGAAAATATTAATTTAGATTTTAAGAATTTTTCTTTGAGATAATAATGATTTTGCGATACAAGTCATACTGATTAACGCATAGCTGGGGAAGAAATGGTGGATCCGTACCTTTCCCAACGGGCATTGGAATTCGACTCTCCGATTAACAATTCCAAACAATTATCCATTGCACCACCCGCACATTCAAGCTTACAGAACCTGATCTTTTCAAGCAGTCCCCCGGTAAGGTACTGACCAGACTCGACGTTACTTAACTCCGGTGATCGTACGGGGACCGAAGTTTAAATAACTGAACTATTTATCATCTGTCTATATTTCTGAAATCAGGTTTCAATCCCTGTTGGGTTCATTATATTCACTTACGTGCAAATATCCTTAGGAAAGTTATGAATATACCTCTTCTCCCCACCCCAAGCTGGGAAAGGTATGAATTTAGCCCTTCTCCACCCCACAACTTGGAAAAAGGTATGAACATGCATCTTCTCCATCCCCCAACTTGGAAAGGTATGAATATACATCTTCTCCCCCCAAATAAGTGTTAATTTGGATTCTTCCAATCTAAAAATATTTTCTTGTTTTAAGTGACCTGCAAAGATTGATAAACCGTAAAAAATCAATTAATATAAAATGTTAGGGATCGAAACAAATGAAAATCTATAGATGCTTAAGCTGGTAAGTATAGAGGATGTGGAAGAACCTCCCATACTAACGATTTTTTCCTTGAGTTTGTTTTGCAGAATTGTGTGCCCTTTCATTGTCATACTAGAGAATAACTCCTTTCTTTTTATCGAAGCCAGGCAGTTTAGACGTAATATTTCGTTTACCCGATCAAGTTGCTGGCAATAAACGTCCTTCCATGTTCCGGAAGATCGTAAGGGACAACACGTTACAGATTTGATGCGACACAAAGCAAGGAATTGCGTGAATATAGTCCTTGTTTTGGTGTTGGCAGTGGTTTCTCAGTTTGTGATAACTACTGTCATTTTCTTTCTTTTCTGTTGACATCCAAAACCCATTCCTTATCACCTGCAATAATGCGATGCAAAAACGAAAGCTTGTCATTCATTGTTAAAAGATTGATGTTGATGGTGTGAGACGTCGTGTTCAGTTCTCAAAGGAAAGCTCACGAGGAACCCAAATTCCCTCTTTGCAAATTTTCCCAATTGAACTCTGAAATGCACTATAGACGACACACTGTTGGATAGAAGAGATGATAAATTAATTCTTGACGCAGTTTTCTTATTCGCGCCATTTAACGTTGTTTCTGCTTTGGTTGGTTAACTCATAATTAATAGCGGGGAAATGTGCATGATAAAGTAATCGGGGTTAATCTCCCTTGTTTTATAATTACCTCCCTTTGGAGAACACTTTGTCGAACTCTCTATAAATAGTCACTGCGCTGGTATCAATTATTCTAAGCACAATAAAGCTTTCTTAAGCCTACTATGAGCATAGGGAACGAGTTCAGTGAATACACAAAAAATAGAAAGGGGCGAAAGGCAAGGATGCGTCTTCTCACCGGACCTGTTCAACCTATACAGCGAGGCAATTCTGAGAGAATTGGAAACCATACCGGGATTTAGCATTGGCGGCAAAAACCTTAACAACATAAGATACGCAGATGACACAATACTGATAGCAGATACGGAAATTAAATTACAAAATCTCCTACAGAAGGTAGCGACAGAGAGTGAGAAAAAGGGACTAAGCATAAACTACAAGAAAACGGAGTGCATTGTCGTCAGTAAGAGGATGAGCCGGAAATACGATCTGAAGGTCGGGAACACTAGAATCAAGCAGACGCGGAAGTTTAAATACCTGGGAAGCGTCTTGACAGAGGACAGTAAGTGATCTGTAGGCGTATTCGGATGGCCAAGGACACATTCCAAAAGTTGGGCCGAGTACTGTGAGACAGGGGGATATCTTTGGTAACAAAGAAAAGAATACTGAACTGTTATGTGGCATCTCTCCTTCTTTATAGCAGCGAATGTTGAACGATTTCCTCAAAGATGAAGAAGAGACTCGAGGCGACGGAGATGTGGTTCTACAGAAGGATACTAAGGATATCATGGACCGAGCGTGTGAGCAACGATGAGATCTTAGAGAGATCGCAAACAAGGATGGGGAATATACGTAACATCAGGAAGAGTCAGCTGAAGTTCCTGGGACACATAATGAGGAAGGAGGGCCTGGAGAATCTGATACTCACGGGTCAAATAGAGGGAAAGAGAGACTAGGCAAAACAACGCGTGACATACCTGGCGGGCTTAAGCAAGTGGATGACAGAACGTGGTCTGGGGGAGGAAGCAGAGAGAAGTAACTTGTTGAGAGCTGCAAGGGATAGAGGGAGGTGGAGAGTTATGATCGCCTACGTCCTGAAAGGACACGGCACATAAAAAGAAAAGAAAGCCTACTCTTGCTCTCTTTTGTTATTACAATGTGTAATCTCTTTCCGAACACATTAATATTTTTATCTAGTGTTAAACGGATTAAAAGACGGCTGAACTACAAAACGTGCCGTTCCAGAATCATAAACGGGAAGAAAGGATTTTCATAAAGTCTTGTAAGGAGGAAATGAGAACCCCCGTCTATTTCATATGTCTCTAGACTATGCCCCGCACATTTACAAGTATAGACGTGAAGAGATGGGCACTGACCATTTCAGCATTCCATGCCAAATCCCAACCGAATCTACCAATAGAAGACAACGATCCTGCTTTCCCTCCCGAGGCCAATGTGGGGGGAACTACGCTAAGGATATAGGTGTTGCGGGTGGTATATTGTCCCACAAAAAGATATTGAATGACGGGAGACAACAACAAATAAAACGAAGACTTGGGTAAAAAAATATATTACCAAGTTTATTTTCGTTAAAGAAAATACATGTATAAAAATGAGGTGCACTAGGCAAAAATATACCTGCAAGTTCGTGTTGACGGTTAGAAGAGCGTTGTCCTGAAAAGGACAGCTTTGTAGTCGTTGAAAAGTGCTGTCATGAAAAGGGCAGTTTATTGCATATCGTTGCTGCTGGTGAGGATGGCTGGTTGGAGCTGGAGCTGGAGGGCCTGATGGAGAATGGCTGGCTGGTTGGAGTGGCGGCCGATGGCGAGCTGGAGCTGCGGCTACTGACGATAGCTAGCTGGAACAACTACTGCTGCGAGCTGCTGGAGCATATATTCCACACTTTGATCCTAGTCACTTTGGCCGCGGATTCTTGTTTTTGTAAAAAAAATTTAGGTCTTTTTATATGCTAATGCTTTACGACAGTCGCTAGTCCTGGTAGGTGAAGTTTCTTCTTCCGGTTGTTTTAAAAAATGTGAGAGTGTCAACAGGTATTCATAGATGGAATAAGAATGAGCTTCAACAGAAAATTAACATCCTCTACCAAGTGTTCCAAGAAATGAGTCAAGGATATACCTTTCCAAAACAGAATCTATGATCTGGAATTGGAATAAAAGCAGTGATGGTACATACCCTGAATCCATCATAGGAATTCAGGATGTGGAATTGGCAAATAGTAAACATTTCAAATACCTCGGCGTATCAGTCAGTTATGTGCCATGTGTCATACACGCGTAGGCAGTAAGTTGCCATTTCTTTCTGCGGTAGACCAGTTGCCATTCAAGGCTATATAACCCGGTCTGTTCTGCTATTTACCCATATCTGGGGGGGGTAGAAAAAGAGGATTCATACCTTCTCCAAGGGTATTAGTACGTAAGTGAATGTAATGGATTTGACTGGAATTCGAACTCGGTTCCGCGATTACTCCACTGCGCCCCCTCGCCTAACTGCGGGAAAAAATCTGCCTCGTCAGTCATGTATCGAAGGATACATGATCGCCTATGTATGTATCACGCATGGCACATAACTGACCTCGGCGTATGGATCACTTATAACAAATTTAGTATGGATGAAAAGGAAATTGAATATAGAACAGTCTGCACCAGAGGCAGTTTCGCCTAGCATCGCAATTGTGACAAGACCAGGGCATGAACCTGAAAACTCGAGTCATTTTCTTAAATAGCCTTGTCAAATAGAGATTTTCTCATGAGTGTCATGCATGGTGCCAGATTCATTCAGAAATATCTACGCTGTCAGCTGTATACGACCGCTTTCTAAGATTGATGATTAAAAATTGCTTTGAGCGAGTGAAGCCTGTCGGTCTTGGCGAAGACCCTCCTGATATGAGGACTGGCGCTAAAGAAGCAAGAAGAACTGAACCAGATAAAAGCGACTGATGCCTGGGCAAAGATCATCCTTTGTGGACATTGGTAGACGGGTCCTACAGAATCGCAAAGAACTGTACCAAATAAGAGTAACCTCATCACTTGAGTACTACCAACAGCAACAGCAATTAAAATGGATAGCACATGTAACACGAAAAAAAAATAATTGCACGATGAAAATGTTGTCATTTCACATTACAAAAGGTGAGAAAGGAACTCCCTATCTATACTGGAAAGAGCGGTATCATCTACTGGACTTGAGAAAGCTATTTTTCTGAAAAATTGTTTTAAGAGAAAGATTTTATAAATTTCAACTGAAATCAATACAGTCAATGAATGGCAAATGTTTCCTTATAGGGAAACGGCTAATATGACCATTGCCATTTGTATGATTTAAAAGAAACTTAAACTGTTGAAGACCAGACAAGAACCTATATTCATCGTTTCCATTTTTGTTCCCTTTTCGTGTCGCTCCTTCTCATTTCCACTCTTTTTTTCTATGTTAATATATTTCATCTTCAGTCTACTCATTCTTCGCCCTCTCTCTCTCTCTCTCTCTCTCTCTCTCTATATATATATATATATATATATATATATATATATATTAAGGTATGCTGTACTTATGGGTAAAGGGTTCAATATCAGGGATAGAGTTTGTGTAAATAAAAGTGGACACTGGGATTAACGCCGAGTGGTAACAATCTGTTTCGTGCTTGAACTCAATCTTCAGTCGTATTCTAACCTGAAGATTATGTTCAAGCATCAAACATTTACATATTGCGTTCATGCATAAAACATTTACCCATTGCGTTCAAACATCAAACATTTACATATTGCGTCCATGCATAAAACATTTACCCATCGCGTTCAAGCATGAAACACTTACCCATTGCGTTCAAGCATGAAACATTTACATATTGCGTTCAAGCATGAAACATTTACATATTGCGTTCAAGCATGAAACATTTACCCATTGTTCATATATATGGACTTGCAGGTATGCCATCATTAAATTAGCGTAAGTCGGAGCAACTTTTGTACCCATCGCAGTCGCCGATATGTGTTTGTAAATATTGCCATTGAAATAAAAAAAAATGTTTCCTAAATTGAATTTAATTCTTGAACAATACAAACTAAAATACAGCTTGAAGAATTATTTTCTAAATAACGGGAAATATTACATGTGAATTAGAGGAATTCCGATTCTATTCTGATTTTTATTCTATGGACGCACACATTCGGCCAACTCAAAAATTCAAGACCCTAATTAATAATAACATAAAATTCACAATGGAATACAGTCAAAACCAACTTCCATTCCTGGACATTAAAAAGAAAAAAAAACATTAAAACTGACATCCATTACAAACCAACAGATTATAAACAATACATACTGTTCACCTCAAGCCATCCAAAATACACGAAGACGAATATTCCATTTAATCTAGCGAGAAGAATTTACACAGTTGTCTCAAATTATGAAACGTGGAATAAAAGACCAGAAAGACAGTACCCGTCGTTATTAAGAGATAACGGAATAGAATGTTCCAAAGCAATTGAATTACGAAAAAAAAAATCTCCAGATAAGTCCAGCATTTTATCGTATAAGTCAACATATCACCCAAGAAATACAGAAAAATATTATCCACAAGAACATCCTTCTGTTGAGACAAGACCCGGAAATGAAAAAAGCACTTGAGGACCATAAAATAATCAAAAGCAAAAGTCAACTAAAATCCCTGCAACGGCACGTTAAAACACCCAGATGTTTATTGAGCACCGTTCGCCCTGGCACACAGCCATCTTTGATTTGTAACGCCACGATGTGGGCATATTTTTATTTATTTTCATTAATACTTAGAACCAATGCTTTCTTTAGATTTACCAGTACTGTCATAAGGTTTGAATTGAAACATTTTTCTTATTTCACGTATTATATGTACTAGCATCTTCATCTTTGTTGTTTTGATTATTACATTTCAATCAATGCGTTCTCTGGACGTCTCAGTACTGTCACAAGTTCTGAATTGAAAACCTTTTCATATTCTATGAACTATTCGGACTATCTTCATCTTTGTTGTTTTGATCATTACATTTCAATCATCGTGCCAAATTACCCACCACAAATCCAACACCAACTGTCAAAAAGTGTGGTAGCCCTAATTATTGAAGTCACAATGTATAAATTTAAATCAGGACAAACATTTTTGTAAAAATCATTTTATCCTTACATCACAAATCTAATACATGCCATTAAATGCAAAGGATGTAAGGATGATGACTTCTGGCAAACCAAACTAACCTCAGGAAAAAAATGAAGATTCAGCGCCAACAAATACGAGTCCGCAACAAGATAACGATTAGTGAGTATTTAGACTTATGTGCAACAATTGAGTTCCCCAAATTCCAAGTCTTTCCAGACAATAACACAGACCAGCCACGAATGAATAAAGAAAATATATTTATTCAAAGATACAAACCACGTTTGAACAAACACTAATAAGTCATTTATAAGGACTAGCCATACACACATAAGCACGCACATATAACAATCCTATCCATTTTACTAATGGAATCATTATTATTATTACTTTTATCATTATCAGTAAGGCAATAAACCACTATGCCCACCACACACACGCATACACTAATAAAAAATCTTGGGCACCTGGCTACTTACTGAACCGTGACACATAAAACAGTCATGTAAAATTATTGTTTATTTTGCCATCATCATTATTATTACTATTATCGTTTTTACTTTATGTCACATTACCATATACATTGCGATATAATAGGAAGCACTAAAACTATTTCTACATATACAGACAGTCATACACACAAACACAAACGCATTTAATCCTTGTACATTGAACTTTTGGGGATGGCCACTAGTGCCCAATAAAATAGAATTCTTGACACTTGAACTAATTAACACTTTATTGCCAGGAAGTACTTAACACTTTGTTCTCATTAGCCACGTTCACTGAACTATGACATTCGCAAGTTTTGTCAACAAAATTTTATGATCATCAATTTTTGGCACAAAACTTCTCTCTGTCTGGTCACGTGATCACAATCAACCAATCAGACTGCATTTTGAACAGATAGCAATCTGAGCCGTGTTTTTGCTTGAAACGGATAGAATTGCAATTAGATGCGAGAGTCATCGTGGCATGGCGACACGTCTTTCCATCTCGATTTGACTTTTGAAAATCATAAATCTGTGAAACCGGCAAAGTTTCTCTTTAAGAGTCCAGTTGCATTTTCAACTTTTTTTCCATTCACACACACACACACACACACACACACACACACACACACATACACACACACACACACACACACAGATATATATATATATATATATATATATATATATATATATATATATATATATATATACCGGGTGAAACAGAGAAATTGTCAAAATCGTCTAACAACATAACTGTCCAGTTGTTAGATTAAGCTTTGAACCGCTATATTTTAGAATTAATTAAAGATATCTTACTGGAATTCTCCGAGATTTTTATAACACTGTTGGACTCAACTTTGAAAAATAAGAAGATATTTCGCTCTAACTTGAAATGATGATTCCCCTTGCTATTGTGACCTCCTGATGCAGTTTTCCTCTCTACTGTGCCATCTTTTTATTCACCGCTCTCTTAATGGTTCTTCAATGTACTTTGAAGAGGAAAGCTAGAGTATGAATGTCGGTACCATTACCGAAGGGCCGAATGATCTTTTTCCCCTCACAATTGCTCAGTTGAGAAGACATGTGGGGCTCTTTCTGATTCTGGGTAAAGTATCCTTTTTGCTTCCAATTTACTTAAGACTTCCTCGTTACTTACACACTCAGTCCATGTAATTCTCAGCAGCCTTCTGTAGAAGCAGATTTCTGTTGCGTCCAGATTTCTCTTGATATGTGAGTAGATTGCCCATTCGTAACTACCATACAATAGGATTGAAGTAACATAACATTTCAGTACTCTTTTCTCTGACGAAAATTTCCTTTCTCAATAATTTGCTTAGCTTTTGGAATTCATCTTTCGTTATCTCAATGAGCGTTCATATTTTGGTATTGCATTTTCTATCCACTGCTATATATATATATATATATATATATATATATATATATATATATATTATTTCTCACTGGGAGAAGGACTCAGAGTTTGAGGCACAATGCAATGTTCAGGCGCACTGAGCACTATTTCATTAACACCAGCACTCAATGTGCAATATATATATATATATATATATATATACAAATGTTCAGCCACTATAACGCCCAAGAGCCAGTCAATGTAGAGTGTTACTGTGTGGACTTGTATTAGCGTAGGAAGGAACAATTGTTAAGAGTACAGAAGCTGAAGCAGACTTTAGAAGAAACCGGAAACTCAAGCCTAAACAGGAAATAAGGGATAAACCCCTATTCCTGTTCAAAAGGTTAGTTCTTTATCGATGTGCTTCCTCCTCTGGTGGACTTTCCGTCGGTAAAGTAAAATTTACCTTTTGTCTTTATTCATACTTTTATTTATATCTGAACTTTTACACAGACGCACACACACACAGACACACACACACACCTACACACACACACACAAACACGTGTACATATATATATATATTCCAAGAAAATTAAAACCACTCAGAATTTGCAGCCCTCAATATTTTACATTCAAGACCCTTCAATATCCTGTTTCATTTTCAATGCGAAGCAAAAGGCTCATAATATATATATATATATATATATATGTATGTGTGTGTGTTAAAATAATATGAAAGAACAATGAGATTTATAATTTAGAGTTCTAAGCATTTATTTTATTTTTAAAAAATAGTGTTTGATACAACCGTAGAGCATAATATTATAATTGGTTTTAAAAAATATCATCGCAACAGCGAAATTTCCATGTTTCAAAACTGAAACTCCAATTCAAATTCAATCATAAAAAATTTGTATTTTAAGTTTAATTATATATATATATATATATATATATATATATATATATATATAAGTCGTGTGTAAAAGTTTCCATCCCAAAGACATGGTATTGCCTCTCTAGATTTAAAAAAGACCGCTGGGAACTTTTACCTACACCTAATGTATATATGAATGCTAGCCTTTTGCGCAGTGCCTTCTATACTTAGTAAGTATAAATGTCGTACTCATAACGCTGAAAAAAAAAGACATAACTCGAAATCCAAAGCATCCGTACGCAACTTGGCATTCCATGATGACATTAAAATAATTCCCTTGTCATGATAATCCAGCCGCACAACAAAATGAACAAATTTCTTGACTGCTGTTTTTTATTACCTCTGGTGGGGCACAAGTTACACATCCTCACCGTGAGACACGTGCGCAGAGAGACTTAGAAAGATAAGAGACACAAAGCACTGAGAAACTCACATAGCCTCATCCTGGCACCGGCGCGTTAAAACACCCAGATGTTTATTGAGCAGCGTTCGCCCTGGCACACAGCCATCTTTGATTTGTAACGCCACAATGTGGGCATATTTTTATTTCGTTTCATTAATACTTAAAACCAATGCTTTCTTTAGATTTACCAGTCCTGTCATAAGTTTTGAATTGAAACATTTTTTTCTTATTTCACGTATTATATGGACTAGCATCTTCATTTTTGTTGTTTTGATTATTACATTTCAATCAATGCGTTCTCTGGCCGTCTCAGTACTGTCATAAGTTCTGAATTGAAAACCTTTTCATATTCTATGAACTATTCGAACTAATATCATCATCTTTGTTGTTTTGATCTTTACATTTCAGTCATTGCGTTCTTAGCTATTTAAGTGAATTGTTATCATCATTTTATGAATTATTTAAAGTAGTATATTATCTTTGAGGTTTTGAAAGCTAAATTTCAACCGCTAAGCTCTCTAACCTTCCACCGCTATATATCTCATCCTGTAATCTAACGATTTTTGAATAAATTATTTTATTAACACCTTTATTTATTTTCTTTTTTCCACTTACATATAGAAATGGTCAGATTTATTGACCATTGCATGTGTAGAGTTTGATAATTATTGGGTGAGCTTATCTAGTAATCTCAAATTAGTAACTATTCACAATACGCCTATAACAGAAGGATGGATAATAAACTAGTATCAAAGATCATCACTGCTGAAATGAGTTTAATTTTCAGTAAGTGCTCGGCTACTGTGGCCTTGTGTTAGACTAGACTAATTCTAAATGATCGCCAGAGGCGCGTTAAATTAGACGCAAATCAATATAAGTTGACCCCCAAAAGAGCAAAGTGAACGAAACTGGAATTGGGGCTAGCAGTGGAAACTAATTTTATTTATTTTTACTAACGACCTCGGGTGAAGTAAGAACGTAAAGCTGCTTGTGATTTTTCTTTTCTGAATAATATGTCAACACGGAGGTCAACACCAAATGGCGACAGTCTGTTTCATGTTTGAACACAATGGCCTGAAAATTGCGTTCAAGCATAAAACAGACCGTCGCTGCTTCGTGTTGACCTCAGTGTCCACTTTTATATTTAAATATTTATTTCTATTTTAGATATTGAGGACTTTTATCCATAAATATAGCATACCTTAAAACTTTACTTTTATCATATATATATATATATATATATATATATATATATATATATATATATATATATATATATAAGTGAACATAGAAGTCAACACTTAGAGGCGACAGTCTGTTTCATACTAGACGCAATCGTCAGGCCACGAGTGCTGTTATTTTTCTCGGCTATTTATATATACGTCTCACTGGTGCATTGTCGGTAGTCTATTTTGGCGGTTATTTTACCGGAAGTCGTTTATCAAGTGCCTTGAGAAGATGGTTATGCCCTGGGCCAAGAGAGTGGCTGCTGGAAGACCCTATGTCTGACAACAGGACTCTGTACCATTCCACACAATCAGGAGTATCCAAATTGTCTGCCAGCCATGATATGGCTGTCAGACAATTTCTACGATCACATCACCCATACATCTATCACCTAACTCCCAAGACTGCAACACTTTTGATTATTATATGTGAGGTGCAGTTGAGCGAGAGACCAGCAAAATTCCTTGTAACACGAAAAATGAACAGAAAACAAGGATTATGGAGGCATTCACTAACTTAAACAAGCAGACCGTCCAAAAGATTTGCAAGAGATTTCGAAGTCGTCTGGAGTCAGTGGTTGAAGCTAATGGCAATTTTATTGAATAAATTTAATCTTTAGTATTTGAAGATATTTTTGTCTAATTTTTGTTAAATATATTTGTTAAAATGAGATATCCGTGTAATTTTCATTTTTGTTTAATTTAGAAGACAATTTATTTATTGCACCTCATATATATATATATATATATATATATATATATATATATATATATATATATATATATATATATATATATATATATATATTCGGAAGGAGAGAGAGTCCACCAAAAAAATGTATCATTTTCTTTCGTAGTTTTATCAAATTGCTATAACATTTTTTACTGTAATACGATATTTTCTCGACAGATGGCATTATATTGGCGTCCTTTAGACAAGAAATTTATACTACATATTATAAGGTGTACATGTGAACCATCTTTCATTTTAATTATATATATATATATATATATATATATATATATATATATATATATATATATATATATATGTATGTATAGCTGGCCACTCATATTCGAGGATACGCGTCTATTAGGGCGGCTAGCCAACCCCTATTGCAGATGCTTACCCAGACGCATTTGTGTTTATTCAACACCCACAGAGCCCACCTGTGGTTTATACTGCAACTATGCTGAGCAAACCTTGGTTGCAGTTTCTGGGAAAGAGCGTGTTATCTAGCGTGATCAGCATTTTGACTTCGCGCTAGCACAGCTATCGACAGCCCCCAAGCGTTTCTCTCTACGTGGCCGAGTGGTTAGAACGTTCGCATTCTGACCATGAGACCCGGGTTCGAATCTCATCATGGTCGATTTGTCAGGAAGGAGGGGTCGATCCCAGCGTGCGGCACCTCTGGAAAGTGCCTGAAAACCATACCACGGGTTGACCCATGCCTTGTGAGTGAAATTGGGTAAACATATATATATATATACGTTTAACGAAAAACAGCTAAGTGAACTGGCACTGGCTCTATGATTGATTGGAAAATTAGTTTTGTTTTCTTATTAAAGACTCTGAGAAAGGCACGAACTTAAAATTCCACGTGATTTTCCCTTTAATTCTCATTCAAATCGAATCAAATCAAATAATCCAAAATTCCGAAGAGCATTCAAGTACAAATTCTACGCAGGGTCCTTCATTATATGTCTCGACACATTAGTATTAAATATAGATAAACAATCTCAGCTCGATTTCGAATTTGATTCACATTAATCCCGTCTGCTATGGACAAGTCGATTCATGCCTTTTCTCGATGGTATTCGCACCAACTTCAATTCAGCGATGTATTCAAACCCCGTTCGTTGATTCTATTCCCTATGCCGATAACCTTTACACCACCCCAAATGTCCGGAAATATACGCCAGAATCATGTATGTATGTATGTATGTATATGCCGGATGTGCGGCTGGTGTAGTGGATGGATGCTCAGAATGAGAAATCCAATTCTGTTTGTTTCGAATTCTAGTCAAGTTTGTTACATTCACTTAGGCGCAAATACCCTTGGGAAAGATATAAATCCATCGAGGATTAAATATGTACATGAGCAGAGGAGGCGCTCTAGCTGTGGTTAGTCCAGAAGAATGACAACTCTGAATTTAAAACCGTAACAAGCACATATGTATGAAGGCATTCAATCGATATAAAGTTAAAAATACCAAGAATAGTTAACTAAGTTCGGATTTGGTTTGACAGCTGCCTTTAATATAAACATTTTTAAAAGACATTTTGAAGTTCTAATCTGACATACACCTTCTAGATCTTTTTGTACTAATGCAGGTGTTCCCCCAGGTCTCTATTCTCTATTTTGTTCTTTTTCGTGATGTCAACGAACACTCATTGCCATTTTTGTAATGCCAACGAATACTCGTTGTCACTTTCGTAATGCTCGCTGTAGTAGAGACTTTGTAATCGCAGATACAACTATAGTAACGCTGTTGAACAATACTGGTGTTATACTCGCTCGAATATTAATCCATATAGAGAAATAATATAGTGATTAGAGTAGAGAATAGCGCTCCGAATAGTAATAGAGGATAGATTAGAAACACAGATCCGAATCGTCATAGAGGATAGAAATGCGATCAATTAGACACACACTACCTCCCATACAGATTTTCTAAGTGTAGCTTAGATGTGACATAAGGCTGAAAGTATAGGGTACCCAGTAAGGATCGAACTCACTACTCAATCGTAATTTTTCTTGCGAGACAAGCTTGCTAACCATTACCGCCTTGAGATGTCCAACGCTACCTCCCATATATGCGTTTCCTCTATGGTCACGTGGTCTACTTAATTTAATAATGGGATCGCTTGTGTTTACCCACTAGCGATCTATGTGTCGGCAGTGACACTTTCTTCCTATATAACATTCTTCATTTTCATCAATGACTTTCCTAATGACATCAGTTCTCAAATTTCTATCTCTGCTGATGTCACAACCATTTACTCCTATCCCGATAGTTAATCTGATGAATTCGATAAGGTCAAATTGACAGCTGATCTAAAAAATGGCCTACAGTCTGTTGTTAACTGGGACAAGTAATGGCTTGTTAATTTTAACAACTCCAAAACGAAACTGCTCCTTAATGTTTCTCTTTATTCTTAATCTTTAACATTCAGTAGCTCCTTGTGCTAAAAAGATAAAAAAAGGACCCCAATAGATTTCATATAATTTGGAAATTACCGTATATATTCGTTTATAAGTCTACTTCATGTATAGTACAACCCTTGAATTTTGGGGTGTAAAACCTGATTCTTTCATATAGCTCGCGTATAATGCGAACTTAGTTTCTGGGCAATACTCATAGGCCTACCGTAGTCTAATATAAAAGTACTTACTAGTAGTCAAATATAGAAGTACTAGTAGACCTACCGTAGTCTAATATAGTACTTACCTGTAGTCAAATATAGAAGTACTAGTAGACCTACCGTAGTCTAATATAGTACTTACCTGTAGTCAAATATAGAAGTACTAGTAGGCCTGCCGTAGTCAAATATAGAAGTTATGTGTTTCATCCTGGACTGGTGTCTTATAGCAAATAAATAGTCTTCAGTTAAATTTTTATTTTTTGTATCGTAAATAACTTATTCGTGTATAGTTAGCAAATATTCAGTAAAAGAAGTAATTTTTCCGGTATATCGTAAATTATTTTTTACTGTAGTATGTACAGTGCAACGTCGGTTCTCGACCGGCTCACATGTCGAACAAATCGGTTTTCGAACAGAAAATTCGAGATGAAAATGCCTCGGTTATCGAACAAAATTTCGATTCTGGAACGACATTGCCAAACCGAGTTAACCCGAACGGAATCATTTCTGAGTTGACCGCCGTGTCGTATACATTTGTCTGTTGTGTGGTGCTTTTCTTTTTCAGTTTTATGGTACAGTGACTTTTTTCTCAACATTGATTCCTATTAGAAAAAGTAGTTTCGGTTTACGAACATTTCAGGTTACGAACGGCCTTCAGGAACGAATTAAATTCGTGAACCGTACTTCCACTCTACTCTATTGTAATATTTTGTGTATAATTTATCTATGAATATTAGGATATACTTTTATAATGTTCCTCGGGTTTGTTGATTTCTTGATAGCATTACTGTATTCCGTAAATTTCATCTACTATTTCACCGTGTTCAAAAATACTTTATTATATATTGCGGTGTATCTTGTCAAAATTCTTTAAGAATATGTAACGAATTATAAGATAAAATAATTCCAATAAAAGTAAAGAATATAATAAATCACAATCAATATAAATAGAGAAAGGAATCCAATTGAAACAGATAAGGTATAGATGCGTATCAGACCCTGGGAATCTAGGCTTACCAGATAGGTTACGGTCGCCGAAAATGGGTGATTTTTAACCCCTTCAAAAAGATTGCATGCGTATAGCGCGACCCCATATATTTTGCGTAAAAAACTAATCATAAACCGCGCACTATACACAAGCATATAACGTAATGCATCAATAATGCTATAAACTATTATACATGTTCACCGTAGTCTGAATGTATAATCCAGCGCAGTAAGTAATTTGTTCAATGAAACAACACCAATATCTAGTAGCAGCTGTTCAGTAATTCTTAAGGTCTTCCATATCAGAGGTTGGCAGTGAATATTTGGAGAAAGTAGCAGAGCGTAGTTCAGTAGTTCTTCTGGTCATCGATATCAGAGGTCGGCAGTGGATATTCGGAGAAAAAACAAAATGGCCACCTTTATACGCGTCGGATTGAATATTTTAAGTCTTCTGATTGGTTAACTTCTATTGGCGAACTATAAAATGAGTCAGCTCATTTTGGTTGTGTCACTAGTATATAAGGTACACAAAAAACTCCAACATAAACATATACAAAGGCTTAGGAAATAACATGATAGATTAATATTCGATATGAACACCTTGAACAATTCTTAATAATCATTAAATCACTCACCTTAAACAGGTAGAAAATACCATTGTTCTTCGATCTTTCTTCGAGAATGTGCTATCGCTTTGATTACACAAAATTGCATATTTTCTCCGTTGATTAGCAATTCAGAACATTATTCCAAAGATGTTTGCTGTCAGCTGGAATTTGATGGAGCAAGTAAATAATTTTAAATATCTGGGAAGTGTTTTAGCAGACGACGGAAAATCTGACAAAGAAATCCGAAAGCGCAATAGAATAAGGAAAGTTCCTTGAAAAAGCTAAGCAAAGTATTAAGAAACAGGAAAATGTCGTTAGAAACAAAGAAAATAGTGCTAATCTGTTATGTAATATCACTCTTCCATATATGGTAGTGAATACGGGACAATTTTCTTAGAGATAAAGAAGAGGTTGAAGTAAGTTTAGGATTGCGTTCCCTTTTCCTTCTAAAGTCTACTGTACTTCTAACGTCTCCGCTTAAACTCTGAAATTTTATTTACTATTTATTTTTTTCCTCGATAAGAATACATAGGTCCGCCTATTGTCCGGTTCACACTCCTCCCCGGTCTTTTGAACAGAAGTAATAGTTTATCCCTTGTTTCCTGTTTAGGACTGGGTTTCCTGTTCCTTCTAAAATTTTCACATTCTTTTTTCCTTCCTGTAGACCCCTTGCGACTTAGTGGCATTATCGCCTTGCGTTTGGGTGAACTGATTTTTAAAAAATGGTTCTACAGAAGGATGCTGAGAATACCATAAAATAAATATGTGAGCAGCAATTAGGTTTTAAGAAAAATAGAAACAAAAAATATTTGGATTTAAAATCGGAAAGGATTTGAAATTTCTGGGGCATGTATTGAAGAAAGACAGCTTGCAGAATTTCGCCCTCATAGGACTTACTGAATGCAAACAGAAGGGGAAAATGGCGAGCAACCTAGCTAATGAGCTTGTGCAAATGGATGGCAGAACAGGGACTCGGAGGAATAGTAAAAAGATAAACATTGCTAACAGCTACAAAGGATAGGATGTTGTGGAGAGGTATGATCACTTCGATCCTGAAGGGAAACAATTTAAAAGAAGCAGAATGGCAAGTAGGTTTTCCTATTGGAAGACAATGTTTGAATCAGGATAAAGTGTTTTGCTGTAGGAAGCAAGCCTTGTACTTTTTTTCACTGCTAAATATCCGTGAATCGACTTTGGCTGAGAAAGTGCTCTATGCCAAAATGTATTCACCACGATTTTTGATAGTCAAAGATGATATTCTTCACCGTCTGTTCTACGACATCTTTCAGAAACATCGCTGACCAAGTGAAACTTACAGCTCAGAAGATCACTTGAGGAAACTATTTTGAGTTCTTGTTTTTATAAACAAAGTGTCGCCTGTCGTTTGTTTTATGAAAATCAACACAAGTATTTTTAACGTGCGTTCTTTGTAAAAATACTATTCACACGAGCAACCATTCACAAAGATGCTTCCGTTTTCGTTCTTTCTTTCTTTTTTTCAATTGTAAATTCTTGCTTAGCTAAATTAGATTATGCTTCCTGATCCTTAAGAATTTTTCTTCTGAGGCATGAAATCTAATAAAATGGTGGAACGAGACCTTCTGAAACCGAGTTTTCTGGCCAACCTTTCGATCTTGAAAAAATCATTTTTCTTTTTTTACGATGATGTTAACCCTGTATAAGGCTCAATAGACACTCAATGTAGAGCGTTTTCAAAACAGACAGAGAAACAGAGATTTTAAAACTGTGTACAGAATTCTAAAATGGCTTGATATGACTTGCCAAATTAGCGAAAACCTGCGATACCATTTTAAGACCCGTGCTAGGTTACAACTTAATACTTTATGTTAGGTCCCTTATTTTATTAATTCAACAAAACGCTAACATTTATGAAATAATGGCTGAATATAATATTTTCGGTTAATTTGCAGTGTAACACCCGCGTCGATGGCGGCAGCCATTACTGTCGTTGTTTGCATACATTCGCTGCGGAAAGCTAAACGCGGAAGACTACGGAAAAGTTAAGCGCGGAATTGATCTATGTTGTCTAAATTTCTATCACTTACTGCTCACGAGAACTATTTACATAGACACATTCAGTTTGCACAATGATACCTACACTGATAGCTATTCTGCAGCAAATGTATGCAAACAACTCCAGTAATGGCTGCCCGCAACGCGAATGAATCCGAACTTTCATTGACGATAACTCCAAAACGCTGGATTTTATCAAATTTATCAAGCCAGATTCGAATGGAGCATGTACAATTACACATAAATATAAGTATTCTGGAAATTGTTATTGCGAACTGAGCGCGGGTGATACATTGCAAATTAACCATATTTTCTTTACTGAAAGATAATTTATTGGCATGACGTTTTTTACTCATTTCATCTCAAACAAGGGAATAAGCCAGGAAAACGGGTGTGAAAGAATATGAGAAACAAATTATTAAAGAGAGCAATAAAAAAAACAAGATTAATTGATTGTCTGACTTTGATAAACAGAAAAACATTGATAAACAGTAAAAGTGTTATTCTCTAGCATAACAATGCAAAAGCATACACACCGCAAAACAAACCCAAGGAAAAAAAGGATTCTTAGGATGGAAGGTTCTTTTTCATCCTCCATACTCACCAGATTAAACACTTATAGAGATTCATTCGTTTCGATCACTAACGTTTCATATTTACCAACTTACTAACCCAATGCAAGTTATTTAAAGCCAGAAACTATTTCTATATTGTAAGAATTATGTGGGAGGGAATTAAGAATGGTTTACTGATACAAGTCTTACCAATTAGCCCATTGCTGGGGGAAGAAGGGGTGGATTCATATCATTCCCAAGGGCATTTGCACGTAAGTGAATACAACGAACCTAACGGGAATTGAACTCGTCTCTCCGATTAAAAATTCTGAGCCATTATTAATTATAACACCCGCATTGATATAAGATTAACTAATTAACACATAGCTCGGGGCGGTGAGGCGGGGGAGCGGATTCATATCTTTCCCAAGTGAGCGTAAGCGAATATAACGAACCCCACTGAAATTGGAACTCGGCTCTTCGATATCCATATCAGCCACACATGCAAATTTACAGCACCTGGCATTCCCAAGCGGCCAACCATCTTGGTACCGACCAGGCTTGACGTTGCTTAACTTCAGTGATCGTATGAGTACCGAGGTTTCAACGAGATATGGCCGTAAGCCAAAAGAACGGGAAATGAGAAGACTGAAGATAACGAGTGACATTGATTTAAAAAAAAAAAAAAAAAAAGATCAAAGTTAACTGTATAAAAAAAAAGATCAAAGTTAACTGTCAAAGCAAGAAGCCGGAATAGAGTTCCACCAGCGAGAGAAGAAACTGTTAGCATAGAATTTCGGTTGCATTCAGCCATTTCAACTGTAAAATGATGAAACCTAGCAGCAAAAGACTTGGTCTTTTTGTCGAATTGTAATCGTGGGAAACTGTATAACTATTCAAGTGAGATTATATACAATCAAACGGTTCACCTTCTCATTTTTCTAATCGACAACATGAGAGATCCTCCCAGATAATGTCTCCCCGTGGTATTAAGTGATGGCGTTACAACATTCTTCGTCTTCTTTTATGTGCCGTGTCCTTTCAGAACGTAGGCGATCATGGCTCCCCACATCTACCTGTCCCTTGTAGTCCTTAATAAATTTTGTCTTTTTGTTATTTCTCTCAAACCCTGTACTGCCATCCATTTACTCAAGCTGATCAAGTAGATTACGTGCTGCTTTCCTCTGTCCCTCTTTCCCTCAATCTTTCTTGTCAGTATCAAATTTTCCAAACCCGCCTTCCTCATTACGTACCCCAAAAATTTCAACTGCCTCTTCCTGATGTTAAGTATGTTTCCTTTTTGTTTCCATTTTCTCCGAAACCTCGTTGTTGCACACATGTTCGGTCCCTGATATCCCCAGCATCTTTCACTAGAACCACATTTCTATTGCTTCAAGTCTCTTCTTCATCTTTGAGGAGATTGTCCAGTATTCGCTGCCATACAGGAGGATAGATATCACGTAACAATTCAATACTTTTTTCTTTGTTTCTAACGATATTTTTCTGTCTCTTAATACTCTGCTTAGCTTTTGGAATGCATCTTTTGTTGGAGTTTTGGGGTACCCTGGTGTACTACTGAGCCAGCCAAAATGAGCTGGCTCAGTTTATAGTTCACCAATAGAAGATTAACCAATCAGAAGGCTCAAAATATTCAATAGGACGTGTATAAAGGCGGCCATGTTTTTCCCGAATATGTGCTGCCAGCCTTTGATAATGAAGACAGAAGAATTACGTAACAGCTGGTGGTGGTATTGGCGATATAGTCAGATTCAGTAGAGTGTCTGACTCGTCAATGCTAATCTTTAACATTGTTTCATTGAACAGATTACGTACTGCACTGGATTCTATATTCATAGACTATGGTCAACATGGTCAACATCTTTGGCAAAACTAATTTGTCTTCGGATCTCAGTGTCGCACTTTCTGTCTTCTGTAAGAACACTTTCCAGATATTTAAATTATTGTATTTGTTTGATTTTAGTATCCCCAATTTATAATTTGTACTTTGGGTTCATCCTTTTGCTGATAACCATGCATTCAGTCTTCTAGTTTATACTTAGTCCTTTCTTCTCGCTTTCCTTCGCTAACTTTTAGAATTTTTGTAGATTTCTTTCCATGTCTGCTATCAACACTGTGTCATTTGCATATCTTATGTTGTTAAGATTGTGGACGCCGATAATGAATTCTGGTGAGATTTCTAATTCTCTTTGCACGTATACCATTAATTTAAACCTCCATTTTTTTTTTTACTGCGTATTCTTTTCGAATATATTTCGGGTTATCCCACTTGACTTTCATAAAAAGAAACAGTCGCTAGGGGGCTCCCGTTAAGCCTATAAATAGGCAATGATATGCTCACTCCTTCTTTTTTCCTCTTTTACAATTCTGGCTATAAAATGTAGTCGCATGTGGGTAAAAGTGTCCCTCCCACTGAAGGACGTTTATATTCAATGTCTTACTTTTCTCACGTGACTTTTTGTACTCTTTCATACACGTGTCTATCACGTAGGCCTACACAGACTTCATGCACACAAACACTAGCTTTTTAATGTTTTCTTCTTTTATTACAATTGTAATACTTTTGTTAATATATACATGCATTGTCGTTTGTTCGAGCTGCTCGGCCTGGAGGCCTGGATCACAGTGTAGTATCTGTTCGCAGATCGCTCGCTTGGTCGGCCTTCTGGCTGAGAGCTTCACTCGATACTTGCCTGGTGTAGGGATTCGTCCCTGCGCTGGTGGTATCATGGCTACGACTAGCTTGGACCGGCTCCGGCCTGGACCAGCTATGACAAGCCAAGACTAGCTATGACCAGCTTGGACAAGCTATGACTAGCTTAGACCAGCCAAGACCAGCGGCCCGGGTGAAAACACTCAGGTCCCCACGTTAAAAACCGACCTTGTGTCACAACCTGACTCAGTGTGTGGGGGAGGGTCAAGTAAATACCTGCATTGTCGTTTGTTTTCTATTGTTTCGTGTTACTCATTTATTACTTGGACTCATATTCTAGTCCTCTATAATTGTTACGGGGAAAATAATACCAGGAGACACGTGTTTTCTACATAAACACAACAAGCATTCCCGCCACAATATATATAACAACAAACCCGTGTTCGCTCTCAGCTAGTTTCTGTCTTTTAAAATTAGTGTGCATGACAATTCAAAAAATAACGCGCGTTCACAGATAAAACTTTTGTTTCGCAATCACTCTCTGAATACGTAACCACTACGCCACGTTCGTTTTTTTTTTGTTGTTGTTTTAATGTAGTGAAACGAATAGATGAATAAAACCATCTGACAGATGCAGATGCCCATGTCTGGAGAAGCTCAGAGTCTATAACGTAGATAAACTGTGGCTGTTTTTCGTAAGGGAATTTATGACGTCATTTTCATACAAATATTTCTGCATCATGTATGTAGCGATAAAATTATCTGCAATATATATATATATATATATATATATATATATATATATATATGAATGAAGAAATATAGTTTTAAGGTGTGCTATATTTATGGGATAAAGTCCTCAATATCAGAGACAGAGCGTATGTAAATATAAAAGTGAACATTGAAGTCAACACTCAGAGGCAACAGGCTGTTTCGTGCTAGATGCAATCGCCAGGCCACGAGTGCCTGTTGACTTCAATGTTCACTTTATATATATATATATATATATATATATATATATATATATATATATATATATATATATCAACAGATTACTTAACTTTTTAAATATCAATTTTATCCCGACATCTTTTTACGGATTAAAAAAGCACATTGAAAACGATGCGTGACAAACTGAAAAAATTGAAAATACTGTTTAAAACCACAACCCCTGAAGACTAAAAGTTTTACTAAGAAAGATCGATGTCGGGATAAAATTGATATTTAAAAAGTTAAGTAATCTTTTTTTTATAATATCATTAACACTCTATTTTTCATATTATTTTAATTTTGAGGACTATATTTAAAAATATCTTCTGTTTGTTAAATCTTATATATATATATATACACACACATATATATATATATATATATATATATATATATATATATATATATATGAAACAGCCTGTCGCCTCTGAGTGTTAACTTCAATGTTCACTTTTATATTTAAATTTATATACGCTCTATCACTGATATTGAGCACTTTATTCCCATAAATATAGCACACCTTAAAACTATATTTCTTCATATATATATATATATATATATATATATATATATATATATATATATATATATACACACACAAACTTGTAAACCTAGATACATGAAATTGGTGATATCTGCATCGGCAAACACATGTGCATCACCAGTCTACCTCCTTATTCACAGATTCTGATCTGAATATTCACGAGATCTTTTTTCAAATACACATTCCAAACTGATGGTGCTCTGAGGTCATGAAAAACTTTACGTTTCGGATATTTCATTTAGTATTTGTAATGCTTTTATGATGAGCCACCGGCATTTACAAAGAGCGCAGCAGGTTGTTCTAATATTACAGTTACTTTTATTAGGACACCCTACCAAACAACGAATGTACTATGTGCTCCTTCCGAAGAACGAAACGATGAATTCGAACAAGTACTGCTCAGAAATTGATCAACCTAAAGTAGTAATTAATAAAATGTGTCTGGAATTATTTAAGATAAAAATACATTATATAATCGATTTTTTTTATTGTTCATGTATTTTTATTTTTTACAGCTTTGCTGAGAAATTTTCACGTATCCGCTTTTCAAATATTCGGGTTAACTATTATTAATGAAAAAAATGTCCTTCCCTGAAAAACTGCAAATTGCATGTACGGCAGTCGTTTACCAAGAAGGGAGGAATTATGAAATTGACTAAAAGATAGCAGAAGACAGTGTAGCAAAACAGTGATCATATTGTTCAGAAAATGTCGAAATGTTTTTCATTGTTATTTATATATATATATATATATATATATATATATATATATATATATATAATAGTTCGAAGGAAGTTTACATCTTTCTATATATTTTGATCTGTTCATTGTCAGTCAGTCTCTCTATCTGGACATGTTCTTCTCTCTCTCTCTCTCTCTCTCTCTCTCATATATATATATATATATATATATATATATATATATATATATATATATATATATATACACGCACACAGAGTGTGATGGTTAAATTTTCGTCATTTTATATTTTTAATTTTGTGCTTTGTTTGTTTTTTATTTTGTCGACTGCACAGTATAGTAGGGTCAGTTGGCACCGTCTGGGAGAAAAAAAACACCATGACGCAATTCACTACGAAAGAAATCTGGAAACGGTATGCTATACTGCTTGGCATTCGCGCTGGAACCTCCAATACGAAAATTTCAAAGTGTTTGACTGTCAATCTGAGAAGAGTGTAGAGGTTAGGAAAGAGTTAGATGAGTCTAATGGTGATCACTAGTAATGGCGACATTATGCCTGCATTCATCTTCCCACAGGGCCTTAGACTAAACACGGAGGTCTTCATCAAATGTCTTGAGGAGGTAGTGCTGCCCTTGATTATTATGTGTGCGGTGCCATTGAACGAGAGACCAACAAAACTCCTTGCAACACCAAAGATGAACCGAAAGCAAGGATTATTGCTGCATTCACCAACTTAAACTAGGAAACCTCATTTTGTTTCTACTTTGATTATTTTCTCTGTCGTCTTTCTTTCTTTTCTTTCTTTTTCTTTCTACTCTTCCCCTTCCCACTTTCTTTTTCTTTCTACTATTCTCCCTTCCCCTCTTTCTTTTCCTCATCGTCACTTTCCTTTTTCACTTTCATTTCCTCAATCGTTTCTTCCTCCTTTTCCTCCATTACTTCTACGTAAACGTCCATCCTTTCTCTTCCTCCCCATTCTTTTCTTGTTTGAAACTAACATAAAATACTAATTTCTTACCATATATACACAGATTATTCCCCCTCCTCTATCACCTTTATCATTTAACCGACGTCCCTTTTCCAGACCCTGACAAATGAAAGATGAATAGAGTTTTCAACTTATTTCTTTCGACCTCGTTTAGTTTGCGTGCGTTTGTGGGAGAACATTAACGACACGTAATAGAAAAATCTGGCCAGTCAAAAACGAGAAATCACTGATCCATTTCGTAATTTATTAGCATAATATTTATGCGAGCTGTACCCCAAAATTCTGTGGAATTTGACTACAGAAGAAAAATTAACCGAGCACCAAATTTCCACAATTTCGGTCGAAACAAAGACCTAAGAAAAGATACAATTCACAAAGGCTGAGGGAGAAAAGCCTGTACTACATTCACAGTTTCCGAATTTGAGAGCATATTTTTATACGTAAAATCACCAATCATCTTGTGAAGCATATTTTGAAATTCATTGTAGTTTTCCACCTGAAAAATAGCTATCATGTACGTTTCCCCATTCTTTAGCAATCAATCCATTGAAATTTCAAATGCACCGTTCGTTAGCGATTGCGTGACTCTTTCCAGTTTCCTCTGTGTGCGCATGCGCAACCCACTAAGCCAATCGCAAAAAAAGCAATTGTCTTTTATTACAACAAAAACCAAACGGTCTTCCCTCTGTTCGTTTCATCCCGATTAAGTCTCTAAATGAATTTAATGGAGGTCATAGAGGACACAGGACCAAAAATATGGCGTTCTCTCATTCCATCAGAAGAAATCCAGACAACAGAGATAGAAAGAAAAGAAAGTCAAAATACTGGCATATTCCACATTTAATAAGTGACAAATTATTAGCAATCCGTTTTGTTTTAATTCGACCAAAATATTTTCTTTTTCTATCACTGTGTTCCGCAATTATGATTTTTTTTAATTCGGCCAAAATTTAAACAAATATTTTTATCCTGTTTACTATTTCTTTATCTTTAAAAGACCATATAGATATACAATACATCGGTTAGAAGGAAGATGCTAAATTATTTGAGCGTGTTTTCATCCTGTAACGTCTGATATTTTAAACAAACTTTAAATCTGATATTGTTTTAGGCTGATTGATTGAATTGAATTTACGGCTTATCAACCTTTTCTAGGTTATTTAAAGCCAGAAAATATTTTTAGATTGTAAGAATTTTTACTGATACAAGTTCTACTATTTTATCTCTAGTTGTGGGGAAGAAGAGCTGGTTTCATACCTTTCCCCAAGTGTATTTGCGTATGTGAATATAACGAACCCGACTGAAATTGGAACTCGACTCTTCAATTTCCAACATCGAGCCGTGATCCATTACACCATCCGCATACCCAAGCTTACAGCATATGGTATTCCCAAGCGGTCACCCATCTAGGTACTGTCCAGGCTCGATGTTTCTTAACTTCTGTGATCGTACGCGAACAGGTGTTTTAAAATGATATGGCCGTAAGCCAGATATTGTTTGGGGGCTATGTTGATTAGACTATAGGATGTGGACACACTGCGTTTTTTTTTACGATATATTTTTCAACTTTCAACTGAAATTTCAAAAAGAAATTCAGAAAAAATTACCACAATCACCACCTTCAACCAGTGCTTGTTATATTATGTAGCAAGTTTACAATATCTACGGGCAGTATCTTATCGTTTTATCATTATTTAAACGTTTTAATAAAAGGGATATTTCATAATATATATATTGGGATGTGTGCTGTAGTGAAGTACTTATCAACGTGCAAAGTGAAAACAGCGAATTTGATTAATTTTCCGCCCTACTTTTTTTGCGGTTAATTTGCAATAATGCAAAAACATGCATCTATTTCTTCTCCAACTATCTATGGGTTAAATATGTGTAGACAGGCCTTTCTATCCTTGATTGAAAGCCAATCTAAAAGAAGCACTGCTGTGAATTCAAAACAGGAGAAAATGCATTAAAAACTTCACCACTGTCTCGCAAAAAAACCATGGCAATTCATAGATGATAATGAAAATGGTATAAAATATCACCTTATATCAACTTAAAGCTGCTTCCTAAAAACCTGCGTATACGAATAATATGTAAGTTTTTAAACCATTTTTTTCTGTTTGGAAATGGGATCCGATGAACTAGGACAAAAATCCCGTTCCTGGGTAAATAAACTATAATCCTATGAACCCTTAAAGTTGTTTGTTTCTTAATTTAACTAATATTTGCTCTGTTTTTAAATTGAGTTCTCTGGATTACATCCTCCTCGGGATTATTCATACGGATTACCAAATACTTCTTTCACTAACCAACTATATATATATATATATATATATATATATATATATATATATATATATATATGTCATTCACAGACAGTACTGTTTCGCTGTATCACAGCTCCTCAGTACGACTAGACTTCCGAATGCCTCAAGCCAGGATTGAAACACAACTAATTTGGTGTCAACCAGAGCTATCTTCACTCGGTAGAGTTACACAACTAAATCCAGCGTATTGTTTTTACAAATGTAAACAAATGCCAATCAGCCAAAGTGCTCCATTCATTTTACTGAAGAGCTTTGCATTAGTGCAGGATGTTGATTTTTTCAAAACAGTTCTTTGTAGTTTTTCTCACAAACGTCAGGTTGCAAGAACATCCGGCGTTCTTTCTGTCTCTATTTCCAGAGATGTGATTCTTTTATACCAGTCTTTGTCGTTGTTGTCTTTCTCGCCGTTTTGCAGTTGTACGAAGCTACGGCATTATTCAGGTTTTAGTCACTTTTGATAACTTTCTGATAATGTCGAGCTGAATCCTTTCTTTGGCCAGCGTGTATAAATTTGTCTCATTCCCCTAGCGATCACGTCTGGTGTCAGTTCCTCCTCATGCAAGAAATATCGATCCGCCGCTTCATTGAGCCGGTGACTATTTTTGTACTTATTAACCAAAGGCTTGAACTTACAATTCCCAGATGAACTTGATTAGCGCTTTCATCAATTATGTCATTCTAGTAATATACATTTGGATACTATTTACATTGCTCGGACTATCATCCTCATCTTTGTTGCCATATTTATCATAACGTTTCGGCCGTTGTACGCTTCGGCCTTCTTCAGGAGGGATAGGCGGGTACAAGAGGAGGACAACAATACTCAGAAAACAGTCTGCCTGTCTTATATGAGGGGGTTATCGGAGAAAATACAAAGGATCTGCGGTCCATATAACATCAGGACAACCTTCAAAAGCTGGACGACACGTCGCAGATACCTCTGCCGAGTAAGAAGCCCCCCTCATAGAGGAGAACATGACTAAAGACTCTGTGTACTCCATCCCTGAAGCTAAACTGGTATAGCACGTCAGGCTAAATGACGGTTCCGTGTAGGTTACAGGTTCGATTCCTGTTCAGGCCGATACATGTTGTTAATGCTCTATTTACATTATTATCAGTCCTTAACCAGGACACATGGATAAAGGCGTTAGTTGGATCCAGTGACAGGACCCAAAGAGTGTGAGTTCAATACCTGGTTAAGGCGGTGGAGAACTTGGAGAGGGGAATTAACAGGAGATAACTGATAACTGACGTCCATTAGACATGACACGTGGAACTAAAACAGTCTACCCTTGCGGGCGAAATAAAGGTCTCAGTTCGACATTCCAACCACCTGAAGAAAGCCGGGGCGTACAACGACCGAAACGTTGTAATAAATATGGCGACAAAGATGAGGACAATAGTCCGAATAATGTAAATAGTGTAAAAAATGTTTTTATTAGAAACTTTTACCTATACTTGGTTATATTTTTGGTGTGTCGCCAAGCCCTCTTTCCTTATTATATGTGTCCGAGAAATTCCAGCGTCCTTTCGTTTCTATTTGTCTTAAGACTTCCTCATTGCTTACGCGCTCCATCCATGAAATTATCAGCATCCTTCTGTAGAACCATATTTATGTTTCTTCAATAAAGTCTCATAATTGTCATATAGGACTTGTATGGACACCTCGAGGCGGTGTAATGGTTAGCAAGTTTGTCTCGCTAGAACAATTACGACTGAGTAGTGCGTTCCTTCCTCACTGGGTGCCCCCTACTTTTGGCCTTGTGCCACATCTAAGCTTCGCTTGGAAAATCACTATAGGAGGACTGGTGTTACATAACAGCTCATCACTCTTTTCATTGTTTCCAGTGAAATTTTCCTGTTTCTTAATACTTTGTTTAGCTTTTACGATGCATATTTTGTTATTCTAGTGTGTGTTCGGATTTCGGTGTTCGGTGTCGCATGTTCCACCCTCCGTTAAAACACTTCGCAGATATTTAAACGTCTGTACTTCTTTGATGCTGACATTTCCAATTCGTAGTTCGTATCTATGGCTTTTTCTTTTGCTGGCAATCATTCATTTCGTCTTCTTTTAGTTGACGGTTAGTCCGTCCCACTCGCTTTCTTTAACTACCTTATATTAACTGTTCTGTTGTTTTCCTGACCGCCACAGTTGCGAATTAATAACTACCATCTTTTTCTAGGCGTGTGGTTTTGTCATCTATCTCAAAATCTTGTCTCTGAAATTTTCTAAAGACTTCATTGTTATCTGCACTTCAATATGAGCCTCCTTTAAGCAGTAATTTTTTAATCGAATTTACCCCATCCAAGGCAGTAAAGCCACTAAGACACAGGGGTTGCTGGGTGTAAAAGAATTAGAAAACAGAAACATTATGATAGAAGAGTAACCAGGAAGACAGCTGATAACGATTGAGATTGCATTTAAATTTTTGAAGATAAAAAAGCATGGAGCCGAAAAAGATTTCCACAGGTGAGAATTGCAAGAAAGGAAACTATTAGCATAGAAATTACGGTTGCATCTAGCCAATTCAACGGTAAACTGATGAAATCTTTTTACCAATCTAGTACTGCGCTTAAATTCATTAAGTCTAGGTAATATAGAGAAGAACGATATTTATTTGTAATATTTATAAAATATGGCACAAGGGAAATGGGAAAATGGAAGGTCTTCATCTGTCTTAACTTTAAAATTAGCTATCCACAAACACTGACCCAAACATACCACAATATTCCTAACACCGAAACAACGTATTCTTGATTACCATTCTTACTACATCCACCATAATACTTCAATGTCTCCATGAAAGTCCTAACTAGTCCCCTCATGTACAATTCCTTGTCTGTGGAGGGAGGGGAATAAAACAACAATTTAAAAATGTGTATTTACAATATGAAATCAAAACTATTTACAAGAAACCAAATAAAATAATGTTAGCAATACCTCCTCCCCAACCACCCCACCCCCAAAAAAACTTAAATTTGGCAGAAACATCAGTTAACTGGACGAAATCAATGCGGGACTTTAATATAGCGAAGAGCTCATCCGAACAATTACCATGAAAGTATTTATAGAAAACGTACAGGGAACCTACGTTACGGCGGTAGGGAAGGGATTGAAGGTGAGATGCCAGGTTAGAACAATGCAGATTCGAATATAATTTGGAAAACATTTTATAAGTCATTTATAGTTTACAAGTAACTCTCATCCGAAGTTAATAGTTTGGGAACTTTTTATATGGAGGAAAGAAATAATTGTCGATCCTGTGCAAAGTGAATGCCATCACAATAACAACACGAATTTCGAACGAGTATTAACAATCATATCTGCGCATGTTATTAATAACAATCATATATGCGCATGTTATTTCTACATTTATTTGTTTATTAGACACATTTTGTGAACAGGCCGCTCAAATGTAAGGCTTTCTTCAGGTGGTTGGAATGTCGAACTGAGACCTTTGTTTCGCTCGCAAGGGTAGACTGTTTTAGTTCCACGTGTCATGTCTAATGGATGTCAGTAATCAGTTATCTCCTGTTAATTCCCCTCTCCAAGTTCTCCACCGCCTTAACCAGGTATTGAACTCACACTCTTTGGGTCCTTTCACTGGATCCAACTAACGCCTTTATCCATGTGTCCTGGTTAAGGACTGATAATAATGTAAATAGAGCATTAACAACATGTATCGGCCTGAACAGGAATCGAACCTGTAACCTACACGGAACCGTCATTTAGCCTGACGTGCTATACCAGTTTATCTTCTGGGATGGAGTACACAGAGTCTTTAGTCATGTTCTCCTCTATGAGGGGGGCTTCTTACTCGGCAGAGGTATCTGCGACGTGTCGTCCAGCTTTTGAAGGTTATCCTGATGTTATATGGACCGCAGATCCTTTGTATTTTCTCCGATAACCCCCTCACATAAGACAGGCAGACTGTTTTCTGAGTATTGTTGTCCTCCTCTTGTACCCGCCTATCCCTCCTGAAGAAGGCCGAAGCGTACAACGGCCGAAACGTTATGATAAATATGGCAACAAAGATGAGGATGATAGTCCGAGCAATGTAAATAGTATCCAAATGTATATTACTAGAATGACATAATTGATGAAAGCGCTAATCAAGTTCATCTGGGAATTGTAAGTTCAAGCCTTTGGTTAATAAGTACAAAAATAGTCACCGGCTCAATGAAGCGGCGGATCGATATTTCTTGCATGAGGAGGAACTGACACCAGACGTGATCGCTAGGGGAATGAGACAAATTTATACACGCTGGCCAAAGAAAGGATTCAGCTCGACATTATCAGAAAGTTATCAAAAGTGACTAAAACCTAAATAATGCCGTAGCTTCGTACAACTGCAAAACGGCGAGAAAGACAACAACGACAAAGACTGGTATAAAAGACTCACATTAGTTTCATAATTTAATTCATAATCAGGATTCGGTTTATTCGTTGCTGTACATATTGCATATTGAAATCTGTTAGCTCAGACCCATTTTGAGATTTTATTGATGAGTCTTTTTTAAGCATTTCATCCCAAGCAAGGCAATGAAGCCGCTAAGACGCAAGGGGGTTGCTGAGTGTGAAACTATATGAGAAAAAGAAAACATTATTAAGGATGGAGAAAAATAAAAGAACAGGAATTAAGAAGATACCGATTGATGTTGGTTTTAAGTTTTGAAGATCAAAGTTGACTGGAAAGGAAGATGCCGGAAGAGAGTTCCATAAGCCATAAGTGCGGGAGAAGAAACTGTTAGCATAGAACTTACGGGTTTTGATGCGAAAAAGTTTTTTGACGAAAGTGACTGAAGCCGAGATGCCAGGTCAGGACTAATAATAGTATTGATTCTCCTTTGGATTTTATCAAGAATCTAAATATAAATCAGGATCACTGGACTATGTTTTGGGAGAAATATACTTCGCGATCGTATTTTGCCATCGATTGTGGGGTATAAACAGTTCCAAAAATTTATGCGCATAAGTTTGCACAGATTCGTCTATTTGTTTCTTCCCATTTCGGAGTTAGCTGAGGGCTTCTCGGTTTCTCCTTCCTCGTTCGTATTCCTTAAGGAATTATCGCTTCACTATCTCTATGCCCTTCCTGTCGTCGCCGTTTTGACTTAAATGCACATCGAAGCCAGGTCCCTTGAGTCAAATAGCTAGGGTGGGCTTAAGCGCGCTTCTCTCCAGTGTAACCTTTTAACGAAATGTAAATATCAATCCTCGCCAAAAACATTTGTATGGCTTTTAATATTTTTTCGTCATGCTCACTCGATACAAGGCCCAAGAACCCCTCGAGGTAGAAGGTTACAGATATAAGAAGCACAGTTTATGAGGATATGTGGAGAAGATAGCGGTTAAGTCTTCATTAAATCAGGTAAATATTGTAGTGATGGAGGAAGCATCCTCTTGGGTGTATCAAGGAATCTATTCTAACAGTCTTGTATTAATATTAGCGAAAAATATTCTCAAATTGAGATTTCTTATCTGGTTACTTTAGCAAAATTACAATATAACAGCGTGTTTAATTAACACGGGGTTAATAAGAACGAAGAAAAGTCATTTGTATCTAACAAGGGGATAAAATTATCGAAGAGCATAATGTGTTCGCATTTGCCCTTAGTTTATTGATTACTTGATTTGAGTAAACTGAGTGTACTGATTTCTTCAATCACTTAAGTCAAGTGTTTTGCATTCAATCCATAAGGGTTGGTATGCCCTGTTCTCTCGCTATACATGGTCAGCCATACCTGATTTCAAAGTCTTTCCACAGATCTTCTATTGACCTTCATGCGTTTTTCGCTTACTCTCTTATTCCCACCTTTGACATCCTATAAAATAAGTTTATAGCTTACAGTCTTCGTCAAGTAAGTGTTACATTTCAAGGAAATTTCTGCTTCAATTCTGACTTCTGTAAATAAAATTGATGTTTTCCGAAAAAGAAGGCCGTCTTATTCAAGAAGAGAAAATTCATCTCTCAAAATAAGTAAATGATAAAAGATGGAATTTAATACGTAACGTGGAACAGGTGAGCTGAGTTCAATTTCCGGTCTCGTCTGTTGAGTTCACTTCCGGAAAATGCCATTTTGGGAAAAGCAAGGATCTACTCCCTCTCCCTCACGCATCATCTATGAGATAAATATTAAAGCAGATGGGTCTTTGGTGGCATTCATTCTCGGAGAATCCCTTCAGTAGGCATTGTAAACTACTGTACTGTATTTTCCCAATAAGTCATGACAATTCACATATATTAAAGAAAAGAAACAGTTTGCCACAAGTCCAAAGTAGTAGAGAATCTATAGAAAATCTTTTTATATACGAAAGTTCACGATCGAGACCCACTCAACTTAAAGAGTTACTGAATAAGGCGTGTGATATAAATGTAAAGAAGCGGTGGTAGACAGTGAAGGTTATGGAGATAAGGATAGCGATTGGCCCTTGACTTGCAAAGGTTAAGATTGTGGGGCTCAGGGAAGTACTCACGCGGGATTTTGTCCCACAAAATTGTAAAGTTGAGTGGAACTTCCTAATTACAACGGAAGTACAGAGGAAATGAGGGTGATTCGACCCCGTGGAAGCCAAAATGAAACTTCTCTCCATTAATCGTCTGCGAGACCCCTCACTACCTTCCATCAGCATGGTTGATGCTAACCTTCAGGAAAATGACTGGTTGCGCCTTCTCGGGCTCCTGTTCTCAGCTGATATCAATCGGAAAGACTATATTGAATCCATTGCTAGTTCAGCTGCTAAGAAAGTCGGTTCACTGTGTCGTACGATACAATTTTTATCTCCAGAATCTATCTTACATATCTATAAGTCTACCATTCACACATGCTTAGAATATTGCTGCCACATATGATCCGGTGCCCCTTCTATTTACCTTGAGCTCCTTGATAAGATCCAAAGAAGAATCAGCAATATTACTGGAACTGATCTAACGGCTCGGCTTCAGTCACTTTCCCAGCGCCCTAAGGTTCCCTGTCTGTGTCTTTTCTATAAATACTTTCATGGTAATTGGTCGGATGAGCTCTTCGCTAGGGTATCTAGACTTTTTGAATCTAAGCGCAGTACTAGACTGGCGTCAAGATCTCATCAAGTTACAGTTGCGCTGGCTAGATGTAGCCGTTTCTATGCTAACAATTTCTTTTTTCTTTAATTGATAGCTAAAGGGTTTAAAATTTACTATTTCCAGTAAGCAAAATATTCTGTTATGCATTTCAAATAGAAATTATATTGATCAGAATCGATTTTTATTTTAGTAAAATCGATGTAATCGGCTATTTTGACACATTTGTAAACAAAAGTTAATTTTCGGTTTTAAAAATCTTGCAAAAATAAAATATATATTTCTGGAACATTATTTGAGGAAAATTAGCAAATTTAAAGTTAAATTAATCTGATTTGGAACAAATATTTTTTACTCATAGCATATTGTTGCATATATATATATATATATATATATATATATATATATATATATATAGTATGTTGTATATAAGTATTTTTTGTAACACGGGGCCGTCTTTTTCTGACGTGTTAATCGATTCATTGACAGCCGAATGACCGCTGAGCGTGTTCAAAGTTAATTGTAGTGGAGCAAACGATCAAGTGATATTTTAATGATGATGTTAACTTTGAACAGCCATGCTTAGAAATTCTGCACGTGTATACACATACAAAAACAAATCGAAATTCTTTTAAAAATATTCGAGGTCGTCAGATTGTAATAAGTTGTACAATATATGATCAGTAAATATAGTTTTACTTAAAAACAATATTTCCTAAGAGATACATCATTGAAACTGAATTTTAAAAGATTTGAAATCTTTATAAATTATTCAATTTATAATTGTAAAAAAATGAAAATAAATCTTGTAAAAATTCATTACCTCTCGTTGTTATATCGATTTTTTTTTCATCAGACAATATTGTCTTTAATATATATTATTTATAAAAGCAATTAAAAGCTAACCCTAATTAATTAATTGCTTAGTTTTTTTTGCGTTTTTATTTTTCGATTCAGAACAGACTGGTTTGGATTTCGAAAAAAAACGGTGATTTAAATTCTTCAAAGAATTCTGCTTTTAACTAATATAGTCACTAAAAATTATCACCTTGAATTTCTCAAGTTTTCATAAAATTATGTAAGGGGATGAAACACATGTAAAAGAAAATTGCCTAGTTCTTCTAATAAAATTTGTTTTTAAAATAATTTAATTCATTTGTGAATAAGTCCTGAAAATTTCATTAAAATCCGACAATTATTTGATTTTTCCAAGAATTTTCAAATTAATGTGTCTGTCACCGCAAAAAAGGCTAAAATTTGCTATGCTAAAAGTTACTGCAACCACTGACGTTTTTTAATCAAGATTTCGAATGTTCTAAAATGGAATTTTAAAAATTCATTAAATATTTTAAAAATACTTTGATCATTCCTCTTAATAATAACAAAGATTTTGACGATAAAACTATGTTTTTATTACGTTTGAAACATGTCTTCATCGCTGTATACTATTTTTTTTAATGATTTTGTGGAGGCACCTATATTTTATCTTTTCGTTCCAAACAGGGCGGTAACACTATGACGCAAGGGGTTACTGAGAATGAAGGAAACTGAGAAAATGTTATTGAGGAGAAAGGACAAGAACAAGAACAGGAGTCAAAGACATAGAAAATGATGATTCACGCTATATTTAAATTTTTGAAGATCGCAGTTGACCGGAAAGTAAGATGATGAAAGCAAGAGAGTTCAACAGACGAGTGAAGAAACCATTAGAATAGAACTTGCGGTTGTTAAATAATAGTTTAGTAGACTATTATTTTTAGGGGAAACTGAATCTTTGCTCGGACTTCCTGAGGTTGACATTCGAGGTTAGATGGAGTTCAAAAAAAGGAAGTCGATTTTGATTGGCTGAACCAGCGTGGGAATGAAAAAGGGTTTTCAGTGAGTTGTTTCTGAACTGTCGAGCAATGTAGACGTGTTCTCTTTCGTGTCTGAAATGGTTTCCCAGTGGGAAGAGAACGACCCAACTGGATAGAAGATGTATACGTGGACGTTAATTAAATAGCTAAGTTAAAATTCCCTGTGTTGAAGTTTTTTTTGGGGGGGGGGGTTCACTGGAATAAAAACCCCTAGCGATCACAGACCGGGAGAAGACGAGTGAGTGAAGATACAACATATGAGTAAATTGGCGCCAATGACCAAGACCTCCTAACTTGAGAGGGCTATGCAACGGGCTTACACTTAACAATTTCAACACTATAATTATGAAACGTAGCTGCCAATACGAGAAGACGAACCGCATCTCTATGACAGCATCACTATGTAGATATTTACTACTTCTATGTGCTGTGTCTCTTCAGAATTTGGAAAGCATCTTCCGCTATCCCAATACGCCTTCGGACAGACGTGTCGCACTTTCCGTCCCCTGTTAATACGCTCCACAGATATCTAATCTGTTGCATCTTTTTGATTTCAGTATCTCCAGTTTGTAATTTGTATTCTAATAGCTGAATCAATAGCTAATAGCAGTGTGTCGTGCCAGACAGTTTTTCTCTCCAGAATCTGCCTTGCACTTTTATAAGTTTACCATTTGTGCATGCATTGAATATTGTTGCGACATCTACTCTGGTACTCCTGCTATGTATTTAGATTCTTGATAAAAACCCAAATCCTGAACTGACATCTCGGCTTCAATCAGATTCCCACCGCGGTGTGCTTTTTATATAAATATTTCCAGTGTAATTGCACTGATGAGCTTTCTTCTCTGGTACCTAAACTTTACGAATTCAAGCGCAGTACTAGATTGGCAGTTAGGTCGTATCATTTTAGAGTTTAAATTTCAAGATGTAATCGGAGGTTTTATGCTAATAGTTTATTTTTTCGTACTTCTCGCCTGTGGAACTCTCAGCTTCTTGCTTTCCAGACAAGTTTGATTTTCAAGAATTGAAATGTAATGTCAATCGTTATCGTCTGTCTCCTTTATGTTCTTTTGTTGTTCTCTCTACTTAATAATGCTTTTCTTTTTCTCGCATTTTTTCAAACTCGGTAAATCCTTGCGTTTTTTGTGGCTTTATTGCATTGCTTGGAGTTAAATCATACAAAGAAATTTGCTTAAAATGAAATAATTTGGAGCAATCAAATAAAATTAAACACATTCGCAATGTCTTGCAAGATCAGTATCTTAATATAATTCTTTCGATACGAGCGAAAGTAAAAAAGAGAATGTTAAAATGTGGCGCATGTCGCGTAATATTAGGTTAGAGTATTATCTATATCTGGCTTACTGAATGTGTATTGTCAGATTCATCAGGTTTGATTTTTGTATGTTTTCTTTTTTTAATGCTTTCTTCGTTGAGCCAAAATGTTCATTTACCTCTCGTTGTTATACGACAGTGGGAATGCAGTTTCGAGTGATTACAAATGGATTTTCCGCCTACATATTTTTTCTTTCTCTACCGACTAACAAGTGAGGGTCAGTCTCTTGCTGAGTTCTGAATCAGTAAAAACTTATTCATCGCGAGAAATATTTACATGAAGACTTAGTGTTACGAAGAGAGAACTCTATTTCTGGAAGGTCTTCAAGGAGATACACAAAGTTATCAAGATTTTGATGCTTTCGTGAATTCATGCACGTACTCATGAATACATAAAGGTAGATGTGAGGGGTATACGCATACATACGTGTTGGTGAAACTTAAATGTATATATGTGCATATATATATATATATATATATATATATGTGTGTGTGTGTGTGTGTGTGTGTGTGTGTGTGTGTGTGTATTTAGGCAGCAAT
>OZ038488.1:69164841-69224841 GCA_964036315.1 Acanthosepion esculentum
TCATGTGTAATGTTTTTTCTTCTTATTCTTACATGTATGTGTGGTTAATTTTAAAGCTGAGTGTGGCTGATACAAAACTAATAAAAAGGTGCTAAGAATATGGATTGCACTTAGTACATGAAAGAAGATATTTTTCTTAACAAGCTAATTGTTGTCACTCATTAAAAAATTCGTCATTCTTCGTATATATATATATATATATATATATATATATATATATATATATATATATATATATATATGCGCAATATCAAGCCACAAGTTCTGGTTTCCTCGACTTTCGAATAATATGCTATACATACGGATCAAATTTAAGGATGAACTTTTCAAAGTTCATACTTTGTCAGTGTGGTAGACAAGATTTTGTTGGCTAAAACCTCGCAATTTTAGATCACTGAAATTGAAATCAATTCAGTGTGATCTCATGTATAACGGTTAAACAGAAAAGCAGCTATCGTATACTTATACGTGTCGTTTTGTACACATATATATTTAATATAAATATTTCAACAGACCATTTTCTGTGGCTTGTATAAATTAGATGATATACATACAAAATATTTAATACGCATATATTAGCACATTACATATAATTTTTCGATATGCATGTATATATAGAGATAGAGTGAGAGGGAGAGACACCATAATGAAAATACTGAGATAGATAGATAGATAGGAACAGACTGTCATACATAGACACATAGATAGAACTATCTTGTTAGAGGCATATATAATGTGTCTGTGTATGTGTGTGAGTAATTCACACACACACGACACGCGTACACACTCATGCACAGAGATACATAGGATTAATACAAATAAATTTCGTCATTTAACTGATTGATGTTATAAACAGCACCTCGACTCAAGAGTTTCGTTGATGAACTTTTTTGTAATTGTTCATTCCATTCTTCGGGAGGTTTTTAGGACTCTATTGGACTAAATTAATGTTGATTCGCTATGCATGCCCAAGAAGGAGAGCGGACGATTAGAATTTTAATTTTAAAGAAATAAATAATTTATACATTTAACATCTATTTAGTTTAAACACACGCAGAGACACACCGCACGCACACACACACATCTACGCACGCATTCACACGCATACAGACTCAAAAACACCCATGCTTTTCACATACTTTTCCAGATGTAATATCCAATTTTGTGGCATGAATATATTATCTTAGTAATTGTTTTCTGATATATATATATATATATATATATATATATATATATATATATATATATATATATATATATAATTGTATAATAATAGATAAACAATATTTAAGCTCTCATTTTAATTTATAGTTTGACGAGAATAATTTAAATATATATGGCTATGCTAAAGACGCATTCCAAAAGCTAGGCAGAGTATTACGAGACAGGAGGATTTCGTTGTTAACAAAGAAAAGGGTACTGAACTGCAACGTGATATCTGTTCTCTTTTACGGCAGCGAATGCTGGACAGTCTCCTTAAAGATGAAGAAGAGACTCGAGGCAACGGAGGTATGGTTCGACAGAAGGATGCTAAGGATAACATAGACAGAACATATGAGCAACTTTAAGGTTTTGGAGAGGATGCAAACAAGGAAGAATTTTATATTAACATCAGGAAGAGGCAGCTGAAATTTCTGGAACCCGTAATGAGAAAGGAGGGCTTGGAGAATCTGATACTCACAGCGCGGATAGAGGGAAAGAGAGACAAGGGAAAGCAACGAGTGACATACCTAGCGGGCTTAAGCAAGTGGATGACAGAACAGGGTCTGGGAGAAGTAGCAAAGGGACAAAACTTATTGAGAATCACAAAGGATGAGGGGAAGTGGAGAGTCATGATTGCCTACGTCCTGAAGGGACACGGCACATAAAAGAAGATATTAAACTATTGAAACGGTTACGATGATTTGTGACTTCTTTCTAATCATTTCACTACCAAAGCAAGGCAATAAAGCCACTAAGACGCAAGTGTTAGCACAGCCATCGACGACTTTCAAAATGGGTCGTCTGCCCAGTTTCATTTATACGGCTTGGATCAACCATTGGTGCGCTTTTCAGGCACTTTACAACAGTGCTGTCAGTTGGGAGAATCTTCTCAATGCCGATTATTGCCACTTAAGAAATCGATCATAATGAGAATTGAACCCTGGTATCGTAGTCGGGAGGCTAACTTTCTGACCATTCGGCCGCTTATTCTAGCAGTTCCTAGCACTGAATTATTAAACTAAGTATACGCAAACAAAGAGGAAGCTTATACTTAACATCAGGAAAGGCAGCTGAAATTTCTGGGACACGTAATGAGAAAGGAGAGCTTGGAGAATCTGACACTCACAGGGTGAATAGAGGGAAAGAGAGACAAGGGAAAGCAACGCGTGGCATGCCTAGCGGGCTTAAGCAAGTGGATGATAGAACAGGGTCTGGGAGAAGTAGCAAAAGGACAAAACATATTGAGAACTACAAGGGATAGGGGGGAAATGGAGACACGGCACATAAAAGAAGAAGAATATTAGCCGTTTTCTCATCAATAAACATTTAGCATTCATTAATAGAGCAGCCAGTGCCATTGTCGGTTGAAATTTATACAATCTTTTCTCTTGAAACAATTTTTCAGGAAAATAGGTTTCTCAAGTCCAGTAGCTTTTATAGTTCTTTCCAGTATTGATGGGGCCTTCCTTCTTAACCTTTTATGTGAAGTAGTGTGGTACTGTGATATTGATTTTAGCAGTTAATTCTTCAGAAAATCCTCAAGTGACGTGGTTTCTGTTATTTGGTACAGTTTTTTGTTTGCGATTCTGTCGCGCCAATCCACAAGTTTCGAAGAAAAATGGTTCTTGCGATTACCTACAAGATCCATTCGATCAAAGCTATTTTTAGGCGTTGATCTGAGAAAGGGGTTGTATACGGCTGAGAGTTTAGATATTTTACAACGGGTTTCGGGCCATGCATGACATCCATATGAAACGCTTTGTTCAATCCCCTAATCTATGTCGAGTTCCATTACCCCTATTCTATGTTCAATTCTCTTACCCCCTATTCTATGTTCAATTCCAGTACCCCCTATTCTATGTTCAGTTCCTTTATCCCCTATTCTATGTTCAATTCAATTACCCCCTATTATTTGTTCAATTCCCTTAACCCCTATTCTATGTTCAATTCTCTTACCCCCTATTCTATGTCAATTCCAGCACGCCTATTCTATGTTCACTTCCAATACCCCCTATTCTTTGTTCAATTCCCTTAACCCCTATTATATGTTCAATTCCTTTAAACCCTATTCTGTGTTCAATTCCATTACCCCCTACTCTATATTCAATTCCAGTACCCCCTATTCTATTTTCAGTTCCCTTACCCCCTATTCTATGTTCAATTCCAGTACCCCCTATTCTATGTTCAATTCCCTTACTCCCTATACTAAATTTGTCCATGCATATCAGGAAAGTATGTTTCTCAAGTCCAGTAGCTGTTATTGCTCTTTCCAGTATTATTGCGGGCCTCCTTCCTAGGATTCATTTGGAGTATTGTGGAATGTCAGCATCTTATGTTATTATTTTCTTTTCCAATTACATTTTAGCTGTTGCTGCAATTGAGAGTCCTCAAGTGATGTGCTTTCTGCAATTTAGTACAGTTTTTTGTTTGCGATTATGTAGCGCCAGTCAATGTCGTCCGATGAAGTTAGGTCCTCTCTATGCCTTACAGGTTTTATTCACTCGGAGTCATTTTTAACCATTAATCTTTGAAAGTCGTTGCATACAGCTGGCAGTTTAGATATTTCGGAAGTTTAGCGTCATGGCATTTATGAACATGAATCAAGTTTTTAGGTTAATGTTTTAGTTTTGAAGGAATTTGCGGTATTGAAATTTTTTCGGAAATAAAAAGACAAATAAAAAGTTATTCATAAAATACTATTTTTAGATTTGAGAATTCTGTTCTTAACTGCGTATCTGCCTTCACTCTTATCTATCCATGCTTGTTAGCATTGGGCGAAAAACGTAGTTTGTCACCAGAAACTAGAAGATCGTGTAAGTACATAAACTTAAGTGGTCGTAGACGGCAACAACTTTAGAAGTTGGATATTGAAGTGGAAATGCTGTTTACAATGCCATTAAGATGTACGGTACAATCGGTGGTTAGGGACCGATTTAGATAAACGAAAACAACCACCAAATGAACGCGGAAACATCGACTCTCTCTGGTATCGGCTTTTCAGTATGATAATACACGCACATTAAAGACGGTAATAAATATTATAAGTATATAGTATTATTAATTATATGATATATAAATTTTTATATAACAAGAACTAATTATAATTTTTAACTGTCATAGTTTCGGAGACAAAACCTTCTGTAATTGTCCTGCCATTTTTATCAATTTTCTTTATATACGTGCGTGCGTGTGTGTGCGAGTGTGTGTGACTGGTTGTGTGCGTGTGTCTATAGGCTTATGGTGAAAAATCCTTCATTTTATGCAACAAATATGTTTAGTTTTTATTACGCTCTCCTTGTCGTGTGTTTAATTCAAGGTCGTTTCTCCACAATTAGACATTGAACATTTCATAAAAAAACAGCTAATAGATGGTTACTTATTTATTAATCCACCTTTCGATATATTCTTCTCGTTAGGATAGATAGATAGATAGATAGATAGATAGATAGATAGATAGATAGATAGATAGATAGATAGATAGATAGATAGGAACATACCAAGATAGATAGATAGATAGATAGATAGATAGATAGATAGATAGATAGATAGATAGGAACATACCAAGATAGATAGATAGATAGATAGATAGATAGATAGATAGATAGATAGATAGATAGATAGATAGGAACATACCAAGATAGATAGATAGATAGATAGATAGATAGATAGATAGATAGATAGATAGATAGATAGATAGGAACATACCAAGATAGATAGATAGATAGATAGATAGATAGATAGATAGATAGATAGATAGATAGGAACATACCAAGATAGATAGATAGATAGATAGATAGATAGATAGATAGATAGATAGATAGATAGATAGATAGGAACATACCAAGATAGATAGATAGATAGATAGATAGATAGATAGATAGATAGATAGATAGATAGGAACATACCAAGATAGATAGATAGATAGATAGATAGATAGATAGATAGATAGATAGATAGATAGATAGATAGAAACATACCAAGATAGATAGATAGATAGATAGATAGATAGATAGATAGATAGATAGATAGATAGATAGATAGGAACATACCAAGATAGATAGATAGATAGATAGATAGATAGATAGATAGATAGATAGATAGATAGGAACATACCAAGATAGATAGATAGATAGATAGATAGATAGATAGATAGATAGATAGATAGATGGGAACATACCAAGATAGATAGATAGATAGATAGATAGATAGATAGATAGATAGATAGATAGATAGATAGATAGATAGATAGATAGATAGGAACATACCAAGATAGATAGATAGATAGATAGATAGATAGATAGATGTAATATGTACATGCATGACTAAATAGGCTTATACTGCCTTAAATATAACTACACACTTGTCCTTAAATATATAACAAGGGTGTCAGAGAAAGCAAAGGTGAAAAGAGAGATGGGCTTAAGAAAGAAAACCACACTATTCTTTGAAAGAATTTGTTGCTACGTGACCCCCTCTAGCTAAACTCAAACGATATACCATTCCTCCAGCTCGTAGCAACGGGGTACAAGATACTGCACCCTAGTCTTGTTATGTTGTGTGTTGCAGACTCTCATAACGCAGGGTGCAGTACTAATCAGATGCGCAGCGACAAGAGCACGAAATTAAAAAAGAATAGTAAACAGAAAAGAGGGCAAAGCTTTTTTTTATATTTCCTTCTTTTTTTCTTTCTTCTATTTACTTATATTTTAAGGACGTCTTCAAAGAGGGTATGTCCCAATAGCTAAATGCCACTTAAGCATGCCTTCTGCTACGAAATACATACCAGTTTTTGGCTTGATAGACAGTTATAAACAAGCTGAGATTTATATATATATATATATATATATATATATATATATATATATATATATATATATATATATATATATATATATATATATATATACATATATATATATATATATATATATATATATGCTTAGCCACTCCTAACCCCAAAGCAAGCACATTTAAACTATTGCCTAGACCGATAGAATTTCCTCGACCCTCAAAACGAATAAATGAGAGGCATTCTTGAAAGACTTCAGAAGCAAAGGGTGCCACGCGTTTAGGCAATAACCATTTCGCCGGAATGGACTATCCCCAAAACTTCGAATCTAATCAGCTAGAGTGGGGCTTAGCGTCAATGTGGGTGTCAGACTGGGTGTTGGTATGGCACCTATTGACGGGATTGGTTCTGATTCCTCCTCTAGTCAGTTTTTAGCAATGTGTATTTTTTTATTTGTTTGTTTGTTCTTTTTTGGGGGGGGTGGGGGGCGCTTTGGGGTAGGCAAGAACGACTGAAATTATACTGTTTTATTTTAAATCGATTTCGAAAAGAATTATCACTGTAATGGCGAGATTAGAAAAATTACCGATAATGATCGCTATGTCAATGAACGAATTGCTAATGTTGATCAGGAAACGGCAAAGGAATCGAGAGGATGTTGACAGAAGGAACAATATAATGACGAAATAAAGCGTCTCTTTTTTAAAGAAAGATACGCTGCTGCTACTGCCGATGATGATGATGAATGCGTCATAATAATGATTGCAAAAATGAGGATGATTTATTTAGTTATTTTCTTGAATTTCTTGTTGTAATCTTGATGATAATGATGATGATGACGATGACGATGATGATGATGATGATGATGATGATGATGATGATGATGATGATGATGATGTCGGCTTTCTTGTTCTAATTATATTGATGATAGTTGTAATCGCTATTTTCTTGTTCTCATCCTTAGAATTCTGATGATGGCGGTTTTCCGATAATAATGATGATGATGATGACAATGGATTTTTTAATTGTGATGATGATGGCTTTGATGTTTTAAAGACGATAATAATGGTGAACTTCATTTATTCTTTTAATTGTGATTATCGTTGTAATTGCTATTATAGTGCTGATTATTGTCTTGTCTTCATCTATAATTATGATGATGATGAGGGTGTTCAGATGGTGATACTGATGAGGATGTGGATGAGGAGGGATTCTAGGTTTTTGGGGGTTTTTTTTTTAAGCATTTCACCCCAAGCAAGGCAGGATGCCACTAGTACGCAGGGGGTTACAGAGTGGGAGCGAGAGTAAAGAGGTGTGATGGAGGAAAAGATGAAGAGAAGGGCAAGGGATAGTTCAGGGCATCTGGAGATGACGATTGACATTGCATTTGTATAGTTGGAGATTATAGCGCTCAGGGAAACAAGTAATAGGAAGGGAATTCCACAGACATGACGGGACATGAAGCTATTGGAGTAGAAGAGACGGCCACATAATCAGGATTATAGCTTTGTAGTTTTGATGATGATGATGATGATGATGATGATGATGATGATGATGCCGACCATTATGATGATGATGATCATGATGATGATGATCATGATCATGATCATGATCATGATCATGATGACGACGACGACAATGATGATGATGATGATGATGATGGATTTCAACTTTTAATCCTCATGTTGATGGCTGTTTGATGGTATTGGATGGTATTCTTTTAATTCTTGCTATGATGGTGCTGATGGTTGTCTTGTTTTCATCATTAGAACTATGATGATCACGACTTTGTGATGATGATGATGATTTAATTATTACAACTATCAGGACCAGTAAAAATTCCAAGAGTTTTGGCAACTAACATTATCTTATGTTTCATGCCTCTGCTTTTCTTTCTTTTTTTTCTTCCAGTATCTTCTCATTTTCTCTTTCAGTACAATAACATTATCCATTTTATTATACCTTTGCTCTTTTGTTACATTTTACATGTATCTTCTCATTTCCTCCCTTATCCCAGCGAATTCCTTGCTGTACAAAAATTCTAATGTAATTTTTACGCTTTTCAGTTCATAACTAGACTTTTCTGTCTCTCTTTTTTTCCTTTCATCTGAATCCGTTCCCCTTATCTCTATTTGTATATCGATTTATTTTTACTTCACCTGGTTTCATTTTCTTTTTTCTCTAATTTTATTTCCGTCAACCTTACCCCCTTCACTCTTTTCGCCTTCTTCGGTTTTCTCAATTTCTTTCCACTATTTTACTTATGTTTCTCAGTAAGGAAGCGTGACTTATTCCGGGTCAGACGGTCCGTGGATGCTAGTCCGGCAATCATAATGGTCGCATACCCAAGGAAATAAAATAATACTATAGAAGAAGAAGAAGAAGAAGAAGAAGAAGAAGAAGAAGAAGAAGATGATGATTATTATTATTATCATTATTATTATTATTATTATCATTATTATTATTATTATTATTATTATTAAAATTATTATTATTTTATACACGTAGGTTTCTTGCGTAGGCGTATGAGTGAATGAGATTGTAAAAATAAGAAAGTTATTTTATTATGGAAAGTGAGACGGTCCTTCTCTTCCAAGACACGTTACATAGAATGATGGCTCCTTAGTCCTCTTCAAAATATGCGACCTCGTGTCCTTCCTTCTAAAATATCATACCTTTTAACGGCGATATTAAACAATCGCAAGAACGCAATCCTTAACTGCTGGATGGCGAAACAGACAGACTTGATTGATGCGATGTTTTTCCCAGGACGTTAATAATATTGCTTAACTGTCCTATATATTTATCATGTCTACGTTTAACTTATTGATTGCGTAAATCTAGCAAAGTATGTGTACTTATTTCTTCAGCCAATTTATTGATCTGTGATGTTTATGTCAAATTCCATAGGGGTTGCTATTTTCTCTCTATACATGGTTAGCTATACCTGATTTCAAATCATTTCTACAAATAACCGTTTTCTGGTGTTTTTTTCCCCTATTCTCACGTTTTTTTGTCTATAGATGTTTTTCCGTACTTGTAATAGTTTTAGGAAATGTCTGAAGTCATTTTTAGACCTCTATGGATAAACTGGATGATTTGAAGAATGTAAGGCAGTCTGAAGACTAAAATAATACTTATACAGGTTTTTCAGAATAATCATCCGCTCAGGATAACGTTCCCGAAGCATCAAGAGATAAATAAAATCATTGAAAGTTACCATATTAATATATTGTTCTTTTGCAAAGACTGCTCGTAGAAGCAAATGGAGTTAATAACAGGTTTCATTTTTAGCCAGTATATGTTTATTAAATGCGACGTTTACAAATGCAGAACTGCGTTTCGCTACAGACGGAGTAATCACACAGAATAATGTCTTTTCATGCAAGCCTAGTAAGAATCCCCACTCATTAGTTATCAGGTTAATTCAGGGTAAAACAAAGCCATTCATGAGATATTCAAAATGGCGGGATACTTTCCAGAGAAACCTCGTACAGACAGACGTATGCATAAATAGTACGATAAGCGCTTATGAACAGACTGAGATAGATAGATAGATAGATAGATAGATAGATAGATAGATAGATAGATAGATAGATAGATAGATAGATAGATAGACGCAGATTGACATAGATAGATAGATAGATAGATAGACGCAGATTGACATAGATAGATAGATAGATAGATAGATAGATAGATAGATAGATAGATAGATAGATAGATAGATAGATAGATAGACGCAGATTGACATAGATAGATAGATAGATAGATAGATAGATAGATAGATAGATAGACGCAGATTGACATAGATAGATAGATAGATAGATAGATAGATAGATAGATAGATAGATAGATAGATAGACGCAGATTGACATAGATAGATAGATAGATAGATAGATAGATAGATAGATAGATAGATAGACGCAGATTGACATAGATAGATAGATAGATAGATAGACGCAGATTGACATAGATAGATAGATAGATTGATAGATAGACGCAGATTGACATAGATAGATAGATAGATAGACGCAGATTGACATAGATAGATAGATAGATAGATAGATAGATAGATAGATAGATAGATAGACGCAGATTGACATAGATAGATAGATAGATTGATAGATAGACGCAGATTGACATAGATAGATAGATAGATAGATAGATAGACGCAGATTGACATAGATAGATAGATAGATAGATAGATAGATAGATAGACACAGATTGACATAGATAGATAGATAGATAGATAGATAGATAGATAGATAGATAGATAGATAGATAGACGCAGATTGACATAGATAGATAGATAGACGCAGATTACATAGATAGATAGATAGATAGATAGATAGATAGATAGATAGATAGATAGACGCAGATTGACATAGATAGATAGATAGATAGATAGATAGATAGACAGACGCAGATTGACATAGATAGATAGATAGATAGATAGATAGATAGCTAGATAGATAGATAGATAGATATTATCTCTTGTTTCCTGCTTATGATTGAGTTTCCGGTTCCTTCTAAAATCTTTTCGCTCACTTTCACACCCAGTAGGCCCTTATGTCTTAATAGCATTATTGTCTTGTCTGGGGGTGAATTTATAGGTAGATGGATAGATAGATAGATAGACAGATAATTATGTATTTAGGCAACAATCCCTCTTTTATACATGTTTCATAAATTCCAAGTTTAACGCTGAGTATTTAAGAAGTTTGACACACAGCTTCTGCAAATAAGTATTTCAGTCTTTGTCATGGACAACGAATGTGGCTATTGCAATCTTCTCACTTGAAAATCACGACTCCATACTTCTAACGTCTCCGTCTTAATTTTAATATTTATTTATTATTTTTACCTCAATAGGAGTAAATAGGTTCACCTATCGTCCGATTCACACGCCTCCCCGATCTTTTGAACAGGAGTAGAGGTTTATCCTTTGTTTCCTGTTTCCGATTGGGTTTCCAGTTTCTTCTAATGTCTTTTCATTCTCTTCCACTCCCAGTAGCCACTTGCGTCTTAGTGGCATTATTGCCTTGCTTGAGGTGAATTGATTATTTAAAAAATACTTTCAGGTCTGAGTGACAATTCTATGAGCATTTAAGAATGTAAAATTTTTTAATCAAAATAATAATAACAATAATGAATGTCTTGGGGAATTAAAATACGTTATAATAGGAGTTCTCAAAATCAGGTGAAATTTCAAAGTTTCACGGGTGAGGGTCTTTTACTTTTTCTTGTTTTTTATTTGTGTTGAGTCTTGGCTCATTGTTGAATCTCGACTAATGCATGGAATAATAATGCAACACAAAATGTACTTAGAACAAGAATGTATTATAACAAGAAAGTGTACACAATATTTACATCTAGTATTTCTGTATATTTCTGGGAAGACCGTTCCTGGAGAATGTGTTGACTAAGTCGCAGTCGGGCAGAGTCTCTAGCTGGATCTCTGTATTCGCTCCCCCGTCTTCCGGTACCAACCATTATTTATATAGTCGGTAGTCACCTATGCAGATTAGGTGGATCCTACCACAACAATTTGCATCATTTTTATTGAATTATAATACCCTGGTCTTATACTGACCTTTTTGGTTATTGAGTTGTGCTTCAGTTTGCTTTCTTTTAATAATTAGTTATAAATTAAATGAAATTGCTGTACATACATTTGGGTTTAAAAATCCATCAACGATTTTCTGTTACTTTTAAAATGTTAAAACTCCTCTATAAATATAATTCCTGTAACTGTATTTGTACTAAGATGGAAAAGAATGAAGATTTTCAATAATATATACTTATTATTTGGAATGCATCATTGAGTGGCAAAATCTTAGGGCAAAAGATATTCTGATTTAAGGGGTAAAAGGTGCATTGGGTATAAAAGGTTACAAACCACTAGGATGGAATATATATCCCGTTCAGTACCAGAGATTTGCTTGCCAATTGCCTGACCTTAACCAATTGGGCATATCTTTCAATGCTTATTGCAATGTGTATCTTTATGAATGAGATTGGTGGTGGCGGGACATCATGGCCGGGTTGTCGAGTGGATTGAGTTTTGTTTTTTTTGTTAAGTTTGAAGGATGCGACAGATACGACAACTTGGGAGTTACACCTAGGTACGAAGGAACTCCCTCAATTGGAAACAGTCTGGGCAAACTGGGTAATCAGATCTAAAAGTATCTCTAGCTGAGCTCTATCTGCAAAATTGCGCGCTGCTAAGAAGAAAATAAGAAGCTTTCACTGTGATGTACCCGGGTAAACCCTTATGTCATGATGAGTATAGTTTTACCCTCTCTCTCACTCTCTCTCTCTCTCTCTCTCTCTCTCTCTCTCTCTCTCACTCACTCAAAACACCGACTGCAGCTGCAAAATACTTAAAAGAAGCAAATGCAATGGACCAGATACAGAAACGATGGCAAGACAAGCCGCTTCATGGTCAATATTCTGCTCGTACCAAACAATCTGATGTAGACAAACCCCGTACCCATCAGTGGCTACGTAGTATAGGGTTAAAAACTGAAACCCAAGGTTTTATTCTTGCTGCACAGGACCAATACTTGCTAACTAGAAATTGCCAAGCATTCATACTGAAAAATTCTGTTGGCCCAAAATGCAGATTCTGCGATGAATATCCAGAAACAATTGATCATCTTGCATCAGGTTGCGCAGTATTGGCACCCATTGAATATAAAACCCGACATGACAAAGTGGACCAGCATCTGCACTGGAAAATCTGCAACTTTTACAGAAAGGAAACTGCAAGAAATTAGTATGAACAGCACCCAGATGCGGTTACGGTTATAAGACCTACAACGATTTTATGGGATTTTGCAATACACAGAACAATGAAGATTAATCGCTCAGACATCGTGATTAGAGACTGCAAATACGGTGCCTTCTTATTGACATGGCAGCCCCTGCAGACTGCAATATATCTTTGAAGATCTTCAAAAAATATTAAAATGCAAAGACCTTGAAATCTCAAAAATATGTCACATGAGGACATCAACAATTCCAGTTGTAGTCCTCAGCTTGATTGGAAAAGATTCCGATAGACTCATTGAAGGGATTCCTGTTAGCCCATGCCTTAAAGAAATACAAAAATTAATTCTCACAAGTACAGGTCACACCTTACGAAGGGCTTTATCTATGTAAAATATGTATGATTTCGTTTCAGAACTGCTCAGAGGGGAATGTCATGATGCCATTTCTGACCTTAGGCCTCTGGTCGGGACACGGAAAGAAATGAGTATACACCAGAAATCAAAGGAAATAAAATAATAAATAAATAAATAATAGAATGGTTATTTAAAAATCTGTGGTATTGGGAAGAGAGTGTGCCCATTTCTACAGACTGGTGTCTGCATCGAAAAAATGGACTAATGAAATATGCATAAGAATTTACGGGGAAACTAAGTTCGTATGAAAGAATCAGAGGCAATTGTCGATTTGGCTTCGAATCAGGTTCTCTTTTAAGCGTAACAAGCAAATTGCCCGGCAAGCTGAAAAGTAAGCCACCCGAAAAAAAAGAGAAAAAAAAAGAAGAAAATCTCACAATAAATAATCGCAATTCCGGGCCGATACAGCGTGATACACACTTGATTTTGCCCATCGGGAATTAGCCAACCTGTTGTTCCACCACAACCCCGGTTGTTTGACATGATTGATGCTCTTTCTATTCATTCATAAGGTTACACTGAGTCATCCGTATCAAATTTGATTTTTAACTAACTAATGCTACTTATTAATCTTGTCATTGACAAAGCCGACATAAGTCTAAAGGAAACATGAGAAAAAAGCAAGGAAGATACTGGAAGGTAGTATTGCCACTACCCCTACTCTCGCTCTCTCTCTATCTCTCTATTTCTCTCTCTTTCCCTCCATCTCAAACACACACACATACACACACATTCCCTCTCTCTCTCTCTCTCGCTCTCTCTCTCTCTCGCTCTTTATCTATCTATCTATCTATCTCTTCTTTTCTGGTCGTTAGCAGTATTTTTCTTCCTCATCTCTCACATTCTATTTCCATGTTATTGCCTACAGTTCTCGGAAAAAAACAACAATACGTGGCTTCTTTTCTTCATTTGTAACGAAACTGCATCCACATTTGCTACCATATACGAGATTCGACATTACACAGCAGCCCAGCAATCTTTTTTTGTTTTTGTTTTTTGTTTTGTTTCTAATCTTATTTTCCAAATATTTAATCCTATATTCACATCTACGAGTAGCCTAAAGATGAAACGTTGAAAGTTTAACTGGCGAGTCAAGTTCAAGTCCCGGATGAACCTGTAGTGTTTCCTCCTCACTAATACCCTTAGGAAAGGCATGAATTAATTCCCTACACCCTCTAAATATATATATATATATATATATATATATATATATATATATATATATAGGTTGTCCCTGAATTAATTATTTCAATGAAATCGGGCAACTTTTAAAAAGAATGACAAAGACAAAATTTTATGTTACAAAACAAATGGATTTAGAAATCTTGCGTCAAAATTTTTCATGTGCTCTACAAATTTAAAATCTATCTTTAGCGTTGCAAAATGAAGCATTTCAGGAGTTATCTTCTGCACTGCTAACTGAATGCGTTCTTGAAGCTCAGCTAAGCTATTGATCTTTTGGCGATAAACCTTTATTTTATTTTTATGAAACCCCATGCAAAGAAATCCAGTGCGGTGTCAACAACGATGCGTTTTTGTGTATTTATTATTATTATTATTAAGGTTCTGAAAAGGGATTAAAATAAAATTATTAAAACAAATTATAAAGCTATAATCAAAATTAGACATTTATACACGTCTAACACATTAATTTGATGAACAGGAAATAAAAGTGAGTTTTTAAAAAACAGTCCGTTTTCGCTGAAATTGATAGTTAATTCTGGGACATCCTGTATGCATATTATATATATATATATATATATATATATATATATATATATATATATATATATATATATATATTTGTGTATTTAGGCAGCAATCCTTTCATGCACATTTCATTGAATACGACAGACAAGGTGCTTTTATTTATATTTTTTATACAATTTCTCATGTGATCTAAATCTTTTTTTTTTCAGATGATAAATTATATAATCACTGTCCGAATGTTCTTTTTATCCGGGCGCTTTCTAAAACATTTTATAAAACATACATGCAACAAACTATTACTTATTTAACAGTTAAAATATCCAATCCTCGAAAATGGCTAAATGTATAGCCGAAAACGCTCGGATAGAAAGACCATTCGGACAGTTTTTATATAATTTATCATCTGAAAAAAAAAATTATTAGATCGCATGGGAAATTGTATAAAAAAAACTAAATAAAAGCACCTTGTCTGTCGTATTCAATGATATATATATATATATATATATATATATATATATATATATATATATATATATATATATATATTTATATATATATATATATATATATATTTATATATATATATATATATATATATATATATATATATATATAGTCATACACAGACTTTTTCGCTGTATCACAACTCATCAGTGTAGCTAGACATCCAATCGCTTCAGACTGGGACGAAAACCCGATCGATTTGGTATCAGGCGAAAATTCTAACCCCTAGGACATCGAGGTCCGCCAGGGAGAAACGCTAATTTTTTCGAATTTATTTTTTCATAAACACACCAGTCACTCAGCGAATTCAGTCTCTAGGAGAATCTTGCGTTATCAGCAGTAATAGTGATTGTTTTCAAATTCGCCCCTTACACAAAGTTCACAGTACTCGATGTATTTTTATACTTTCATAGTGTTGCCCGTAGCTGAAACCCCTTAACAGGTGCTACCGCCCAATGCCAGGGTGGGCCTGGGAACAACAGCAATTAAAAAGTGGTTCCACGCTTCTCAATACCTACAATCTCTGGATCAGATACTTTGCTGCAAGATGTAGTTTATCGTCATACCTAGAACTTATATTATGGTCATTATGTTATAAAAACAAAACGGTATTTTTAAAAAATAACACTTTATTCTGGTGATCGATTGTGACGTAAGTAAAACTAACAATTACGGGCAATTATGATGTCAAATATTTATTTGTCATGCTTGACTAGTATTGATTACTTTTTGTGCTTAAAAATAAACACGGGTTAATTTTTAACGTGTTCTATATCGGTTACTTGTCACTGGATGAAGCAAAGCAGAGTGATTTTTACGCGTCGAAAACGCGAGATAATTCAACTCTCTACATCCTGCGAGTAATTATGACGCTTTTAAAAACAAACTTCGCTTCGTTTTTTCTTTGTTCAAGATGAACGACTCATTATTTTGTCGGCGCCTCATTACGCATGCGCCAGCGAACCTGCAAAGGACGGAATACTTTTCAAAAGAAAAATGTTACCCCGCTTGTCGAAGGATCTTCTACACATGACAGCAAAGTTTTTGTCATCTTGCTGTCGTAATACAGTTCTAACATAATTGGCATTCTGTGTAACTAAATGTCAGTATTTCGTTGTGTTTTTGTTTTATCACTTCTGTAGACATATAGCTAACATATTTGTATCTATTATCTATTTTATAGTATAAAACAAGATGATTTTATGTATTTATCAGTTATTAGACGTCAGTAAGCGGATATCTCATTAGTAAATAAGGGAGACCAGGCTGCTGATACTTTGCTTCTTTTATTAAAAAAAAATTCAAAGAATGGTCTATAATGTAATCGATTCTGACCTGGCATCTCACCTTCAGTCCCTTTCTCGCCGACGCGACGTGACTTTTCTAAACATATTTTCATGGTAACTGTTCTAATGAGTTTTTCTCCTCAGTGCCTCGACTGCTTGAATTTAAGCGTGCTACTATATTGGCAATTAGGTCTCGCCGTTTTACTGCTGGACTAGCTAAATGCAACCATCTGTTCTATTCCAATATTTTATTTTCTCACTCTTTCCGAACTTCCGATTTCTTGCTTCCCTGTCAACTACAATCTTCAAACGTGTAAATGCAACGTCAGTCACCATCTTCTGTCTTCCTGAATCCTCTTTTCTCATTCCCTGTACCCTCCTGTATCTTCGTGGCATTATCGCCTTGCTTGGGCTGAAATGATTTTACAAAAATATTAGGTTGGTGCAAAAATAATGTCGTTTTCTCACATGAAGTTGAACGTCAAAAAACAACATTATTTTTACACCAACCTAATACTAGTTTCTTTCTTTGAATATTATTACTCTAATGATTTAAAAAGGAAAATACATTTTTAGATGCAACGATATAGATTGCTGTATAGATAAAAATACTAAATTACTCATTTATAAAAATATAAACAATACAATTGCAAAATTAAATAAGACTGACCTTTTTGGAACGGCAAGTGTAAGCTTGTACGTTTATATTGATCTGCAAATGAATAAATAAAGGACAAGCAGGAAAAATTATAAAGTTTACATGATTCACTGTTTAGTTTAGCTTCATCAGATTTTTATTGCTGTCGAAATAATGTGGAGTTAAGTTTCAGTTTTTTCATTTCATGTTGTGTTTTCATTGGTTGTGCAGATGTCATGTTTATATTTTAAGGTGTTTGTCCTTACGGAGAGAATGAGAGTAGTGTATAGGTCAGGGGTGGCTTAACTTGCTTAATTTAAGAGCCACATACGATAAAATTCAGATGTTTGAGAGCCGCAAGTCATAAACAAAATTTACACATACGTTTTTGTTACATACACATTTTGTTACAATCTTATATATATATATATATATATATATATATATATATATATATATATATATATATATATATATATATATAAAGAAATGCGTGTATCCAATAATATTTATTCATGTATGCAGGTTTTTAAACTGTTAATTTATATTTATTTCAGTAATTACAAAGTATACATATATATGCCTCTCACCATCCTTCCCTCAGTACTAAAGAAATATGCCCCATTCAGATCTAGTATTAAACTTAGGATTTAAATTCTTTAATAGTTTTACTAACCATGAACATTAAATTTATGTTTTAATCTAGTGGGGTCTCAATTCATACCCAGTAAATAATTATAAAGCTTGAAATTTTTATTTACCTTTTATATTAACTGCGATGAAAAATGGAGATCAGCCAACATATTTCCATGAGTCGAATATTAAAGGACAAAAATCTGCACGTACCTTGTGAGCCTCGGTTTGGTCATCACATTTATAGGTGATGGGGCGTAATTTCTTATCAGTGAAAGGTGAAAAAAAACAGGAAGACTTGAAATGCGAGTGCGAAGGCACTTGATGGCAATCTCTTTCCTTTATAGGATAGGATGCTGTCGTTTCGCAGTTATTTAAACCTCGAAATAGTAAAATCTCTTGTAATTAATAACTGACTTGTGAATATATTGCAAAGACTCGGAGTTGTTCAAAGACGGCACTCGGTTGGATGCAAGAAGCATACCATATGCCTCACTGTTGGAAAATTTCAACCGACAAAGTATCGTGGTATTGTCAGATACAGCTGGCGAGGAAACCCTATTGCAAGTGCAAGAACTCAGTTATAATACCAAGTTTCAGTTCTAAAACCAGGTACGACTCAATCTGCATTCATGCAAAAAAAAAGATGTAGAAGAGTGGCCATTCAAGACCACTTTCATTACGCAATTTGATAAAAAAGTCCGAATCAGTTCAAACATTCGTCCAGAAATACCATGACCTTTCAAAGTGTGAAGATCAGTATTCCAAACCCCGTCAAATGCCTTTGAGATATCTAAAGCAACAACTGATTTTTTATCTTTTGACACAAAAATAAATTCGGAGCTATGCCTACCTGCCTGTCTGTTATCATTGTGTTCAATAATATTTACATTTAAATACCTCCAAAGGTACAGTCAGGATTAAAATGAATTATTTAGAATGAAAAATCTTTCTTGAAATTTTTATTTTTATTTTAATTTCCAGCTAATAGATTAAATTTAATATTTCCAATAAGCAAAATACTTTGCTGTATTTCAAATCAAATTTAAACTAATTCGAATTATTTTTAATCGCTAAAATTCGCATATATCAAAATATATGTGCTGTATCTCCGAGATACCATCTCGAATATATAGCACATATATTGACGAAACAGCAATGTTTAACTTTCATACCTGCAAAAAAGATAACGGCGTGTCAGAAAGACGGTTATTCCCTAGACACCGCTATTAATGTATACATTTTTGACTCCTTCAGCAATGTCTATTTACAAGATTATGAAAATACGGAAACCAGACTAAATAAGTAGTGTTTAATATCTTTGTTGTAAATTCCTAAAAATAAAGAAAGTGTATAAATCTACTTTCATATGTTTGTTTGTTTTTTTTTAAATTCTAATCATTGTTTTTAAAATAATAAACACTGCCAAGAGAGTCAAAAGTGTATACATTAATATCGGTATCAATGTAATAACCGTCCTTTTGACACAGCGTTTTTTTTTTTCGGGGACCAAAGTTAAGCATTGCCGACGAAACAATGTTGTAGCAGATGCTTTCTGATGGGCCATAATCGCTAATATAACCACTTCAGCATTAAGTTATGACATCGTGGCAAATAAACGAATAAACAAAAAAGTGAGGAAGCTTGCGGACATTAAGAAATAATACGTCTCTATTCAGCATATCTTTAATTTGATGACTCTATCCAGACCGTACGTACTGACAAGATTCCGCCAAGCTAACTTTCATCACACCAAAAGCTAATTATATACTTTACTAGCAGGCTTTGCCCGCTCGCTATCGCTTCGTAAAGTAAGATATATTTACTACTTGAAATCTTTGAAACAAAAATTTTAAATGAACATTTCATTCATAAATTGGTTGTAAACATGAAAGAAAACATTTGTCTTTATTCAGATAGTTAAACATTAGAGTTTTAGCCATTTTTAAACAAATGAAACATGGTGAAACTGAATAACATTTAAAAGGTGTTGACAGAAATAAAATACATGTATCTGCATGAATGAAAAACATAATAGTGAAAAAATTGAAATCAAAATGAAGTTTTTTCTTAAATAATTCTTACTGTAATGCAGCAAGATAAACTACATTTTTTTTATTTGGAGCAAGTATAAATAAATTACTTCCATTTCCAACTCTTGAACAGGCAACATAAAACTGACCATCAGAAAAGCAGGGTTGCATAAGGTGAATCAAGTAACTTTCATTGATTGACCTTGTGATTTATTAATAGTCAACATACTCTGACTGGGAATTGCAATCGTTTAAAATCAAAAGGCATATCTGTTAGAATCAATGAAATTCTTGGAATCAGTACAGTCCCTCCTTTCTCTTGACCATTTATAATAAGTGCTTCCAGTAAGTTAGGTCACATTGTCTTCACAATAAGACGTGTACCATTACATAACTTTTGAGGATCACGATTTCTTAGCAGCATTAATGGTACTCCTTGTTTTAATACCAACTTGTGTGATGGCATTCCTGGAAGATCCAAAGAATTCAAAAATTCAATAGGGAAGTTAAATGCTTCGTCTGGATCCGCAGTTGTATCATTGGATAAGTATGTCCTTTCTTCTTTTGGGATATCTTGCAGAATCTTTGGATTGATGATGTGTACTGTTTCATTTCTGAGAGACAAAATTTCTCTCTCACTCAAGCAATCTATATTCTAGAAGTATCTAGGGTATCATTTAAAAATGAATTTCTCAATGCTTTTTTATTTTGTGTCTCTTTCGGTTCTTATGACAGTAGATACACCGAAATTTGATATTCAATCTGACAGGATTCTGCAAATGAAAAGTAATATATATATATATATATATATATATATATAAGCTAATATTGCACGACTCTTCGGCAGAATTGAGTCACTGTCAGTCACTGTGTGTTTATCTAAATCTAAAAATAAACACGCTAAAATTCACCTTCATCCCGTACCGTGCGCTGACGGCTTAGTGAGAGAAGTTCCGACTGACGCAAATTCAGTCGGGTTTTCGATCCTAGCTAGAGGCAACCGGACGTCTAGCCACACTGATGACCTGTGAAACAGCGAAACAGTCTGTCTGTGGATGACAAACATATATATATATATATATATATATATATATATATATATATATATATATATATATATATATATATATTTAGTTTACGAAAAACTAGGTAATCCGTATGGGAAGACCCAATGAGGATAGAATCCAGAGAGCTCAATGTAAATCAGAGCTAATAATTTAAATAAAAACAGATTGCATTAAGGTTCCATATAATAAATTATTTCACCACAGCCCTTTTAAAGGACAGTGGATCATCAGATTTATTTCCAAATGTTGAAATGAAAAAATGAAAATAAATTTACACATTTATGACGGGCAATGATAAGGAAACTCACGAAGTGGGGGCAGTGTAGGGGGGTAGAGAGACAGCATTGAGTTAGATGTAACATTTCTATTGTTTCAAATTTAAATTTTCGCTGAAATCTAGACATTGACACTTTAAATCTGTTAACGGAAGTTATATTTTGATTAGGAAGTGAGATGGACAAAGAAGTATATAAAGAAAAAAGAAAAAGAGAGAAAAAAATATATATATATATAAGGAAAACAGTACTTATTACTGCAGTCCGCGACTAAAAGTTTCATGTGAACGTAAAGGTGGCGGTTAATATCACTGTCGCACAATCCAAGGGCGTTTTTCAATATAATACTTTTTAAATTAATAGTCTTCTCGTAGCTAATATTATATAATAAATAATAGTGTTAATATTGGTGGCTGTTAGAGAAGAACAGAGGAAGGGTGGCTATCGTATTTGGTTAAAGATACCGCATAAGACATATTATCACAGCAGCCCGGATTTCTAGCCGGACCAATCTCTATATTTTTTTTATTATCGTTTGACACAAGTGCTAACCGGAAATATGTCTACTTTTCTGATTGTCTTTAAATCCAGGTGTAAACTAAAAGGATATATACATTTTGACTATCATTTGACTCAAGTGTTAACCGGGCTTAAATTGACTTTTTGACTGCCGTATGGATCATGTGTAAGCCGGACCAATCTCTATATTTTTTTAATTATCGTTTGACTCAAGTGCTAACCGGAAATATGTCTACTTTTCTGATTGCCTTTAAATCCAGGTGTAAACTAAAAGGATATATACATTTTGACTATCATTTGACTCAAGTGTTAACCGGGCTTAAATTGACTTTTTGACTGCCGTATGGATCATGTGTAAGCCGGACCAATCTCTATATTTTTTTAATTATCGTTTGACTCAAGTGCTAACCGGAAATATGTCTACTTTTCTGATTGTCTTTAAATCCAGGTGTAAACTAAAAGGATATATACATTTTGACTATCATTTGACTCAAGTGTTAACCGGGCTTAAATTGACTGCCGTATGGATCATGTGTAAGCCGGACCAATCTCTATATTTTTTATTATCGTTTGACTCAAGTGTTATTCAGAACTGTATCTACTTTATTTAATAACTTTAAATGTATGTGTAAACCGAACCTATATCTACTTTTGAACTAATGTTTGACTGCAAGTGTTAGCAGGACCTTGTCGAATGTTATCACTAACCTTTAAATTCATGTGTAAACCGGACCTATGTCTACCTTTTTGGCACAACTGCTAACCAGGCCTAAATCAACTTATTTATTAATTCAGTGTGTTTTTTGTGATGTAAGATTCATATTCGGCATTAAATAGCCCAACAAAACGTAATATGTTGTTAAATTATTCGACCTGACTGAAAATCTTTCGGTGTATCTACTGTCATAAAAACCGAGAGAGACACTCAAATAAAATGGTGGAATATTTAAATTTAACGAAATTATGAAAAGGCCGTGATAGTTAATCAAGCTTGGCCAAAAACGATTCTCATATCACCATTTCACTCATCGATGACTTATTAGTCGTTCCGTTCAATCAAATGTTCATACTCCAATTAATTCAGCTTTGGACAGGCGACCTAGAACAAAACAGAATGGGAGGTTATTCTAGTAGCTTTTATCTACCGTGAAAAACATTTCTGTAGTTAGTCTGTCCATTTGTTTTTACTAATGTTCACCCTATACTAAGAGTCACTGAAGGTAGAGGGTTATTGAAAATGGTTGTTGTATGAGCTCTTTCTTCTAGTGATTTTCCCTCTTAGTATTCTACAAGATTCATTACCCTTTCTTCTAGTGATTTTACCATTTGGCATTATATAGCATTCATTACTCTTTCTTCTAGTGGTTTTCCCTCTTGGCATTCTATAACATTCATTACCATTTCTCTGGTGATTTTCCCACTTGGCATTCTATAACCTTCATTAATCTTTCTTCTAATGATAATTCATTTTGGCATTCTATAACCTTCATTACTGTTTCTTCTTGTGATTTTCCATTTTGACTTCCTATAACCTTCATTATTCATTCTTCAGGGGCAAGAGGCACAATTTATGAGAATATGTAGGAAATATAACGGTTAAAACTAGACATGAACAATTTAAAACTGCAGTGGTTGAGAAAGCGTCCACTTGGGGATCGATTGCACAAATTAACTGTTCGTAAGAAGAAGCTGTTCGAATGAAACTTACTTCTTACTAATAAGAATATGAACAAAATGGAGCGGGTTCGCTTCAGTGTACTTAGCGTGGCGTGTCGAAACTGTGAGGGTTTGAGTTGTGGGAGGAGCTAAGGAATGTAGATCGTCAAAACAATTTTCATGGAAATAGCAAGACATGCACCGTTTGCTTTTTGAGAAAAGTGTTGTAAGGTGAAAAATAATTCAATAACCTCCATTACTCTTTCTAGCAGTGATTTTTCCTTCTTGGCATTCTATGACCTTCATTACTCGTTCTGCAAATGATTTTCCTTCATGGCGTTCTATAATTTTCATTAATCTTTCTTCTAGTGAATTTTTCTTTTGGCATTCTATAACCTTCATTACTCGTTCTATTAGTGATTTTCCCTGTTGGCATTCTATAACATGCTTTACACATTCTCCTAGTAATTTTCCCTATGGGAATTCTATGACATTCATTACTCGTTCTACTAGTAATTTTCCCTCTTGGCATTCTGTAACCTTCATTATTCGTTCTTCTAGTGTTTTTTCTTCTTGATATGCTTTAACCTTCATTACACTTTCCACTATTGATCTCTTGCTCTTGGCATTCTATAACCTTCATTACTCTTTACTCTAGAGATTTTCTCGATTGGCATTCTATATGATTCATTAATATTTTTCTACTGATTTTTCCTCTTGGCATTCTATACACTTCCTTAATCTTTCTTCTAGTGATTTTCATTTTTGTCATTCTATAACAATCATTACCATTTCTTCTAGTTATTTTCCTACTTGGCATTTTATAACCATCATTACTGATTCTTCTAGTGAGTTTCACGTTTGGAATTCTATAACCTTCATTACTCTTTCTTCTAGTGATTTTTCCTATTCGCATTCTATAACATCCATTATTCTTTCTTCTAGTGATTTTCGCTTTTGGTATTCTATAACCTTCATTACTCTTTCTTCAAGCGATTGTTTTTCTTGCAATTCTATAACCTTCATTACTCTTTGTTCTAGTGACTTTCCCTTTGTCATTCTATAAACTTCATTACCCTTTCTTCTCGTAATTTTCCCTTTTAGGATTCTATAAACTTCATTACGCTTTCTTCTAGTGATTTTCCCTCTTGGTATTCTACAAGATTCATTACCCTTTCTTCTAGTGATTTTTCCATTTGGCATTATATAACATTCATTACTCTTTCTTCTAGTGGTTTTCCCGCTTGGCATTCTATAACATTCATTACCATGCCTCTAGTGATTTTCCCACTTGGCAATTCTATAACCTTCATCACTCTTTCTTCTAGTGATGTTTTCTCATTGATATTTTTTAAAACTTCATTACACTTTCTTCTAGCGATTGCTTTTCTTGCCAGTCTATAACCTTCAGTAATCTTTCTTCTAATGATTTTTCCTCTTGGCATTCAATAAACTTCATTACTCTTTATTCTACTGATTTTCACTTTTGGCCTTCTATAACCTGCATTACTCCTCCTTCTAGTGATTTTTCCTATTGGCATTCTATAATTTATATTATTATTTATTCTATTCTATTGATATTTTACTTTTCCACTTTAACTTTAATCGCAGCAGTTTTTATTGCTGAACCTGAAAACCCGATCCATGTTCCTAAATAATCTCGTCAGATCGAGGCTTTCATATGGATGCCATTCATGCTATCAAACGCATTCAGAAATATCTAAACCTCAGCTTTATACAGCAGTTTTCTCAGATCACTGGTTAAAATGACTTTGAGCGAGTAGTCCTGGGTATGACGACAAACTACATCCAGCAGCCAAGCCATTGATCGGGAGTTTGGAGGTTTTGAAGAGCGTAGAACCATCTCTTAATTGTTGTTGTCCACAGGTCCACACTGACCCGGGACAGTAGCAACTGTTAGAGTCCCAGCTATTGGCAAATAGGGAACAAAAAACACTATGAAAGTATTAAAATACTTTCTTATAGTAAAAAGATCATCAATACATTTTTCTATTAAAAAATTACGAGCAATACATATTTACAGTAAAATGGCCAACAAGAGCTATTATCTGTATTTGAAGGCATACAGTTGCGTTGGTTGTGGAGGGTTATCCTTGTCAGTCTTTTTTGCCTTGAACATTTGTCATACGGTACCTATTTTTCATCGCCTGTTATGATATATTTAAGGAACGGGTTACTTCTCTTTTGTGAAAGGAGATTTGACGTTATGGATAAACGGTCGGCTTTGTTCTTTTCGCTAGGAGCGGATGGAATCCAGACACCCAAATTGCTGACTTTCCATATCTTTTATAAGTGCTGGCATATGATAGATTCTGATGCCAATTTCTAAGTACTTTGCCGTCGATTGCTTTCCACTAATGACTTTAGAGGTTCCAAGAATCAAAACTCCGATGTATACACCTATCTGGATTCAACTTCCAACGACGTTTCTCCGGAAGGAATTTTTTCAAACCAAATTCGTACGTGCTGGTCAATTAGGATTCCTTAACCATAAACGTTACATATTTTTCTGTATGCCTCCTTGCTTGACATAACTTTATGTGACGTAAATACACTTTCAATTAGCCGATTAGTGGGGATAAAAATTGTAGAGGGAAACGTATTAACAGAGGACGGAAAGGGCGTTGCGGAAATCCAAAGCTGCACTGGGATAGAGAAAGATGCCTTCCAAAAGTTGAGTAAAGTATTAAACAGAAAAATATCGTCAGAAGCAAAGAAGAGGGTACTGAACTGTTATGTAGTAGCAGTTCTCTTCTATGTCAGTGAATGTTGAACAATTTCCTCACAGATTAAGAAGAGCTTTGAAGCAACAGAAATGTAGGTCTACAGATGGATGCTGAGAATACTATGAACCGAACATGTGAGCAACGACGAAGTTCTAAAGACAATGGCAACAAAAAGGACGCTTGAGCTTTAACATCAGAAAGAGATAGTTGAAATTTCTGGAACACATAATGAGAAAAGAGGGCTTGGAAAATTTGATACTCACAGGATATATTGAAGAGAAGCGGGCCAGAAGTAATCAATCTACCTGGCAAGCTTCAGCGAATGGATGGCGAAGCAGGATTTTAGGAGAGATGGCAAAAGGGTAAAAGTTATTAAGAACTACAAAGGACAGGAAATTGTGGAGAGCCATGATCACCGACGTCCTGAAGGGACACGAAACATAGGAGAAGAAGACGCTGCCATTTCGGAGCCAGAAAATTAAGGTATGTTAATGTACCGTTAGTGTAACTGATACGTATGAATAGTAATCCGGAAAATATTACAATTGGTTCCAACAAAACTTATAACTCAACCTAATATAATCATATTAAATTCTGGAATCATCAGAGGCCTAATACCCCAAAACTTGTACCGGGAGTGCAAGCTTCTAAGCATAACACTCACGGTGATTTTGAAGAACAAAAAGTACGCATTATATATGTTGTGGATTCCGGGATGAATCCGATATCAATGAATAACAAACGCCAGGAATGGATAAGGAAAATCAATGTATTAACGTAATAATGCAACTGGTAATACGGGTTAGTAGATCCAGGAATGCGGGTTTGTAGCAATAATATATATACAGTCTTGGTATTGAAGTATCGCAGTATGACTCCTTACTGAGTCTACGTGCTCGCTAACTGTGACTCTTGTGCTACCTTCCTCTATTACAGACTGTCCGGGTATTCACTGGCAGTAGCACATGTATACCTCGGGCGAGTCCCTGTCTGAAAAGGGGAGACCCCTCAATAATATGGAAAGAAATTCGGTAAATTTAATCTTTTTTTATGTTTAATTCGTTTAGGTTGAACATTTATATAAAGGGTGTTTCATTAAGATCAAAGTCAGCAGTAAATAAATCAGTGTTATTGGTAAAAATTTATTTATTTCTCTATTGCATCATGTTATTTAAGTCATGGTAATTGTGTGTGAAAAATAATATCTCCCAAATGTCCGCCAAGACTTCGGCGGCACACCTCCACTCGATGCTGAAAATTTTAGTTGACGTCTCTGCATAGTTGCTCCTCGATCTCACCACTATGCCTTATTATCTCATCCTTCAGCTGTTGAATTGTTGTTGGCTTGTTAGCATAGACCTTACTTTTCAGATGACCCCAAAGGAAGAAATCTAAAGGCGTCAAGTAGCACGATCCTGGTGAACAATTAACATTGCTGTTTCGAGAGATGATGCAACCTGGAAACTTCTCATTCAAATTCTGTTTGAACGTCCATTTTCGTAATAGGCTTCAATAACTTTAACACGTTGTTTGACTGTTAATCTTTCCATCGTTGAAATTGCCAAAGACTTAACTTGTTAAATCTGAAAGAAAAAGAAAAAAAAATCATTAGACGGTTAAACTTAATTCACATTTAAAATCGGTTATTGGAACACCCTTTATATACAGAAATATTCCATTTCTTTAAATGATTTTTCTGAAATCTTATTTTATGACCCAGGGAGAAATGGAGTCATACATTTCCTCAAATATTCCAGGTAAATGGATAGAGTTATCAGCGTTAATTCTTAGACGGTTTGCACAGAAAACTAAATCAACAAACCATGTTCAACTTTCGGCTGACGTTGCTTCTCCGATGTGCTTTGACCTTTCCGACATAGGACGATCATGGCTCTCTACAGTTTCTTATCCTTTGCAGTTCTTAGTAAGGTTTGCCTATTCTCTATCCCTCCCTTCGCTGTCCTGTCATCCATTTACGCACGCTCGTTAGGTAGTTTATACTTTGTTTCAGTCCATCTTGCCTATGTCCTGTGAATTTCAAATTTTCCAAGCCCTCTTTCCTGATTAGGTGTCCTAGAAATTTCAACTGTCTACTTCTGGTTCTAATTATGAGCGTCCTTTTTACTTCCATTTTCCTTAAACCTATTTCGTTTCTCACAGGGTATTTTCAGCTTCCTTCTGTAGAACCACATTTCTGTTACCTGCATTTGTGAGTAGATTGTCCAGCATTCATTGCCATATAGGATTGACATTACGTAACAATTCAGTACTTTTTTTTCTGTGTTTCTAATGACAATTTCCTGTTTCTTAATACTTTGCTCAACTTTTGAAAGGTACCTTTCGATTTCCCAACGCGCCTTTGGATTTCGGTGTCACTTTTTTTCCGTCGTCTGTTAAAACACTTCTCAGGTGTGTAAATATTCGTATTTGTTTCATTTTGGAGTCTTCAACACGTAGTCCGCATCTTCCTTCTGTCCTATTCCAATTGATTGTTAGTCCTTTCTTCTCGCTTTCCTTTCATAATCTTATAAAAGGTATGAACTCATTTTCACTACACTCTGTACTGTCGCCAGATGCGGAAAAATGCATCATTCCTGACGTAATTCAAAAGTTGATAGAGACGAGTGGAGTCAGTGAACAATTTGGCAAACCACTTCCCCATGACTATCTTACAGTCCTAGCTTTAAAGAACCGTAAATTACTGCATATCTTGAGGTGAGTCAATATATAACGTTTTGATAATTTAGTAAATGAAACTGTTCGGGCATGCTTTCTCGACGGTCTTCAATGGGATCATTGGTTTAACCCAATCTTTCCTGCTTGATTTCTTCCATTAACGCAGTTTAAGTTTCAGCTGCTTAACTATTCGGCGTTAGCCAAGCGTCATTTAGAGCCTCTTGCTTTAATCAGTGAGCGATTTGCTCATTCAAAAACCGTGAACGAGCGACCTTTATTTTTATGTTGAGCAGACTAACATCATAATTATAGTTTCATTTTCGTTTAACATGTCAGCAAGAAGCAGCATGAATAATAATAATAATAATAATAATAATAATAATAATAATAATAATAAGCTGCCTGCATGTCCCCCAGGCTAAAAAAGATTGTCGACTTTGGCTTGCTTAACATTTGCAAGAGTTAAAGCAAACAAACAAAAATAAACGGCGAAACTTTATCGTCGCACAAATTACTAGCAAGTTACCTGAAACTCATTTTGCTGGCAAAAGAATTTTCCATTTAAACTATTAGTCGCATCGTTTTTTTCTACTCTGTTGATTTTAAAACACAACTTCTTATGACATAGCTGAAACGGTGTCGCTATGTTAATAACGGCGCATGTTTCTTTCTTGACGGGAAATAACAATAGATTATAGAACTGGTAATCATGTGACATGATATTCTTAGCCACGAATTAAGATAATTTACAAGAAATGCCAATGACCTGAAGAGTACCTAGACAGCTTTAAAATGTAACATACACAAACGTTCCTAGTCGATAATAGCATTCCGATAGAGATAATAAAACAGAGGGTGAAGATCTGGAAGAACTCCAGGAAAACATCTGTTTAGTTCAGTTGATAACATTAAAGAATATAAAAATGAAATAAGAATAGACATAATTGTAGTTTGTTGGGTATATATATATATATATATATATATATATATATATATAAACAATAAAATCTTTAGACGCTAGATAGAAAAACGACCGCGGTTTCGAAACTAAACAGCATCTCCTATAGATTTTGCCAGGAGGAGAAGTTGACTACTGCGACTTATAGGGGTGTAGCAGAGTTATTAAATGAAAGAACAGAGGTCATGACAAAATGTAGGCACAAAAGGAAGTTATACTTAGGTATTTACAAACCCGGATGAGGTTCGATGATAATTTTCTTCTCCCCAACTTCAGCCGATTAATTCCAGTATAACATTATGTTATTTAAGTTTTGGCGTGTGAAGGTATTAACCACCTGAAGAAACCTTGGTGGTCGAAACAGCGGTCGAGTTTAAAGATTTTATTGCTTATACATTCGTCAATAGCTCTACAGGTTAGTGTTTCTACCTTGTTATTGAGCACATTTTTATTACATACGTTTAGTGTTTGTTTACTTGTTCATATATATATATATATATATATATATATATATATATATATATATATATATATTATAATTTTTTCATATAGACGAAAACAATTTACTCACAACAAAGATGCAACTTCGTTTCAGTGCATTTACTTGCACCTCGACTGGTGAGAATCAAAATGGTTATGAACAATTCTGTTTGTAAGCAGGCTGCGCGTGGAACGTCACTTACTTTTTTCTATTCATTTGGAAAAAAATTAAGAATGGACGTATAAGGATAAAGATAGGAAAAGCAAAAGGGTGACAGAGTGTAACAATAGTAATTATTGATAGCAGTTTGGTGAAGTATTTTTGAGGTATTAAGTTGATAGCTTGACTCGAAAAATTTAAATCGACAGCTACGGTCAAGGGTTTAGGTACAGCATTTTCAAGCATCCCAACAGGGAGAATGGGGGAAGAAAGGTGGGAATATGAGAGAGTAAGATGATAAAGGAGGAAGTAGGGAGAAGTTTAAATACATTTTAAGAGGGGAAGTAAAAGGATAAAGAAAAGATAGGAAACTCTCTCATATTTCTTCCCCCATTCTCCCTGTTGGGATGCTTGAAAATGATGTACCTAAACCCTTGACCGTAGCTGTCGATTTAAATTTTTCGAGTCAAGCTATCAACTTAATACCTCAAAAATACTTCACCAAACTGCTATCAATAAGGGTGACAGAGTGAAACAATAGTGCTAATTTTATAAATGATTTTACGTTTGAAGATCTCAGATCTAGAGGATAAGGCAACCAGTGCTATAATATAGGCCCACTTAAAATAAAAGGGAATTTAAATCTTCCGGACTTAGCCTGGGTAAGGTTATGTTGTTTAAAAAAAAAAAACGTTGGTGAGCTTAATTAAAATATTTCTAAATCTTTCAAATTCAACGCAGCGCTTGAAAAGAGCGAACGTCCCGATGGGACACAGCTACTGCTATATTAGTACATTTCAAAATTAGTACATTAGTACATTTCAAAATTAGTACATTAGTAGATTTCAAAATATATTCCCGATGCCAAATACTTTTTTCTCATATAAATCCCAGCTTAAGAAAAATAGAACGATCTCCGTCCGTCTGTCTGCTTGCCTGTCTTTGAGAGTGGGAGTGGAGTGAAGGAAGCTGTGTATTGTTTTAACAGAATAACCTTCACGCATGCTAAGTTGGAAGAGTGTTGTAAAAAAGCGCTTAGAAAAAAAGACATCATTTTTTTTAAAGCAGCTGTAGATTTTCCCCATTTATTGTCGTGTTAAAGGAGGATCTATTTCCCAACACATTTTACTTCCTCCACAGCGGCACATGTCTTTTTTATATCTGAGGTTAATTTATCCATCTATCTATCTATCTATCTATCTATCTATCTATCTATCTAACTAACTATATATATATATATATATATATATATATATATATATATATATATATATATATATATATATATATATATATGTATGTATATATATACACACAAGTGTAGGATTGGTATATACGAAATAAATTCCAATAACCAACAATTATTATTCTTAAAAGAATTTTTAAATAAATAATATATATATATATATATATATATATATATATATATATATATATATATATATATATATAGTCAAACCTAATGAGCCAGACACACCTACCAAGGTTTCACTTAGGCAGATCGTCAGGGTCGGCTGGCCAGCCGACCCTGACGATCTGCCTAAGTGAAACCTTGGTAGGTGTGTCTGGCTCATTAGGTTTGACTATATATTGACTATATTTGACTATATATTGACTATATTTGACTATATATTGACTATATTTGACTATATATTGACTATATCACTAGGTTTGCTCTACGCTTGTATTGAGCTCTTTAGTTAGTTGTTTACTCGTATCGGGGTTTTTTCTTTGGGCCTTGAACCTGTATCTGTGCGATTATTTTCGACAGACTTTCATGTTCCTGGCTCTTTCTTTTTTTAAAACCTTCTTTTCCTTCGTGATTGATTTGGCTGTTGTTAAATCAAGAGTTCGAAGGTTTTTCGACACGAGTATAGTTACCTATATTTATATATATATATATATATATATATATTATCTCTTATCTCATTCTTTTTATATCTATCCATCTATCCTTTCCTCTGCCTGCCTGTCTGTCTGTCTCTCCCCTCTCTCTCTCTCTCTCTCTCTATCTATATATATATATATATATATATATATATAAATGATCTCATAAATTTCTATTCCCATCATAACATAATAAAATCTGGAATATTTATCGGATTCTACTTAAGAAAATATTTAGAACGTGCTTCAATGACTAGATCATCCACAGTAAATGTGCGTCCAGTTTCTCACAACGTTTCATCATTCTTGGCAGATCATCTATTATCACAATGTTGGATATTTAATAACAAAAGTAATGGAAACACAAACAAAAAGAAAAAGAATCTAAATGAAGCCGGCGAGATTGTATATCTAAAACGCATATACCTAAACACATACACCTAAAAAACATATATAAAAAAATCATCTTCAAATTTAAAATTCCTAGCGTCTCTCGTCCGTGCGCATGTGTAGTCGCGTCAACGTAATCATAAATTTAGTCTGATAAAATTCAAAAGGACGAAACGCGTCATGCGAACATATTTTCCACATTGTCATACTTATTTCCCCCCAAAATCGTTAATCTTATAGAAAAAAATCTTCTTCACCTTAATATATATATATATATATATATATATATATATATATATATATATATATATATATATATATATATATATATATATATAATGGTAATCTGTATGGAATTTCCAAGATAATATAGATCCAGGGGTGCTCTCTGTCGGAGACAGAGCAAAATTATTAATTAATGAATATCAAACACTTAAAATACCAGAGGTAATAATTTAATAAAACAGTGTTTTTCTAATTCTATTGACTTAACAATACTTTCATTTACCCTCTTCCTTAAATGCCATATTAATGTAGCGAGTTAAATCTGAAATCAGTATATTAAATTAGGTCATCACCAACCTTAAAATCTGCTGAAAAAATCCTAGAGTCCTCACAAAATTATCCCCTCATCCCTTACATGGCCATAAATTTGCCTCTTTCTTTTTCCCAATCTTTCAATATGTTATCAATATTTCTTGATTTTAACTTGGAGTAATTTTTTCCATTTATATTTGGTTTGCAGGTCTGAAAGATTGAAAGCTACTCTTTATAGCTTTCATGAAATAAAAATTATTACCTATGGGATTTAAGTGTTTGATATATATATATATATATATATATATATATATATATATATATATATATATATATATATAGTGTAACCCGGATATAAGAGAACCGGATATAAGAGAAACCCGGATATAAGAGCTATTTTCTCTGGTCCCTAATTAGAGCCTGTGTTAATGTATATAAATTAGACCCGGATATAAGAGAGATTTTCTCTGGTCCCGTCCTCCCCGATATAAGAGAGTTCGTTTTAAGTGACAGTGTGATGTCGTAAATCGGTCAAACAGAGGTCAGTTAGAGAGAGAGTGAAGTTCAATGACTTAATCTTGACTAGTCTAGAGACACGGTGTGTCCAATCTGTGTCTGTAGGAGACACCCTCTACCTTATGATTTTGCTTTGTGTGTCTAAGGGTAGCGCCGCCCGCTTTTTTGCCGACTTTACTTGCCGATCGATGCTACACGGTGTAGCATCGTAGCGATCGATGCTACACCGCCGGTGCCGCTGTCCGAAGTGGCCAAGCAGATAACTGCTTTGAAGGCCATGCACATGATGAAACGAGCACTTTTCATGGTCAAACCGTCAACAATTCAAAATTGTTTTAAAAATGCCGGCTTTGTCATTGAATCACAGGCTGAAGTGGAAGAAATACTCGACGAAAATGATCAAGTTTCTCCACCATCGGGCATGGAGCAAACAGATTTTGACGAATTTATCAGCTTCGACGACCGTACACAATGTTATGGAGAACTGACTGACACGGACATCACACGTGGTATAAAATCGGATGATCAAGATTTTGACGAAGATGATGATGCTGAAAGCGTAAGTTCTGAAGTTTCTGAAAGTGACAAACCAGTGCCAAATTCTCTGGCTGCATTGAATGCGCTTAAAACTCTTACAGCCTACTTTGAAGCAAAAAGCAGTAATCCTGATGGCGCATTGAAAATAATTTACGGACTGTATGAAAGTTTTCATGATGTTAACAAAGAGATTTCTGTACAATCAAAAATGACTGATTTTTTTAAGAAAAAGTAATTTTTGATTGAATTATTTGTGAAAACTGATTGAAAATGTATTTTTGTCTGTGTTTTTATGTCTATAACTGTTAAATAAACTAGTGTTCTGTACGTAAAAAGCGTTATATGAAGTGTTCCCATACTTACCTAAACAAAATAGACCAAACCCGGATATAAGAGAAATCCGGATATAAGAGACTTCTTATCCGGTCCCGACAACTCTCTTATATCCGGGTTACATGGTATATATATATTGTTACATTTGCCCAATATTTGTATCCTCACTTCAGATTTTATAAGTACGTTTTAAATACATTGTGTATGAGCGACGAGACATAGGAATATTAATAATTTCTTTATTTTTGTGAAAATGCAGATTGTGGGATATATTTTTTTTCATACCCAGTTGATTCAGGGCCAGTTCTCGGAAGAGAACACCCCCCGCCATTTCCTGTCTGGTCTCTGATCGTAGGCCAGACGAACTCTGTTTGACAGATAAGTGCGAATGACCATAACAGTGTTCCATGAATGACGCCGACTCATTTTTTCGTAGGCCGACATATGACTTAAACCGTAACAGTTCTGTTTCGCGCGTGTCGGTGTAACGACGACTTCACTTAATAGCTAGTCCTCAGATGAGGTGGACATCACCAAAATCAGTCTTAGCTGTTTACCTTTGGAAAAAGCTGATGTCACTAAAACCAAACTTCACTATTTGCTGCCAGAAGAATTAGATGCCACCAAAAACCAAAGGACCGACGAGAGAATCTAGAACAACAAGTCGGCTACACTCTCGTGATTTTTCAGTGTTCTTCTCGCCATCGACACGGATTGGACGTCGTCAATGAAAAACTCATATTAGAACATTGAAAATCCCACCCTTTACTTTCAAAGAAGTGTATGAACATCTTTTCCGTCAAACTGTGTCACTGATATTAACCTATCGACGTCGATCACAACTTTATGTAAGTTTTTGCAAGTTTTTCTATATCTTATAATCTGCTATCTCCGTATTCATATGTATTTCGTCGTATTCTGTTTAATTGGTAACTTATCTCCCCATCCTTTGTATTATTTAGTTTTCTTTTTCTTTTTCTTACTGTCACATTTTGTATATTTTATAAATAAAATCTTTATGGATTCTCGTGTTGTCTTCTGTTATCCTGTGTGTGAATATTGTTTGTTTCCTCGCTGTGTCTACCGACGTCCGGAATTGGAGAATTCCCCTCCCAACGTTCTTTTCTTTATTTTTACATCGAACCTTGGGATCTCTTATTATTTTTTTTATTTTCTCGTTGCGTCCCGGCTATCGTAGTCCCAACGAAACCCCGGGCGTAACAGAATTGGGATGTCCCTTTTGTTGACGTTCATGTATTCTGCTTTTTACGGCTAAAAGCCCTTTATTCTTGCTTTACTACCTTTCAGTTTTCATTCTGCGTGTGCTATCAACACATTGTCATCCGTTTGTCTTAGACTGTTAAGATTGTGATAGATCGCTGGATAGGCTAAATAGATCCGGAGAGAAAACGCGCCTCTGTCTTATACCACTTTCTATTTTTATGCATTCAATGAACCACATTAGAGGTTGCGGATTACTCGAATATCTTTCCCATGTAACTCAGGCTTTTCTGTTATTTCAAATAGCTACCAACGCTACAGATTTTATATAATCATTTTTCTGTTCTTGTGCATTTACTGGATTTGTTATCTATGTAAATCAAGTATTTCTAGTAAGTCTTACCTTTTATGAAACCGAATTATAGGTCTGCCTACATTTATAATTGTTTACCCTGAAAGCATTTGTATCCTAAACATCGCATTTCTTGTTTCAGTGTCTTGAAAAGCCACAATTTTCTTGCCCTATTTCCAGTCTCAATCTGTTGTAAGCTTAATTCATTAGAATCCTAATGATTGTCTTCATTATCTCAAAAAGCCAATATTCGTATAACTATTTTTTGACCTTATCGGATAAGGCACACTGAAGCACACAGACTTTCGAAGACCCTACACTAGTCAAGCGTGCAAACCATCTCACTATGCAAGGTGTCTAATCATGTCTGTAATATTAGCTTAGGTACAGCACATGAAGGTCAAACTGTTAATGGTAATATTAACCGTTCCCTTATAAGGAAGCATCCGGCATTTATTGACCGAGCAGCTTGTACTACTATCAGTTGTTTGAGGTTGTGTGGAATGTCAATAGCTTCATTATGTCGTTACTTATTTTGTGCTATGCATTTTAGTTGTTGCTACTGTTGATAGTCCTCAAGTGATACGGTTTCTGTTATTTGGTACATTCTTTGTGATTCTGTACCACAAAGTTCGAAGAAGTGTGGTCTTCAGCAAGACCCACAGGCTTCACTCACTCACAAAGTCATTTTAACCATTGATCTTAGAATGCGGATGTATACAGCAGATACTTTATATATTTCTGAACGGGTTTGGCGCCATGTGTGACATCCATATGAAAGTTTCGATCTGACGAAGCTATTTAAGAACATAAATCGAGTTTTCAGGTTAATGTTTTGGTTTAGCAGCAACTTGCGGTGTTGGGCGAAACTACCTCTTATTCTATGTTTAATTTTCTTATCTCCTATACTAAATGTGTTAGAACTTATCTATATATCAAAGTATTTGGACAATGGCAATACTCCGCGAATTTTTTACTAACCATTGTTCCCTGTTGAGGCTCCCAGATGATGATGGTTACTCATGGGGAACCTTCTTATATAGTAGTAATAATTTGATAGATTATCTCGTTAAATATTACAGTGTAATACCTATGACGTGTAAATATGTCAAAAATATAGAACCTGCGGCAGGGCACTTGTAATTAAAACTATTTTGTTATATGTGTAGCTCATATGTTCTTAAATGGCAAAACATGTATTTTGTTTCATCTCAACAAAATCCAAAGATCTTGGTTCTATTTTATAACATTGTAGCTAATCGTAACCGTTTTTCTTTTCTTTTTTTTAATCATTTCACCCCCATTAAGGCGATAATGCTACTAAGACGCAAGGGGTTAATGGAAGTAGAAGAGAATGAGAAGACGTTAGTGAAGAGTAAGGACAGTAAAACAAGAGGCTTCAAGAAGACAGAATATGGTTATTGGCGTTGCCTTTACATTTTTGAAGACTAGGTGACAGGGACCAAGAAATCGGGGGAAGTTCAACAGGCTACAAATGCAAATAAAGAAACTAGTAGTATATAGCATACCATTGCATACTAAGTAATTATTAACCGATATAAAATAGCCTCTTAGTGTGGAAAGCAGGATTAAAACAAGCCATCTGCGTAGATTGAAAAAAAGAAATCGTTCGGTTTGAAATACTGAGGTTGCCGTAAACGAGGAGGACGAAATGTACAGGGCTGAATGGGCCAACGGTGGAAACTTCATGAGCATCGCAATTCAGATGAGCATGTTGCGCCAAACAGAGAAGTATATAATAATTCCTCATCCAAAATATTCCAACAAAAGATATCGATATTTATGTATATTTGTGTCTGTGCGTATGAGAATAAAAATACATTTGTGTACGCGCACACCGACAGACACTTCTCCAAATCAGTATTTCAAAAATCCAAACTCAGAATTTGCGAAGAAAGGGTTAAGGAAATTTGAGAAACAATGTATCATATGTGATCGTAATGGTTATGTAGCGTTGCAGGTCAAACCAGACACCAGGTTCATTAGCATAGTGCAGCTTCTTCCAGTCGAACGCTTGTGGCTTAGTACAAGGAAAATAATTCTTTGGTCGGATCGTTACCCAAGAAAACAAGAGACAAAATTGTAGTAGTGTGCGCCTTCCTTTCGAGAGGCAGGCGAACGACCTCTGTTTTAGGATGCTAGGGTCTACTGTCTTATAGAGTACAAGCTTTCTTTGTCCTGTCAGTTTCATAAAGAATCCAGGCTCAGCTGGCCTGGTTCTTGTGAGGTCCACGCCACTCAGCTGACCTTTGTCAAGACGACAATTGTCAAAACGATTTCTGTAACACCCTGCAGATGTCCCCTTAACAATATATCAGCTGACAACTACAGTTACCGGCGTGGAAAGTGTAATCGGCAATACTTTGTCGGTTACTGTCATCCAGTGTGTGTGTGTGTGTGTGTGTGAGAGTGTGAATGTGTGAAGTCTGCAAGACTGTCCAACTCCTATCGGGAACGGTTGTTTATATATCTGTCTGTTCAATGTTTCCTTTTTATCCCGTGCGCACATATTAACCTTGCCCACAGATGTTCACCTCTCGTAGGAGTCACTACACACAACGTGTGAATCGCTGATCTGCACCCTCGACCCGGGTGTTGTCTAATCTAATTGTCAAATCTGTATCTGGTTTCCTTGGTGTGGCGCGAAATTGAGTGCAAAGCCCACACCCGATTAATACTCCCCATTCGCTTTCTCACAAATGTACTTTGGAAAAGTATGAATCCATCTCTTCTCTCCACAGCTATGTGTTAAATGGCAGGATTGACCGAGCTGTATAACCTTGGTTGGCAACCAGTCTATGAGAAGGAAAACTCTGAATTCAAAATGATAGAAAAGGAAACTGGTATCCACTTTACTATCTTTCCCCAAAAAGACAGCAATTCACAGATATTAAAGAAAAAGAATCTGTGGAGGTCCTGAATCACCTACGTGATCATGGCCCTCTACAGGGACATAGTATTTTTTTTAAAAAAAGACCATTTATAAATCAGAGTTCAACGTTGTTGAGGAGAAAGGGATTTTAATTATGCCAAGATGAATTTGTACGTGCATTGCGTAAAAACAACAACAACAACGTCCCATTTATATATATATATATATGTGTGTGTGTGTGTGTGTGTGTGTGTGTGTGTGTGTGTGTGTGTGTGTGTGTGTGTGTGTGCCTTTGCGTCCGGGACCAAAGTACAACAAGGCCCCCGCCTACAAAACACCGACCTATCCAATGAATTTCAGCAACCATGAATCTATTTCGTAACTTCTCCGCGAGCTGAAGGGGCAAAGCTGCGAGTAAAGCCAGCAGTTCTGAGTAAAGAGTATTCCCCCCGGTGCGCGCACAAGGCGTTACGCCAGCTACAACTGATAACAATCCTAAGAAACGTGTTTAACAGACCCTAGTCGCAGCTGCTTTCAATCTCTCTCTCTATCTCTTTCTTAAACTCTCTCTTTCTCTTTCTCTCTGCTTTGTCCTGTCTCTCTCTCCGCGACACAGTCGCTTCCACTATTACCCACTCTATCTTTCCTCACTCTCTTTCTCTTCAATTCTCTCTCTCCTCACTCTCTAAGACACACACACTCTCTCTCTCTCTCTCTCTCTCTCTCTCTCTCTCTCTCTCTCTCTCTCTCTGCTTTTCTTCTCAACTTTCTTGTTTATTGGGTCTCTCATTCTTTTTTTTTTCCTGCTGCTACTGAGATCTATTTTTTAGCCTATAGCGTAAAATTTGGCTCCGGGCCAGATATTACAGCATACATACTTATATACACTTATACATACCTGCGCACACAAATGCAAGCGCATGCGTGTGTATGTGCGTATTCAGAGAGACAGACAAATTACAGATTGTGTGTGCGTCTCAAAGTTCCAAACAGTAACCTCTTTTTTATGGAGAAAATTGTTTTCGCCTACTAAGCTGAGCCTTCATAGATAGATAGATAGATATTGAATCAGTATGCAGCATTGAAAAGTTCTCGTCAGAACCAAGAAAACCTTCCACACAAAATTGTGACGTTTGACCAGTTGGTCAGATTTTGGAAAATGGGTAGGGCCGACAGATTTTCATCACTTCTTCATACATACATAAAGGGTGTAACAGCAAAATTGTCCATTTGTTAGATTAAGCTTTGAACCGCTGTATCTTAGAAATGATTAAAGATATCTTAATGGAAATCTCCGAGTTTTTTATAACACTATTGGGTTCTACTTTGAACAATAAGAATGTACAATTACTCTCCAAGTTTAACAGAAGAATTGTAATGAAATCGATCATAAGCAAAAAATAACATGTTCATCATTAATTAATCATAGATAAGGATCGAAAGCTCATGAAGGATTGAAATTAAATTCAAATATACATATACTATTCCAGGATCATTATCCAACATAGTCAAGATGATCTTCGTCCTCTCTAACCGTCTATCTTTCTGTCCTGAACTAACAAGGTGCCTCACAGGTTTCACGTACGATTTCATTTTCAAGTCTTTTCATTCGTCTTTGGACTGTCATAGCTGAAACTCCTCTCTCGCGTGCCAAACGTCTTATGAATTGAGTTGGATCTTTTCTAATCGATCTCTTTAGCTCTAAGTTGAAATGATGACCCCTCTTCCTGTTGTGATCTCCTGATCCAGGTTTCCTCCCTACTGTTTTCTCTTTTTTAAACTTATTCACCGTTCTCTGGATGGTTCTTGAATCGACTTTGGAAGCCAGAGTATGAATGTTGATACCATTAATTAAGGTCTGAATGATCTTTTTCCTCTTACCATTGCTCATTTGAAAAGACAGTGGAGCTGACACAAAACCGTTTCAACCTGTTCTCTTTCTAGCTGAATAGCTCAAGGGGTTTTCAGTGATTATCACGACAAATGGCGCCAAGATGGTTAAACACCTTATCTGAAAACCTGGAAAAAAGAAACTCAATTTAGTCAATTGATTTTTATATACGAGGGTCATTCAATAAATAAGGTGAATTTTTCGGTATAAGGACTTCTAATACAGATAGAAGCTTACTTTTTTATTTTTCAACGTAGTCTCCCAGCACTGTCACACACTTTTCCGATCTGTGCACAAGCTTCCGTATTCCCTCAGCGTAAAAATCTTTGGCCTGATGTCTCAGCCAGTCGCTCACAACACTTTTGACTTCATTGTCACTTTTAAACTTCGTGCCGCTCGTGAACGCTTTCAAGGGACCAAACAGGTGAAAGTCTGAAGGGGCAAGGTCTGGGCTGTAAGGGGGATGATGGAGCAGTTCCCAGCCCAGCTCGTTGATGGTCTGCACCGTTTGGGCTGCTGTGTGAGGCCTTGCGTTGTCATGATGCAAGATGATTCCTTCTGACTGATGACCCCTGCGTTCGTCTCAACAGATAAGCTCGAAGTCCTTGCAATGTCATCCACTGTCACCCTTCTGTCAGACTGAATGAGGTCATTGACTGATTCGATCACCTCAGGAGACCTCACTTCTGTAGGCCTCCCAGGTCTGTCTTCATCCTCAACACTGCTCCGTCCTTCTTTAAACAATTTAGCCCATTTGTAGACATTTATTTGGCTGAAACATGTGGCACCATACACAGTTGACATTCTCCTATGAATTTCAACTGGTTTGCACCTTTCAGCAACCAAAAACTTGATAACTGAACGCTGTTCAATCCTGGAGCATGCTTCCTGGTCGGCCATCTTTGTTAATCGACAAAACTCTCAAAGTTTTTTTTTTAATCTGCTAAAGAAATTAAATCCATGTAAAAAAGAAGTAAAACAAAAAATAAAAAAGAGTAAGCCTCTATCTGTATTAGAAGTCCTTATACCGAAAAATTCACCTTATTTATTGAATGACTCTCGTAGTAAACATTTTGTGGAATGGACAATTATGCTGTTACGCGATTTGGACAATTTTGCTGTTACACTCGGTATATAATTGAGGACGACAAAATAATCTGGCACATGTGTCGGTTTAATAAAAGCCAATTACAGTAAAAATGTGTTTTTATTTTCGAAATGTACATATGATGCCATTTTGTTTCATTTCGATTTCAGCTGCCAATATAAATTGGATGGGCGAGCATCGGGCTTTCATCGTGGAGACGTTTATCAAGAACAACGCCTCGGTAATTGCAACACAAAGACAGTTGGCCCGCCAAATCAAGTGATTTGAACCCAGATGATTTTTTACTCTGGTGATACCTGAAATTAAAGGTATACACTCATCGCCTTCGGTCTATTGAACAATGAAAAAAAAATGTCATTCGTCAAGAAATTACTGTCATTTTACATGAAATGACCCGTAAGTATAATGGACAACTTTCGTGAATGAACGCCTTCTACAGTGTGTGGAAAGTAAACGGCACCCACTTGACTTATGTAATTTTTAAAATGAAATAAATAAAAAAAATGGCATGTACATTTCGAAAATAAAAACACATTTTTCGTTCTTTACTCTATTTCGCTTTTATTAAACCCATAAATGTGCCAGATCATTCTGCCGCAGCCCCCCCCACACACACACACACACACACATATATATATATCGTACACCTTTTAGTAATCGTTCTGTCCACGCGTCAGGAGGTTTCAGCACACACACACACACACACATACATATATATATATATATATATATATATATATATATAATCAATTCACCCAAGCAAATTCACCCATGCCACTAAGATTCAAGAGGTCACTGGGAGTGAAAGAGAATAGGAAAACTTCCGAAGGAACCTGAAACAATCCTAATCAGGAAACAATTAATAAAATTCTGTTCTTGTTCAAAGACCTGGATGGAGTGGGAACCGGACGATAAACAAACTTATCTACTCATATTATATATATATATATATATATATATATATATATATATATATATATATATATATATATATATGGGATAACGATATATAATTTTTTATATATCAAGAACAATTTCGTATGAAAGTAGTATGACAAACTGGAAATTTTTTGTGTGACGCCTGTCGCCCCTTAGGACTTCATCGGATTCGATTTGTATACGTTGATGCAACTTTTAGGATTGAACGATCATAGGAATTTAGATTTTAGAAGAAAAATTCTTTATGTGTTTTGGGTCTATAATCTATACAATTTCATTAAGATTCTTTTTCTATTTGTTGCCATTATGTTTGTTCTTAAATATCCGAGAATGCGATAACAGATCTGCCAAGAATGGTGAAACGTTGTAAGAACCTGGACGCAAATTTATTGTGGATGATCTAGCGATTAAAAGACTTCATAAACATTTTCGTCTTAATGAATTGTTTTCACTTTTAATTGCAGTAGCATTTTTTATTTCATATATATATATATATATATATATATATATATATATATATATATATATATATATATATATATATATATAATAACATAAATAGATCCTAATGAGCAAGGTACTACCTACCTAGGTTTCACCACATGGGACCATCAGGGTGATCACCCTGATGATCCCATATGGTGAAACCTAGGTAGGTGGGGTACCTGGCTCATTAGGATTTATTTTTTTACTTTTGATCTACTTAGTGTATTGAGCCCTCTTCGTTTTAACTTATTACTTGGTGTTTTTTTGTACCAGAAACTTAAGCTACTGGAAGATTTCTTTCCCTCTGTTTGGAGGTTTCTGGTTCTTTCTTTTTTTTTTTTTTTTTTTCCTTTTTCCTCCGATGCCAATTTATTTGAAAATTTTGCTATCCAGGTTTTTTTCACTCACCAAGTGTAAATAGATTTACATTGTATATATATATATATATATATATATATATATATATATATATATATAGAGAGAGAGAGAGAGAGAGAGAGAGAGATGAAAGAGAATATACCAATTTTTCCTTACGTGTGAACCGAACGATTGCGAATAAATTCGTCTTCGAAACTCTGGAGTCGGGGTTCTGAATATAGCATCAATCAGCTAAGTGACATTTTATATTTGTATTAATCATAGATAGATAGATAGATAGATAGATAGATAGATAGAACCTGAAGTAATATTTTTGGAGTTATTGCGTAGACAGATAAGTATCGAAATAAGAGTGTAACATATTCAAGTTTGTATTCTCTTCTCCGTCATCCATACTTGCATGACAAGATCTTTCTAAAAAAAATGAGAGATAGATTGAGTTGAAAGGAGAGCTTCATGACTTACTACTCAAGGTCATTAAAACCTTAACAAGACACCGAACACACTTTCTATATCCATGCCATTTCGTCGCCCCGCACGTGCACGTAGACACGCACAAACTCACTCACTTATAGGAAGTTCTATAAAGTCCGTGCGGCAATGTTAAAAGCTTATAGTTTTGTAATCATCATCATCATCATCATCATCATCATCTATGTGCCGTGTCCCTTCAGGGCATGGGTGATCGTGGCTCTCCACCACTTTCTATCTTTTATAGATCTTAGTAAGCTTTGTCTTTTTACCATCCCTCCCACTCCTGTTCTGCCAACCATTTGCATAAGTTCGGTATGTATGTTATTTGCTGTTCCCCTCTGTCCCTCTTGAATTCACTACGTCATGTGAGTGTCAAATTCTCCAAGCCTTCTTTCCTCATTATGTAACTTAGAAATTTCAACTGTATCTCTAAGTCTAAATATAAGCGTCTTTTTTGTTTCCATCTTCCTTAAAACTTCCACGTTATTCGCACCCTTCTGAAAAATGACATTTCTGTTGCCTCATGTCTCTTCTTCATCTGTGAATAATTTTTTTTTGAAGCGTATCACCCCAAGCGAGGCTGGAGGCCACTATCACGCAAGGGGTTAAAGAAGAGTTGGAGGAAGAGCAGATAGGAGTGGTAAAGGAGAGGATGTGGAGAAAGAGAAAGACAGTGGATCGATCAAGGCAAGGGGGTTATAGAAGGTTTCGAGCGAGAGCAGATAGGAATAAAAATGAAAGGATGTGGAGAAGGGAAGTGGATAGATCAAGGCAACTGGAGATGTCGATTGACGCTACACTTAAACCGTTGGAGATTGCATTTGTCAGGGAAACAGGAATAAGGAAGGGAGTTCCATAGGCGAGGTGTGCGAGACATGAAGCTATTGGAGTAGAAGAGACGTCTACATCTAACAGTTTCAACGGTGTAGGGGTGGGAGCGGGATGCCAGCCTCGTGGGACGTTTAAATTCACGAGGCCTAGGGACAAGCAAAAGCAGCTCCTTGGAGCAATTACCGTGAAAGTACTTGTAAAAAAGGCAGAGCGAGGCAACATCGCGTCTGTGAGAGAGCGACTGCAGACGAGATGACAGATCAGGGCCAATCACATTGCCTATCCGTCTCTGGATCTTATCAAGAACCCTGAGGCAAACAGCAGTGGTCCCAGACCATATATGGCAGCAATACTCCATGCAAGGGCGAATGGTCGATTTATAGACTTGGAGGATCGATTCCGGGGAGAAAAATTTCCTGGCTCGGCACAGGGAACCAACTTTCCTTGCAGTGGATGATGCAACTGACTCGATGTATTTGTTCCATCTCAGATCAGCAGACAGCGTGAGACCGAGCAGCCGCAGAGAGGAGCTCTCGAGAAGTTGGTCTTCAGACATTCTAATGGGATGCAGGGATAGATCCTTGTGGTGGTTAATAGAGAGCAGTTTTGTTTTAGAGGCGTTAAAGTTAACCATCCATTTCTCGCCCCAGTTCACAACCGATTGGAGGTCCTTTTCAATTTGAGCTGCCAGGTTAACTTTGTCAGCTTCACTAGATTTGTGTTTGAGGCAGGAGTAAATTGTGGTGTCGTCAGCGTAGATGCCGACTTGGGAGTCTATGGCGTCAGGAAGGTCGTTTACAGAGTAGGGCCTAGGATGGAGCCTTGAGGAACACCTGCGTTAGTGGGATAGGAGCTGGAGATGAATCCACTGAGAACGACCTTCAAATCCCGGTTTGACAGGAATGATTGTATTAGGTCAAACAATCGATCTGTGATACCATAACCCTGGAGCTTGCGAAGAAGGCCGGCATGCCAAACTCTATCGAATGCTTTGGAGATGTCAAGGGCCACGGCACGAGCTTCACCGTTATTATGGATAGCTTATTGCATAACAGTTCAGCACTCTTTTCTTTGTCTCTAACAAAATTTTCCTATCTTTTAATATTTTGCTTAGCTTTTACCAGGCATCTTTCTTTATTCCAGTGCACCTTCTGATTACAGTATTGCATTTCATGTCCTCTGTTAAAACACTTCCCAGATATTTACATTTTCCTGCTTGAAAAAAAAAATCATTAGATTATATTTCTCTAGACTCGAACAGATTAAGATTGTTAGGATCGGGGAAACATCCTCTTGGAAGTCTGTTCCACAGAGAAGCGGTTCGAGGGAAGAAGGTGTTTGAGTGGAACTTACTTCTCATCGATGGAATGCGGGGAATATGGGTAGTTTACAATGTACGGTGGGACCTAGCTGTGACGGTTAGAACTGGCGGAACCAAGGAATGTAGTTCGTCCAACACTTTCCATCAATAGAGCAGTTACAGGCTCGCCATGTCCTACCTGTGAGAGAGAAGTTAGCGGGTGAAAAATAATTCGTCTCCCACAAGGACTCGGAGATGCTTTTGAAATCTACCAAGACTGGAGAGCGAGGACTGAACAGCTTTCGCCCAAATACGACAACAGTACTCCATTTTCAGGTACTTACTGAAGCGGTGCAGGGAGCCGATCATTTAGCTACATCTTTAGCAATGTATCGTATACACGAGTTCCACTTTAGATCAGGTGTGAGTTTGAGACCTAATATTCTGTCAAGGCACGGTGCCTCCTCGAGAGGACAGCCGTTCGTCGTAACTGGCGGTAGTTCGGGTTCCGATTAGCGATGATGGAATGCAAATAATTTGGTTTTGGAGGCATCAAAAGTAACAAGCCAGAAGGGAAGGTGGGAATAAAAATGAAAATGTCGGTTATAATTATGCACGGAGAGGAAACGCTAAATAGGGTGATAGGTTTTAAATCTAAATTTTAAAATGTCTGCCATCCGACGAACCGAGACGCAATAGCTCACCCGATTTCATTCACTTTTTTATTTTTGTTTTTATCGCTGCTAGTTCTAAATACTCTGCAATGCGACATATTTCTCAAGTTCGCTACACACACACACACACACACACACACACACATATATATATATATATATATATATGCATCGGTTTTTAAGTAATTATTTTACGGATTATGTTATTATTTTCATTTCGGTTGTATATTTTGTCTGCCTTTCTTCTTGCGTTGTGGATGAAATGATATGGGTATTGTAGGGTTTTGAATACGTTTTCTATGTATGTTTCATTTTTAGCTAAATATTGGGGGCTGAAGATACGTAATTCTCTCAGACAGAAACCTATAATAATTCCAGATTTAATTTTAGAAGAGTGGTTTGAGTAGAAACTGATCAGCTCATTTTTGTTTGTAGCTTTTCCGTAAACGTCAAAATTGATTTCGTTATTGTTTCTGCGTAACATATCTAGGAAAGGAAGATTCAGGTGACATACTAAACAAATTAAAAAATATAGACATTAAAAACAAATATATGACTATTTTAGATATAAAATCTGTATACAAAAACGTTACTATATGGAAATGTTTAAAAAAAAACACCTAGGAAAAGCAAAAATTAAATTACCTCTACCTACACATAAAATCAAAAAAATATGCCAGCTAATCATCAAGCAATGTTTCTTTACATTGGATAACCAACCTTACAGACATATTGTTGAGTCTTGACTCAATGTTGAATCTCGCCTAATGCATGGAATAATAATGCAACACAAAATGTACTTGGAACAAAGAATGTATTATAACAAGAAAGTGTACACAATAAGTACATATAGTATTTCTGTATATTTCTGGGAAGACGTTCCTGGAGAATGTGTTGACTAGTGGCAGTCGATCAGAGTCTCTAGTTGGATCTCGTGATTCCTCTTCCTCTCGTCTTCCGGTACCAACCATTATTTATATAGTTGGTAGTCACCTATGCAGATTAGGTGGATCCTACACAACACACACATATATATATATATATATATATATATATATATATATATATATATATATATATCATGGTCACGTGCTTGAGTGGTTAAAACATTCGCTTTCTGAACCTCACCACGGTTGATTTGTCAGGAAATAGACTTCCTGATGTTATCGGTCGAGAGGAGAGACGATCCCAGCGTGCGGCATCTTTGGAAAGTGCCTGAAAAACCATACCACGTGTTGACCCAAGCCTTGAGAGTGAAACTCGGTAGCACGAAGTCACAAGTCATCGTGACTGAGGGTTTAAGTGGGCTGGCCTTGTTCAGATTTTTGATCACGCTAGATAACACACTCTCTCCCAGAAACTGTAACTAAGGTCTGCCCAGCAAAGTCGCACTATAAACCACAGGTTGGCTCTGTGGGTGTTGAGCAAACACAATTGTGCCTGAGCGAGCGTCTAATAGACGGGTATCCTCGAATACGAGTGGCCAGCTATTCCATCAATATCAAAATTATTTCAGACTGATGAAGTCCTTTTAAAGAATGAAACGCATTACATAAATTGTTTTTCAATTTGTCATTCAATTACATAAAATTGTTCTGATATATAGAAATTTATACCTTATATTATCCCATGCAAAAATAGGTATACAGTAATGAAAAGCAAAACGTGGGTACAAAACCTATTGTATTGATTACACAAAGATATCAATAATAACATATCAATAACAAACATAATAAGCATATCAATCCCTCAATGTTTAAACTGTTTGCCCACGTCATTCACTCCTCTTTACCGGAAAAAAGATTTATTATCATTATTTTATTTCCTTTGATTTCTTGTGTGTACACATTTCTATCCGGGTTCCGCCCAGAGACCTAAGTTTAGAAATTACATTTTCCATTGACCAATTAAAACACACACACGAGCACAAATATTTTACATAGATAAAACCCTTTGTAAGGTGTGGGCTGTACTCGTGACAACAATTTTTTGTATTTCTTTAAGGCATGGGCTTCCAGGAATCCTTTCAATTAGTTTACTGGAATCTTTTCCAACTGATCCGAAGGCTCCAACTACAACAGGGATTTTTGATGTTCCCATGTGCCACATTTTTGAGATTATTATTATCATTGTTATTATTATTTATTAAAAAATAAAGATGATAATAAATGTATTATAATAAAAATTGTGATATTAAAATTATTTTTAAAAAAATATATTAAAAATTATTTTAATGAATTATAGTCTTAAATGAATACTAGAACCACTATGATAATACTGGTAATACTAGTATAATACCTACTGTATTTTGTATATATATATATATATATATATATATATATATATATATATATATATATATATATTAATGCCTACTTTCCAGCACCCACCTCATCACAATCCACTCCAATTCTACATTCTGATCGGGAAACAGCACTTTCATTCTCGGCAATACTACACTCTTATCCTAGGCAAAGCATTCGAGGAAAAGTACTTTCATCGTAGTCAGAGCGCACTGATAATCTAATCCTAGTTAGAAGTACTGATTTATACGTAAATGATTCTAACGTTTTTGTCGGGTACTATGCTAATAATAATATTACTGAAAATGAAATTACTGTTCATTGGGATCAAGGATAATTCTAAAAGTAAAAACTATATTGAAGCTAACAGAAACAAGTCATAGTAAAATACCCATGTAGAATATGTGGCGATAATAGAATCGATCATCCAAGAAACGAATGCAGCAAGTCGCAAAAGTAAGACACGATTGGTTAGGAAATCCTATCCAATGAGAATTGTACAAAGTACTGGGAATTAACAATGTTAACCAGTAGTAGATACAAAAACCAGAATGTTTTTACCCTATTTATTACAACGTTTCGGCCGTTGTACGCTCCGGCATTCTTCAGGTGGTTGGAATGTCGAACTGAACACTTTATTTCGCTCACTGGGGTAGACTGTTGTAGTTCCGCGTGCTATGTTTAATGGATGTCAGTTATCAGTTATCTCCTGTTAATTCCCCTCTCCAAGTTCCTCACTGTCTTAACTGAATACTGGCGTCTGCATTTTTGGAAGGTCTACCCATTGATGTCAGCCGGCTTCTGCGAGCATCATCACAGCGAGGGGAAATGGGTATCAACCAGCTACTGACTAAGGCCCGAACCATTTTGAAGGAGTCAGAGCACGTCGCAGCAGCTGCACGGACAGAGGAGGCCGTGTGTAAATCAGAGGAGAATGCTGTCGGTGACTGTTGCGTCCCCATGACTCAGAAGGGCCCAAAATGCTACAAGTGTGATGGTCCCAATCACTTCTTCCGAGAGTGCAGGAGTCGAAGTAATACGGGGAGCGAGAATCATAGCAAAACATGTTGCTATCGCTGTAACAATCTGGGCCATCTAGCGCGGAACTGTCCGGGAAACGAGCTCGGGGGCAAGGAACTGTCGCCACACTTGCCCCCTGTCAATCAGCTTGAACTCACACTATTGGGTCCTGTCACTGGATCTAACTAACGCCTTTATCCACTGTTCAGTTCGACATTCCAACCACCTGAAGAAGGCCGGAGCGTACAACGGCCGAAACGTTGTAATAAATATGGCGACAAAGATGAGGATAATAGTCCGAAGAATGTAAATAGTGTATATAATCCCTTATCTCAGAAATATAGACAGATACGGAATGTTTTTCTTGGGATAAAAAATACATAGCATTATTTGGGACGTTATAATAGAAGGTGAGTCAAAAGTAGCGCCCAAGTGTGAGAAGTCATGTTGTTAATGTCACGTTGTTAATGTCTGTCTTGCAGATTACTGATTTTCTTAGTGCAATTATTTTTCTTTTTGTTTTACCTGTACCTTGATAATTAGCCCCGAAGAAACGTTTAGATAAATATATCCTCCATTGATTTCTACCTTCTTTTAGACTGGAATACAAATGGCAAATAAACAATTGACAGCCGTAAAAAAATTGTTATCTCATAACATGTTTTGTTATTGATAGTAACCAAAAGATTTATGGATGCTGCTGTTCCTGTCGACAATAAAAATAAAAAATGGAAAGAAAGTGAAAAACCACTAGGAGAATATGTGGACCCCGAGAAGGAAAAAAAGAGATTGGAACATTAAGGAAGCCGGTTGTACTTATCAGCATTGGCGCGCTTCTAACAATCGCAAAAATCCTTTCAAAGGAATTGGAAAACATAAAGAGGAATTGAAACAATGTGTGTTGGTGTGAAAATTCAATGAAAACAGTGAATATAATGGCCATCATAGGTTATCTCCCTTTGTTATTCTAGTTTTGATTGCGACCATCGCTGATGCAGAAACTTCATTTCCATTTCGAATCATACATGTACTTTTATTAGGATTTCAAATTCATCATTTATGTTACTATTTCCCCCGCCGGCTGCGGTTTGACTTATTACTCAAAATATTAATTGAGATTATAATTTCCTGCGAATATCGGCTCACTGCGTAACCGAAGATGAATATTAATGACAGACCAAGGCTGCATATTACTGCCTATTTATGAAGATAGAAAGAAAGAAAGAAAGAAAGAAAGAAAGAAAGGAAGGAAGGACCAGAATGATGTAGAAATACATTCATAGATAAATATATAAACTGGTATAGCAGGTCAGGCTATATGACGGTGCCGTGTAGGATACAGGTTCAATTCCTGTCGGAGGATACATATTTTCTATGAAGATTTTTCGGACCTTCCGGCCGGTAAATGTTGTTAATACTGTTTATTATAATCAGAGCATTTACTTAAATATTTGTTTCTATATAAATAACGTATAATAATAAAATATATTAAAAGTAGATAGATAGATATGAAGAAACTGAGATAGATAATGAACAGACAAATAGAAAAGTACAGACTGCGTTATATATATATATATATATATATATATATATATATATATATATATATATATATATATATATATATATATATATATATATATATATATATATATATATATATATATATATATATATATGTGTGTGTGTACTTGCTGGATATATAGTAATAGCTGAAAGTGGGAAATTTTTTAACGACGCGTTTCGCCAGATTGCCAGTCTACTCTTTTTCGCTACTTCGGGTTAGAATGAAAGAAAAACAAAACTGCGTGGGAGAGAAAATGGCTTGGGATCTCTGAGGATAAATAGTAATCATAAATTAAATAACACTTCGAATGTCAAGAAACTCAAGACAGTGTCTGACCGACTTTTGCTTGTTTGTTTGTTTGTTTTATCTATATAAGAGGGGTTTGGTGTTGATGAATTTTAAATCAGTTTACCGAAACTAGAGAGTGTTTTTGTTTATTTTATATATATATATATATATATATATATATATATATATATATATATATATATGTGTGTGTGTGTGTGTGTGTGTGCGTGTGTGTGTGTACATACATACGTAGACATATGCAGACATATAGATATAAACATATACATACATATATATATATGATATATATATATGTGTGTGTCTCTCTCTCTCTCTCTCTCTCTCTCTCTCTCTATATATATATATATATATATATATATATATATATATATATATATATATATATATATATATATATAAATAAAAAGGAAAGAACAGTAAGATATAAAATCCGGTGTTCTTATAGATATTTTTATTTTTACACAATAGTGCTCAATGTAAATTTAAATTTACAGAGCATTAATATTATAAATTAATAGATTTAAAATATGGTTTTACCGCTACACAGTGATAACCATGTTTCAAAAATGGAAGCTAAAGCCCCTGAATTTAATTTTGTTATTAGACCAAAGACATTAGTTCCATTTCCTCATCAAGCGAATTTTGGAGTAACTTACTTTTTAAAATTTACGGTTGTTAACGGCACAGGAAAGATTCATAATTTGAGGGTTTCCAAGGTTACCGATAAATCCATTCATCTAAGGGTAAATTCAGGGGCTTTAGCTTCCATTTCTGAAACATGGTTATCACTGTGTAGCGGTAAAACCATATTTTAAATCTATTAATATATATATATATATATATATATATATATATACATGTGTCATATATATATGATTAATGTGAGGGACAGTTTTGATGACCATCAACCATCTCCCTCCTGTCACCAACGCGGCTTTCCTTCTGTTCGTCACTGAGCACCCTGAGAACAAACTTTGCACAAATTTTGCCCATGTTCAGATCTTCATGAATAATTCTGTGCACAGTTGCCATACCAACACCAAACTGTGAGACACATGACACATGATCATCATCCAGAAAATTGAGAATTTTCTTAACCATCTCTGATGTTCTGACGTCCACATCTACAGTGTCTCCCTCCCGCACCCTCATCGTCTCTCACATCCTCTCCAGCGTCCTTGAACCTCTTGTACCAGTGGTAATTAGATACTCGGCTCATACAAGTTAATCCATTAGCAGTATGGAGCATTTTATGTTTTTTGCTGTATTTTTTGCCCAGCTTAACACTAAACTTTATTTGCATAGCGAGATTTCAAATTGTCTTCAAGTCCTGACTGCATTCTATAAACTTGTCCGCTGTGATAAGCAGTGTTTAGTAGGGTGTGTTCAAAGACCTTTGTAGAAGCAGTCGGTCGTCTAATGTAACATGTGCAGGAAGGGAATTGGCGCAGTTTGGCCTCGGGGTTGTCCACCGGAGGTACTTCCAGGGACACCTTTCCATGCCCGGCATAGCACTGCAAGAAGCTCAGTATTATCGAATGTTGATCAGAGCAGCCTCTCAAGACGCTACGCAAGAGTTTGGGCTCCTAACTATGAGTCGAGAACAGCAACCAGAAAACGGCCAAGCCGGTACCCTCAGTATGAAGAGACGTTTCCACCATCCACACATATCACAAAAAATCCATGACAGCACCACTATTAAGGCCTGAGAAAAGGAAAGGAACCGTAAACCCTTTCCTAAACAGGAAACAAGGGCTGAGCCTCTAATCCTGTTGAAGAGAAGGAGGAGGAATATGGAACGGGCGATAGGAAAACCAATCTACTCCTATTAAAAAATATAAATAAAAATAAAAATTAAACAGTCCTTCCAGTTATTTCAAAGAATCCACATTCCGCTAATTTATTTTGAGGACGGTAAGTGCGACACCTAGATCACTATCTGTAGACGTATTGGGATGGCCAAGGACGCATTCCAAAAGCTGGACAGTGTATTGCGAGTCAGGAGGATCTCTTTGGTAACAAAGAAAAGAATACTGAACTGTCCTTCTTTACGGCAGCGAATGTTGGACGATTTCCTCAAAGATGAAGAGACTCGAGGCGACGGAGATGTGGTTCTACAGGAAGATGCTAAGGATATCAAGGACCCCGCGTGTGAGCAACGATGAGGATGAAAACAAGGAGGTGGCTTATACTTAACATCAGGAAGAGACAGCTGAAGTTTCTGGGGTACATAATGAGGAAGGAGGGCCTGGAAAACATGATACTCACGGGTCGAATAGAGGGAAATAGAGACAAGGGAAAACAACACGTGACATACCTGGCGGGCTTAAGCAAGTGGATGACAGAACGTGGTCTGGGGGAGGTAGCAGAGGGAAGGAACTTGTTGAGAGCTGCAAGGGATAGAGGGAGGTGGAGAGCCATGATCGCCTACGTCTTGAAAGGACATGGCACATAAAAAGAAAGATTTTGCGAGTTGATCTGCTGCCCACAGAACTTTTTGAACTTAGGATGTTTAACTGACATTCTAGTACATTAAAGGGGAGAGGAGGTAATGTGTAGTATGAGTCTCTCCCTAGAATCATACAAGAGACGCTTCAGTTGCTTCTTTCCAATATTTAAATCAGACACTTTATGGACAGAGCAGACTGACTTAATTTCAGTGGTGCTTTGGTACAATTACGGCGACATTGAAGTGAATCTATCTGATTTCCATGACCGGAAGCATACGACTATCTATCATTTGGGAGGGGTGGTGATGGTACGGGAGGTGAAGAGTAAGAGTCAATTTTGTTAACGATCTACCTTCATTTTTTTCGGTTTCTATCAAAAGAATTCGGGTTCTTCCGAGATACCAAGAACATCCAATTAGCCACAAATTAACGACACTTGAAATTATTTATATATATATATATATATATATATATATATATATATATATATATATATAGACACAAATTGAAGGAAATTAAAATGCAAGTTTATTAAGTTTTAACTTAGTATAAGCCCTAATATCCACTTTCCTGGGAAAACGTCAAGCCAAATTTTACATTCAGTTTACCACTCAGGATAGACTCAGATTAAAATGTATTATTGACAATTAACACAATTAATGTGCAAACGAATATAAATGAAAATGTCGATTATAATTATGCACGGAGAGGAAACGCTGAACAGGGTGAGACGTTTAACATGTAAATTTTAAAATGTCTACTATTCGACGAACCGAGACGCAATTGCTAACCCGATTTTGTTCACTTTTCCAACGATTTTATTTTTGTTTTTATCGCTGCTGGTTCTAAATACTCTACACTCCGTGGGTAAGTAATCCAAGTAGATTCTATCAATATAAAATATTAAAACTGATCCACAAAGGTCTGCTCAATATAATTTTTATTATAGAGCATATAAGCGGATTACAATCAATGAAACCCAAACAAATTACACCATATATATGGCCATTTCATCCATGGCAAAAAATATTTCCCTGGACTTGTCAATGCAAATACATTTTTCCCATGGATAAAATGGCCATCTGTATGAGGTAAAATATATATATATATATATATATATATATATATATATATATATATATATATATATATATATATATATATATATATTGTTGCTTGTTTCATTAAATAATACAGGCAAGTTTTGTCTATTTATTTTAAGTAAGTTCCTTTCATATTGTCTGATAAGCTTAATAACATTATCATTGAAAGACGAAAGGAAATCACCATATTGATACATGTTTAAATCCTATCTAAGCTTTCGGCTTACATAAGCCATTATCAAAGATGACAATTACATTTCAATATATCAAACAATATACGGACGAAACAATAATGATAGTTTGTTTTTGTTGCATGAAAAATTTCAAAGCAACGACAAAGTCGTGTATACGAGACGCGCAAGCGGAAATCAACGAGGATAATACTGCTTCAATCCCAAACATATTAATCTCCTATATCATAGTCAAATGCATACTAATTATAAACAAGATGAGAATATACTAAAATAAATAATAAATACTAATATATCTACAACAGATACTAGCAAAAATTTCGGTTAATCATTTACTACACTAAATCTAGTATATCCAACTTAATTATTCGCAATGATTCTCCCCCCGCCTTCCCGTTAGTGATTCGCAAAAAACCAACATAGTTTACAAATTCAAGTGCCCTTTGGGAGACTGTATCTCCAATGGATTAAATAATATTTATGTTGGTCACACCACAAACTCGCTTTCACGACGCTTGTCTATACATTTGAATGATAACTCTAACTTGTCTACATTATTTAATGAAACACGCATCAATGAAAAATTGCTGCCTAAATATACACAATATATATATAATTACCTCATTATATATATATATATATATATATATATATATATATATATATATATATATATATATATATATCATAATTAAGTAATTCATCGAGTTTTAGAAGAAACCTAAACAGAATGCAGAAAGCACTGGACGGCCGTTTCGTCCTATATTTGGGACTCATCAGCAGTGTGCATCCACTACCAGGAATTGAAACCCGGACAGTTACGTTATTAAGCAAACGTCATACCAACTGTGCGAAGGGTAACGAATTAAACTCGACATAGCGCCGCTCGTTTACATATTCCGTGGTGGAACTCATCCAAGTTCCTTTAACCAAGGATTGTGCCCCCGAGAGCCACGACTACTATCACCAAGCCGCTCTATCCAGAGCATTAGAAGCCGGTTCAAGCAAGGATATACAAGAAATTGTTAGGAGGATTTGAGATAATCATAATTAAGTAATTCATCGAGTTTTAGAAGAAACCTCAACAAAATGCAGAAAGCACTGGACGCCTGTTTGTCGTAGGGTCCTCGACAAAATCCCGAGACGGATTTGGCATCTAGTTTACAGTTGCTCTCACAGACGTACCATCGCATCCCTCTGTCTTTTCTACAAATACTTTTACGGTAACTGCTCCGACCAGCTATTTTCGCTAGTTCCCAAACTGCATGAATTTAAACGTGCCACTATGTCGGCACCTCAATCCCACCCTTTCACTGTCTTCTACTCCAATAGCTTCATGTCTCGCACTTCCCATCTGTGGAACTCCCTTCCTCTTACTTGCTTCCCTTATAGCTATAATCTCCAACTATTCAAATGCAATGTCAATCGACATCTCCAAATGCCTTGATCTATTCCCGTCCTTCTCTTTAAACTTTCCTCTTTCACGCCTCTTACTCCCACTTTCTGTAGCCCCTTGCGTGCAAGTGGCACTCCCGCCTTGCTTGGGGTGAAAAGTTTAAAAACAATATATATATATATATATTTATGAATATTTTGCTTTGCCTGCAGCTTGATCATTAATAGCGTAGAATATGGAGTCTGTGAGTTGAGTTCAAACTCTGACTGAATTAGTCTTGACTGGGCACATATTTCATATATTAAAGTCAAAAGGTGGACAGCCATGATTGCTTTGTGGTGATGTCTGATGTATATTTAAGTTATGTTATATTGTTTTAATCATTTCATCGCAAGGAAGGCGATAAAGTAACTAAGACGCAATTGGTTACTGAGTGAAAGAAACCGAGAAAACGTTATTGAGAGAAGACAATAAATGACTAGGATTCAAAAAGACAGAGGATGACGATTGACGTTACACTTAATTTTTTTAAGGTAGTTTTTGGCAAGAAAGCAAGTAACCGAAAGAGAGTCCCAGAAGCGAGAAGTGCGGGAGAAGAAACTAGTGTCATAGAACTTACGGTTACTGCCTGTCAATCTAGTACTACACTTATCTTAATGGACCGAACAATTACAAAAAGGTTCGTCGCACCGGAGTCTAGGTGTGTAATATAACATCAGTCAGTTAACAAATTTTGTGATTGTATTAATCCTCCACAAAACGCTAATGGTAGACTTCAAACTACAACTTTTAAATATCTACCACTCTGAAGTCCATTAAGAATGTGATAACGTTTAAATATTTTAGATGCAATCAAAGTATTCGGTATTTTTGTATAATGTATATTACATACAAGGTGCGATGGATACATTTTCGTCTAAATTACTTAAAAATGAAAATAACACGGACATCTCATTTTAACAGATATACTTACCAAAATTATACAAAAGTATCTTGAAATATTAAAGAGTAAATTTATTCAATAAAATCAGCATTGGCTTCAACCAGGGTCTCCAGACGACATCAGAATCTTCTGCAACTCTTCTAGACGGTCTCCTTGTTTAAGCTGGTGAATGCTGCCATAATCGTTGCATTCAGTTCATCTTTGGTGTTACAAGGAGTTTTGTGGGTCTCTCGGTCAACTACGCTCTACACATAATAATCAAGGGGGTCGCAGTCTGGGGAGTTAGGTGGCCAGATGTAAGGGGTGAGGTGGCCACAGAAATTGTTTGACATACATGAATGGATTCTCCTTGTCTGGCATGGTGCAGAGTCATGTTGCCAGATATAGGGTCTTCCAGTAGCCACCCTCTAGATCCAGAGCAGCACTACCTCCTCAAGTCACTTGGTGTTGAACTGCACAACTGCACTGGACATATAATAATCAAGAGGGTTGCAGTGTGGGGAGTTAGATATGAGGGCTGATGTGGTCGCAGAAATAGTCTGTAAATCATGACTATGTTCTCCTGCTTATGTGGCATGGTGCAGTGTCCTGTTGCCAGACATAGGATCTTCCAGCAGCCACCCACTTGAGCCAGGGCAGCACTACTTGATGTAGGTCTCAATTTGAGTCGGAGGCCTTGTGGGAAAATGAATGGAGGCATAACGTCGCCATCACTAGTGATCACTCCAGACACCTGGAGATATCATCCAACTCTTTCCGAATCCTCTGCACTGTCCTCAGATTGACACCCAGACACTCTGAAATGTTCGTATTGGAGCTTCCAGCGCAAATGCCAAGCATGATCTTTCCAAATTTCTGGCGGAGCGAATCACATCATGGGGCTCTTTTTCTCACATACGGTGTCCACCTGACCCTACTATACACAGTGCAGTCAACAAAATCAAAAACAAATAAAGCGCATGCGCGAAATATAAAATATAAAATGGCGAAAATTTGCACATCGCATCCTGTATAACATATTGAGTTGCATGTTGTTATGTATTTATCGGTCAAGCATTCTATTTAACCAAATGTCTATATAATATGATATTTCGTTGTCATGGTAACAACAAACATTACCCAGAATTGGTAAAAGTCCATGTCCCTATTAAGAATGTAGCAACAGAGTATCTCGTTATTAATTGCTTTTTAGAAAATTAAAACCAAAGGCAATAGGTAGATAACTTAAATATGACGTCAGTTTCGGAAAAGTTCTCGGCTTGACGAAGAAACCCTTCTCCCCATTACCCAAAACAAAATAAAATCCGATGTTTGATTATTCGGTCCAACTTGGGCTGAGAAACCTTTCAGCACCTACTTATCTAAAATGTTATGATGCGAAACCTTTCGGGAAAAGTAAAAAAGAAAATGTTTTTAACGTTATATTCAGTCTCTAAATTAAAAAAAAAAGA
>OZ038488.1:69227341-69249841 GCA_964036315.1 Acanthosepion esculentum
GTGCTAATACCTTTGCGAAAGGTATGAAGCCTCTCCTTCTCCCTCTACCCCCCCCCACAAGCTATAGGTAAATAGCAGGACAGACTACCGTAGAAAGTGATGGCAATCTACTGCCTCGGCAGTCATATATCAAAAGATACATGATCGCCTGAGCGTGTATCACGCATGACACTTAACAGACCGATATACAACGCAGATAAAGTAATATTTTGAACAAGACAAATACTTTGAACTGAACAAATCAAACCAACCCCCGAAAAAATAAAACAAACAAAAGATACTTAAATAATAAACAAATTAACAAATTACGAATGAACACATAAACACAAGTAAATGTAATAATTAATAAGCAACAGCAAATAATTAAGTAATTTTTAATAATTAATGAGTAAAAGTTAACAAATGACGCAATAAACAGCTATAAATAACAGCATTCGGATCCACAATCATTTCTACTCAAAAGCCTCTAGAATAATTTGAAACATAAGCTTCACTACTTACCCAATAACCATTAGACCTGGCTACCCATAATGCACCATTGGCCAGAATATATAAATAGTCGAACCAAACACAACACACATAGCCTGAAGATGAAACAGATTTTAGACCACAGTCTCCTCTTTTAAACTTTCATGTGGTCTATCCCAGATATTGAACACTTTTACCCATAAATATGTTAAAACTATATTTATATCACACACACACACACACACACAATAACACACACACACACACACACACATACATATATATATATATATATATATATATCAAGTATGTGGTGCAGTTCAATTTACATTACATGAATCCTTCATACAAAAAGCAGATAGTGAAGTTAATGATATCATTAACTTCACTATCTGCTTTTTGTATGAAGGATTCATGTAATATATATATATATATATATATATATATATATATATATATATATATATATATATATATATATATATATATAACCTAAAGTAATCCTAAGGAGCCAGGCAAACCTACCTAAATTTCACCTCAAAGGATCTTCAGGGTAAAATCATTTATGCATATATATATATATATATATATATATATATATATATATATATATATATATATATATATATATATATATATATACATACATATATATATATATATATATATATATATATATATATATATTGTGTATATTTCGGCAACAATTTTTCCTTAATGCATGTTTCATTAAATAATATAGACAAGTTTTGTCTATTACAAGTATACAAGTTTGTCGTTACTTTGAACTTATTCAAGCAGCAAGTGCGGACTATCATTATTGTTTCGTCTGTGTGTTGTTTGATTTATTGAAATTGTCATCTTTGATAATGGCATATGTAAGCCGAAAGCTTAGATTGGATTTAAACATGTATCAATATGGTGTTTTCCTTTCGTCTTTCAGCGATAATGTGATTAAGCTTATCAGACAATATGAAAGGAAATTACTTAAAATAAATAGACAAAACTTGTCTATATTATTTAATGAAACATGTATTAATATATATATATATATAAACACAAGATAATAGAAAACAATCAACGACAAATAATTAAATAATCAATAATAAATATTGAACAAAAAGTTAACAAGCAACCGCATTCGGATTCACAATTATTTCAACTCATTAGCTTTTAGAATAATTTGAAACATGACCGTTAGTTCCCACCCAATAACCATCGGGATAATATAATAGACCTTGGTACCCATAATGCACCATGTACATATAAATAGTCGAGACAAAACACATGCCTTTTCTGGACATCAGAGTTTCAGTTATTTCCCTTTAGTAACTCAACTCTCCAAATTTTTATCCCCTGGGCTCGAAGTGGATGCAAATGTTGGTTGAAGTAACCCAGTGACTTCACCCAAGGAGTTTTGAGTTCAGTATCTGGCCACAGCAGAAGGGGACAAAACATGGAGAGTTGAGTTACTGAAGGGAAATAACTGAAACAGAGATATTCAGAAAAGGTATGACACGTGGAACTAGAGCAATCTATCCCAGTGGACGAAATAAAGGACTCAGTTTGAAATTCCAACGTATATCACCTGAAGAAGGCCGGAACGTACAGCGGCCGAAACGTCGTGAATATGACAATAAAGATGAGGACAACAGTCCGAGCAATGTAAATCTATCTTTCTTTTCTTGTGTCAGCAGAGGGAAACAAATATATTTTGGCAAGTAGTTCATCGGAGGTAGAAATGGATTTAATACTCGAATCAAATGGAGGAAAAAGTATAGGTCAAATACAAGACAGCTTTCAAAGTCTCAAACCCAGTGAAATTTGTTGGTGGAGAAAAAGGTTCTTCTCTGTGCTTGACGGGATTCGAAGAGCACTTTACCGCTGGAACACACATACACACATAAGTATATGTGTGAGTCGGTCTACTAGTTAATGTATTATGATACGTTTTTGTGTTTGTTTATTTTTCAAACGGATGCTTATTTGCGTTAATTCATCCTGGCCTTCATGCATGTAATAGACTCTTTATTACATGCATTTAAAGCCATTCTTCCTCTCCATACGCACAGACTTATAAAATACATATAATTATGTATATGTGTGTGTGTGTGTGCGTGCATATGCCCAAGCAATATATCAATATTATACGTGCATTAATATATTTCTTACTCATAAAAAAACACTTACTTCAAATGTATAGTCGTCTGCACTCTTATTCATTTTGCGTGTGTGTGTGTGTGTGCACGCCTGTATGTAAGAGAGAGATAGAGAGAGGAAGAGAACAGGAACGTACAGAGAAAGGGAGGGCGTTAGAGAAGAAGAAAAAAGGTGCGTCGAGATAGAGGGACGGTGAGAAGAAGAGAAAAGGGGCGTAGAGATGGAGAGGGGAAGAAAAAAGGGAGTGTTGGCATAGAGGGACGTGGAGAAGAAGAGGGAGAAAAAAAGTGCGTAGAAATTGAGGGAGGGAAAGAGAGGAAGAAAAAGAGTGTAGAGATAGAGGAACGGAGAGAGAAAGAGAAAAGGGGAATAGAGACGGAGGGAAGGAGAGAAGAAGTGAACGCGAAAAGGAGCGAGGGGGAGAAAAAAATGGAGCGTCAATATATAGGGAGAGAGGAAAAGAAAAGGAGCGTTGGAAAGGAGGAAGTAAGTTAAAAAGAAGCGTCGAGATAGCAGGACGGGGAGAGGAAAAGAACAAGAGCATAGAGATGGAGAGTGCGGGAGGGGAAGCGAAAAATAGCGCAGAGATGGAGGAAGAAAGAAAGAAAGAGAAAAAGATCGTAAAGACGGTGAGAGGTTGACGGGCGAGAAACAGAGCGTAGTGAGATGAAGGTTGGGGAGAGTGAGAGAGAGAGAGGAAGAGAAAATGAGCGTAGTGAGATCAAAGGGAGAGATTCAAGGTAAGCAACGGAGAGAATCAAGAACAGCTGCCGTACAGGATTTCGCATTTACGACCAATGTGCCATTATTATTATTATTATTATTATTATTATTATTACTACTACTACTACTACTACTACTACTATATGTTAGGTTGTCTTTTTGTCATTTTTTTTTGTTTTATTTTTTGTTCATGGTGTTTTAGGTTGTTTTTTTTTTTTTCTTTCAGTGTCAGTTGTGATGTTCTTAATTTTCGTTCTATTACGCCTGCTTGGCTATCGTCTCGATTAATCAGAAAGAAATCTTAACGCCAACATTCCACGGGCGCTTGGGACGCTAAACACAGTCCTAGAGAGCTCGCTACGCATGTCAGCTGTCGATGTTAGTAACGATCGTCAACACGCTACCGAAAGGAAAATTTATTCTGAATGTTCAAATTACCCTCTGCTTATATGAAAACACACACACAAACAAACAAACAAAAAACTTTGATGCCTGCGCCAATAATTACTTTTTGGTTTTAATTGAAATAGTTTCTTATCTGAATTTCTTAGATGAAACATTGTCAACTTTTATTAACTAACATAATACCCATAAAAAAATAACAGAATTATCAACATATGGATCGGCAATTGTAGCTTAGATGAGAATATTTATACTCTCAGCATAAGATCAAGGAGTCAATCCTCTGTCTAAGATCAGAATATATCTACCCTCTGCCTGAGATCAAAGTGCTAATAACCGTTCTTCCGTCTAAGATCAGAGTATCTGTACACTCATTCTAAGATAAAAGATATTTCCCTTTCCCTCTAAGGCCAGAATATCTGTACCCTCTGCCTAAGATCAAAGTGCAAATGCCCGGCCCTCTAAGATCAAAATATCTATGCCCTCAAACGATTAAAGTTTATTTCAGTGGTCATCTAAGATCAAATATCTATACAAGTAAGATTACAGTGTCGGAACCTAGTCGTCTCTGGTCCTCTAAGATTTGAATATCTCCATCCTCTGTCTGAGATCAAAGTTTACCTAACCTTTTCTCTAAAATCAGAATATCTCCACCCACTGTATAAGATCAAAGTTTTTCACCCTGCTCTTCTAAGATCCGAATATCTCCACCTACTATATAAGATCAAAGTTTACCTCCCTGGTCTTCTAAGATCAGAATATCTCCAGCCTCTGTCTAAAATCAAAGTTTACCTCACTGGTCTTTTAAGATCAGAATATCTCCACCCTCGGTCTAAAATCAAAGTTTACCTCCCTGGTCTTCTAAGATCAGAATATCTCCACCCTCGGTCTAAAATCAAAGTTTACCTCCCTGGTCTTCTAAGATCAGATTATCTCCACCCTGTCTTAAATCAAAGTTTACCTCCCTGGTCTTCTAAGATCAGAATATCCCCACCCTCTGTCTAAGATTAAAGTTTACCTCCTTGGTTCCCTAAGATCAGAATATCCCCACCCTCTGTCTAAAATCAAAGTTTACCTCCCTGGTCTTCTAAGATCAGAATATCGCCACCCATTGTATAAGATCAAAGTTTTCCTCCTTTGTTTTATAACATCAGAATATCTCTCTCTGTCTAAGATCAAAATGTATCTCCATGCCTCTCTAAGATCAGATTATCTCCACTCTCCATATAAGATCAAAGTTTACCTCCCTGGTCTTCCAAGATCTCAATATCTTCACTTTCTGGCTAAGATCAAAGTGTATCGCCGTCGTTCTCTAGGATCAGAATATCTCCACCATTTGTATAAGATCAAAATTTACCTTCCTGGTCCTCTAAGAATATATCTATCAGAATATTTCAAAGTGTCGAACCCTATTTTTTGCTTCGGATACTACGAGTGTGTGATGAAAGCTTCATAAACTGACTATGAAGGATCGATGCTACAGCAGTGAAATCCTGCCTGCGTCAATTTAAACTCGTCCTATTAATAACCGCGTTGTTTCTTTCTAAGTAAACTGACTTCTGACTGTTGAAATAAAGACTTAAAATGCGACTAGTAGCGGCTTTATTTTTTTAAATGGAAAAAATTTGTTATTGTAGTGTTATCTAGTAACTGTAGAAAAAAAGAGTTTAGCTCCCAATGACATTCATGATGACATGTTTGCTACATTTGCATATGACTTTTCAGCTTTATTAATAGTGAAAAAGTGGACAGTTGGATTTAGGAGAAGAGAGTCTTGAAGATGAAACGATGTCTGAACCTCATGCAACTACCACCACTAAGGAAAACATTGATCGTATTCACCACATGGCGATGGATGAAAGACAATTAACTATAAATCAAATAGACAATATTAGCATATCTCATGAGAGAGTTGAGAATATTCTGCACAATCAACTTGGTATGATGAAGGTTCCTGTTCGGTGGGTGCCGCGTCTTCTGACACCTGATCAAAATGCACCAGGTTGATCACATCACGGGAAAATCTAACATTGTTTGAAGCAGATCCAGTTGGTTTCCTTGAAGGTTTTCTAACCCATGATGAGTGTTGGGTTCATCACTTTGAGCTAGAAACAAATACAGTGGAAACACCCCTCCTGATTTGCTCCAAAAAGGCCAATGCCGTTTGATCTACAGGGAAGGTGATGGCCGTCGTGTTTTGGGATGCAAAAGGCATAGTATTTATTGAATATCTTCAAATGAGCTACACCATCAATGGAGAGTATTATGCCAACTTGGTGAGGCAGTTACGAAAGGCCAAATGCCCATGAAAACTGATGAAAGGGGTCTTGTTTCATTATGACAATGCTTCAGCACCCAAGATTTACTCTTCAATGGCTAATGTGCGTGATTATGGTTTTGAGATGGTTGATTATCTGTTATCATCTGTTCCTCAACATGAAAATCATTTGGTTAGCCACCAGTTTCGCAGTGATGGTATCGTAATATCTACTGATATGACGCCATCATCACTGCAGATATGACGCCATCATCATTGCAGATGTGACGCTATCATCACCGCTGTTGATGACTTTTTACCAACAGTATGAACAATCTTCTTTGAACAGTCACATGTCAGTTTACCTAGAAAATAACAATGAAGTTATTAATAAAAAGAATTGAAATTAATGCATCCAAGATTTCACAGGTTTAGCATCACTCCTTCATAGTCAGTCTATGAACCCACACTCGAACATATGCGAAACTTTTCAAATTAATTTTACTGTCTTGCTCATCTCTAGGTTTGAACCACAGATGGATATTATGTGTTCATCTCCAGGCATGAACCATGACTGGATATTTCTTATTTGTTCATCTCCAGGCTTGAATCACGGCTAGATTTAATTCTTAATTGTTTACTTTGAACGCAACGGAAGTTAGTGACAAACGTACAATGTAAGAAACAAACAAACAAATCACGCTGTTCATTATATAGACTTTTTACTCATATTTCTTCCATTTTGTTTTTGTAACTTGTTTCCATTTTATTGTGGCAGGCTTCACGTTGCCCAAATGTCCCTGCAATGCAGTGTCAAGAAAGAATGCACTGAAAGAATTGGTTTATAATAGTAACAACAGTCTGTTTCGAAAATTCAGATAGACATATGGCCGGAGAGTATAGCGGCTGTGACGTTGTAATAAAAATAAAGTGATTAGCGCAAAAAAATAATTGTGAAATTACTTTTGAAAATCTTCAATAAGCGGTATTCACGAATTTCTTTCAGATGATGCCTCGTGTCAAATGCGAACGCTTCTATATTTTTATAAATCTAAAAAGTGTACGATGAACTTCTAAAAAAAAAACGAATGTGCATAGGAATAAGGAAGATGCCTTTCAGAATCTAAGCAAAGAATTAAAGAATCGTAAACAAAGAAGAGTGCGCTATTTTGCAGTGAATGATGGACAATTCCTCACGGTTGAAGAAGAGGCCTGAAGCGTTCTACCGGCAAATATTTAGAATACCATGGACAAAACTTTTGTATAACAAAAGGGAATAGGAACTACAAGTGTAAAATAGTCCCGACAGCAACATATGTGGCTACTTATGTGGCTCGAAATGGTGTTTGCTGATTACAGTTGTTATTCCGTAGTTGGTTGTGTCACTACGTTAGTCTCCACGGCTGTCTTCAGGGCAATACACCAAATTAGCGCTGTCTCTATCTTTTCCTGAAAATCAAATTAGCCGTCTTTTCACCAAGAGAAAGAGTTTTGTAGTATTAAATAGTACAACGCATACAGCCTTCGGTGACTAATTTTATTATCTCCAATAGGGAAATTTTACCGGCAACTTGTCAGTAAAGGAGAGGGAGAAGTGATTTCCGAATCCAAGCAGTTGAAGACCAACATCTTCCTATAGAGAAGAAACGTCTCACCGAAGAATTTTGGAGGGAGAAACTCCTTTTTTTGCTAGAAAATCACGCCTTCTCAATAATTGCTGATTCGTTAATTTACGGGACAATGAAAGGTTACCGTCACATACATCTTTTTTTTCCATTTATTTTTTATGTATTTATTTTTTGCAGGACTTCAACAGTGACCGCCAATTAACCCGATCAAATATATAAAAAATACTATATATTTCAAAAAATATGTGTGACTGCTATTTTTTAGGTAGGAGTTTTTTCTTCCCTATCCTTAGTCTTAACTCATACTCTTTTATATTATCCGCACAATGTTAGACGAGGAAATTGCTGCTAGCAATCAGAAAAAACATTATCGGAAGTTTCTAGGGCACATCATGAAGAAATGAGACTTGGATAATTTAACATCCACAGAACAATTTGAAGCTAATAGAAGCAAGAAGAAACAACGGAGTAATTTGTTTTAGTAATTTGTGGGAACGAATAAAGACAAAGAGGACTTGTAAAGTAATAAAATTAATTCAGAATAACAAAAGTAACAAGTTTTATTCGTGTTAGCCGGTCTTGAATCTCCTGTATGAGAAAACTACAGATCATAATTAACAGAACACAAAATTGAATTCGTCGAAAATTTCAACGAACAGAAATTCACAGGTGTTTAAATTGAATCATAGCCAAATATCTCTGATAATGACATATAGGATTAAAAAATATATTCAAGTATCTCTGATAATGTCATATAGGATTATGAGCATATTCAAATATCTATGATAATAACATATAGGATTAAAAACATTCAAATATTACTTATAATAACATATAGGATTATAAACATATTTAAATATCTCTGATAATTATATATAGGATTATAAATATATTCAAATATCTCTGATAATGACATATAGGACTATAAACATCTTCAAATATCTCTGATAATGATATATACAACTATAAACATCTTCAAATATCTGTTATAATGGAATATAGGTTTTTAAAAAAATTCAAATATCTCTGATAATGACATACAGGATTATAAACATATTCAAATATCTCTGATAATGACATGTATTTTACAAATTTATTAGTATTGTACAAAAGCATGATTCAAGCGATTCGAGTAAAACTTATTTTTATATCTATGATTTTATTATTTACTGATCTATTATTTCCAATCTAAAAAGTATATATATATATATATATATATATATATATATATATATATATATATATAGAGAGAGAGAGAGAGAGAGAGAGAGAGAGAGATAGATAGATAGATAGATAGATAGATAGATAGATAGATAGATAGATAGATATATACTTTTACTGTTATGACATTTATTTTTTGTAGTTATTACTTTCATCATTAATATTTTGTTAAAACGTTTCGATCAATTCATTCTACTGTCTAAGGATCAGGTAAGAAGTGTTTTCATAGTTCCATATATTTTTAAAATTGTTTTTATCATTAGTGTTTTAACATGTTTCGGCCGATTTATTCTCTGGCATTTTTTATCCTCTGGCATTTTTTATCCTCTAAAGATCCGATAAGAAATGGTTTCATAATTACAATTATTTTTCGGATTATTGGTTTCATCATTAATGCTTTTAACACCTTACAACCAATTCATTCTTTGACATTGTTCTATCATCTAAAAATCTTATACGTTTTTTTTTTCATAGTTCTGTACATTTCTGGATAATTTCATTTATCGTTTTAGAATTCTACAAACTAAAAGAAGGCCTAAAGTAGACTAACCAAAACGTAGCGGTAACAAAAAAAACATGGATGCTGATGTCAGCCTGAACAAATTATGAAATATTGATAATGACATGTCAGAATTGCAGACAAAAAGACAGGCGACCATTGAACGTAGGATGTTAAATATACCAATAATCATCTAAATAATTAGTGGAATAGTCTTAACGAAATCAGATTATTGTGATATTGCGACAGTCTGGAAATATTTGGGTTTATTTTTCGCAATAATGAAGCGCTTGTTGAGAACGGAGTTCACGACACGAGCGAATATTATTAAGGAGGAATTTTTTAGCCAAATAAGAATGTTAACAATCAGAAAGAGATTAAATTCTCCGGAACACATAAAGAAGGTTAGGAAAAATTAATACCGGAAGGTATGAGAAACGGAGGAAAACTGTGAGTAACACACTTAACGTGTTTGAGTGAATGGATGACAGAACAATTACAAAAGGGAATGTAACGGGTCTAAAGTCGCTTGGAAATACAGGAATACAGCTATGATTTCCCATGGAATATACAGGATGAGAATTATATAGCAATAAACACTTAAATAATCTGCGTAAAAATCATATTTTAACAACTAATTAAGATTGAAAAATGGAGACAGAAATCAACCAATGTGGTTTGAAATATAACAATTGAAATTAGATAACGTGGATTGAATATACGAAGACTGAAATACTAAATCTGAAATCAAATAATAGGGACTGAAAAACGAAGAATTAAATCAACCAATGAGGATTGATTACACGAAAACTGAAATACTACGATAAAACTAAAATCAACCAATGAGGATTGAAATGCGAAAATTCAAATCAACCAATGAGGACTGAAATACGAAGATTCAAATCAACTCATGCGGATTGAAATACAAAGATTCAACTTAACGAATGAGGATTAAAATACGAAAATTCAAATCAACTAATGAGGATTGAATATACAAATATTCAACTCACAATACTAATAAATTGATCAATAGAACACATTTGTTAACTATAATATAACCTTAACTATATCAGGTGCACCTACAAGTATACACCAATCTCTGCTTAGACTGACACAAGGACACAATGATGGGTTACAGTGAGAATCGAACCAAAACGTTTGACGCAATTTCGCAAACCATCACAATTCGATTGGCATCTGAATTAAATTTACTAAACTTAGCCTAGCCCCCAATAATGCGACATCTAGTGAGGAATGCTCGTACTACACTAGAGAACAGGTCTGTGAGAGCAACTTATTAAGTATCGCACTACGGCAGTCTTCCTCAATTTGTTCTTCCTCAGAACGCATAGGCTGAAATATCGCGACAGGAGCAGCAAGGGGGATTCATTTGATCTCATTAAAAAAAAACATATGCAATAGCTCTGTTAAAACATTTATTTGCAAGTATTTCACTACCGAAAATTTTTCAGATGGGCTTCGTGTTATGAATGAGGGCGAATTTCTCGAGGACATACAATAAAGATGCAACAACACAACAACGAAAATGCTGTATATGTATAGAGTAAATGTATATATGTCTAGCTGGCCACTCGTATTCGAGGATACCCGTCTACTAGGGCGACTAGCCAATCCCTGTTGCAGACGCTCGCTCAGGCGCATTTGCGTTCATTCAACACTCACAGAGCCCACCTGTGGTTTATATTGCAACTATGCTGAGTATACCTTAGTTACAGTTTCTGGGAAAGACCGTGTTATCTTGCGTGATCAACAATTTGAACAAGGCCAGCACGCTGAAGATCTCGGTCATGATGACTTGTGACTTCGTGCTAGCACATCTTTCCACGGCACCCAAGGGTTCCGTCTACCCAATTTCACTCACATGGCTTGGGTCAACTCGTGGTATGGTTTTTCTGGCACTTTTCAAAGGTTCCGCACGCTGTGATCGATCCCTCCAGTCCGATAACACCAGGAAATCTCCTTCTTAAAAAAATCGATCATGGTGAGATTCGAACCCGGGTCTCATGGTCAGAACGCATGGCCCAGTGGGTAAAAGCGGCAAATCCAGTAACTTGATCCAAAGAGTTGTGAGTTCAATACCTGGCCACAGCAGAAGTGAACAAATAACTTGGAGAGTTAAGTTAAAGGTAAATAACTGAAACTGAAATATCCGGAAGAGGCGTGACACGTGGAACTAGAACAATCTACCCCGGGTTCGGTTCGAAATTCCAATCACCTGAAGAAGGCCAGAGCGTAAAACGACCGAAACGTCGTGATTATAACAAAAAAGATGACACAATAGTCCGAACAATTTAAATACTGTAAATAAAAAAGTGTCTTTAAGACAATTCTACAATTTAATGACATTGGTGGAGAGACTGTATCTAGGTAGAAAGTAAAAATAATGAGCTAAAAATCTTCTTTTAAACTGAAATCAAGGATTTAAATTTATATTAATTTATTATCTATGATACAAAATTATAAAGAAAGTGCGTAAAGAAAGTATCAATTGCAAGATGGCAAAATTTATCTTAAATAAGTTTAGAAATTCGCAAAAATATACGTACAGTGTTGTTCATTAAAAGTGACTCACTTGATTTTTTTACTTAAAAATTTTTTCGCCTATTGTTTTTGGGGTCAAACTAATTTTTAATCTTGCTAATATAAAGACCCCTTCCCGACCACCTAGTAAAAATGTTTACTCACCATAAGGTATTCTATTGATAATGATAATTTTGGATATAAATGAGATTTAGGGGAAAAAAGTGACTCACTTATTTCCTGCAACTAGTAATCAATAGAAACCTAACCGAACAGCTTTAAATAAAGAATAATAGAGGCATAATTTATTCATAATAGGTAATATAGTTCGAAATATTTAATAATCTATGGGTCCTCCTTTATTTTGAATAACCTTTTTAACCCTTTTTGGCATTGACTTGATTAGGTTCTGGCAAATCTCATCTCCAAGCATTGAATTCCATTCGGATATGAAATTCACAATCAAATCCTTTTTGTTGCTCAACTGCTTTCTCGAGAGCCTGTACTTTATAATGCTCCATAAGTATTCCATGGGGTTGAGGTCAGGAGATTGGGGCGGCCATGTCATAACACTCACCTGCTTCTCATCAAAGTATTCCTTCATCAATTTTGATTTGTGACAGGGAGCATTATCCTGCATAAAAATGAGCTTGGTGAGGTCGATTTGCACCCTTTCAGCAGAAGGGAGCAGACAAGACTCTAAAATTCTCTTGTACTGCTCGCTCCTGAGGGTCTTTTCAATAGGTTTTAAGAAACCAGTTCCATGAAAAGAAAAGCATCCCCAGAACATTATACTGAACGGATGCTTGACAGTACTTACTGCTAAATTCAAAGAGCTTTCAAATCTTCTTCTTCGGATTTTAGACGGCTTATATCCTTTGAATTTAGCTCAACTTTCGTTTCATCGGAGAAGAGAACGTTTAGTAAAAAAAAATCAGGTGAGTCACTTTTATTGAACAGAACTGTATACAAGACGAAACGTAGGAATATCATACGAAGTGGTAGTGGCAATTTATCGACATAAAAACGTTCAATTTGTTTTAAATTGTAAGTATAAGTAGTATGCTAATATATTTTACTTATAGTAACAGAGGGAGAGAAAAACAGCTAAAAAGAGAAAGGAACTTTCCATGTAGGATTCAGTTTCAGGTTATATAAGAATCTCATATTGCTCGCTCTTTCATTTGTCATTAATTTAAGCAGTTCAAGTGCTGCTGCTCGGGCATATTCAATTGATCTCTCTGCCAAGTCAACTCGTTTCTCTTCCAACATTGTATGTGTGTTTTTATAAGCTTGAACTTTGAGAAACCACGTACACCACCTGCCACTGATACAAAAAGTGCGAGAGGGATTCTGAGAGCAATAGAAACACTTGGCATATTATCCAAGAGTTCATCTTCTAATAGAAAGTGAAGTACTTCTTGAGGCGGCATAGACTTTGGAAGTCTTCGAGCTATTACTACAAGTTGTTATTAAATTTTATTATAAATATATCTCCGACTAATACCAAATCGGTCGGGTTTCGATCCCAGCTTGAGGCAATCGGATGTCTACCACACTGATGAGCTGTGAAACAGCGCAACAGAACGTCTGTAGATGACAATATATATATATATATATATATATATATATATATATATATATATAAATGTAAAAGACAATAGGAAAACTGCAATATTAGCCGACGCTTTTCGTCCAATGTGGACTTTTCAAGGCAAAAACGAGATTATTAAAACAAAGTAACTAATAATAACAAAACAAAATGTCCTTATTATTAGTTACTGTGTTTTAATAAATTAATTTCGTTTTTGCCTTGAAAAAGTCCATATTGTACGAAACCCGTCGGCTAATATTACAGTGTTCCTATTGTCTTTTACATTTATAAATATTGTCTTTTTCTACAAGTTAACTCTGAGAAATATTTCATATATATATATATATATATATATATATATATATATATATATATATATATATATATATATCGGGTGTAACAGCAAACTAATCCAATTGTTAGATTACGATTTGAACCGTTAGAAATGATTAAAGATATCTTACTGGAATTCTTCGAGGCTTTTATAACACTACTGGGCTCTACTTTGAGCAATAAGAATGTATAATTACTCTCCAACCTTAACAGGAAACGTGATGAAATCGACCATAACGAAAATGACATGCTCATCATTAATTAATCATAGTTAAGGATCAGAAGCCACATGAAAGAATGAAATAAACTTCATATATATATATATATATATATATATATGTGTGTGTGTGTGTGTGTGTGTGTGTGTGTGTGTGTGTGTGTGTGTGTGTGTGTGTGTGTGTGTGTGTGATTTCAGGATCATTTTCCAACTTATTCAAGATTATGTTCGGTCTCTCTAACCTTCTAACTTCCTTCCCTGGAGTAACAAGGTGCCTCACAGGTTTCACGTTCGATTTCATTTCGAAGTGTTTTTTTCACTGCTCTTTTGGACTGTCATAGCTGAAACTCATCTCCCACGTAACAAACGTCTTATGGGTCTTTTCTAATTGATCTCTTTAGATGTAATTTGAAATGATGATCCCGTTTCTTGTTGTGACCTCCTGATTTAGTTTTCCTCTCTACTGTTCCCTTCTTTTTTAAACTTATTCACCGTTCTCTGGATGGTTCTTGAATGGATTTGAAGATGGTAGCCAGTGTATGAATGTTGGTACCATAACTGAAAGCCTGAATGATCTTTTTCGTCTCACCATTGCTCACTTGGGAAAACAGTGGGACTGACATAACCTGTTCTCTTTCTAGCTGAATAACTCAAAGGGCTCAAAGTGATTCTTATGATAAATGGTATCAAGGTAGAGATTACCACGACTGTACTCCAATTGAGCAATCGGTAAAAAGTAGCGTCCGACCTCTTTAATCCGACACTTCGTTGTCCGGCGACCCTACAGTCCCGTACTTTTTTAATCAGTCGCCAATAGTTCGGTGAGTGGCTACGAAGGCGGGAAAACCGACTGCAGCAGAGTGTTTTGGTGATACCGTCTTGTTCATTTCTTACATCTAGCTACATATTTACTCATTCAGGATGCCACCCAAGAAAGCAGGAGGTGCAGATGCTGCTGCTAGAAGTAAGAATCGCCAGCATAAATCTTTATGCTTAAAAAGGAGAGGCTATGGAAGAAATTAAAGAAAGGAACGTCTGTAAAGGCTTTGCGTGAGTACACTATAGCATTGGATCATCCACTATGGATGTCTTAAAGAAATAAAAGGAGCCGCTTTTTAAATTTTTCTCTAGAGGTATCAAGTCTACATCTTTTATTCACTACTACTCAAGTATTGCTAGCCTTGTTTCCACTAAGTCTAAGCCTGTACTACTCGTCACAATTACGATGCACCAAATTCAGGAATCAACGCTTTAATCCAAAAGGATATCGTCCTGTGGGCATGTAACCCAAACCAGAAAAATAGATTGTCACGAAACAGAATCGACCAGAAATATATATATATATATATATATATATATATATATATATATATATATATATATATCCAAGTACCTTTGATTGTCTAGATTCTGATAGTATAGGATTGTATAGGGATGATGGATTATTAGTTGTTAAAAACTACACTAAAATTAAGGTAGACCGTATTAGGAAAATGATTCATAAGGTATTTAAGGATTTGGGTCTTAGGACAATAGTTACAACTAATGTTAAACAAGTAGATTTTCTAGACGTTACCCTGGACCTTGCCAGCAACACTTTCCAACCATATGTGAAGATTAATTCCAACCCAATATACGTGCATCCAAATTCCAACCACCCCCCTTCAGTCATCAAACACATACCCTCCTCCATTGGATTTAGGATTAGTAATAACTCTTCGAACAAAGATGTTTTTAATAGACATCAGGATTTTTACAATTCTGCACTCAAAAATAGTGGATACAAAGATACCACTATTCAATATAAAAGCCCTGTTAATAGCAACCATAATAAGAAAGATCAATGGTTTACTCCCCCTTTTAATATGATGATTAAAACTAAATTGGGTGTATATTTCTAAACCTCATCAAAAAACATTTCCCCAACTCTGAAACTAACCCACTTAGTAAAATATTTAATCCTAATACTCTTAAGTTAAGCTATAGTTGTGCAGATAACCTAGAAAAAATAATTAAAAAACATGACAACAGAGTCTTTAACAAGTATAGGGACTCAAAAAACTTGATAACTCACCAGGTTTCAAGCAGCAATACTAAGTATAATGACACGAATAATAAATTATGTAATTGTAGGAATCCTAATAATTTTCCACTAAAAAATAATTGTTTGACTAGTTCTGTAGTTTATCTTAGTACAATATCAACACTAGAAAATCCAAATATAAAGAAATTTTACATTGGTAGCACCATGAGACCATTCAAGGAACGTTGGCGGGGTCATATGCAATCTTTTAATAACAGTAACTATAAGTATATGACTTCATTATCCAAATACATTTGGAGTCTAAAAGAAAAGAATAAAACACCTACGGTTAAATGGAAATTGATTAAGAAAGCCCGGACATGTAACTCCCTATATGCCCCGTGTTACCTAAACCCTAAACAAAAATTTGAAATAAGACTGATCTTTTAAATCAAAGATATGAACTAACAGTTAACTGTAAACACCGTTTTAAATTTAACTTAGTATAGAGATCATATACTTTCAATGATAATGATAAGTTAAATTTAATAGACTATTACCTTTATAACATGATGGTCATCTTGTCGATATGAATGTGTATTGTGTACTTACAAAGTGTTATACGTGTCTGTATTTGTATGTATATATTTGTATGTTATGTATGTGTGTTTGTACTGTTGGATGTGTATGTGTGTATATAGGGGTATATATATGTTAGTAGAGGTTTTTTTTATATGAGGGTATATATGTGTTTATATTGAGATCTATCATATGTTAACCTAGTACGAGTAGGGATGTAAACTTTGGTAGGTGTCTACTACTACGTGTGTATGTATATGTATGTGTATGCGTACTTGTGTGTGTGTGTGTGTAAATGTGTATATATATGTATATATATATGTATATGTGAGTGTATGTACGTGTGTATATGTGTATGTGTATATGTATGTATATGTATATGTATATATATATATATGTGTGTGTGTGTATGTATGTATGTGTAAATGTATTCGTTTAAATATGTATATATATATGTATATGTGTTTGTATATATGTATATATATGTGTGTAGGTATTTATATGTATGCGCTCGGATGTGGGTGTACTTATATATATATATATGTATATCTGGATGTGTTGATATGGGTATTTATATATGATTATATATTTATGTATAATGGATGTATGTTCGTATATCGTAGTATGTGTATTTGTATGTATACCTTAGTGTCTTAGAGTGTATCATAGATACTAACTAAAATATACTTTTGTTTGAGAAGGAGTTTTTAATTGCTTACAGACTGTCTGTTGTTACTTTTAAAAAAATATTATAAACTTTTAATGTTTTTTAAAATATTATAAACTTTTAATGTATTTTATCATCAATAAGTTAATATTGTTAGAATATATGTAGGTCTCTGTATACACATTCATTTCCTTTTTTTGTGTGTGTGTCTATATATATATATATATATATATATATATATATATATATATATATATATATATATATATATATATATATATATAATTTCTGCGGCCACCTCACCAACAATTTCTGCGGCCACCTCTCCCTTTACATCTGACCAGCTGACTCGCCAGACTGCGACCCCCTTGATTATGTGTGGAGCGCAGTTGACCGAGAGACCAACAAAACTCCTTGTAACACCAAAAATGAACAGAAGGCAAGGATTATGGCAGCATTCACCAGCTTAAACAAGAAGACCGTCCAGAAGAGTTGAAGGAGATTCTGAAGTCGTCTGGAGGCTGTGGCCAATGGCAATTTTATCGAATAAATTTACTCTTTAGTATTTCAAGATATTTTTGTGTAATTTTGTTAAATATATTTGTTAAAATGAGATATCAGTGTTATTTTCATTTTTAAACGACGACAATTAATCTATTGCAGCCTGTGTATATATCTATATAAATAAAGACGAACGTCTGTGTCAGTGTGTCTATCTGCCTGTCTGTACATCTACACACACATATACATATACGCACACACACTTGAAAATAAATGTACCCATGAATTCAAAAACTACTAGACAGATTTCCGCCATGAGAGCGGATGTAATATGCTATGTTTAAGTATAAATTATTTTGCTCAAAGGAGGTCCTAAGGGAGGTGTCCCACCCTCATTTTTTTCCTTCGATTTAAATGAAATTTCAACTTAGGTAAATAACCCGAAATGATGCTTATTCTTAAAATATCAGCAAATTTCAATAATATCAAGACACCCTAATGGGGGCTAAACCCCCTATATTGAAAATTTTGGAAGCCTTGAGTATTTAAACTCTATTATCACGGGGGTTTTACGATATAATTTAGTCACCTTCATATATTTTGAAGCCAACTCATAAAGAACTTATACAGAGTTCGAAGGGATGGAATGAGGGCCTTAGCATCCGATAAATCTAAACAACACAACCATTGGATAGATTCTCATGAAATTTGAAAGAGATTCTATGTATGATACTTAGACTATATAAATCTAAGTTATTTAAAAATGGAGAGTTCTAGGGATGCACAAATCCCCGCCTCAAAAAAATTGTTTTCATGGATTTAAATAAAATGAAATTTAAACCATACCATTTTTTACATTAATTTCATTTTGGTATCGGAACATTTGATTGAGACCGCAAATTTAGTTTCCTGTAACCTACACAATGGCTACTGTTTCAATCTTTTATAGTGTTCCAATTAATATGGATCCTAGTGTAGTTTATCCATAAATTTTGTTTCTTTTGTAGATGCAGAAAGGCATGCAGCTTCACGAACGTCACAAAGTCAAGAACAGGCGGATATAAGACGATGATTAGATGCTCATCGGTCTGCAGCAGCAAGATAGTCTGAAACTCAAGAAGCTGGCAGAAGACGTACATTAGATGCTCAACGGAATGCAGCGGCAAGACAGTCTGAAAATCAAGAAGAAGCTGACAAAAGACGTACATTAGATGCTCAACGGGCTGCAGCAGAAAAACAGTGTGAAAAGCAAGATGACGCTGACAGAAGACGTACATTAAATGTTCAACGGTCTGCAGAAGCTAGACAATCTGAAACTGAAGAAGAAAATGTAGCAGGGATATTCAACGGACTGCAGCTGCCAGACAATCTGAAACTCCAGAAGTAAAGAAGATGATATCAAAATGAATACTCGACGGAATGCAGAAACCAGGCAACTGGATATATTAGACTGAAAATAAAGATTACTATAATGGTATATATGTTTTATTATTGATGTTTGTTGCAATAAATATTGTAATATGTATATGTTTATAGTATTTTTCGATCTTTTATTTAGCTATATATGTGATTATTGCTTCATTTATAGATCAAAATATTAGAGGTCACAGCCAGAATGTAATATGCAACCATAATGATATTGGCCTGGACGAGTCCTCACCCCCTTTATTCTACATAGAAACTGGCAGTCCATTCTATTGTGTTACCTGGATGGACATAACTGTATCAATTAAATCAATGTTAAGAGACATTTATTATTATATTATATATTCAATACTCTCCAATCAATATTTTTCAAAAACAGTAAAAGTTTTGGCGGCTTCTTCCAAACCCAGTCAACGACGAAAATCGTCAGAAAATATTCCTGTTGTTGTGCCCCAAGATCCTATATATATATATATATATATATATATATATATATATATATATATATATATATTAAGACATTTTTTATGTTTAACATTCTTTTTATAGATACAAATATTTAAGTAAATGCTCTGTTGATAATAAACAGTATTAAACAACATTTACCGGCCTGAATGTCCGATAAATTTCCATAGAAAATATTCGTCTTCCGACAGTAAATTCAACCTTGCCAACCGAATGATCCTCTGTGGTCGAATCGGTTAAAAGTTACGGCAGGAATATATGACGGTTCCGTATAGGATACAGGTTCGAATCCTGTCGGAGGACGAATATTTTCTATGAAAATTTCTCGGACATTCAGGCCGGTAAATGTTGTTTAATACTGTTTATTATAAACAGAGAATTTGCTTAAATACTTGTATCTATAAAAAGAATGTTAAACATAAAAATGTCTTAAAATAATTTTCGGACTTTGTCCATTTCATAATATATATATATATATATATATATATATATATATATATATATATATATATATATATATATATATATATATATATATATATATATATATATGTGTGTGTATGATAAAATATAGTTTTATGGGTTAAAGTGCTCAATATCAGGGATATAGCGTATGTAAATATAAATATATCAGGCATATGGCCTGACTATTTCGTTTATCTTGAAACAGACTGTCGCTTCTGGCCGTTGCTTTAAGCCGCTGTCGAAGTTTCTACCCCTGAGCTATCAACGCACGTTAGAGGAGAAGGGGAAAATCTAGCGTATTATTTTTTACGAATGTAAACAAACGCCAGACAGCCATAATGATCGATTCTTTTTTTTTTTTTTTTTTTTTTTTTTAATGAAGATCGTTGCGTCAGCGGAGACGGCTGCAGTTTAGAATTACCTTATCTCTCAACAGTGCTCAACCGAAGATTTTCGAGAGCATATAATGTCATCCACATAGGGGCCTGTTTCGCTGTATCACAGCTCATCCCTGCAGCTAGATATCCGATTGCTTCAAGCCAAGATCGAAACTCGACCGATTTGGCATCAGCCGAAATTTCTATATCCAAATAAAGAGAAAGAAGAGTGAGATTAATAATCCACAGTCCTTTAGCATTGATCTTTTTTAAACGTGCTGGATACAAAGTAGATCGTAATATTATAATATTATGATTTTAAAATATTTTTCATCGCGTCGCGGAAATTTCTGTTTCGGAACATAAAATTTCGTTCCATTTTCAAGCGATATTCAATAACATCAGAAAAAATTATTTACTTTTGAAAGCGAAGTGGTATTTTATTGAAGAGTTTAAGTAGGAGGCGGAATAAGATATCAAAATTTCTTATGGGTGTTGCCTTATTTGACGAATCCAAAGACAGATCTAAACTAGAGTCCATCACACACACACACACACACACACACACACACACACACACACACACACATATATATATATATATATATATATATATATATATATATATATATATCAAAATGTAAAAGAACGAAGAATAAGATTTCAGTGTTCAAAAATATTGATTTACCTTACCTTTTATGGGAAATTTTACAATGACGGAAGTGGAAGATGCGCTTCGTTAACTGCATTTCGGAATAAAATATTTTAGTAGAATCGTGATTTCCCACGTGATGAAACGTTAAAAAGTTTTAACGTTGAAACAAGATGTACAGTTTTGTAGTGGGTATGTGCACGTTTTAATGTAACACTGCATTATATATATATATATATATATATATATATATATATATATATATATATATACATATATGTATATATATATATACATATATACATATATATATATACATATATATATATATATATATATATATATATATATATATATATATATATATATATATATATATATGATGGACTCTCCCATCGATTTCGACGTATAAGGATCCGACAACCTCATTCAGTTTTCATGTCTGTGCCAGTCCCGCTAGTGACCTGCATACAAGTCCAAATATTGGGCAAAAGCGAGGATCTTGGGGCACAGCAACAGGAATATTTTCAGACGATTTTCGTCGTTGGATTAAGCCTTAAAATAAAGAGTTTCCAAAAAGTAGATGAAAGATAATCTCCTTAAAAACATAGCCAGATTATTTCTCTCCACTTATATGCAGCAATGATAATCAGTGGAAAATGAAGATATTTCTGACCTTAGGACTCTGGTTGGGACCCGGAATGAAATATACAACAAAACTAAAAAAAAAAAAAATAACAAATAATAATAATGATAAAATTGGCCCATTACTGCTTAAAATTTTAGTTCTTTTTACCAAACCTAACTTGCTGAATAATTGAAACCTTAGTGTTGGTAGATTTAAAATTTTAGGTAAAACCTTTCTAAAAATGATAGCTGCTATGAACTAATCGATTAAATAGTGGATTGGTGCATAATTATTAGGCGTTTTTGCAGGCGAGTTATTTGTTAATAAAAATTGTTGTTTTGTTTACTTTTTTTTAATAAAAATATTTTATTTTCAGGTTATAAAAATGCGTGTCGATAATCATACGCTCGGGAATAATCATTTAAAAATTCCATCATTGTTGAATTGTTATATTTCTTTTTTCATAGATATTGTTTAAAAACGCCTGATAATTATGCACCAACCCAATAGTTTCAGCATCTTTGGTTAGTAGGAGTTCATTAAACAAAAGAAGGTAAGAAACTGATTATTACATCTAGAATGTTCCCGTAAACTTTTGGTCTATTGTGTACAATATATCTTTCTATGTTTGACGGAACATGCGAGCAACGAAGAAGTTTTAAGGAAAAGGAAAAC
>OZ038488.1:69254841-69277341 GCA_964036315.1 Acanthosepion esculentum
AGCATGAAGCCACAAGATATCGTGACCGAGGGTTTGAGTATATTAGTCTTCTTCAACTTGTTAATCACAACAGTTTATGCGCTTTCTCTCCCAGAAAGTGTAACTAATGTCTGCACAGTTGCAATATAAACTGCAGATGGGTCTATGGTGTTGAACAGACACTAATGTACATTTGGACTAACTAGCTGCCATAGCAGACAGATGTGCTCGGAAACCAAATAATTGGCCATTATCCTAGCACAGCTGAATTCTATCACAGATCCTTGCTATAGTGATTTTTCATTCAGCTGTAAACGAGAGCATTATTTTGGGATTTATCCGCATTCGGTGTAACAGTTGAACTGCCACTGTGGAGTTTATTACTAAGATCAATTTCCCCTTTCTCTCTTCAATTGCCAAATATAGTAAACCATTTCCTTATTGTGCTTACATCAACGTAGTTTTAAGAATTATTCAGCAACCTAATTTCTCCTTCTAAAAGCTAATTCTATGACAGTTTGAAAAAGGATTATGAGAAGGAAAAGAGGCGATAACTCAACAGATCTTTCTCCTAAGATACTTTCTGCTTAATCGCTAAACGAAAATAGAATAATCCCTAGAAATCCTGGCTAATATTTTTAAAATGAAATTAGAATAGGCATTGCTTTTGACTGACCCTCGTATATTCCATAGCGATGCACACACACACACATATATATATATATATATATATATATATATATATATATATATATATATATATGAATTATAAATATAACAATTTCTATCATGTGTATATCATTGCTTGATCCGGCTTCTAATGCTTCAGTTTGAGCGGCTTGGTCATAGTAGTCGTGGCTCGGGGGGGGGGTCACAGTCCTATGGTTACAGAGAATTTCAGTTGAGTTCCACCACGGTATATGTGAGCGAGTGGCGCTATATTGAGTCTGATTTGCCACCTCTTCGTCACCGAGGCCCGTTGGAACAGTTGGTATGATGTATGCTTGACAACCTAACTGTCAGGGTTTCAATTCTCGGTAGTGGATGCACACTGCTGATGAGTCCCAAATATAGGACGAAACGGCCGTCCAGTGCTTTCTGCATTCTGTTGAGATTTCTTTCAGACTCAATGAATTACTTAATTATATATAAAAGTGAACATTGAAGTCAACACTTAGAGGCGACAGGCTGTTTCATGCTAGACGCAATCGACGGTAGCCTGACGATTGCGTCTATTTACACACGCTCTATCTTTGATATTGAGAACTTTATCCCATAAATATAGCATACATTAAGAGTATATTTCTTAATACATATATATATATATATATATATATATGTGTGTGTGTGTGTGTATGTATATATGTGTGTAGATGTATATACGTGTAGGAGTGGATGTGTATGGATGTATGTGTTATGTATATATATATATATATATGTGTGTGTGTGTGTGTGTATGTATGGGTGTGTGTGTACACGCCTATATGTATGTATGTACGTGAAAATATAAATATGTTGTTGTGTATGTGTGTATACGTATGTGTTTTTGAACATAGAAATATAGGTCCTTGCTGGATTAGATAATCGTTATTTTTATATGTTTATATTAGATTTGTAACGTGTAGTCGATATTAACTTTGTCAAATTTTCTTGATTACATAGCGGCTCTTTTATAAATGCCCTTCGGTTATAGTTCCCCCACCCCATCTCCCCCACCCCTTTTTCTTTTCCTCTCCCTCTCTCATCTTCTGAGCTTTAAGATTATATCGTCTATCGTGTGTATGTCACCACAATATGTATACTCTTTTCCGGTGTATCTTTAATGTATTAGACATTTGAAAATATTCATATTTCTCTCACTTAAACCGTATTTGACTCCCTTCTTTAAAAACTTCTCTCTGTTAAATTTTAATCCCCACTTCATCTTAAGACCTTCCTGTTCTTCTCTTGCCTGTTACCCCTCCCTATAGCTTTCATTTACTCTAGCATTCGCCCCACACTCTCATACATACACTCTCACTAAATTTTATTTTTTATTCCCGGAGTTGTTTTTTATGTTTTTCTTTTTGTAGGTCTGATGAATTGGATCATATTTACGATTACAATGGAATAAATTATGACCTTGGAATATTAGTGTTTAAGCCTTTTTATTATATCCTTACTCTGTCCTGGACATTGAGTTCTACCTGGATTCTATCCTCTTGGAATTATTTTTTATACACATATATATATATGTATGTGTATGTATGTATGTATATATATTTATATATTTTAGATATATGATTGCATATTTATGTGTATATTTAGCACTAATATTATATATATATATGGCTAGTCAGTCGTCGATCGAAAGAGACATGATCACCTAATCGTGTATCACGTATGCCAATTTACTGACTGAATTCACATCACCCTACCGGTGTTCACACTGACTCACCAAATGTCAGAGCAAAACTGATAACGATCTGAGCATTTCCGAGTAGTTAATACAGGCTGCCATCCTATTTCGATTGGTACGTCATTATATATACGAGGGCAAGTGAAAATCCGCACTTTAACCATAACATATCTTTAGGTAGCCACACTGCCGTCTGTACTTGCGTGCTTAGAGTTGGTTCTATTGTGGTCATGTGATCGAAGTTTGAGCTTGATTGCGTCAGTTTTCTTGCTGCTGTTATAGTGTAAACATGGACGCACCAAGGATGAATAAAGACCAGTCAGTCAGTTATGTGCCATGCATGGTAACAGCTTAGTCGATCATGTATCTTTCTGCGGTAGACCAGTTGCCAACCAAGTCTATAGAACCCGGTATGTCCTGCTATTTACCCATAGCTGGGGGGAGAAGAGGATTCATACCTTTCCCAATGGTATTAGCATGAGTGGAATTCGAACTCGGGTCTCCGATTCCCGAATCCGAGCCGCTATCCCTTATTCCACCGTGCCTCCTCGAATAAAGAGCAGTGATCCGATTTCTCTGGCTGGAATCTGTGTCAGGTGCTGAAATTCATCGGAAGCTTTTAGCACAATACAGTGACAGTGCACCTCCGCGTAGAAGTGTGTATGGGTGGATCGACAAGTTTAAAAATGCCCGGACAAATGTGACGCCGCACAAAGAATATGCAGGACCTCCACAAGTGACGAGAAGATTCAGCAAGCTCTAGAGATGTTAATGTCGAACCGGCGAGTTATCATCGATGAGGTAGCATGTTCTCTGCAAATTTGGATCACTGCTCTTTATTCTTCCTCGGTGCAGACTGTTAGCGGCGAGTCTATGTTTACATTGTAACAGCAGCAAGAAAACTGGCGCTATCATGCTCAAACTTCGATCACGTGAACACAACTATAAGCATGCATTTACAGAAGGATGTGTGGCAATTTTTTTACTTACCCTCGTATATATATATGTGTGTGGGTGTGTGTGTGTGTGTGTGTGTCTGTCTGAGAGAGAGAGAGAAAGAGAGAAAGAATCGCATGTAGTTATTTATATTAGGTAGGGACAATCTTCGTAGCGTTATTAAGTTAATTTCAAAGACATTTAGATATTTGTACATAGATTTATTCAACCCTATATGTGCCAATTTGTTTCACTACCTTTCACAGCTTCATGCTTCCATCCTCCCAGAACTTGACATCGTTCTGGATGACGAACTGGCCGGCCTAAGTGCTTTTTATAATCTTCCAGAGAAATTAAATTATTCCCATTAAGACAATTTTCTTGGTGATGAAAATAGGTGGTAATCCCAGGCACCAAGGTCAGTTGAGTACGACAGGTGTAACAGAACATCCCAGATAAGTTCTGCCAATTTCTGCCGCGTCTGCAAATAAGCGGGAGATCTGGCGTTGCCCAGCGTTCCTCCTGGAAATCTTTCCAGAAATTGTACATAATACATATATATATATATATATATATATATATATATATATATATATATATATATATATATATGTATGTATATATATTCTACATTAATCGTGTCATTTTTCATTCATCAAAGTATTTTGTCATCTTGTCGCCTATCTTGATTTGTTTCCTAAACAATGTTGACTTCTTTACTCACAGAATTATCCGTAGCATTACACTTTCCATTGACCCTTGTAAGTTTTCCCAGTTTGTTCTAAAGTAATATGACTAATTTCCATGTTTCCTACTCGTACTTTCAGACTAGCATTAAAAATTTATATTAACTAATATATATATATATATATATATATATATATATATATATATATATATATTTTAGAATTGGACATAGTCCGACAATTTATTTTAAAGACATTTATATTATGTTTAACGTTCTTTTTATAGATACAAGTATTTAAGCAAATGCTCTGTTTTATAATAAACAGTATTAAATAACATTTACCGACCTGAATGTCCGAGAAATTTTCATAGAAAATTTTCGCTCTCCGACAGGAATTTTTACATTTGATACGCTAGAGCAGATATGAATAGAAGAGATTCATGGAAGATTTAAGTTTAAAGATAGTAAAATCGACCTTGCTAACCAGACACTCATCGGTGGCCGAACGGTTAAGGCACATCACGCGAAATGATGGTTCCGTATAGGATACAGGTTCGATTCGGAGAGCGAAAATTTTCTATGAAAATTTCTCGGACGTTCAGGCCGGTAAATGTTATTTAATACTGTTTATTATAAAACAGAGCATTTACTTAAATACTTGTATCTATAAAAAGAACGTTAAACATAATATAAATGTCTTTAAAATATATATATATATATACAGAGAGAGAAAGAATGATGATGATGTGGGTAGGCGTCGTCTTCATTTTGTCTGGTTTAGTCAGCAGGTCAAAGAACAGGGCTGGTCTTTGTGCGGAGAACTTAGAATCAGTTTTTCCTTTACAACAAGAAAAAATTCAGAAGCTAAAACGCATTCGTCTCTGTCGAAATCGCCCGGCGATGACGTCATTCACATTAACTGAGAAGAGTTTAATATTGTTATACTCATTGATATTAAATAAACATTGGCTTTTCGAAGTTCCCTCCCACATGAAATGGACTATATATATATATCAAAACAGAGATACGTGCTGTCAAAAAAATGACTATACTTAATTCATTCTAAAATGTTTCGTGGTAAAGCTTAATCAATAACAATATTATCTGATAAATGTTATCTATTCTAATATATAAAATCTATTATAGTAAGTATTTATCTTTACATATATGTATATTAAAGAAATAAGAGGATAACCTTTTATACTGACGAGTTTCGTTCCTTGTGGCACTTCATCAAATGCAAGTGTGGTAATTTTAATTGAGAAATCCGTACACATAGTGAGGACTGGAGAAGAAGAAGTGTCTTTGAGCATGAAACTTCATAAAATCCTGCGGAACACGTGGCAGGACCGGATCACAAACAACGTTCTTCTCCGCACAAAGATGGAGTGCTTAGAAATCATCATAACTCCTTGCCGACTTCGATGGGTCGGACACCTTGCTCAAATTGCAGGCATCCGCTTACCCAAACAAATCCTCGCATCTGACAAGAGACCACGTGGAGCCCCACGTTGTCGATTCAAGGATCAGTTCAAAAACACCTTGCTGAAGACAGAAATCGATCGGGTCAATTGGGAGACAGAAGTTACAGAAAGAACCAATTGGAGAAGAGAAGTCCACGAATAAACAGCATCCTTCGAAAACAACAGAAGACAAATAGAAGAGACGAAGTGTGCCCAAAGAAAAACCCTAGCTCTCCTTCCCCTGAACCCTCCTACCCTACCATGTGGTGGTTGTGGATGGACGTCTTTTCAGGTCCAGCATAGGACTCGTTTCGCACAGAAGGAAATCTCGATGAGCACCCCAATACTCAGCAACGAATAGAAAGATGGAAGACGTTAAGTGATATAAATTTTTATCGTGTTGTTAATCGAAAGTGAATTTGAACGTATAGTATTGTTTATTCTCAGGCGGTTTCCTCTTGTCATTTTTCTCATTGTCTTTGCAGATATATTTATATCAGAATCTTTACATATATGATTTTCAGGCCGGTAGACAAAAATAGATAAATATACTGTTTAATAAATTAACGGGGCGTGTACTGGAAGACGGGTATCCCCTAAAAGTAACGTTTAGGTAATAAAATTTGTCGAATTAATAAAAAAAATCATCAGTTATTTAGAAATATACGAAACTGAGCATATGTGAATGTTTCAAGAGTTTGAGAAGTATTTGCGTGTATAAGGCACTATTCAAATTCATTAAGGAAGGCGTCGTAGTTTGTTTTTATTTTCACGACAGCAATGTTATCGCGGAGACTTACATTATAGGTGTCAGATTCAAGTTCCATAGTGAGAAGATAGACGTTTTATGTGTTGTGTTGAGTTTCCTGCTTCACTGTCATTAAAGGAATCTCTGATTTGTGGCACAACAGGAAGATTCCTGTCCACATTCACAATATAGAGAAATATTAATTGGCAATACAAGTATACTCCACCAGGAAAATAAAAAAACAGAAACTTGAAATTCTTGAAGAAAAATACAGCCAACACTAAATAAAGCTAATTATGAGAATAGCAACAACGTTTTAAAATGTCTATAACAGCAAAGATTTAAAACGCTTAAATTGTAAATTTTTGAAAACTTACAACCGTAAAAAGTTAAAGTTGCCTCCTTTGGATAGTATAATATTAGCGGTTATTTTTTAAATTGATTACAACTGACCGCATCCATACGTGCTTATAATTATAACATAGCGCGTTTCATGCGCATTCACAAAAATTCACAACTATCAATTACATTAACATTTTTGTCATGTTAATTCACTCTTGAAGATGATCTTTGATGAGATTGAAAGTACTTGGGAAAAATAAAAGAAATGAAAAAAAATACGGCCTCTTCCTTAATGAATTTAATAACATTAAGAAATTGATTCGTGAATTTGAGAGGATTAAAATAAAAAATAAAGATATGTCCATATATATATATATATATATATATATATATATATATATATATACATACTAGAGGAAAAACTCTTATTTTCACTCATCACCTTGATAAGATAGACGTTTTATGTTTTGTGTTCAGTTTCTTGCTTCACTGTGATTAAAGGAATCTCTGATTTGTGACACAACAGCCCGTCTGTTATTTAAGATTTCTCGAACAATCGAGCCGGTAGACGAAAATAAATAAATATACTGTTTAATAAACAAACAGAGCGTCTACTCAAATACAAGCATCCACAAAAAATAACATTTAAATTTAGAAATATATATATATATATATATATATATATATATATATATATATATATATATATATATATATATCCAAGTGTGGGATTGGTATATACGGAGTAAATTCCAATAGCCAACAATTATTATTCTTTAAAGAGTGCTCAATACAGAGTAGAGCAGATATAATTTATTTATTTAAATAATTCAACATCATCACTTGATAAGACACTGGGAGTGTTGAAACAAAATGGCTATTTTTGTAGTGATTTTATAACATATTTATGTTATAATATTTAAATAAATGATTATATATATATATATATATATATATATATATATATATATATATATATATAATTTCGTCATGATTGAAAATTTTTACTTATTAAATAATATTATATAATAGATAAATATTATAATAATTATGGTTTTTATATTATTGTGAGCGTGAAGGATAAAATTAGATCACATGCCTCTATGATTCCATTAGTCTAAATGCAGGAACCCCCGGCTAACAAAATAAATACCAGATAAACACTGTTGTTCAGACAAATCTCTGTCTTTGACATCATGGCATCTTTGAAGATTCTTCGCCTTTAATCAAACGCCTTTCCGCTCGAATCTTTCGCCTCACTTCGCATCTCCTGTCATTGCTTTTCGACTAGAACCGTTTTCTTGTGACGTCTTCGCCTTGTAGCGTCTCAATGTACGCTGTGTTGATAATCTCGGGACGGTTCCTGCTGTCTCTTTCATTTGTGCTAGCGCTAAAATTAAGCCCTCAGTTTGCTCATCGTTAAATATTGTAACCGCTCTAATTACTCGTGTCTTCAGTTTTTTTTTTCGTTATTCGCTAATTTGGTTTAAATGATAATATCGTAGGTTCAGATTTCGCGCACAACTGAGATAAAAAAAAAAACAACAACAACAAAACAACGATGTTTTTAATCGAGTCTAAACGGTTCCTTATATTGAACTAAAAAGTCCTCGGGAGCTGCTCAATTGGAAAACTATTTTTTTTATGGACGATAACTATTAAATGATAGTACTAGCCATTAATTTTTATCTGCAAAACACCGCTTTTCTTACATTGAAAAGACCAATCTTCGATATATTGTGATGCGTTTCTTGCTTCAACTTGATCAAAGATGTCTATCATTTAATCCAGAGTAGCCCGTCTGTTGGCTCGTACTTTGCGAGAAATACGGCTATTTAATTTTTCAGTTGATAGATCTTGCCTACCTAATACATAAACGGTGTTTAGGGATGATTTCCTCGTCGAACTTTTGTTAGTTGTTACTCATAGCAACTAAAAGGAAGAACTTCACAGGACGTATTATTTTGTCAATGATCTTACCCTGTTTTCTGGTCATAAAAATTTGTACTTTATCAAATCTTACTTTTTGTCTATATTTGTAGCCTTTAGTATATCAAAGTAATCCAGTCTTTTATATTTTTCTCAACTTCCTTGACATGTGTAGCTGTTACGAGACAATAGCTGTCATTCGTACTACATCATTTTCGTCATGATTAAGCTCATTCGCATATATATATATACTAGCTTAAAAGACGCACTATTGGGCTCGTGCGCAGGGCTCTTGATTACAATAGGTAGGGAAGGAGTAGATGCGATAGGCAACAATAAACTACAGAAGAACTCATAATTAATTGCTGCATTTAAGTACTTCATTAATACTTAAGCTTACCTTTTTAAAATTCAACGATAATTCTTCTGTCACCACTTAATTTAAAGAAAATTTGATGTACGTAGGTTCATTCCGTACAAACAATTATTTTTATTTCATAGATTACTTTCGCTGGATTTCGCAAATAATTTCGGTTATTCCCAAATTTATTTCCAAGTTATAAAAATTGTTATATCATACCATTTCACCATATGCTACTCGAAACAAAATATTCAAGAGAGATAAGAAAAAATAAACAGGTGGCTAAAAAAGTAAATAACTGGGTCACATTCCTATAAAAGATATAAATATCCCCGCAAACAAGGAATATTTTGGTATTTTCTATAGAACTGAGAAGGGTCATTAGCATTCAAATAGTTCTTCAGACGAAATAACTTTTTTTTTCGGATATGATATAAATCAGATAAAGAAAAGGACAACAGAAAAATATTCGCTGATTTATTAGTTGCTAGTAGTGTATATTCTTTTTAATTCTATAATTATGAACAAAAATTGTTTAATTTTTTGTCAAAAGAAGTAACGCCATAAAACTAATCTGAACCATAAATCTAAATTATATATATATAGTTTTGAATGGTCAAGTTTACCTTCATTTGTTCTTTAATATGGTAGTAACAGCAGTCGCCGCACAAGTCAGTGTTATTTGTTACCTCCCTTTTGTATTTTTGCTACATTATAAAGTCAGCTTATGAACCATTAACAAACTTTTACCAAACAATTTTAGCATGCTTTTGAATATTTACTATACAAGTGAGCGGTGGAAAATTTTTCCACGTGAGCTATGACGCAAAAAAAGATTTACAATCCCTGCACTAGATCTTCTTTTTGTGCTGTGTTCCTTTAGGACATCGGCGATCATATACGTTATTGCTCTTATCAATATATTGTCTTTTTACTATCCCTCCCATTCTTATCAGTTCTGCTAGCCAACTACACAAGCCCTTTATGTAGGTTACTCGCTCTTTTCCACACACTCTCTTGCCTTGTGATATCAATCCTAATTTCGCGTCCAAGAAATTTCAGCAGTCTTTTTCTGATTTCCTTTATATTTTAATCTTCCTGAAAACTTCCTCGTTGCTTACATACTCTGTCCATGGTATTCTTGGCATTCTTCTCAAGAACCACATTTCTGTTACCTCGAGTTTTCTCTTCATTTGTGTGGAAATGTACCAGCATTTATTGCCATATAGGAGGACTGGTATTAAGTAGCATTTCAGTGCTCTTTTCTTTGTTTTCTGGCGAAATTCTCCTGGTTCTTAATACTTCGTTTACTTTTTGGAAGGCATCTTTCGCTATTCCAATCCGTCTTCGGATTTGTGTGTTCAGTGTTCTATTGGTTACCTTAAAAACAAAAATTCTAATATGGTTATCTATAAGATGGTTTCCAAAAACCGTTATTAACAAGTGTTTGTTTCACGTTATTAAGTTCATTAAAGAAAAGCGGACGAGAGGATGAATTCTCATGCGTTCTCATAAGGACATTTTTAATAACACCTATTTCATGTCTTAGAGGACATAGACTAGTAAAATTAACAAAACTTGCATGAAAGAGGGATTTTTGGAAGTCATCTTTTGCTATCCAATGCGTCCTCGGATTTCGGTGCCACATTTTCCGTCGTCTGTTAAAACACTTCCCAAATATTTAAACGTCTGTATTTATTTGATTTTGACCTTTCCAATTCGTAGCTTTTTCTGTTGTCGACAACCATATATTCTGCCTTCTTACAATTGATGATTAGTCCTTTCTTCCCTCTTTCCTTTACTACATGGTTAGAAGAGTGGTTTTCAGCCTTGTTTGCCCAGTGCACCCTTTTCACCATATGTCAGATTGTCACCCTCCTTTCCAAGATTAGCCGATTCGGAAGGTGCATTAAAAATAATATGCATTTATTATTTAAAAAAATATTCTTTTCCATATTAGTACGTATACATTTACATGGATTATTTTTGTAGAGTTTTTTACCCTCATGATGGACTCCTAATTGTGTAAATAAAAAAAATAAGAAAAAGTAAATGATTTTCCTACCCACCCTTGAAATTCTGAAATTGCACCCTGGGAACACCCCACCTCTGTTGAGAATCTCTGGTCTAGAAGGTAGATTTCTTTCTGTGTCTGCCATCAACACTGTCATCTGCGTATCTTATATTGTTAAGATTATCCTCACTGATAATGAACTCCGCTTGCTTCAACTACAAATAGCGATGAATGCAGAATCTTCTCCACGAGTGGAATGCCTATCGTGTAACAAGATTACCACCAAGCTATTTTCCGAATATATCTCTGTGCACCCACCATCTATTGCAAAAGTGTCAGTAGACGCACTCCTCTAAGGGTAAGAAGGAGGTTCGGTTTGTCATATTTTTGTCTACTTTAAGGTCCAACCATTCTTTTCAAATACACCCGTAAGAGGTGCCTCGTCATTGAGGCATAGTTCGAAAAGTATCGCGTAGATTTTAGTGAATTAATTTTTCACTAGAGAGCCTACATGTTGTACATTTGCAGAGAGATAATGAACTAATAGAGCTGGCTTGACGCTCACTATTATAGCCTTGTGCCTGAATAAGCTAAACAATTTCAGTTCATGGGAATCTCGTGAGAATCGAACTAGCGAATCATTTGGTGTGACTTGCTTACTTATCGTTCCGCCATTGTAAATATCTATATAGTTATTTACTCGGGTTAGTTATAGCACAAGGCCACAAGTACACAGCACCCATGCTAATTAAACTTATTAATAAGGAATTTATTTTAATCATTTCATCCCAAGAAAGGCGGAAATGGCACTAGTATTACAGTGAATGAAAGTTATAGAAAAGACTGCGTATAAGGAGGATTGAGGAAAGGACAAAAGATGAACGGGATTCAAAAAGATAGATGATGGCGACTGATTTTTAATTTAAATTTGTGAAGATTATATTTCTCAGGGAAGCAAGTAAACGGAAGGGAGTTCCACAGACGGAAAGTGCGAGGCGAGAAAAGAAACTACTGGAGTAGAAGTGATGGTTGCATTTAGCTATTTCAACAGTAAACGGGCGGGACCTAGATGCCAATCTAGTGGAAAACTTAAATTCATGCAGTTGGGGCACCAGGGAAAAAAGCACGTCAGAGCAGTTGCCATGGAAATATTTGAAGAAAAGACAGAGGGAAGCCACGTCAAGGTCGGGAAAAAAGTGACTGAAGTCGAGATGCCAAGCCAGGATCGATTACATTGCAGATCCTTCTTTGAATTTTGTTAAGAACCTCGAGATGAACAACAGGAGCACCAGACCAGTTATGGCAGCAGTATTCAATGCACGAACGAATGGTAGATTTGTAAATGTGCAAGATAGACTCTGAGGAGAAAAACTTTCTCGCACGACACAGTGACTCAACTTCCCTTGCAGTAGATGCAGCTATTGATTCGATGTAATCGCTCCACTTCAGAGTCATTTGAAAACGTGAAGCCGAGAAGGCGCACTGTGTTGCTCAACAGGAGTCTAGCGTCAGCCATGCTTTGATGGCAAGCAGAAAATGTTTCTCTATAGTGGTTAAATGAGAACAGTTTTCTTTTGGAAGTGTTAAAATTTACAAGCCATTCCCTACCCCAGTTAATCACTGATCGAAGGTCCTTTTCAAGGAGAGCAGCCAGATTTACTTTATCAGCTCTACCGGGTTTGCTATTGAGACAGGAATAAATGTAAACAGTTTTCGACGGCATAAATGTCTACTTGGAAACTGATGTCATCAGGAAGATCATTGATGAAGATAAAAAAAGTGTAGGATCCGGGATAGAGCCTTGGGTGACACTCGCGTTCGTGTGAAAGGATCTGCAAGCGACTTTCATTTCACGATTTGATAGGAACGATTGGATTAAATCAAACAATCATCCTGTAATAACGTAGCTCTGGGGCTTGTTTAAACGACCAGCATGCCAAACCCTGTCAAAAGGCCTTCGGGATATCTAGAGCCACAGCTCGCGTTTCGCCGTTATCATCAAGAGCTTGATATATATATTCAGTGATGGCCGATAATGCATCAGCGGTAGACCTGGCGAAACGGAAGCCATATTGTTTGTGCAAGAGGAGATCGTGAGAAGTAAGATGATAAAAGACTTCAGCATTGATTAGAGTCTCGAATACTTTGCCGAAAAGCGGTTAGAGACTAATAGAGCGATAATTTGTGGGGCCGGAGGGTTCTCCGGGGTTCTTAAAAAAGGACTACAAAGGGTGACATCCAACAAGCTGTAAAGCAGAAAGCAGCGAGGCATTAGTTGTCGAGTTTGGAGAGAACTGGAGCCAGCTCAAGAGCATATTTATTTAGGATGACAGCTGGTATCCTGTCACCTCCGCTTGCCTTGTGGGAGTCTGGAAATGATATCTGAAACCATTGACGGGGTTATGCGCATATAACTCTGTACAACCTTCATTCTAGTGGAGGGATCAGATGTGGGTATTCCAGATGAATCGAGTATGGAGTTGGAAGAGAACATCTGAGCAAAACGTTATCTGAAGATGTCAGGACTTCAAATTAATTAGAGAAAAGACTGAAAATTAATAATAATATCTTGAAGTGAACTTCTGAGAGGCAATCCATTGTTTCATTTTATCCGCAAACAGTAAGTTTGCGAACACGCTTGCACTTGTTACGAGCAGCAGAGACAAAGAGACATCTGTTGCAATCAGACGTGTCGCTCTAGTACAGCCTGAAAAGGTGATTCCTGTGGGCTATAGCGGCCGTGCATGCAGGTGAGAACCAAGGAGATGAACGTGGTTTCACTTGGTATTTCCTTGCTGCAATGAAAGCTTCGATTGCTGAAAGGTGACCTTTGTCCAATTATGCGAAAGCCAGATGGTATAGCATATCTTTGCAACATCAAATATTATACATTTTTCATGATTACTTGACCTGAATCAAATCTCAAGTACCTCCTCACCTAAAACACCCCACATCATAACAGTGCCACCAACGTCCTTGACTGTTGAAGCGGCACATTCATCATTCAGTCTTGCTCCTGGCTTTTTTCTCCCATAAACTCTACAAACTCTCTCTACAAAGAAGATCTAATTTTGACTCATCCGTCCACAATACATTTTGGTACTTTTTCAATGTTCACTTCTTATACTTTTTTGCCCATAACATTCTTTTCTACATATTCATCTTCGATAACAGGGGATTCTTGATGGTTATACAACCCTTCAACTCCGCTGATCTAAGTTGATTTTTAACAGTTGAGAGCAACACCGGTTGTTGTCGAGAGAAATTAAGTCCAGCTGTTATCTCTGGAGCAGTTTTCCTTCTATTTATTTTGCTCGCAATAACCAAGTGTTTATCTTCATCAGCAGTTGCCACTATCTACACTGCAAAGCAGAGTGTAAGGAGAAACAAAAAGGAAAGATGCTATATATAATATACAGATATTCCTGTGTGTGGAGAAGCCATGTTTCGGATACCGGATGGGTCGGATTCATCTACTATGTCCCAGTCGAGGATATATTCTACAAACAGGACTCAGCGAGTCTTGGGTTTTCCCAATTGAGGACTGCGAGCTGGAATTTCTTTCTGTATCCGAGAAAGATATATTCCCAAAGAAATTTTGTTTCTTTGACTTCTTCTGGTATAATTGGTGCATGCAACACGCTGTCACCAAACTGAATCGCGACCATAACCTGATTCATCTGATGACACAACAGAATCACAATCTTGAGTGTATAGCATTATTTAGATCATACCAGCGTTTCGACATGTTTATTGTCAAAATGTAGAATTCACGTGCGAGGTACTTGAAAAATGTAGATTTCTTACACCGTTGTGCATCGTGATAAAATGTTTCCAGGAGTAAGAGGAATATCTAAGCAAAATAATTATTCAAATTTTGATAAAGATGCACACGCAGGGGCACACACTGTGTGTGTGTGTGTGTGTGTGTGTGTGTGTGTGTGTGTGTGTGTGTGTGTGTGTGTGTGAATGATTTTTAATACGACATTTTTATTACTTCAAACGTTATTTCTAGTGGATATGTGAAATAGACTGCCCGTTTTTGATTTGAACAGTCAAACGAAAACAGAACTTTGCCGGGCTGGCCGCTCCCCGTAGCCAGATCAAACAGTGTTCTCTCCTACAAGGGAGACACAGCTTCGAATATTGGCGGAGAGTACTTTCTCTTTATTCAGATTTATTGAGTGCCATGATCAATAGATGTAATTCTGTTTAAAAACAAAACAAAAAACGGGGCGTCTATTTCAAATTCGGTTATCCATTACAATAACGCTTGCAGTAATATATATATATATATATATATATATATATATATATATCAAGGTAAGATGAGAACGAATAGAGTACAATTCCAACGTTTGTAACATTTCATTTAAAAGAGTGCTCAATACAAAGTAGAACAATATTATTTATTTTATTTATTTATAATATTATTTATTTTATTTAATTTACACCGAAAACATGTCAAAAGTCATTAGACAATTGCAGTCGTGTTTCGATGCGTATCAATGCATCTTATCAGGCGATTGTAAATTACTGGCGAGTGAACGATTTATTTAGATTTAAAAGCAAAATACAACCTCTTTTTACGATAAAAAGAAAAAAGTGGGGGTTATAAGGTTTGCGGGCTTTACTCTGATCAACAAATCAAATATGACCTACGTTAAATTTAAACTAAGCACAGATGCAAAAATTTAAAAATTATTTTTTTATAAATGGGTCATGAACTGTAGATGTAAATGTATATTCATCCAATCGATATTTGCGATTTTTTCCGTCCATCGCCGAGAATCTGCTAATGGCTGCCATCAATTTAGCAAAAGATATATGTATACAGAGTGCGATAGATAAGACGCAATTCACTCCACTAGTAATTGCTACTGCACATTCACTGTACATGAGCGCCTTTGCTTTAATTAAGCCTTGATGCAACTCAATAAGGGCAGCAATAAAGAAATTGCAAAAAAAATTACATTTTTTAATTATCACTTTCATTTCTTTTGTCCAAATATCAGAAATAGGACTATTTTTCAGGATTATATCTCACTCTCTGCACCATGATGCAATCCACTCCACCAAAAATTTGGAAACGGCATGCTGTACTGCTTGGCGTTCGCACCGGAATTTAAGCGTGCTACTAGATTAGCACCTAGGTCCCACTCTTTTATTGTTGCAATAGCTAAACGCAGCTGGCACTTCTACTCCAGCAGTTTCTTTTCTCACATTTGTGGAATTCCTTTCCGTTTACTTGCTTCCCTGCTAACTACAATCTTCAAAATTTTAACAGCAACGTCAATCGCCATCTTCTGTCTTCTTGAATCTTCGTTCATCTTTTGTCCTTTCCTCAATCCTCCCTATTCTCAGTCTTCTTTTTTGTTTTCCCTCCTTGTAACACCCTGTGTATTAGTGGCGTTCCCGCTTTGCTTGGAGCGAAATGATTAAAAACAATGATGTCTGTTATTATCTGAGGCTTTATAGATTATATTTTTATAGACATTTCGTCTTAATTTCTAGACTACCTATAATGACACGTGTCATAAAGAATATAGATTTTAACACTATATAAATACAGAAAGGCTAATTTATACATTTAGTCTCTTTCTAGAGTCAAAGCAGTGTAAATAGTTCTCTGGCACTGGATGGCAACCAATTTAGGAGAATGACAATGATGAATTCAAAGGTTCCAGACTTGGATAAATGTGGAGTGTTGGTCTAGTTATCAATTGAACTTTCTAAAAACCTACTTGCTTCTGCAATCGTAGTAGCATCTTCATGTTGTGGTGTGAATTCGGCCCGAAGCTCCAAATAATGTCTGTAAGGAATGAACTAAAAATAAATACAGATCAGATGCTGACGTAAAAACATATGACAAAATGTAATCTGAAACTGGTACTGTGAACTCTAATGACTCCAATATCATAAATCAACAAAACTGTGATTACTTGATAGGAATACGTGTTGTTCTTTCAATCTCGCTTGTTCTCGTGCTAGCACAACTAATACGAGATTTTATGACTCAGGCTCTGTTAAACTGTAGTGTTTGTATAAAACATGTAGAAAAGAAGAAAAAGAAAAAACAGTACATGTCTTCTGAAGACTACTGGACGCAATATGCATCGAAAGACATTTAAAGAATATATCGTATTTAATTTTTTTTTTTTTTTCACCCTGTACAGGACTCAAAAAAAAATGAAAATGAAAAGGACACTTATATTTAAGGGCGAGTTAAAATTTCTAGGATACATAAAGAGGAAAGTGTAAATTGAAGGAAAGGGGTGGGGGGCAGAGAAAAATATTGCATATCCTACCTAGCGAGTTTGAGTAAATGGATGGCGGGGTAAGTTTAAGGAGAGATAACAAAAAGACAAAATTTATTGAGAGCTACAAAGGACGAGAAATTGTGGCGTGCTATGATCTCCAATAGAAGAAGAAGAAAAAGAAGAAGAAGAAGAAGAAGAAGAAGAAGAAGAAGAAGAAGAACCATTATAACCTAACCTAGAAGAAGAAGAAGAAGAAGAAGAAGAAGAAGAAGAAGAAGAAGAACCATTATAACCTAACCTAGAAGAAGAAAAAGAAGAAGAAGAAGAAGAAGAAGAAGAAGAAGAAGAAGAACCATTATAACCTAACCTAGACCTTGATTTACAAGGTCTAGGTTAGGTTATAATGGTTGTTTTTACGACATGTCAATTTAGGACTCTTATTTAATGTTGATTATTTGTATGGGGCACCTAGTGAGGATAGAATTCACTATTAATGATCAACCAGACGGGCCTCGCTAACAATTCCCTCACGCTGAGGCGCCCTGTCATGGTCGAATTGCAGACGCTATCTCCATGTAAAGAAGACATTTTAACTGCGAAAATATTGCAGTCCATAAACATTTAGATTATAGCGTATGTTCTTGTAATTAGATCTTTGAAAGAGAAACGAATAACCTTCTGGAATTGCTACAAATAATAACACATAGTCAATGTCAAAAAGTTTTGATTTGGTTTGGTTGATTTTGTTTAGCGGCATATCAACATCAACGTGGGTGGGCACCTCGAGGCTGTGTAATGGTTAGCAAGCTTGTCTCGCTAGAACAATTACGACTGAGTAGTGAATTCGATCCTCACTGGATACCCCCTACTTTCGGCCTTCTGCCACATCTAAGTTACGCTTGAAAAATCACTATCAACATCTACATCATAAAATGTATTGTTGGTCATTTTACTATATGTATTGTTGGTCTTTTTCCCCCACTGTGTGTGTGCATATATATATATATATATATATATATATATATATATATATATATATATATATATATATATATATATATATATATATATATTTATATATATATATATATATATATTTATATATATATATATATATATATATTTATATATATATATATATATATATTTATATATATATATATATTTATATATATATATATATATATATATATATATATATATATATATATATTTATATATATATATTTATATATATATATATTTATATATATATATATATATATATATATATATATATATATATATATAGAGAGAGAGAGAGAGAGAGAGAGAGAGAGAGATAGAGAATTAGGAAATCGGCTGATTTCCGAATTTTATATACTTAAAAGCTCTACATCTTAAATTTTTATGTGTATTGAGCACTTTTTTAATACTACTGTTTCCTGGTCTAATTCAACTCTGACCTTTAACTTCCTTATTAATATTATATATAAATATATATATATATATATATATATATATATATATATATATATATATATATATATATATATTTATATATATATATATATGCGTGTGTGTATGTGTGTCAAGATCGCTTTACGCAAGAAACTGACCGTCACTATGCAGTGTTGATTTTTATGTCGATACAGTCTATATTTATAAATTGTTTATCTCTGATACTGAACACTCCTCTTCATATATATATAGCACATTTTAAATATATATGTGTGTGTGTGTGTGCGTGTGCGTGTGTGTGTGTGCAAATTGAATAAATTCTTTTTAGGCAACAAGTATCATTTATTTTGTCTGATTGGTTGATTTTGTTTGGCAGCATATCAACTACTATTGGTTATTTAATGCCGAAATCTAAATAATTTTAACATATTTTTATGGCTTCAACTAAATATATTCTGAACGCAATCTTATGCCTTCAACTACAGATAAAATGTATTGTTGGTCTTTTTGCTATATAAAACTGTATAGCTGGTATTTTACTATAAAATGTGTTGCTGGCATTTTTACTATATAAATGTATTTTTATACTTTGATAGTGTTTTTTTTTTTTGGCTGTTTACTATTTGCCCATAGCTAGGACCCCTAACAGGTGCTACCACCCCGGACCAGGATGAATCTGGGAACAACAGCAATTAAGAGGTGGCTCCACGCTTCTCAAAATCTCCAATCTCCCGACTAGAGACCTTGCTGCCGGATGTAGTTTATCGTCATAGGACTATGTTAGGACGATGTAAAATGAACCGTTGATCCTCTGACCTCATACACTGACTGCCTATGAATTGCATGGGCATCTGTAATTTATTTGCGTATGTCTGTGTGAGTGATTCATTTACTTGTGTTTCTGTCATTTTATGCACACAAAAGTACACTTACACACTATATGAGTGGGTTTGAAATAAAGATATTGTAATAATACATTCCCTAATCGGATCCCTCCCACTCACACACACGCACACGCACACACACTTTACTTTCAGTGAGACAGATAACCCGGATTGACAAACACCTGAGGAAGGCTAGAGAGCACAAAGGCTGAAATGTTCTGATAATAACAACAAAGATAAGGACATTAGTCTGACTTTTTTCGCTTTTTTAAAAAATCATTTCACCCCATGCAAGACAGCAAAGCCACTGAGACAGAAGGGTTACTGAGTGTGAAAGAATAAGAAAAAAACGAAACATTATTAAGGAACAAGAACAATAGAAGAATAATGAAGAAAACATTAAATAACATAGCATTACATTTAAATTTTTGATGATCAAAGTTGGCTGGAAAGTATGGAGCCGGAAGTGAGTCCCACAAGCAAAAAGTAACAATTAATAATGTAAATAACTTTTTTTTATTGTTTTATTTTTTATCGTCCATTTTCTCCCAGGTAGCAGTGTCTCAAGTCAAAATATAACATTTTTAAATGGTCTCTGCAAAGTTTTTTCTCACAGTGAAATTGTAAGGAAAATAACTTATTTTTTATCGTCCATTTTCTCCCAGGTAGCAGTGTCTCAAGTAAAAAATATAACATTTTTAAATGGTCTCTGCAAAGTTTTTTCTCACAGTGAAATTGTAAGGAAAATAACTTATTTTTTTATCGTCTATTTTCTCCCAGGTAGCAGTGTCTCAAGTAAAAATATAACATTTTTAAATGGTCTCTGCAAAGTTTTTTTCTCACAGTGAAATTGTAAGGAAAATAACTTGAGACGTTGATAATTATATCACTGTTTCTATGTACTGTATATAAGTCTTATCATACCTACCATATATCAGTCTGTTCCTATCTTATCAACCTCATATTTACTTACTGTACCTGACAGCGTACAGAGAGCCACAAAGTAAATCCCCTGTTTATTAATAATGACGATAAAGCGTATTTAGGTAAATTTGAAAAAAGTAATGACCAAAAAAGTGAATTCAGCTAAAAATGGCACAAATAGAATGAAAAGGAAAATGGCATAACGAATTTCTCTGCGACAACTCTGTTAAATGTTACGTAGCCGGTAATAAAGTCACAGGTAAAAAGTCACAGAAAAAAGTCACAATTTTGGTTAGGAAAAAAGAAACAGAAAAAAGTCACAATTTTGGTTAGGAAAAAATTCACAGAAAAAAGTCACAATTAATTTATATGTTTATGTTAAATATTTATATTTAAATATATATTCAGTGTTTTTTTATTGCCGATGATTAAGACGAATATTCCAGCCGACGTTACGAAGAAATTCTACCACAAAACTCATTAATTTACCATCAGTTTTCCTTATTTTCTTACTGAGACACATTGGCCTTCAAAAAGCGAGAATTCGACAGTTAACATTTCTATTAAGGAAAGACTCAGAAACAGTGCTAACATTGTCCTGGTTCTTTTGTTGTGTAACATTTTTACCTGTGCCTTTTTTTAATTGGATTACATTTTTAAACCCGAAAAAAAAGAAAAACAAAAACAGAAAAGAAAGAAAGAAAATAGATAATTATAAGATTTTCGGAAATTATTTGGCAAAAAATAATTTTTTTAAAGTTTATCTATTTTTAATTGTTTTAGAAAAAAAATAGCTCTATTATTGAATTAAATGCAAACGTTCATGCATACGCAATTTCTGGCTCTTCGACGTGGTGTAATGGTTAACAAGCTGGTCCCGATACATCATTTACGACTGAATAGAGAGTTCGGTCCTCACTGGGTGCCCCATACTTTCGACCTTGTACCACATCTAAGCTACGCTTACAAAATCACCATACACACGCAATGTGAATGAAATCAAAATGGGCATCTGTGTCATGAAGACTAATTTCCCTTTCTGTTTGGCAAAAACTGTTGATAACAGGAACAGCGTATAAGACGAAACAAGCGACCCTTTTAAGGTCATTTTTATGAATATTATATTTGAACTGAATACATTCTCTAATAAATATAGTATTTTAAAATGGATAAACAATTTGGTCATCGGAGAAGCGACTGGTACTAAACTAGTAAGTAGTAGAAAGGCAGGTAAAGAATTGATAGAAAAGAGCGGTAAATAAATTATAGGAACAAAAGGTAAATAATCAGATTAGATTAATAATCTTTTTAAAGAAAAGAATCTATTAAAAAAAAGAGAGAAATGAGACTAGGTAAAGAACTGGAGAAAAAAAAACGCAAAGTTAAGGAAAAGAAAATATAAAAAGCAATCTTTAAAGAAAAAAAAGTCCAATCACATGCTTATACTAATGTACGAGTCAGGGTTCGAGCATAAGTAAAAGCCTGGATTTCGAATACTAACTGACAAGGAGGCACGGTGGAGTAATGGAGAGTGGAGAGCCGAGTTCGAATTCCAGTTGAATCCATTACATTCATTTACGTGCTAGTACCATTGGGAAAGGTATGAATCCTCTTCTTCTCCTCCAGCTATGGGTAAATAGCAGGACAGACCGAGTTCTAAAGCCGTGAATGGCAACTGGTCTACTGCAAAAAGAAATGGCAACCTACTACGGGAAAAATCTGCCTCGTCAGTCATGTATCGAAAGATACATGATCGCCTAAGCGTCTATCACGCATAGCACATAACTGACTGAATTGCCAAGAGGAACAGAAAGTAGGCAGACAAGCCTTTTCTACTTGGAAATATGGCTCAATTCAATCTTCCTGCTTCATTGCTATCTTGTAATGAGTTTTGCTTTATAAGAACTAGGCTTAATAAATAACAGTAACCACATCCATTATTAGCTCGGCCTGCTAATTATGTAACGACGATATTAAAAAAAATTATATAAATAAGACGAAATGCAGAATTATATAAAAAAAAATAATTAAAGGGTAAAGCAAAAATAATACAATCGACGAAGTTTGTTTATTACACTCTCTTTTGAGGGGAATGTTTGAAGAACATTTGGTAAAGGAAGAAAATTACTAACTA
>OZ038488.1:69287341-69354841 GCA_964036315.1 Acanthosepion esculentum
TAAGTTTAAGAAATACTTACATAAATATGTGGTAAGGTTGTCGATTCAAAGTAAATACAGGTGAATGCTATTGAGGAAACTGCATTCGAATTAAGAAAATATATTAAAAGTAATTAAACGGCATAAGTTTTTTCTCTCTTTCCGGGAAACTATAACGGTTTATTAGAAACATCCTTCACACACACACGATTTCGTATTCAGGCGGAAAGTACAGATATCTTCAACTGCACTTACAATTTTTAAAAACTTCCCGTGTGAAAGGGGGTATAAAAATTATATATACACGAAGTGGTATAAGAAAGTTCTTTCACTCAGCTTAAAATAATTACACCATTACTCAAATAAATGTTATTATTTCATAGAATATACGCATTTCGAAATATACACGTTGGGGACGTACACAGCGATTCCAGACGGTTGATCAACTTCGCAGCAACACGATGCATGTTCAGGTTTTCCGTGGGGATCTCCTGACAGACTCCATAACTAATTCCAATGATGTGAGAAAGCTTATGATTTTTTTTTTAAGTGGCGGACCTCATTCACTAACTTTTCTATATTTTCTGGCATTTTGCTGTGACTGGTCACACTTAACGCTCATCGTTTTGAAGAATCACTCGACTGGCCTTGAAACGCGTACCCCCACTAAAACATTGAAGAATATTCGTTAAAAGCCACCTTCATGATCACGATAGCAAATTTGATGCGGACACGTTGCTTGAATTTCTTAACCATCGTAAAGGTCACGGTGTTCTATTGAAATAAAGTTACAGAACCTCGCATAATAGTTAATCACAAGCAAATAAATAGCAAGAAGTCTATTGGCCGACTGACTCATTAGCTGGGTACTAATGTTAACTGTGTGCACATTTCCGTTGAACGGTGCAACCACTGCAAGTAAAGTCCAGGAACATTCCAACACTACTTCGGATTTGTATGCTATTACGTATACGATCTGATATCAGCAATTCTAAAACAGGTGGTGGTGGTGGTGGTGGTGTTAATGTTTTCATTAAAAGAATTATGTGAATACCAGAATAAATGGTAACCTGACAATGCCATATCTAGTGAAAACGATGGATGAGGGAAAACACCCCACTCAAGCTGTCACATATTGGTATCCAGTCATCAAAGAAATACGCACTCTCCCTTTAACTAAGGTTGCTTTAGCTCAATGGCTACCTGCAGTTACCTGGGTTAGGAGCAGTACTTATTCAATTCATTCGTTTAACTTCTTCGGAAGTAACTTATGGCAAACTCACCGTATGCACAGCATTAGAATTTTTCAGATGATTAAAAACTGACCCTTGATACAATTAGCGACTGTTCGTTTTTCTTGCCATATCCTTTCTTCATTGTCAATTATAAAGGATGTTCCAATAACTTGAACCGATTTTAAATGTGAATTACGTTTAAGCGTCTAATGATTTTTTCTTTTTTTTCAGATTTGGCGGACATTTGGGCGATATTATATTTCACACATAATTGCCATGACTTAAATAACATGATCCAATAGAGAAATAAATAAATTTTCAACAACAACACTGATTTATTTACTGCTGACTTTGATCCGTCTTAATGAAACACCCTTATATGTAATCCGTCTTAATGAAACACCTTTTATATTACGAATACATCTATAAAGTTATACTAAAAATAGTTAGTTAGGTTTATTAAGTAAAAAATAAGGGGATATTTTTTACATTAATGAATAAACTATTTATACATTTTTGTTCCACTATTTGCTGCCATCTTATCAGAAGCTATATAATTCCATCTTCCCAGAAATGTTTATGTTTCTGATAAACTCTAGAATTTTGAATGTTGATATTTAAGCACCAACAGTCTTCGCGTTTGGAAACTTATTTCAATTTAATCTTGTTATTCTCATTTCCTTTATTGGCCTTTTGTGCGGGGCCAAACAAACCTTTGTAAATATTTATAAGTGTGTCTGTTTGCATGTCCAGATTAATGCAATAGTTGCATTTGGAAAGTATACAGTCATTTAATATTAACAAAGAAAAAATAGTCTACCTATATCAATGACGCCTTAGTTTTCTTTAAGGTACTCATAATGCAATTATTTGAAGGAGTATGTATTTTTAAAAAAATTACAAGAGTATTTTTCAAATTCTCCATCAACTATCACGTCACGTTCTCTTTATTCTCGTCCACAGTCTCTTTCAAGAGTTGAAAAATACTACGGTACTAAAATCTGGATTATAGAAGAATGGTTGGGAGACCGAACTGATGTGATGTTTTACAAAAAATCATCAACATGAGACGTAAAGAACGTACTCGTTTGATCGTTGTGAATAAGATCCTTACACTGTACACAGGCTAATTCAGTGTTGCCTCTTTGCCGACTGAGTAACCTTCACGTAAGAGTGACAGCTCAGATATACGTAGTAAGATCCCTTCTGATTGCCTGCCAGATTATATCATTTTCATACAAACAGATCATCATGAAATATTCAAAATGGGTCCCTGCTTTCGTGAAATTACTTCTTTTCCACTCAGCAACCTCTTTTCTACGGAAGGAACTTTACAAACCTGTGTCTACTCTTCCGCTATTCCAATGAAATATCTTCAGAAGAGCTTCATTTTTTTAATTCCATCAGTTCCGACCTTTACTGCTGGGACATGCCACGATATTTCCACGGAGTCGAATCACCCTTATCTCCTGTGTTCCAAATGTAAAAAGTTCCAATTAGTTTTTTTTTCCCAAGTACTACCATTTTACGGAAACGCGTCCGACTGAGTGTTTCCTGACCCCTTTAATCTTCACTTCTTCAAGTCATGGGTCAATCGTTGTGTATCCTTTTTATCCACATAAGACCCACTTCGTAGCACCTTCTTATTCATATCACACACAACATTCAACATTGCCATTTCGACTGTAAGCTTCTACCTTGAGTGGCTTTCGTGGCTTGTATTGTGTAATATTTCGCCAAAAACTAGTACGTAGAGGAATATGTATGCGAGATATCGTATTGACGATGCTGTTTACCATTTCATGTTAGACCGATAGTCTGATTTCAGGAATCAGAAGTGGCATCCCAATGTATGGGTACAACCACACGTTTTGTTTATTTCGAAAGACAGACTTCATAAAGTTGACGATGAGGAATACGTGGAGTTCTGGGAAAATAGAACAGGAAGTAGAAACGTCAACATAAACACACTCGAACATATACAAGAACTCACACCTCCAAACATACATATACATACTTAGGTACACATAGACAATAGGAAACACTCTCTCAGGGACACATACACAAATAGACAGTACTAAAAAAACACACATATACACACACGAACAACACGCTTATACACACAAGCACGGATAAAGCACACGCATTCAACACGGGAACAAACAGACAAAAATCATTGAAAACACACATGTACACCCGAACACACACCTTTCCAAACACATACGTATATACATCTATACACTTACACACACAATCACAAGTGATGGCACTTCTATACTCATACATATATGCACAAACACAGCTCATTTAAACATATATATATATATGTGTGTGCGTGCGTGTGTGTGTGTGTGTGTGTGTGTGTGTGTGTGTGTGTGTGTGTGTGTGTGTGTGTGTGTGTGTGTGTGTGTGTGTGCTCGTGTGTGTTTCTAATGCATCCCTTTGTGGGAATCTTGGTAAAGTATGCGTTCGTCAATGATGCTTTCTTGGATATAATATGTGTGCGTGCGTGCGTGTATGTGCGCGTGTGTGCGCGTGTGTGAGCGTCGCCGGAATGTGAGCACATGCTAGCACGTGCGCGTGAACGCATAAAGACAGTTGTACGTCGAAGATGTCGAGACAGCTGATGGGGGTTGTAAAGATTTCGGTGCTTAAGGGTCACAGGTGAGATTTCAGTTTGACCTTTATACGTGCAAAAAGTCAAGTATTTCCAACTCCAGATGGGAAAGGGTAAACATCCTTCGAAACAAAAACGGAAAGAAAGAAAGAAAGAAGAAAAAAAGAAAGAAAGAAAGAAAGAAAAAAGAAAGAAAGAAAGAAAGAAAGAAAGAAAGGAAAGAAAGAAGGAAAGAAAGAAAGAAGGAAAGAAACCAGAAATAGAAAAAGAAAAGAAAGAAGTAAAATAAAGAAGACAGAAAGAAAAGAATGAAAAAAAGGATATGAACGGATAAAAATTGAATCCGGAAAGAAAAATAGAATAATACGAAAAGAAATTAGAAGAAAAAAAACGAATAAAACGAAAGAAAGAAAGAAAGATGTGATCTTTTTTAAAGATTAATTTTCACTCAGTACAAGACCCAAGAGACACTCAAAGTAGAGGTTTACTGAATGACGTGTTAAGAGAGAAAAAAGAACGTAAGAAGTGCATATTATGAAGATATGGGAAATAGATTACAGTTGACCCGAGACGTGGAAAAGTTAAGATCGTAGTGATTGGGAAAACATCCATTCTGGAGTCTATTCCGCGAAGCTTTGGAAAGTAAAAATGAGAAAGAAAGAAAGAAAGAAAGAAAGAAAGAAAGAAAGAAAGAAAGAAAGAAAGACAACAATCCATTTTGTCATTGTGATTCCAAAACATCTGAAAAGGTAAAATATATTGATATTTTAATTAATCTTTTAATTAATCTTGGCGGCAAGATCTCATCAATTTACAGCTGAAATGGCCAGATGCAACCGTAAGTTCTACGCTAATTTTCCATCGCACTTCTCGCTTGTGTAACTCTATTCCGTTTTCTTGCTTCCCATTCAACTTTGATCTTCAAAAATTTAAATGCAATGCCAGTCGTCATCTCCTGCCTTCCTCATTACTCTTTTATTGTTCTCTCTCCTTAATAATGTTTTTGTTTTCTAATTCTTTTACACTCAGTAACTACTTACGTCTTAGTCGTTTAATGCCTTGCTTGGGGTGAATTCGATTAAAAAGGATCTGCTGTGTTACTTGACCGGGCATCTCGGCTTCCGTCACTTTCCCATGGTTGTAATGTAGATCCCTGTGCCTTTTCTATAAATACTTTCATGGTAATTGTTCAATGAACTTTCCTCTCATCATTTTACTGTTGGAAATGCGAGTTGTAGCCATAAGTTGTATGCTAACAGTTTCTCCTATTGCACAGATTTAAAAAAAATTTCTTATTACTACAGGGAGCGGCAACAATACTTCCTACTTCCTTTCCCAGGAGGACTTTATAAATTTAAGCGCAACAAGATTGGCGTCCAGGTCTCATCAATTTACAGTTGAATTCACTAGATGCAACTGTAAGTTCTATGCTAACAGTGTCTTCAATCGCAATTCTCGCTTTCCACCTTCTTGCTTCCCAGTCAACTTTGATTTTCAAAAATGTAATGCAATGTCAATCGTTATCTATTATCGTCTTAATTCTTATTCTTTTATTGTCCTCCCTTCTTAATAGTAGTTTTTTTTCTCGTATTCTCTAACACTCAGTAACCTCTTGCGTTCTAGTGGCTTTATTGCCTTGCTTAGAGTGAAATGAATAAAAAAAATAATAACACCATCTATCCGGTAGTTGCGATATGTTGGTATTAGACTCGGGGATTCAGATTGTTTACTTTATATGGAAAATGAACATTCTATGTCCAAACGGATGGTGGTGCACACCAATAGATTTAACTGAATAAAACTCTTAAAATTAGATTCAATTCCCCCCACCCACCATTTTTTTTAATTATTTCACTCTTCACCACCCCTACACACACACACACACACACACACACACACACAACAAGCTGATAATACTACTAAGTCGCAAGGATTAGCGTGAGTAAAATAAAACAAGGAAACTTTAGTGAGGAGAAAGAACAATAAAAGAAAAGAAGTGAAAAAAACAAGATGGCGATCGATATTGCATTTAAATTTCATGAAGATTATAGTTCATAGGGGAGAAAAAAAAACGGAAGAGAGCCCCACAGGTGAGAAGTACGAGAGAAAAACTATTAGAGTAGAAATTATGGTTTCATCTAGCTATTTCAAAAGTAAAATGACGAGAATTAGTTCCCCATCTAGTACTATGTTTAACTTCATGAAGTCTAGGTATCAAAGAGGAAAGCTCATTAGAACAACTGCCATGAAGATATTTACGTTATGGCGGTGGAAAAGTAACTGAAGACGAGATTCCAGGTCATGACCGATAACATTACAAATCCTTCTTTAGATTTTTTCAAGAATCTCGAGATATATAAAATGATCACCAGACAAGATGCGGCTGCAATATTTAATACACGGACGAACAGTAGATTTATAAACTAGTATGATAGATTCTGGCGGAAAAACTTTCCTAGCAAGAGACCAATCAATGGATTCAATACCGTATAATCTTTCCACTACATATCAGCGGAAAATGTGAAACAGAAAATACGCTATGTTTTTTCCTGGCGGTTGACATCAGCCATGTTGAAGGAAGGCAAAAATGATTCTCTAAATTGACTAAGACAGCAGGTTTGTTTTGGAGGTGTTAAAATTTACTAGCCATTTTTTGCCCCAGTTAACAACCGATTGAAGGTCATTTTCAAGATCAGCTGGTAACATTTATTTCATCGAAACTATCGGATTTACTATTAAGATAGAATTTAATAGTTGTCTCATTAGTATAGATACCGAGTGACGTCATCGGGAAAGCCGTTGATGATGGTAACAATGTAGGTTCAACACTAGAACACTACTTTTATTTCACAATTTGTTAAGAAAGATAAGATCAAATCAAAAATTCATCAGGAGGCACCATAGCCGTTCAGCTTATGAAGAAGACCAGCATGCCAAACCCTGTCAAACGCCTTCGAGGTATCTATAGCCACAGCCAAAACTTTGTCGTTTTTTTCTCTGAAGCTTGACAGACACTTTCAGTAATCCCTTTTAACACATCAGCAGTTGACCTAGACAAGCGTAAGTTATATCGTTTGTCTGAAAGAAGACCGTGAGAATTGAGATGATGCTTAACCAATTCGGAATTGATTACAACCGTTAGTGCTTCGCCAAAGAGAAGTAGAAGATTAATAGGTCGATAATCCGAAGGATCGGACCGTTCAGCCAAGTTTTATTTTCTACGGCATTAGCAGCCATAATCACAATTAATATGATAAATAAACTTCCAATAATTGCATTAACATTTCAGATTTACTTGCAAGAACACAAAGAACTAAGTTCATTTTTTATGGGTGTTTATTTCCACAGTAAACAGTCTTATTAATTGAAATATTCGTAAAAATAGACATGCGTCTTATAGAGAGAAATATCATTGCTAACAGGTAACAGGAGAAATGATGTGTTTACTATTATTCATCCAATATAAGGCCCAAGAGTCACTATAAATAAAGAGCAACTAAGTGAGGATGTTGTAAGGGCGTATATTTCTGAGAATAGATAACAGTTGATCCTCAATTTCAAGTGATCAAGATTGTCGCGATCAAGGAAACATCCTCACGAGAATCATAGTCCCTGCATCACATGTCGAAATATCTTTTTACAGCTTCAGTTGTCTGAATTTTGAATTCAGAATTGTCAACCACGGGTAGAGATTTCAATATGACCTGCTGTTTAACCCATATCTGGGAGGAAAGAGATGGATTCATACCTTTCCCAACAGTATATGCGCAAACTCGGCCTTTATTAATGGCAAGATATTTGTACAGTTCTTTCTAATCCAGTCTGCGAATCACGGTTTCATGATTATATTTTATAGCCGCCGCCGTCTGTATCAGTTTCCCTCTTGCCTTAGCGCGCATTTGTAAAGACCAAATTCCATTGTGATATCGTCACTAAATTTATTTACCATGGCTCACATAGCTTCGAGATCATTATCACTTTTTGGCATTTGCATATCAACCATGATTAATAAACATATTCAGTACGTGGTATCCATAAGCTGTGTTATTTAGTTTATTTAGGGAAGGTGTTAATGCAATACAGAATATTAGAAATGAAAGAAATTCCCCTTCAAATATTTCCCTATTGATCTGCATTTTTGCACCTCCCAAAAATCTAGATGACCAGAGTCTGGCAGCTGATCTCTCCTCTGACCTACCCTCACAGTTTCAATGAAGGAAAAGCTGGCTAGAAGCGCTAAAACAGATATGACTGGAATATTCAATACACAGATGAATTTCTTGAAGATTTTTTTTGTTCTTGCTTATGTTCACATATATTTTTTATTAGTCTTTCCTCTTCGTTCGATATTCTTCTTCTTCTATGTATGCTTTCAGCCCACCACAACGTCCTATCTTTTTGTCGCTCTTAGTAAGGTTTCTCCTTTCACCATCCCTCCCAGTCCCTCTTCTGCCATCTATTTACACAATTTAGTTCGGAAGGTTATTCGCTACTTTCCTCTGTCCTTCTTTCAATATGTCATGTGAGGATCAAATTCTCCCAGCCCTCTTTCCTCGTTATGCGTCCCAGAAATTTTATCTCCATCTTTCTGATTTTATGCATTATTGTCCATTTTGTTTACATTTTTCTTAAAACTTCCTCGTTGCTTACATGCTCTATGTTATTCTTTGCATCTTTCTGTAGAAATACAGTTCTGTTGCCTCAAGTCTCCTCTTCATCTGTAAAGGAAAGTGTCCATCATTTGCTGCAATGTGAGCTACAGTTGGAGCTACATTTGGCAGTAAGGCAATAAGGGAGTTTGTCAACTTTTTTAAAAGATTTTCTTTTTTTTAAGCGTATCACCCCAAGCAAGACTGGAGGCCACTATCACGCAAGGGGTTATAGAAGGGTTGGAGGAAGAGCAGATAGGAGTGGTAAAGGAGAGGATGTGGAGAAAGAGAAAGACAGTGGATCGATCAAGGCAAGGGGGTTACAGAAGGTTTGGAGCGAGAGCAGATAGGAATGAAAGGTGAAAGGATGTGGAGAAGGGAAGTGGATAGATCAAGGCAACTGGAGATGTCGATTGAAGCTACACTTAAACAGTTGGAGATTGTATTTGTCAGGGAAACAGTAATAGGGAAGGGAGTTCCACAGGCGAGATGTGCGAGACATGAAGCTATTGGAGTAGAAGAGACGTCTACATCTAACAGTTTCAACGGTGAAGGGGTGGGAACGGGATGCCAGCCTCGTAGGACGTTTAAATTCATGAGGCCTAGGGACAAGCAAAAGCAGCTCCTCGGAGCAATTACCGTGAAAGTATTTGTAAAAAAGACAGAGCGAGGCAACGTCGCGTCTGTGAGAGAGCGACTGCAGACGAGATGACAGATCAGGGCCAATCACATTGCATATCCGTCTCTGGATCTTATCAAGAACCCTGAGACAAACAGCAGGGATTATATTTTTAATATTTTTTTTATTATTTCAGTAAGTCCATTTTTGATAATCTTTTGTAATAATTTCCTAGACACTCTTGAATGTTACACAGCAAAACTATTTTTCTAGGATTCTTTGGCTTTTGTTTTTGATGTACTCTGATATTGTGAATTAGATTTCAAACTTTTTAACGGCAGTTAAGGTCCTTTTATAAGGGGAAATATCAGCATTGCTCATAACATCTTTTGCTGACTTTTTAGCAAGAAAAGGAGATATAGTTATATTTCCATTTGATGAGACTATTAATAGTGTAAAAGGTGGTACTTACAATATAAAACTAGATAAAAAAAAGGATAACAGTATAGTCGCATAACTTACTTATGACCTTCTCTCATCGATTTTACTCTTTTTTTTTTCTTTTCCTTTGATTTTTAGTAGGAGATAATTGAGATGGACCACAATCTTGAATCAATCCACTGACTATATCCGTTCTCATTATTTGAAAGAACTATCAGTAGCATAATTTTCGAACCCAGTCTGGTTTCGCCTTTGAAGCGGCGATCCTTGGTAAATCACACGACAGTTGATGCAGAATAAGGTGTTCTTTAGTTTCATTGTAATATTTCCATTTTATACTTCCTGGAAAATGATTTTTTTGTTCGTGAAACGAACTTCTTTCCACATATATAATTTATCGTTATATATTACAAACAGCAAATATAAGACAAATGGCTCGTCAGTTACATTAGGTTGGTGCAAAAATAATGTCGTTTTTTGACATGATCTTGAACGTCAAAAAACGACATTATTTTTGCACCAACCTAATAAATAATTTAACAATTTAAAACGTTTAGATTACCCCAAAGAAAAATACACAAAGAAAAAAAAGAATGGATAGCAGATAACATTCTTGGCATGATGAAAATGAGATAAAAAAAAATACAATGTCAAGGCACGGAAAACAATATAGGAACAAATGCAGACAGGATAAATATGAATTGAATAGAAACAAAGTAACATGACTAGATAGAATTGTAATAGTGATGCTGGCAGCTTTAGATCATTTCGATATTGACAAGATTACAGACATAATAAATCTACAACAGCGGTGAAATACCGGAAGACCTAAGCAGATATATTTTCATAGCACTGCCTAAGAAGCCAGGTGTTAACGAATGTAAACTCACTTGGACAATCAGCCTAATGAGCCATATAACAAAAATCATCATCAAAGTTCTGATGAATAGAGCGCGCAGCAGAATTAGACCGGAAAAAGGACAGGACGGTGACGGTTCCTTAAAGACGCTGAAACAAAGAATGAGATATTTACGCTCTGAATGATATTTAGAAAAAGCAGGAGGATGTGTACCTGTGTGTTATAGATTATGCAAAAGTGTTTCATGCAAAACGCCACAAAGAACTGTTTGAACTTCTAGGTAACCATGACATATTTAATAAGGAGAAGAACCGCCTGCATGCAAATGTAAAATTAGTTCAGTAAATATGCAAAAATAGAAATGGGTGTAAGACAAGGATGTATCTTCTCACCGGACATATTCAACCTATACACTGAGGCGATCCACAGAGAATTAGATATGCACATGACACAACGTTGATAGCAGCCACAGAAAGAAAATTATAAGAACTCCTACAGAAGGTAGGGAAGGAAAGCGAGAAGAAAGGACTAACCATCAATTGGAAGAAGACGGAATGCATGGTTGTTAGCAAAAAGAACAGCCCAAGATACGTATTACAAATTACAGATACCAAAATCAAACAATTACAACAATTTAAATATATGGTAAATGTTTTAACAGAGAACGGAAAGTGCGACACTGAAATCCGAAGGCGCATTGGGATGGTCAAAGATGCCTTCCAAAAGCTAAACGAAGTATTAAGCAACAGAAAAATTTCGTTAGAAGCAAAGAAAAAATGTATTCGACAGTTATGTAATATCAGTTCGACTATATGGCAGTGAATGCTGCACAATCTCCACACAATTGAAGAAGAAACTTAAAACGGAAAAGTGGTTCTACAGATGGATCGACCATATGAACAACGACGAAGTTTGCGAGAAAATGGAAACAAAAAAGAGAGTTGAAAATTCTAGGGCACATAGTGAGGAAAGAGGGCTTGGAAAATTTGGTACGTGATATAGATTGGAAGCAAGACGGGCAAAGGAAATCAACGTCCAGCCTACCTAGGGAGCTTGAGTAAATGGATGGTGGATCAAGGTTTAGCAGAGATAGCAATAAGACAAAATTTATTAAGAGCTACAAAGAACATGGAATTGTGGAGAGCCGCGATCACCAACGTCCAGGAGAAACACGTTACACGGTTTTCCTATATTAAATTTCTGATGCATCATAAAATATTACAATATTAATCATAAATACGAATGCAGGCCACTATGTAACGAGTTAAGAGGGTACAAAGGGAAACATTAAAAATGTACAAGAGTTTCCATTTCGCTGAAACAGACGTTAAATACATGAGAGTGTTATCGCCTTCTCTATCTCCCCTTTCTTTTCTCTTCCTTTCCCTAAAACAACACCTTTCAACTATTTTATCTTCCGTCTATCCATGCAAACAAACAGAGATGACCAATTGGTTATCTGAGGTAAATGCAGGATGCAACGTAGATGCGAACTAACTATGGAACAAGCATATAATAATATAAACAAGAATAAAGTGGTTAATAACAGTTGCAAATCGATATGAATTAATCAGTTTTTAATATGAATTAATCCGTAATCAGCTTAGAATACAATGTGCAGGTGGCGTAATGGTTAGCGATTCGGAACGAGAGATTGGTCAGTCAAGTTTTAATTCTGGTAGAGTTTGCTCCATTCATTTTCGCACAACAAATACACTTAGAAAAGGTATAAATCCATCTCTCCTACCTACACCCCAACTGTTGGATAAATAGTAGAATAAACTGGGCTCTCTAGCCGTGTTTGGCAACCAGTATAAAAGAAAAGAAGCTCTGATCTCAAAGCTCTGGTGAAGCACATAATATGCAGTGTCGCAGAGTTCATAATGACACGATGATGCCGATTTCAGTCGACGGCATAGATAAATAATACAATATTTATATTAACATTTCATTTATAAGAAGAAAATACACCTGTTGACAATTTAAGAGCTTCGAAACACGTTATTTCTCTTTGAGTTCCAAAGGCCAATATTGTTATTAATGCAAGAATTCCTATAGATTATAATGAAGGAAATCGGGAAGAAAAAATGGTAGAATATATGTTTGATAGTAAAAAAAGAGGCAGCTCAAGATGCGAGTTACGTATTGGAAATGCCAAAATCAAGCAAGTAAAGAAACTGAATTATCTGGGAAATATTTTAATAGATAATGGAAAATGTGACACCGAAATCCGAAGGGGCATGGGAATAGCGAAATAGGATTTTCAGAAGATGAACAAAATATTACAACACAGGAAAAGATGACTACACCCACGCATGGAATTCATGATGATGATAATGATGATGATTAAAATAGAGATCATCGCAAACAAATTATCTCCCTTTTTATCATAGCCGGTAAATTACTTAAGAAATCGGAACATTATCAAACGGGCATAAATTGTTTTACAGCACGACATGTTTTTGGAATATCCTGTGCATTGTTTCTCCTCACCTCTTTGTATTATTCGTAATAGGTTCTCCTTTTGGCTAAACCAAACAAGAATAGCCAATACTGTAATCCCGACCATCCTTATCCGCTGGGTACACTAATAATGGCTGGCTACGAGTTTCCGAGTATACCCGCCTGTTTGGGTGGCTAGCTGATCCCTCTTGCAAACGATTTCTCAGGCACGTTTGTGTTTGTTGAAAGCCTACAGAGCGAACTTATGGTTTATAATGTAATTATTAGACTGAGTTACAGTTTCTGGGAGAAAGAGGGCGCGTAATAAGGAGTGATCAATAGTTTTGAACAAGGCCAGTACGCTCACATCCTCGGTCACGATGATTTGTGACTTCGTGCTAACACAACAATTGACGTCTTCGAAACAGTTTCCTCTTCCCAATTTCACGCACAAGGCTTGGATGAATATGTTATGGTTTCAGGCACTTCCCAGCGGGGCTACATATTAGAATCGTCTACCCATAAGAAGTCACCTCCATGACAAATCGACCATAATGGGATTCGAAACCGAAAACGTTATTTTTAGTGGATACGCGTATTTGAGGAAAAAGTACCGTTTTTTAAAGTGTTTATTTTGTTTACCGGCCTGTGCAATCAATAAAATATAATATAGAAAATGTGCCTTCCGCCAGAATGCGAACCTGCGCCCTCCTTCCTAAGAAGAAACGCCGTCTGATCCGACGTACTTTCGACAACTCGGCTATGGAGAGACTCACAGCCATACAAGGTTCTATTCGCCTTAAAACAATATCTCATCGTTCAGGGTTATTTTTTTTCTAGAAAGGCATGTCTGCTCACTATCATATCTGCTGTGGTGTCCTCCCTCTAAAGAGTCTATGTTGGACTCTTCCGCCTACTATAAGATTAGTAGGAGAGAAGGCCTTCTGCGAACAGTCGAATAGATGTGGTCGGACTGTACTGTCGAAGTTTCTGTCTTTGGAAGAGAGGAACTCGGGCGAGGCTTTGCCGAAGAGCAAAGTTTCTTCCGGGTAGGTAGACAGGCCCTGAACCCGCTTATACGGGTTCTAAAGGGAATATTTTTGGCCGAGCCTACGAGCTTGGAGAACCCACAGTAAACTCGGCCTTGTGCCAAATACATCCCTCGTGGAGTCGGGGGCTGTTAAATATAACAGTCGAATAGATTGTTCATTACTGTCGAACTCTCTGCCTTGAGCAGAGAGGAACCCAGACGAGGCTTTGCCGAAGGGCAAAGTTTCGTCCGGGGAGGTAGACAGACCCTGAACCCGCTTATACGGGTTCTAAGGGAATATTTTTGGCCGAGCCTACGGGCTCGAAAAACCCACGGTAAACTCTGCCTTGTGCCACATAAATCCCTCGTGGGGGGGGGGGGGCTGTTAAATATTAACAGTCGAATAAATTTGTTCCAGGTGTGTTGATCAAACTTTCTGCCTCCGGACAGAGAGGATCCCCAGACGAGGCTTTGTCGAAGAGCAGAGTCTCGTCTCGGGAAACAGCTACCCGACCCCGTTTTATACGGGGTCTATGGGGAAATTTTAGTCGAGCCTACGGGCTCGGATTTCCCCACATTAAACTCGGCCTTGTGCCACATCCTACCTCGTGGGGAGGCTGGTAAATATCAACAGTCGAATAGATTGAACGCTGGGTCAACCGGCACACACTCACTAGTCGTGTAATACTCTTCTGTTGTACTTATTGTTTAATATATGATATATCTGTGACACTAGTTTTGTTATTTCTTTAACCATTTACTTGGTCACAACAATATCCGAAATGTAAACAAAGCAATTTCGAAATTTCTAAAATATTTGTTATTATTTCAAACTATGTTTTCAGTGGATACTCGTATTTGAGTAAACGTCCCTTTTTTTAAACAGTGTTCATTTTTTCTACCGGCCTGCAAATTCGAAGGCATATTTTCTTTATTAAATGTTTCTCGAATGCGCAATCCAGTCGACGACGAAATAAATACTGTTTAAAAAAAATCGGGCCGTTCTTCTCAAATACGGGTATTCACTAAAAATAACGTTTGAAGAAATAAAAATATGTCGGATTAAAAACATAAAAAATGTCGAATTGAAAATTAAGAAAAAATATATACATATATTAACGCAGTTTGTACCAGGGCGACTCTCGCCTTCCCTACTAAGATTATTAGGTAGATTATATAACTGCAATATCTGTCTTATCTTTTAAAAAAATGGTAAAGACGTTGGTTCGATCCAGTGACTAGATCCAAAGAGTTGTGAGTTTGATACCAGGCTACAACAGTGGCGAACCAAAAGACTGGGAAAGTTGAGTAAAAGGGAAATAACTGAGACATCTGGAAGAGGCATGGCACGTGGAACTAGATCAATCTACCCCGGTGGACGAAATAAAGGGTTCGTTTCGAAATTCTAATTACCTGAAGAAGACCGCAGCGTACAACGGTCGAAACGTTGTGAATATGACAATGAAGATGGGGATATAAGTCCGAATAATGTAAATATATAATTGCACTGTTAATGTTTTTCTATAGAAATGCATCGTAAATGACGTTACTATAGAAACGCATTGCCCAGTGTTTTACGAGAAAAATTCATTACAATTAATTTTAGATTTTCACTTGTCCAAAGTTAATGCAAGTATTACAGAAAAATAGGCCATCATACGTATAATATAAATACATTCTAATGATTTTACTACAGAAATGCAAAATCAAGAACGTGATTGCCAGTGGTAAGGAACTGCAGCAACCATTACCAGCAGAATAGAGATATTGTATGCATGACTTAAATGTCAGTCAGTTATGCGCTATGCGTGATACACGCTTAGGCGATCATGTATCTTTCGATACATGACTGACGGTGCAGATTTTTCCTGCTGTAGGTTGCCATTTCTTTCTGCGGTAGACCAGTTGCCATCCAAGGCTATAGAACTCGGTCTGTCCTGCTACTTACCCATAGCTAAGGGAGAAGAAGAGGATTCATACCTTCCCCAAGGAAGTACATTATACATTCTTCTTCTTCTATAGAAAAACATTAACAGTGCAACTATATATTTACATTATTTACATTATTCGGACTTATAAGTGAATGTAAAGGAATTGACTGGAATTCGAACTCGGCTCTCCGATTTCTCAAACCGAGCCGCTATCCATTATTTCAAATTTATTATAGAAATGTACCGAGAAGTATTTAACAGCAGAAATTAATTGAAAATCAAGAAAAAGGTACTGTAATTCGTCAAAATTGATATAAGCATTACTAACTTAATAGGGATGTTGTATGCATAATAGGGGGTTCTGGACAGAGGTAGTATCGTTGACGTCTGGCACGCTGCACTTTCGAGTGGATGGGCATCACTAGTCCTCACCCATCTCCTAAATCTCTCACGTGATGGTTCCAAGTTGGCGGGCCCCGGTAAATCGTTTCAGCTGGCGTGCTAAACTCAAGTGAATTGGGGGTGTTAACATGGTACCACTGGGCGAAGGAGCTCTTCGACGCATGTCACCGGCTAGGACGGAAGGGTTTCTCAGATGAGACACCTGGTTGGAAGACACGGGCTGTGGTGTGACCTGAAGAGGGATGGGATCCGCCGGGTTAAAAAGCTCAAGACACGCCACATGATGAGCACACCAAGAAACCATTCGCGAAGACCCAGGCTCTGGCACGCAACCGCGGCAGACGGAGGAGAATGGTGGACAGCTCAGCACGTCGAGCCCACAATGACTCCTTACAGGGTTAAGGGCGAAAGAAGAAGAAGAAGAAGAAGAAGAAGAAGAAGAAGAAGAAGAAGAAGAAGAAGAAGAAGAAGAATGTATAATGTACTGTAAATGCATGATAATAGTTTTACTACTGAAATGAAATTAAACGCATTCAACTAGAAATTAGTGGAAAATCAAGACGTATTGTCAGTGGTCTGGAATTAATGTAAGCATTACTGACAGAATGCAATGAGAGAAAAAAAGAAATTTTTCAAATGGATCTTTGGTAGTATAAATACTTTTCAGTAATAATATACAAATGATATAAATACAAAACGATATTTATTTGTTTTACTTCATTGTAGTTCTGTGATTTCGTTCTTGATTTCCAGTAAGTCAAAATATGGGTGGCCTCACTGAGACTGACCAAAAGCACTCGCATATTCACAATAAAAGACAAACGTTTGATGGAAGAAATAAAAGACGCTGATCATGATGAAAACAAACAAACAAACAAAAAACGAATAACCAATTGGTCTGAGCCCAGTAGATAAGATTTCATCCAGGAAGATAAAGACGTGGATGTTGACAAGAGGTCTTGATTTTACTTATCTTTAATTTGTTTTGCTTATTTGTTGCATTTAATCAACGTCAGTTTTCTTTGATTACGCTGCTGGATAGGGAGTTTTATTTTTCACCACCAGATGTCGCCAGGCATCAAGAACAACGGAATTTGGAAGCATTCCTACAGCTGTTGTTCATTCCTTTTTTGTTTTGATTATTTTTTTTTTCAATTAACCCCTTCGGATCATTATCGCGATGACCAGAGTTTTTTTTTCCCCCTATAGTCAGTAAACAGAGCGGGAAGTCAAAGATTTCAACAATGGCTCAAATCTCCGTGGGTGGTTGTGTATACGAGAGAAAACTGGTTTCTTTTATAGTATCGAAAAAAAATACGGAGGCAGATTACATCAAATAAAGATTAAGGGATTTTTTCAATCATGCGCCATGGCCTATTACATTAGAATGTCTGTCATCTAGAACATAATCTTTTTTTATTCATTATCACCACTGTTAATATATATATATATATATATATATATATATATATATATATATATATATATATATATATACATATACATATATACATATACATATATATATATATATACATATACATATATATATATATACATATACATATATATATATATATACATATACATATATATATATATACATATACATATATATATATATACATATACATATATATATATATATATGTGTGTGTGTGTGTGTGCAATTGTGTATATAGGTAGCAATCCCTCTTTTATACAAGTTTCATTAAAAAGAATTGACAAGAGACTGCGGTTAGGCTTTTCATTATTTTTTCTTGTGTTCGTATATGTGATTTCTTTTCTGGATAAATGTGTGTGTGTGTGTGTGTGTGTGTGTGTGTGTGTGTGTGTGTGTGTGTGTGTGTGTGTGTGTTTAAGCAGTAAATCCTCTTTTAGGCATATCTGACTGAATAAATTACAAACATTACGTCAGCTTATTTTTATGATATTCCTTTCATATTCATGAATATTTTTCCGTATATTTCGCACCTTATTTAATTGTAGTATACGGAAAAGTGTTCGTGAATATGAAAGGATTATGATAAAAATAAGCAGACATAATATTTGTGATATATATATATATATATATATATATATATATATATATATATATATATATATATCACCATGGTTGATTTGTCAAGAAGGACATTTCCTGATGTTATCCGTCTGGAGCGGGGACGATCACAGCGTGCGGCACATTTGGAGAGTACCTGAAAACCATACCACGGGTTGACCCAAGCCTCGTGAGTGAGATTGGGTAGACGGAACACTTGGGGCTGTCAATAGCTGTGATAGCATGAAGTCACGTCATCGTAACCGATGTGCTGGTGTTATTCACATAGCTGAGCATTCTAGATAACACGCTCTCTCCCAGAGTCTGTGACCAAGGTCTGCTCAGTATAGTTGCAGTATAAACCACAGGTTGGATCCGTGATTTTTGAGCGAGAGTCTGCAATAGAGATTGGCTAGTAGACGGGTATCCTCGAATACGAGTGGCCATCTATTATTATTATTATTATTATTATTATTATTATTATTATTATTATTATTAATCGAGTTTAGAGACACTTTCAGGGTATTCTTTTATTTATATAAGAAATATATTGTGTGAGTTTCATGATATAATATTTACTATTAAAAATATTAAAATGAATTGTTTTGGAGTGTCAGGTTTTATTATGTAAGCAAAATATATTCATCCTAAATTATTATCTCTAAATAAATCCAGAAGTTATAAGTCAAAGAAATGTATATTTGATTAACGCTTTATCCCACAAATCTGAATCGATTGTTTTATTATTTAAAATATTAATATGGTCTCCTTAGCATTCTAGGGCCTTCACCAGTCTCGTTAAAAGTAGTTAAAACTATGCACAGATAAAAGTAGCGTTTATATTTCAAATTGATAAACCTACTATTTATTCTTTTCATCATTATTATTATTATTATGAGTGGAATGGACAGAGGTGGTACGTTGTAGTGGTAGTAGTAATGACGATAATGTCCTACAATTTATTATTATTATTGAATAGGAGAAAGATATAGACAGTGCCTTAGCTGTGTAGTAGTAATTAGTAGTGGTGGTAACGACTAAAAGTCAAGGAAAAATACATCAACAAAGGAACGAATACTTTGTAGAAATAGTTCACGGTAAGAGAGAAAGAGAGAGAGAGAGAGAGAGAGAGAGAGAAACCGGTAATTCACCAAAAAATGTGGAAGGACCGGAAATATTAAAATCTGAAGTAAGATCGGCACTGGACAAGATGAAGAGGAACAAAGCATCAGGATCAGATGGCATCATAATTATAAATACTCTCAGCCTTAGACGATTTTCGCATCGTCAAGATCACAGAAGTAAGAAATGAAATATACGACAGTGGTGATATACCGGAAGACCTTAGTAGAGCCATCTTCATAGCGCCACCTAAGAAAACAGGTGCAAATGAATGCGAGATCCATCCGACACTCAGCTCCATGAGCCGCATAATCATGCTAATAATCCGAATTCTGACGCACAGTAGAATTAAACCGTCAATAGAACAAGAAGCGTATGGTTTTTCAAGAACACTAGAACAAAAAATGCTATATTTATGATTCAAATGATACCAGAAAGAGCAATACAAATGCAGAAGAATTTATATTTATATTTTATAGATTACACAAAAGCATTTGATTAGGTAAAGCACAAATAGCTATTTGAACTTTTAGGAAAACTTGGGTAGGATGTTAGAGTTATCCAGAATTTATACTGGGAGCAAACCGCCTATATATGGATAGAAAATGAATTGAGTAGGTGCACAAAAATAGAAAGGCGCGTAAGACAAGGTGGTGCCTTCTCACCAGATTTATTGAACCTCTACTGCGAGGCTATCCTAAGGATGCTGGAGACCCTGCTAGGATTTATTACCGGTGGGCGCAATCTTAACAATATAAGATGTGCAGATGTTACTGTGTTGGTGCCAGACACAGAAGGAAAACTACAGGACTTCCGAGACAGGGTAGTGAAGGAAAGCGAGAAGAAAGGACTAACCATCAATTGTAAGAAGATGGAATAGATAGATGCCATCAAGAGAAAAAATCAGGTTCGAACTATGAATTAGAAATGTCAAAATCAAGCGAGTACAGATGTTTAGATAACTAAGAAGTGTTTTAACAGATTATAGAAAATTTGACAATGAAATCTGAACGTGCAACTAAATAGCAAAAATATACTTTCCAAAAGCTAAGCAAAGTATTAAGAAACAGGAAAATTTATTTAGAAACAAATAAAAGGGTGCTGAAGTGCTATGTAATATCGATCCTCATATATCGCAGCAATTGTTAGCCACTTTCCTTATAGATGAAGAGGAGATTGAAGACAACAGAAATATAGTTCTACAGAAGCATGCTGAGAATACCATGAACAGAGCGCGTAAGCAACAAAGAAGTCTTAAGGAAAAATGGCAGCAGAAAGGACACATAGAGCCAGAACAAGCCTGATGACATTTCTGGGACAAATAATGAAGAAGGAGGGGTTGGAAAAATTGACACTCACAGGACATATCGAGCGTAAAATGTACTGAATGAGACAATGGGGCAACTACCTAACGAACTTATGTGAGTGGATGGCAGAACAGGCGGGGTAGGTAAACAAACATTACTGCACGAAATAGGAGATTGTAGAGATCCATGAAGGAGTGAGTGATTATTATTAATATTATTATTGAATAGGGGAAGGGTACAGAGTGTCTGGCTGTGTAGTAGTAGTATTAATAGTAGTAGTAGTAGTAGTAGTAGTAGTAGTAGTAGTAGTAGTAGAAGTGATATCGATTGAGCTACCATTTATTATCATTTTTATATTATTATTTCATCGTGGTAGGATAGAGATGTTAGACTAGTTGTGTAGTAGTAGGGATGATGATGATGATGATGATGATGATGATGATGATGATGATGATGATGATGATGATGATGACCATCATCATCATCATCATCATAATCACGCCATTTATTATTATTATTATTATTATTATTATTATTATTGAATAAGGAAAGGGTAGAGACGGCCCCTTATTTGTGTAGTAGTAACTAACGTAATATTCATTGTTATTAATATTTGTATTGAATCGAGGAAGGATGGAGGCATTATTCTAATTATGTATCTATAGTATTAGTAGTATTAGTATTAGTAGCAGTAGTAATGACGTCTATTGAGCTACCAGTTATTATTATCTTTATATTATTATTGAATAGTGGGAGGATAAAGGTGGTAGTCTAGTTCTATAGTAGTAGAGATGATGATGATGATGATGATGATGATGATGATGATGATGATGATGATGATGACCGCATTTATTATTATTATTGTTGTTATTATTATTATTATTATTATTATTATTATTATTGTTATTATTATTATTATTATTATCATATGGTGAGTGTTTTTATGTTTTTCACTTGCGTAACACGTGCCATGTATTTTTTTAACCTCCCCTGAACGTTCTTATGCACTTTGCAGACCGACTGCCCGGTATATTAAACGTGGCGATGAAAAGACGTTTGTGTTAAGACGATAAAAGCGAGAAGTTGGAAGGCAGATGTAAGATGAAATCAAAAATATCAGAAGGAGAAGAAGAAGAAGATAATAATCGTAAAGAAGAATGAAAATGAAAGGTCGAGCGATAGAGTGAAATCATCTGGGGAACTGGAAGAACCCCTCGCAAAATGGGCAATGGAGGTCGCTGAAGAAGAGAAAGAAAGAAGTTGGGTGGTGATATAAATAAATAAATGAGAAGAATGAAGAATAAGAATGAGAAAAGCCGCAAAAGAAAAACCATGTTGAAGAGAAAGCATTTATTCTGTGACGAAATGTACTTGAGAAATGTTAGTAAAGTGCCTTCTCTGACTCCAACACAAAGAAGAGGACATGTATTCAAAATAATATAAAGAAAGATAGATGTTTGTTTACGGTTAATTACATAGCTGTTCGGAACAATTACCATGAAAATATTTAACGAAGAGTCACAAGGATTTTAAGTTACAGTGTGAGAAAATAAATGAATCTGCGATGCCAGGTCAGAACCGATAACATTGCAGATTCTTCTTTGGAAAGAATCTCTAGATACATAGCAGAATTACTGGAAGTAATCGGTAGATTTATCTTACCATGAGCGGTGTGTCTAGGAAACTTGAAGTCGGAAGATAAGTCATTTGAACTTATTTATATATAATGTACAGAATTATATATTTTTGTAACATTATATATATATATATATATATATATATATATATATATATATATATATATAGAGAGAGAGAGAGAGAGAGAGAGAGAGAGAGAGAGAGAGAGAGAGTTAATTTCCCTGACAAGACAAATTGGTATAAGAATATCAATTTTTCTCTGCTCCACATAATTGATCTGGAAATTTGATTATATTGTCGACAAATCTCTTTGTATAAAGGAAATTTACATTAACCAGAAAGATGCGTCTCTCTTTTTTAAATTTGGATTTTGTAATGTAACTATATACACAAAAATATTTCAATTTCATTTTTGCCTTGAAAAAGTCGGAGGGCGAAACGCATCGGCAAAAAACTAAGATTTTTTTTCCCAATTGTCATCTCATACCACACATATATATATATATATATATATATATATATATATATATATATATATATATATACGAGCATGGATTTTTTTCTAAATGCCGTGTCCCTTCAGGACATAGGTAATCACAGCACTCCCCAGAATCCTTTCATTTTAATAACTGCGAATATGTATATATATGTATGTATATATATATATGAATATATATATATATTCATATATATATATATATTCATATATATATATATATATATATATATATATAGATATAGATATATGAATATATATATATATATATATGAATATATATATCTATATATATATATATATGAATATATATATATATATTCATATATATATACATATATATATATACATATATATATATACATATATATATACATATATATATATACATATATATATATACATATATATATATACATATACATATATATATATACATATATATATATACATATACATATATATATATATATATACATATATATATACATACATATATATATACATACATATATATATACATATATATATATACATATATATATATACATATATATATATATACATATATATATATATACATATATATATATATATATATATATATATATATATATATATATATATATATATATATATATATATATATGTTTCATTAAAAACGACTGACAAGGTACTGCGGTTAAGCTTTTTATTTAATTTTTCTCGTGTTCTTATAATTTTCTTCTTTTCTGGACATAAATTATCTAGAAATTGTCCGAATTTTCAGTATGTCCAAAAGCTTCCGGCTATACGTCTAGCCGTTATCAAGGATGATTTTATTTTAACTGAATGTATAGATGGTTTTATCTATGTATCTAAAGTTATAGGAATATTTTATTTTCCAAACACAGTCAGCACATTGTTTTATATATATACATATATATATATATATATATATATATATATATATATATATATATATATATATATATATATATACAATTATAGGATTGGTGTATATGGAATAAAATCTAACAACCAAAAAAAATACTATTCTTAAAAGAATGCTCAATACAAAGTAGAACAAATATAATTTATTCGAAAATTATAACATAAATATGTTATAAAATCACTACAAACATATTTGTTATGATTTTAGAATAAATTATATATATATATATATATATATATATATATATATATATATATATATATATATATATATATATATATATATATATAATCCAGATAAGATAATCCAGCCTGAATTCGAACACCAAGTATATAGATAGGCAGTGAAATGATATACTCATTCAACCAGAAATCTGATACTGCTCAATAAAAATCTGACACTATAAAATTACACAGAGCACGCAGAGACTACATGGACACTTGGCAGAGGGTCATAGAGCGATGATTTGATCTTAGGTAGAACGCACAGAGATCACACTGATGCTATATTTAACTAATTCCCTATAGTGATATAGTATGCAACGCGGTAGGGTCCATATTTTGCCGTGTGCTCTCTGACAAAAATTGCACGATACTAGCAAACAATGTTACGAATGCATTGGGTCCTACGTATCCATAGAGTAAGGGGGTGTGCTGGCCTATAGTTGGAATACCCAGGGCCAAGCTTACCTCGTTTCTTTCCCGAAGACAAGTATAAGAAGTTGAGTCCTGCGATAGAAATCGCCTGAGACTAAGGCGCCTGATGTAATTACTCTCCCACCCCAGGTTGCGCGCTTGTATGATGTGACACGAAGTCGGTTTCAACTGGAGAGTACATACGCGTATATGAGCCATATATGGGTAAATAGCTGGACAGACCGGGTTATATAGCTTTGGATGGCAACTGGTCTACCGCAGAAAGAAATGGTAACCTACTGCGGGAAAAAATCTGTCTCGTCAGTCATGTATCGAAAGATACATGATCGCCTAAGCGTGTATCACGGATGGCTTATAACTGATGGGCCACGGACAAAAATTGTGTAGAACACACAGATCCTCTAATCCGAGACAGAAGTGCCGTTCTATACAAAAAATGATATCATCATTTATGACTGGCGCTCTGCTATCGCCGATGTCCAGGTAATGTAATAGGTATCGGCGCTGAAAGTTAGATTGACGAGCCGAGTTCAAATTCCGGCCTAGTCTGTTCTGTTTACGCTTTGCACTAAGGATCTAAGGAATGGTGTGAATCTATCACTTTTTTTTTTAGCTATGGATTAAATAGCAGGATAGACTGGAACTCTCTAGCTGTGGCTGGCAGGCCACTCTCTTATCTTTTCGAAGACGTCATGACAATTCGCAGTTATTAAAATGAAAGGATTCTGGGGAGTGCTGTGATCACCTATGTCCTGAAGGGACACGGCATTTAGAAAAAAATCCATGCTCGTACATATAAATATATATATATATATATATATATATATATATATTCACCTAAGACATTATTCTTCTTTCATCATTATGTTTGTTTTACCCACAGGAGATGAGAACTGACTCTTGGGTTCGTCAATGTTTCGCTAGTGTCTCTCACATTTCGTGCTTGGCCAACTAAGTGTATAATGGTGTCACATGCGAAGAATATTAAAATTTCTTGCAGTTTAGACGAACAATTTCCATCTCTTTTGGTTCTCTCTTCTTTCAAGCTCAGTCACCATTTCTTTATCTCTTCCCCCCCCTCTCTCTCTACACACACACACACACACATATATATCCTCCTCTATGTCTCCTTTTGTCTCTCCTCCTTTTATTCTCTCAACTCTAATTCTTTCCCTTGACTCTCTCCATCTTTCTCTCTTTGATTCTCTCCTTCCCTCCCTTTCTTTCTTCCCTCTCCCTCTCTCTCTATCTCTCTCTCTCCCTATTGATCTCTTACCTACCTTATCTTTCCCATTTCTCACCCTCTCGCCCTCTTTCATAAGCTATACCTTTCTTCCTGCCTCTCTCCGTCCCGCTCCACCTTTCTCTCCTTCTCTCTGTTTTTTGCCATTTCTCCCTTCCTCTGTTTCTTTTATCACCACTTTCTCCCACCTCTCTTTCTCTCCCTACATTTTTCTATTATATTTCCCAAAAGTATACTCAGCACCGTCTGGGTCGCAAGCAAAAATAAAAATAAACAGAATTTCTTTTCTTTTTCTTGTTTTGTTTTCCTTGTATTATGTTTGCTAGTCAAAATTATATATATATATATATATATATATATATATATATATATATATATATATATATATCAAATGAAATGAACATGAATATCAAATATCGATTGATGACCATCATTTTCTGTCTCATTCAATGTTGTGTTAATTTATACAGCACTGTAATTGCCACCAGTGTTAGAAAACTTCCTAGATTAAAGTAGATATCTATTCGAAACATAAGACGTTTATCAAAATTATTTGTTTATTTACTAATCATATATTATTTATTTTGTACATGATCTATCAGTTATTATCACATAACGTGGAAAGAGCGTTTGGAATAATTGGCACTCACAGTTCATATCGAAGCCAAAAGGGACTGGACGAAACAGCGACTAACCTGGCTAATGAGCTTGTGTAGTTTCGTGGCATAACGGCGAATAGGAAGGATCTTAAGAGACAAACATTGCTACAGGGCTTGGAAGTTGTGGAGAGTCATAATCACCAACGTCCTGAAATGACACAGCGCATAAAAGATTACCTGGAATTGTTGTTTGGATTATTGAACTCGACCTTCTTGTTTTTGTTGTCACTACATCGTTTGGACCGATCAATTGTACGACCTTCTTCATGTGTACAATCGGTATCGAAAGATTTGATCATCAATGACCAAGAGACTCTATAAGATTTAATGCATAACAGTGGTAACCCCGCCTTCCATTGTCGATCTCAAAGTTCCAATGATTGATTGGTTGATTTGTTTTTACGGCTTACCAACCCTTTGCAGATTATTTATAGAACATTTTTTAGATTGTAAGATTTTTTTAGGTAACAAGGATTTAGCGATGTAAGTCTAATTAACCTATAGCGAGGGGGAGATAAGATGGATTAATCCCTCTCTCAAGTACATTTGCACGTAAGTGAATATAACAAACCCAACTGCAATTGGAACTTGGCTCTGCGATTAATAATTCCGTTCCATTATCCATTACACCCACCCCCGCAGACCCAAGCTTACATCACCTGTCAAACTTCGAATGGATTTTCCTTGATTTTTTCGATCCGACAGCCTGGATGTACATTTATCATTTATTTACCTGGCCGGACATAAGTCGCCCGTATAGTTTATTAAAGAAAAGCATCAAAACTTTCATTATTTTATGTCCTTACACAATTATCATATCATATGTTATTATCAAGTTAGGCACTTCGATATGGGGTAATGGTTAGCAAGCTTGTCTCGCTAGATCAGTTTACGACTGAGTATTGAGTTCGATCCTCCCTGCGTGCCCCATACTTTCGGCCTTGTGCTACATCTAAGCTACGCTTAGAAAATCACTATATTCCATTATCCAAGTCAATTATTTCACATTAAAATTGGTGTTAACGCGCCGATATGAGTAAAATTTTCAAGAATTATGTGAATTTCAAATTATAAAATTTCTTCTAATTAGAAATACCGTAATTCCCCATGTATAATACGCCTTAATCCATAATACGCACACCTAAAATTGTGCTGAAAGTGTGGGAAAATACATCTACTCACGAATAATACGCACCCCTTGTTTGATAATCAAACCCTATAGATTGTACCTCTCCAATTTCATTACGGCCAGAGTTTCCTACTCTTATTTTTAAAATGGTTTTAAACATAGAATAATATTATTCTAATTTAGTTTTATGATAATTCTTATTTTATTTTACGGTAATTTTTTAAAGATTTTTTGTAGCTGTACATAATACGCACCCCTGATTTTGCTTATTATTTTTAGAAAAAATGCGTAATATACATGAGGAATTACGGTATTTACGATAATGTGTAAGATATCATTTTGCTTCTCGGGTTGTTCATTATATTGCAAAGGACTATATGTAAATATTACGGTTAATGACATTTTTTTTCTAATTCCACGTATATAAAGATTAAAATAGGTTGTAAGAATAATTTGATGTCAAAAGATATTGGGTGATCAGTATATCATGTTGGAAATTACGAAGAAGTGATCATAGAACAATAAAAAAAAATGAAATTTAAATATTTAAAGATAAAGGCAATAGTTTTAAGAACATGACTAAAGCAGATTTTGAAAAATTTGAGAACGTTAAAAGCAATGCCAGACAAATGTGAATATTTGAATATGCTGGCGTTGCGAATATAAAGTAAGAGAAAAGCTCTTCCTCCAAACCTTCTGTAACCCCTAGCGTGCTAGTGGCTTCCAGCCTTGCTTGGGGTGATAAGCTTAAAAAAAGATCCAAAATATTAAGAATAGTGTCTAATGACATAAAAGAAAGCGTAGAGCCAAGTTCCAATTCCAGTTGGGTTTGTTATATTCTCTTACTCACAAAATACCCTTGAGAAAAGTATTAATCCACTTTTTCTCCCCCTTCAGCTATGGGCCAATTAGTCTTGTATCACTAAATCATTATTATCTCTTATGGCGATATCACGTTGAAAAGAGATTCTCGTGCGATCACCAATGTTAAGCAAAATCGAACCTGGTCAGTACCTTGATGGGTGCCGGCTTGAAGATGCCAGGTAAGGTAGGATGTGCGGGTGGCGTAATGGATAAAGGCTCAGGAATGTAGATCGGAGAGCCGAGCTCTAATTCCAGTCGAGTTAGCTATAGTCGCTTACGCGCAAATATTGGAAAAAGCATGAACCCTTTCCTTCTCTCCCCCGCTATGGGTTAAATAGCAGGACTTGTATCGGTAAATCATTATTATCTTCAAAAAATTCTTACACTCAAAAAATATGAAATGGCTTTAAATAGCCCACAAAAAGGTTGATAAATCGTAAAAAACACAAATCAAGCAATCAATTTCACGTATATGAAGACTAGGTCGTAAGAAAAATTTATCATCAAAAGGGAAACAAAATATTTGTAAAGTTATTGGGTGATCAGGACATAATGTTAGAAATTACGAAAAAGTGATGATAGAATAATCAAAAAAGAGAAATTTAAATATTGGTAAGATAAGGACAATAGTTTTAAGAATGTGACAAATGCTGATTTAAGAAAAATTGAAAGAGTTATAAGCAATGCTAGACGAATGTGAATATTTAAATTGCAAATGTAAACTGAGAGAAAAGATCCAGAATATTAAGAACATTGGCTAAAGACATGAAAACTAATGGTAATGTTAATATTAGCCGTTTCCTTATAAAGAAACATTCAGCATCCATTGACCGAGCAGCCAGTACTACCGTCGGTTGAAATTTATAAAATCTTTCTCTTAAAACAATTTTTCAGGAAAATAGGTTTCACAAATCTAGTAGCTGTTATCGCTCTTTCCAATGTTGATGAGGGTTATCATCGTAACATTTATTTGAAGTAGTGTCGAATGTCAGCATCTTGATTGTGCATTTAACTCTGTCCATGGTTTCTTTTTTTGCACTTCTTACTTGTGGAACTCTCTTCCGGTTTCTTGCTTTCCAGCCAACTTTGGTCTTCAAAAATTTAAGTGCAATGTTAATCGTTATGTTCTGTCCTCTTAAATTCTATTCTTCCTTCTGCTTAATAATATTTTTCTTATATTCTTTCACGCCCAGTAACCAACCTGTGTGTTAGTAACTCTGTTGCCTTGCTTGGGGTGAACTGAATTTTAAAACATATAACAAAAACCAAATCACTTAAGGAATGTCAGCAGCAGCAACAACTAAAATGGATAGCACATGTAGATCAAAGAAAAAATAATGACATAAGATGTTGACATTCCATACTCCTTCAGGCAAAAGGTTAGAAAGGAAACCCCCATCAATACGAGAGAGGGCAATAACAGTTACTGGACTTGAGAAACCTATTTTTCTGAACAAATTCTTTTAAGTGACTTTTTAAAATTCAACCGAATGTAGCACTGGCTGCTCGGTCAATGAATGTAAGATGTTTCCTTATAAGGAAACGGATAACATTACCATCGACCGATATTACGGATACTTCAATTATTCTGTTGTAGTTATGTTCTGTAATAATAATAATAATAATAATAATAATAATAATAAGAAGAAGAAGAAGAAGAAGAAGAAGAAGAAGAAGAAGAAGAAGAAGAAGAAGAAGAAGAAGAATTGATTGATTGTTTCATTTTCTACGGCTTAGCAACCTTTTGCAGAAAAGCCAGAAAATAGTTTTAGATCATAATCTTTTAGATAATGATGGTTTGGTGATACAGTGCTTACTAATTAACCCATAACTGGGGGTAGAAGAAGTGCATTCATACCTTTCCCAAGAGTATTTGCGCGTAAGTGAATATAACGAACCCAACTGAAATTGGAACACGGATCTCTGATTAACAATTTCGAGTCGTTATCTATTACACCACCTGTACATCCAAACTTACACCACCAGATATTCTCAAAGGGATCAGGCTCGACGTTGCTTAACTTCGGTGATCGTACGAGAACCGGTATTTCTACGTGATGTGGCCGTAAGCAAGGAGAAGAAGAAGATTATTATTATTATTATTGCTATTATGATAATAGCGAACAATCAGAAATAAAGGGAATGTTAGTGTTTAGAAAATAATGAAACTATTACTGATTTAATATGAGTATGCTACGTATAGTAATGATAATGATGAAATCAACCGTTTCCTTATAAGGAAACATTCGGCATTCATTGACCGAAGAGTTAGTGTTACTGTCAATTATAATTTTTAATATCCTTTTGTTTTCAGGAAATTCAGGATTTCGCAATTCTACTCTTACCAATTTTTCTATTGATGTAACTTCCCTTCCTAATCTTGTATTGGAGATATCGTTTTTATCAATTTAAACGTTATTTTTAATGGATACCCATATTTGAGTAGACTCACTGTTTATTTTTTAAACAGTTTATTTATTTCGTCTACCGGCCTGAACATTCCTAAAATCTTATTAGAGAAAAAAAAATGAGCCCTTTGGAAGGATTCGAACCTGCGTCCTCCTTTGCAGGAGAAACCGTCGTTATATCTGTCGTGCTCGGATCTAACAATGGTCTAACATTTAAAATAATAAAAATATGTCGGATTAATAAATTAAAAAATCCATTACTTCTTTACAAATTGCTTAAGCGTAGAAAGTCAACATCTTGAATATATAATCATTTTCTCTTTTCTAGCTACCCATTTTCGTTGTTGCTGCTGTTGGAAGTCTTGAAGTGATGTGGTTTTTATTATTTAGTTTGATATTTTGTAGCGCCAATCTATAGGTTGTCACGAAGGATCACCATGTTTAAAAACCAAAGGATTCATTCACTTGAAGCCATTTTTAATAATTGATCTGAGTAATCGTTTGTATGACGCAAATGAATTGCTTATACTTTTACTGGAAATAAACTTTCCCGGGAAACGCATTGAAAACCAGGAAGAGGATTGTCATTGATCAATAATTAAGGACAACGTTACTGACGGAAAAAAGCAATTTTATGTATAATAAGAGGTTTTAGTCTTCATAGTAAAAAGCATTGAAGAAATAGTAGAATTATTACATATAAAAACACCATTTCGAGGATTTGACTTTATGGCAAATTTTCTCAGATTAAAATAAAGAAAAATGCTCATGGGTGCGCTCTTGGGACGTGATAGACTTCGCGTGGCCAACTCAATCTGGAAATTGAATGCCTTTTAAATGGAAATGGTATGCCTGTAAGTATGGAAGCAATTTGGAAAATGAAGACATCTAATGAAAATTCCAACCTTCGGACTCTTTGGCATGTAATGTATCTTTTTTTCTATTGTGCTGTTTTGTGGCATTGCATGCGTTTGGCGAATCTTGAGTGTTTCAGAGTAATTCTACACCGGATATCAGTTTTTGATTCGAAGGCGATTGTATTTTTAATTCCTTTTATTAAAATCACAAGGAATATCGCCTGTAATATCACGGGTAAGATTTTTCCAGAACTATCATTCATTCTAATGAGTATATATATATATATATATATATATATATATATATATATATATATATATATATATATATAATATCTGGATAAAATAAATGAAACAAAATTGGGTGTTTTTTTTAAGTATTTATTTCTGTGTTTTTTTGTATATATTTAATATTTCAGACCACCTCGGTCCTTCCTCGGAAATCAAATGAGATACTAATATTAAATATATACAAAAAAACACAGAAATAAATACTTAAAAAAAAACACCCAATTTTGTTTCATTTATTTTATCCAGATATTATATACATATCAAGAAAGTATACGTGGCCTCTCATTATGCCTTATATATATATATATATATATATATATATATATGTATATATATATGTGTGTGTGTGTGTGTGTGTGTGTGTGTGTGTGTGTGTGTGTGTGTGTGTAGTATCCGAAACAAAAATGAAAATGATGAATTCAAGTGGAAATTTGTTTTTATCAAAGACGCGTTTCGCCGGCAGAGAAAATGCGTGTCCTCCTTGTCCGATTCAGTTTGATAATGAAGGAAAGACAAAAACATCGCGAGGAAAAAAATACGTGGGCATCTCTGAGAAGTGAGCATCATAGATCAAATTTATTGCTCCAGAGGGTCTCTTGTTAGATTTTAGATCAAGGAGTTTTTATTATTGTTTTATTTTTTTTAAGCTTATATATATATATATATATATATATATATATATATATATGGTTACTGGTCAGAGTTGAAACAGACGAGGAAGCAGTAGTATTAAAAAGTGGTCAATACACGTGTGAAAAAATATAAATAAATAATAGTAAAAAATAACATATAGAGCATTTAACTTTAAATATCAGGAGGTCAATGAAAATACGCGACCTTGGTTTCGACCTGATGGTCTCTTCGGGCGATATTTTAAAAAAATGACCACCTTAACGCTTTATTTAAACAAAAAACACAAAGACATGCATACATATATTTTGTCTTCCTTTCATCATCAAACTGAAGATTTTACATTTTCCCCCGTGACGAAACGCGTATTTAATAAAACAATTTACAATTTGACATCATTATCTCTCTCACACACATAAAGACACAAACACACACGCACTTTAAAACTTTGGAAATAAGAAAATCAAAAGTAAAAGAAACAGGAGCGAAGACGCCAAAGACAAAGAGATAGAAAGGGATAAATAATATGAACCATTAAAGGACATATACCAACTGAATAAGGGCGCAATAATCTAGAAAATTCCAGCGAGCGATCAGACTTAGATGAAAACTGAAATCCAAGCCCAAAACTTCGATGTGATGTCTGACGATCGTTTCATAGCATAAAACTTGAAGTTAAAAACGACTAACAAGGTACTGCGATTAAGCTTTTTATTTAATTTTTCTTGTCTACGTACAAATGTTTTCTTTTCTGGTCACGCTACTACATGCCTATCCAGACGACTTACGTTACACCTAACGGACCGTAGCTTAATTAGGGCTCATTTAAATACCCACAAAAACCTACCAGACTCCATCCAAAAAATACTAGTAGAAAATACATGCATAATAACATTATCCGCATGTAAAAAAATTAAAAATAATAGAAGCCCTAATAATAAAAAAAGAAAAAGCCAACACTCAATAACATTAACTATGAAAACGTCCTCAATATACTGACCGTGTTTAGTAAATGAAACATTCCTATAACTCTAGATACATATATAACACCACAAATACATCCAGTTAAACGTAAAAATAAAATCATCTTTGATAATGGCTAAAAGTATACACGAAAGCGCTCGGACATGCAGAAATTTTGGACAGTTTTTACACACCTTGTTTCCAGAAAAGAAAATAGTTGTACGTACACAAAAAATAAAAATTAAGTGAAAAGCTTAATCATAGTACATTTTCAGTCGTCTTTAACGAAACATGTATAAAAGAGGGTTCCCTGTATAAAAACACAATTATATATATATATATATATATATATATATATATATATATATATATATATATATATATATATATATATATTATGAAATGGACAAAGTCCGACAATTATTTAAAGACATTTTTATGTTTAACATTCTTTTTATAGATACCAGTATTTAAGTAAATGCTCTGTTTATAATAAACAGTATTAAACAACATTTACCGGCCTGAATGTTCGAGAAATTTTCATAGAAAATATTCGTCCCCAGACAGGAATCGAACCTGTATCCTATACGGAACATATATATACATTCATTTTATTTAAATTTTATATACACACACACACACATATATATATATATATATATATATATATATATATATATATATATATATATATATATATATATATATATATATATATATATATATATGAAGAAATATAGTCTTAAAGTGTGCTATATTTATGGGATAAAGTGCTCAATATCAGAGATAGAACGTGTGTAAATATAAAAGTGAACATAGAAGTCAACACTTAGAGGCGCCAGTCTGTTTCATACTAGATGCAATCATCGTGGCCCGATGATTGCATCTAGCATGAAACAGACTGTCGCCTCTAAGTGTTGACTTCTATGTTCACTTTTATATATATATATATATATATATATATATATATATATATATATATATATATATATAAGTGGACACTGAGGTCAACACTTAGAGGCGACAGTCTGTTTCATACTTTCTCCAGGACACATATATTATGTCTTAACTAGAGTATTTATTTATGTTTGTCAGTTGTGCATTATGGTTAGTAAGGTCTATTTTATTATCTTGACAGTTATGGAGTAACAGTTATGTTTCAAATTATTATTATTATTATTATTATTATATATATATATATATATATATATATATATATATATATATATATATATATATATATATATATATATATATACAAACTACTGACCAAAAGTTTGGGACCGCATTTATTTTACCTCTAAACATAAAAAAATAATCAAGTTTCATGGCTTTAAAGAAGTAGATTTATTTGTCCCATGTTTGCATGCAATTATGCAATAATTTAAATTAGAATGAATATAAAATAATTATAATTTCAATTAAAGCAAATTGAAATTATATTTTCTTTTCATCAAAGAATCCACCATGAGCATTTATTACTTCAGAGCAAATTCTTGGCATCCTTTCTTATAACTTGCAAATTTATGTTGGTAGAAGTGATTCCCACGCAGTGTGTAAATGTGTAAACAACTCTTGCTTATTCTTAGGCAGTTCACGTCGAACTTTACGATCAATTTCGTCCCAGACTTGTTCAACTGGTGAAAGATCTGGGGACTGAGAGGGGCAAGTCATGATTTGCAAAATTCCCTTATCTTCTTGTGATTTTAGATATTTTATACACAGTCGCAAAACAAAATTTCCTTGTTGCAAAACAAAAATTTGTCTAATAATGCCGCAGCTAGAAGAAATTGCATACCTCTGCAGTATTGAATGATACTCTTCCTTTCGCATAATGCCTTTAATTTGGACAAAGTCTCACTTCCAAAACCATTACAGCACCACCACCATGCCTAACATTTGGCACAATGCAATTTTCATCCATTCGTTCGGAAGGAGTTCGTCAGGCAAACACTCTTCATTTACTTCCAAAAAGCTCAAATGTGAACTTAGCAGTCCATAGTAACTATTACCAAACTTCTACTGTTCTGCCCATTTTAGTCTTTTCAACTTATTTTCCTTTTTTAATAGAGATTTATTAACTGACAGACATCCCTTCAACTCAACAGAAAGAAGTCTTCTCTAAACTGATACACATCGTTTAATCCCAATAGAAAGAAGTCTTCTCTTAACTGATACACATCGTTTAAGCCCAATAGAAAGAAGTCTTCTCTAAACTGATACACATCGTTTAAGCCCAATAGAAAGAAGTCTTCTCTTAACTGATACACATCGTTTAAGCCCAATAGAAAGAAGTCTTCTCTAAACTGATACACATCGTTTAAGCCCAATAGAAAGAAGTCTTCTCTAAACTGATACACATCGTTTAAGCCCAATAGAAAGAAGTCTTCTCTTAACTGATACACATCATTTAAACCGAATAAAAGAGGACTTCTCTTAATTGATACACATCCTTTCACCCCAACAAAAAGGAGTCTTCTCTTACCTGATACACATCCTTTCACTCCAACAAAAAGGAGTCTTCTCTTAACTGATACACATCCTTTCAGCCCAACAGAAAGGAGTCTTCTCTTAATTGATACACATCCTTTCAGCCCAACAGAAAGGAGTCTTCTCTTAACTGATACACATACTTTGAATCCAGCAGAAAGATGTCTTCCCTTAACTGATACGCATTCTTTAAGCCCAACAGAAAGGAGTCTTCTCTTAACTGATACACATCCTTTCAACCCAACAGAAAGGAGTCTTCTCTTAACTGATACACATCCTTTCAGCCCAACAGAAAGGAGTCTTCTCTTAACTGATACACATCCTTTCAGCCCAACAGAAAGGAGTCTTCTCTTAACTGATACACATCCTTTCAACCCAACAGAAATGAGTCTTCTCTTAACTGATGCACATCCTTTCAGCCCAACAGAAAGGAGTCTTCTCTTAACTGATGCACATCCTTTCAGCGCAACAGAAAGGAGTCTTCTCTTAACTGATGCACATCCTTTCAGCCCAACAGAAAGGAGTCTTCTCTTAACTGATACACATCCTTTCAACCCAACAGAAAGGAGTATTCTCTTAACTGATACACATCCTTTCAGCCCAACAGAAAGGAGTCTTCGCTTAACTGATACATATCCTTTCAGCCCAACAGAAAGAAGTCTTCCCTTAACTGATACACATCCTTTCAACACAACAGAAAGAGGTATTCCCTTAACTGATACACATCCTTTCAACCCAACAGAAAGGAGTCTTCTCTTAACTGATACACATCCTTTCAACCCGACAGAAAGGAGTATTCTCTTAACTGATACACATCCTTTCAACCCAACAGAAAGGAGTCTTCTCTTAACTGATACACATACTTTGAATCCAGCAGAAAGATGTCTTCCCTTAACTGATACGCATTCTTTAAGCCCAACAGAAAGGAGTCTTCTCTTAACTGATACACATCCTTTCAACCCAACAGAAAGGAGTCTTCTCTTAATTGATACACATCCTTTCAGCCCAACAGAAAGGAGTCTTCTCTTAACTGATACACATCCTTTCAGCCCAACAGAAAGGAGTCTTCTCTTAACTGATACACATCCTTTCAGCCCAACAGAAAGGAGTCTTCTCTTAACTGATACACATCCTTTCAACCCAACAGAAATGAGTCTTCTCTTAACTGATGCACATACTTTCAACCCAACAAAAATGAGTCTTCTCTTAACTGATGCACATCCTTTCAACCCAACAGAAAGGAGTCTTCTCTCAACTGATACACATCCTTTCAGCCCAAAAGAAAGGAGTCTTCTCTTAACTGATACACATCCTTTCAGCCCAACAGAAAGGAGTTTTCTCTTAACTGATACACATCCTTTCAGCCCAACAGAAAGGAGTTTTCTCTTAACTGATACACATCCTTTCAGCCCAACAGAAAGGAGTCTTCTCTTAACTGATACACATCCTTTCAACCCAACAGAAAGAAGTCTTCTCTTAACTGATACACATCCTTTCAGCCCAACAGAAAGGAGTCTTCTCTTAACTGATACACATCCTTTCAGCCCAACAGAAAGAAGTCTTCCCTTAACTGATACACATCCTTTCAACACAACAGAAAGAGGTATTCCCTTAACTGATACACATCCTTTCAACCCAACAGAAAGGAGTCTTCTCTTAACTGATACACATCCTTTCAACCCAACAGAAAGGAGTATTCTCTTAACTGATACACATCCTTTCAGCCCAACAGAAAGGAGTTTTCTCTTAACTGATACACATCCTTTCAGCCCAACAGAAAGGAGTTTTCTCTTAACTGATACACATCCTTTCAGCCCAACAGAAAGGAGTCTTCTCTTAACTGATACACATCCTTTCAGCCCAACAGAAAGGAGTCTTCCCTTAACTGATACACATCCTTTCAACCCAACAGAAAGAAGTCTTCTCTTAACTGATACACATCCTTTCAGCCCAACAGAAAGGAGTCTTCTCTTAACTGATACACATCCTTTCAGCCCAACAGAAAGAAGTCTTCCCTTAACTGATACACATCCTTTCAACACAACAGAAAGAGGTATTCCCTTAACTGATACACATCCTTTCAACCCAACAGAAAGGAGTCTTCTCTTAACTGATACACATCCTTTCAACCCAACAGAAAGGAGTATTCTCTTAACTGATACACATCCTTTCAGCCCAAAAGAAAGGAGTCTTCTCTTAACTGATACATATCCTTTCAGCCCAACAGAAAGAAGTCTTCCCTTAACTGATACACATCCTTTCAACACAACAGAAAGAGGTATTCCCTTAACTGATACACATCCTTTCAACCCAAAAGAAAGGAGTCTTCTCTTAACTGATACACATCCTTTCAACCCGACAGAAAGGAGTATTCTCTTAACTGATACACATCCTTTCAACCCAACAGAAAGGGGTCTTCTCTTAACTGATACACATACTTTGAATCCAGCAGAAAGATGTCTTCCCTTAACTGATACGCATTCTTTAAGCCCAACAGAAAGGAGTCTTCTCTTAACTGATACACATCCTTTCAACCCAACAGAAAGGAGTCTTCTCTTAATTGATACACATCCTTTCAGCCCAACAGAAAGGAGTCTTCTCTTAACTGATACACATCCTTTCAGCCCAACAGAAAGGAGTCTTCTCTTAACTGATACACATCCTTTCAGCCCAACAGAAAGGAGTCTTCTCTTAACTGATGCACATCCTTTCAACCCAACAGAAATGAGTCTTCTCTTAACTGATGCACATCCTTTCAACCCAACAGAAATGAGTCTTCTCTTAACTGATGCACATCCTTTCAACCCAACAGAAAGGAGTCTTCTCTTAACTGATACACATCCTTTCAGCCCAAAAGAAAGGAGTCTTCTCTTAACTGATACACATCCTTTCAGCCCAACAGAAAGGAGTTTTCTCTTAACTGATACACATCCTTTCAGCCCAACAGAAAGGAGTTTTCTCTTAACTGATACACATCCTTTCAGCCCAACAGAAAGGAGTCTTCTCTTAACTGATACACATCCTTTCAACCCAACAGAAAGAAGTCTTCTCTTAACTGATACACATCCTTTCAGCCCAACAGAAAGGAGTCTTCTCTTAACTGATACACATCCTTTCAGCCCAACAGAAAGAAGTCTTCCCTTAACTGATACACATCCTTTCAACACAACAGAAAGAGGTATTCCCTTAACTGATACACATCCTTTCAACCCAACAGAAAGGAGTCTTCTCTTAACTGATACACATCCTTTCAACCCAACAGAAAGGAGTATTCTCTTAACTGATACACATCCTTTCAGCCCAACAGAGAGGAGTTTTCTCTTAACTGATACACATCCTTTCAGCCCAACAGAGAGGAGTTTTCTCTTAACTGATACACATCCTTTCAGCCCAACAGAAAGGAGTCTTCTCTTAACTGATACACATCCTTTCAGCCCAACAGAAAGGAGTCTTCCCTTAACTGATACACATCCTTTCAACCCAACAGAAAGAAGTCTTCTCTTAACTGATACACATCCTTTCAGCCCAACAGAAAGGAGTCTTCTCTTAACTGATACACATCCTTTCAGCCCAACAGAAAGAAGTCTTCCCTTAACTGATACACATCCTTTCAACACAACAGAAAGAGGTATTCCCTTAACTGATACACATCCTTTCAACCCAACAGAAAGGAGTCTTCTCTTAACTGATACACATCCTTTCAACCCAACAGAAAGGAGTATTCTCTTAACTGATACACATCCTTTCAGCCCAACAGAAAGAAGTCTTTCCTTAACTGATACACATCCTTTCAGCCCAACAGAAAAGAGTCTTCTCTTAACTGATGCACATCCTTTCAGCCCAACAGAAAGAAGTCTTCTCTTAACTGATGCACATCCTTTCATCCCAACAGAAAGGAGTCTTCTCTTAACTGATACACATCCTTTCAGCCCAACAGAAAGGAGTCTTCTCTTAACTGATACACATCCTTTCAGCCCAACAGAAAGGAGTCTTCTCTTAACTGATACACATCCTTTCAGCCCAACAGAAAAGAGTCTTTTCTTAACTGATACACATCCTTTCAGCCCAACAGAAAGGAGTCTTCTCTTAACTGATACACATCCTTTCAACCCAACAGAAAGAAGTCTTCTCTTAACTGATACACATCCTTTCAGCCCAACAGAAAGGAGTCTTCTCTTAACTGATACACATCCTTTCAGCCCAACAGAAAGAAGTCTTCCCTTAACTGATACACATCCTTTCAACACAACAGAAAGAGGTATTCCCTTAACTGATACACATCCTTTCAACCCAACAGAAAGGAGTCTTCTCTTAACTGATACACATCCTTTCAACCCAATCAGAAAGGAGTCTTCTCTTAACTGATACACATCCTTTCAACCCAACAGAAAGGAGTCTTCTCTTAACTGATACACATCCTTTCAGCCCAACAGAAATGAGTATTCTCTTAACTGATACACATCCTTTCAGCCCAACAGAAAGGAGTTTTCTCTTAACTGATACACATCCTTTCAGCCTAACAGAAAGGAGTTTTCTCTTAACTGATACACATCCTTTCAGCCCAACAGAAAGGAGTCTTCTCTTAACTGATACACATCCTTTCAGCCCAACAGAAAGGAGTCTTCCCTTAACTGATACACATCCTTTCAACCCAACAGAAAGAAGTCTTCTCTTAACTGATACACATCCTTTCAGCCCAACAGAAAGGAGTCTTCTCTTAACTGATACACATCCTTTCAGCCCAACAGAAAGAAGTCTTCCCTTAACTGATACACATCCTTTCAACACAACAGAAAGAGGTATTCCCTTAACTGATACACATCCTTTCAACCCAACAGAAAGGAGTCTTCTCTTAACTGATACACATCCTTTCAACCCAACAGAAAGGAGTATTCTCTTAACTGATACACATCCTTTCAGCCCAACAGAAAGGAGTCTTCTCTTAAGTGATACACATCCTTTCAGCCCAACAGAAAGAAGTCTTCCCTTAACTGATACACATCCTTTCAACACAACAGAAAGAGGTATTCCCTTAACTGATACACATCCTTTCAACCCAACAGAAAGGAGTCTTCTCTTAACTGATACACATCCTTTCAACCCAACAGAAAGGAGTATTCTCTTAACTGATACACATCCTTTCAACCCAACAGAAAGGAGTCTTCTCTTAACTGATACACATCCATTCAACCCAACAGAAAGGAGTCTTCTCTTAACTGATACACATCCTTTCAACCCAACAGAAAGGAGTCTTCTCTTAACTGACACACTTCCTTTCAACCCAACAGAAAGGAGTATTCTCTTAACTGATACACATCCTCTCAGCCCAACAGAAAGGAGTCTTCCCTTAACTGATACACATCCTTTCAGCCCAACAGAAAGGAGTCTTCCCTTAACTGATACACATCCTTTCAGCCCAACAGAAAGGAGTCTTCTCTTAACTGATACACATCCTTTCAGCCCAACAGAAAGGAGTCTTCTCTTAACTGATACACATCCTTTCAGCCCAACAGAAAAGAGTCTTTTCTTAACTGATACACATCCTTTCAGCCCAACAGAAAGGAGTCTTCTCTTAACTGATACACATCCTTTCAACCCAACAGAAAGAAGTCTTCTCTTAACTGATACACATCCTTTCAGCCCAACAGAAAGGAGTCTTCTCTTAACTGATACACATCCTTTCAGCCCAACAGAAAGAAGTCTTCCCTTAACTGATACATATCCTTTCAACACAACAGAAAGAGGTATTCCCTTAACTGATACACATCCTTTCAACCCAACAGAAAGGAGTCTTCTCTTAACTGATACACATCCTTTCAACCCAACAGAAAGGAGTATTCTCTTAACTGATACACATCCTTTCAGCCCAACAGAAAGGAGTCTTCCCTTAACTGATACACATCCTTTCAACCCAACAGAAAGAAGTCTTCTCTTAACTGATACACATCCTTTCAGCCCAACAGTAAGGAGTCTTCTCTTAACTGATACACATCCTTTCAGCCCAACAGAAAGAAGTCTTCCCTTAACTGATACACATCCTTTCAACACAACAGAAAGAGGTATTCCCTTAACTGATACACATCCTTTCAACCCAACAGAAAGGAGTCTTCTCTTAACTGATACACATCCTTTCAACCCAACAGAAAGGAGTATTCTCTTAACTGATACACATCCTTTCAGCCCAACAGAAAGGAGTTTTCTCTTAACTGATACACATCCTTTCAGCCCAACAGAAAGGAGTCTTCTCTTAACTGATACACATCCTTTCAGCCCATCAGAAAGGAGTCTTCTCTTAACTGTTCACATCCTTTCAGCCCAACAGAAAGGAGTCTTCTCTTAACTGATACACATCCTTTCAACCCAACAGAAAGGAGTCTTCTCTTAACTGATACATATCCTTTCAGCCCAACAGAAAGGAGTCTTCTCTTAACTGATACACATCCTTTCAACCCAACAGAAAGGAGTCTTCTCTTAACTGATACACATCCTTTCAACCCAACAGAAACAAGTCTTCTCTTAACTGATACACATCCTTTCAGCCCAACAGAAAGGAGTCTTCTCTTAACTGATACACATCCTTTCATCCCAACAGAAAGAAGTCTTCTCTTAACAGTAACAACAGATATTGGATATTGACGTGTAGAATTATATTCAACGGTTTGTTGGGGAGGTGTTTTTCTTTTATTTCTTTTGCTAGACACCATCAAGTGTCTATCCTCTGCAATAAATGTTACTCTGGTCCTCCCAGATCTTTTTCTGTCAACATTTGTGCCCGTTTCCGCATATCGCAAGAGGCACTAATGCATACCGTTTTTGATATTTGTAATTTTCTAGCAATCTGACGTTCGGGATACTCTTCTATAGAAAGAATTTACACTTTTTCAATACTAATCTGCTTAGTACTTGGCATTTTAACGGTTTCTGAAAATTAATTTCAATCACACATTAATATAGATGGAAATGAACCTCTACCAAGCAGTGCACTTGAAATATTTGTAAATTTCTGCTCTACAGAAAAGGTATCAAGTTGTAACAAGATTCCTAAATCTTATGCAAATAAATTTATAACACTCGTAGAAAAATTTGCTTGAATTTTATATAAAGGTTTGCATATTGTAATGACAAAAGTACGCAGGTAAGCGTTAAGAAATCTTTATTCAACTGAGAATACAAGATTCGCGTACAGTGTCCTTTTATAGTCCCAATAAACAGAATTAGCTCTCTCAAAGAGGAGAGTATCAAAAAAAGGGGAGACCACTCTTGATTATTCATAATACATATATACACAATAGGTGAATTTATTTATCCAAATATACAAAATTAACCTTTTTTTATGATTTTAGAGAAACAATTCGTGGTTGTCCCAAACTTTTGATTGGTAGTGCATAGTCACAATAAGTGTAGTGGACACAATGTTTCTAGTTTTATCACCACTGCTCACTAACTTTACCTCTACTCCAGCACTGCCTTGCATGACATTGTCCACTTTCTGCAATGAAATTAAACGAGGGAAAAGAGATGCTTAAACCACATTTTTTTACCTAATATTTCTTTCAGTGCGTTTTAGCAAACACTCATTATCGCTCGTAATCACGAAATTAACGCAATCATTGCTGACAAAATAGGGTTATAATATGTATAGTGTTAATGCATTGCTAATTATTTTACGATAAAAATAATCTTGAAAATATAGAAAAATCAGCTTGCTTGTGATAAGTCATTCAGAGCATCGTCATTAACAGAATAGGGCTATTTTATTACTTTCAACGTTATTTTTAGTGGATACACGTATTTGGGTAGACGCGTCGTTTATTTTATTTTAAACGGTATATTTAGTTTCATCTACTGTCCTGACTATTCGAGAAATCTTATTAAAGAAAAAAAGATGCGCCCTCCGGCAGACGAAAATAAATAAATATACTATTTAAAAATAAACAGAGCGTCTAACTCAGCTATGGCTATTCACTAAAAAAATAGCGTTTAAAGCGATAAAATCTGTCGGATTAATAAATAAAAAATCCATTACATCGTTAGCATAATCGCCATTTACTTTTTAACCTATGATGTCATTGTTAGGGTTTATTAGACAAACACGTAAAAAAATGTATTCATTCTACAAAGAAAAAAAGCATATATAGAAATTAAACAGATGCCAAAATTTCCATAGCGCATTTATCGTTTGAACAAATACGGCGAATAAATAAATTTAAAAAGTTGATCTCTTGAATCCTTATCTATTCTAGAAAACTTATGTCAATATTAATTCATAAGCTCAGTTAAGGATGTCTGCGCGATGTAAAGTTTAATGACTCAGAAAAGCGAAACAGGCGAGGCGAGTTCGAATACCGACCGAATTCGTCATGATCACTTTTTTCGCACAAATAGACTTTTTTTTACAGTGATGTTCAAGCTGTACAGGGCCTGGGAGCCACTCAAAGTAAAGAGTTACTGAGTAAGAGGCAAAGTTTATGTGGAGAAGATAATGGTTAATCCTAGACTTGAACAGGTTAAGATTGTAGCGATCGGAGAAACATCCTCTTGGGAGTCGGTTCCACAGAGCAGCGGTTTGTGGGAAGAAGCTGCTCGAATGGAACTTACATCTCGCCAATAGAATACCTAGGGAATGAGGGTGGTTCACTACAATGTATGTAGAATGACGGGTCTTAGCCGCGAAGGTTAGAAATGGTGAAACTAAGGAATGTAGTTCTTCTGAGCACTTTCCATGGAAATAGCAATAGAGTAGTGGGAGGCTCGCGATGTTTCGTCTGTGAGAAATGGATTTTGGGGTGGAAAATAATTCATCACCCAAAAGGATGCGGAGAGGATTTTAGACTCTATCTCGACTGGAAAGGGAAGACTGGGCAATAGCTCCTGTTCATATATAGCAGCAGTATTCTATTTCCGGCCTGATCTGGTTGGGAAAAGTATGGGTCCATCCCTAACTGGGCTGTTTTGGCAACTAGTTTAGAGTAAAGAAAAACATTGAATTCAAAACCAGGTCGAAGAGGGGATGGGCTCCATCGAGTTATCTTGCCGGAGATACGACACTGTTGTTATGGCTGCAGTATATTAGGCAACCCTTCGACTCGTTACGCTACTCATGACGTGGCGAGGGGTGCCTAGATTGTAAGAAAGTTTTTTTTTCATTTTTGGGACATAAGTATTTTGATTACATCCCCCCCCCCACACACACACACACACATACAGTCATTGCGGATGATTTGCGCGTGCGTACGCGTGTGTATGTGCGTGCGTGCAAAACTAATGTATTTCTAAGTTATAAATAATTTTAAAATACTACAACGTAGTATGGGATGTGCGGGTGGTGTAATGAATAACGACTCGTAATGAGAAATCCAAGAGCCGAGTTCGAATTCCAGTCGACTTTGTTGCATTCGTTCACGCGCAAATATCCTTGTGAAAGATATGAATCCATCTCTTCCCCACCCGAGCTATGGGTTGAATAACAGGACAGACCTGGTTTTATCGCCTTGGTTGGCAACCAGTCTACCGCAGAAAGAAATGGCAACCTACTGAAGGAAAAATCTTCTGCCTAGTCAGTCATGAATCGAAAGAGACATGATCACTCAAGCGTGTATCACGTATGGTACTTAACTGACTAGATTGACAGTCAGCTCTCATCATTTTACTCTTCAGGTTTCAGGTGACTGACAACGTATATATTCCATTATGCAATTGAAACAATATCTTGAGGTTGCTCACCGTGCAAATGATGGAATACATATCACTATTGCGACGTGAGAGTTTGACATTTGGTATTTAATGATTTTGCAACCATATTTTGATCTGCATTTTTTCTAAGTTTCTGTCAATCAATCTGTAAGTTGTTTACTAAAAGTTCGGGAAGAAAGAGAGTGCCAAGAAGTAAGAAAAAAATATTATATGCGCATTTAGAAATATGAAGAAACTGCCTTCATAAATAAAACGAAGGGGCGTTTTCATTCGAAGTTAAAAGCCATCTGGTGTATAGCGGAGTAAATTACAGAGTTCGAAATGCTGTATTTTTTATCACTATAAAAAATAGGATTATCAAGGCAAAATGACATGCCCTTCTACAGGACAGTGGTGCAACACAATCTTCCCATTTTTGCATATTCAACTTTCTACATGACAAATCTCAGTTTTGTAAACACCCAAAGTGGAGTTGAATTAATTTTAGAAGGCCGACTATTTGGAAGGAATTCTCATAAAAATTTGAAATACTTTACCACTAATTGATGTCAGTATCTGAAATTTATTGCCATGTTAATTTTAGTTGAGGTTTTTACTTTCGAAGAAATGTTAGTCTTTCAAGTCAGTGGGCAAGAATGTTTTAAACGATGATGTTTTAACGATTATTTTTGCACGAAGATAGATAGATAGATAGATAGATAGATAGATAGATAGATAGATAGATAGATAGATTTGAACAGGCTGGGACAGAGCTAGATATGAAGAGAGTGAATCAGATAGATAGATAGATAGATAGATAGATAGATAGATAGATAGATAGATAGATAGATAGATAGATAGATAGATTTGAACAGGCTGGGACAGAGCTAGATATGAAGTGAGTGAATCAGATAGATAGATAGATAGATAGATAGATAAGAACAAACTTAGAGAGAGAGAGAGAGATGAACATGCTTGTAAATTTATTTACTTTTATTTTATTACCATTTTGTTCCGTTATCGTTTACCATTTTCAAGCAAATTCTTCATTTCTCCCACTCCTCCACAATTTCCTTCAATGTTGTTTAGCAAAGATCCGCTCTTTGATACTTTTTTCAGCCTTCCAGACGTTTCAGTCTTTTTTTTTTTTTTTTTTTTTTTTTCATTAAGACAATTCTGTAAAAACCAAAATGATAAACGGTAAACCGAAAGTGCTATATTTCATGAATATGGCGGATCTGTGCAAACTTCTCAGCCAAACTTTAAGAATTTTCCTCTGCTAACTAAAGAAACATCTAGTCACGCGTTATCATGATTGAATATTATGTCTTTCCTCTTGACTAATTTTGAATATTTTTCCTCATTTACTGCTTTGGTTGATCTAATTAAAAACAGAAATTCTCCAATAAATAAGCTCATAGTTGTCCCCATTCCAAACCTTACTATATACACATCATTACTTTCTCACGTTAAAGGCTGGCTTTTAGTCAGAAGTATGTGAAAGTTCATTTTGTTTCCCCCATTAATTTCTTGCGTCTATATTGTAATAAAGTATCCACTTTTCATCACGGGAGTATAGAATGTTTCCATAATTTTCATTGTCCCAAGCGCTTTCAGCCACTTCTTTATCTCGGAATAAACGCACCTATTCAAAACAACACAAAAATAAAATACAACTTAAACAGTCAAAATATGAGGAAAAACGAACAACACCAAAAACAAAACCCCTTGAAAATAGTTTTAAAAAAGTCTGAAAGCGCTTGGGACAATGAAAATTATGTAAATTGTCTATAATCACTTACTTCCACAAAACGGAAAAAATTCTGGAAAAACAAAATAAAAAAATTATTAAATCTTCCTTGTCTGCCATATCTAATTATATATACATATATATATATATATATATATATATATATATATATATATATATATATATATATATATATATATGAAAAACGATATAAAAAATAATTTGAGGGAAATCTATAAGAAAGGAGAGAAGGTTTTTTGTGTGACGCGTTTCATTCTTTGGGACTTCATCGGATTAAAGTGATCTTCATGTGGATGCCAGCACGCAGGCCCACGAAGAAAAAGGAATGCTGAGAATTTAATTTTTTCCATTTAAATATGTATTTCAGGTATATAGTCTAACCGATTTCATTTCGATTCTTTTTTCCTTTTGTTTATGTTTTTATCACTTCTGTTATTAAATATTCCACATTGTGATAACACAAGTTCTTGATTGGACCTTCATCACAATAGGTTGGGAGGAGTAGATACGATAGGCAACAATAAACTACAGAAGAATTCGAAATTGATCACTGCATTTATGTATTGCATTAATATTTAAGCCTACCTTACAGGCCCGGAATATTTTTAATTTACTCACGGAATCGGCCTGATTTCAAAATGGTATGATATGTTAGGCTACAGCCTCTAGGAGTAAAATTGAAAAGTGTGACTCAGTGACACACTGACATTATTTATTATACAGATAAAAAGTTTCCAATTCATTCGTTCGACTTATCAGTTATTTATTTCTAGCAATCCCTGAGTAAAAAATAAGGTAAATAATATTAACTTTTAGTGCCCATTGTTCCACAAGTCGAACATATTTTAAGGCATTGTTTTATAACAAGACGAATATTTATTATTTTATCGTTGATATACACGAAAAGTACAATATGTGCTAACACATCGTGTTAAAATATATTTAATACTCTTCTAGTATCAAAAACTTTCCACTAGTGGAACAATGGGCACAACAAAGGTTAAGTGGTTTAGAAGTGTTTTGCTGTTTCAACTCATTTGGCCCTCCCCCACCTCGAACAATTCTTTTTATGTACCATGTCCTTTCAGGGCGTAGACGATCATGGCTCTCCACCTTCTTCCATTTCTTGCAGCTCTCAACAAGTTCCTTCCCTCTGCTTCCTCCCACAGACCACGTCCTCTCATTCACCTACTCAAGCTCGCCAGGTATGTCACGCGCTGCTTTCCCTCTATTCGACCCGTGAGTATCAGATTCTCCAGGCCCTTCTTTCTCATTATGTGTCCAAGATTCTTCAGCTGTCTCTTCCTGATGTTAAGTACATGCCTTCTCCTTGTTTGCAACCTCCCTAAGACCTCATCGTTGCTCACACGCTCGGTCTGTGATATCCTAGCATCCTTCTGTAGAACCACATCTCCATCGCCTCGAATCTCCTCTTCATCTTTGAGGAAATCGTCCAACATTCTCTGCCGTAAAGAAGAACAGATGTCACATAACAGCTCAGTATTCTTTTGTTTGTTACCAAAGAAATCCTCCTGTCTCGCAATACTCTGCCCAGCTTTTGAAATGCTTCTTTGGCCATCCTAATACGTCTATGGATCTCAGTGTCGCACTTACTGTCCTCTGTCAAGACGCTTCCCAGATATTTAAACTTACGTGGCTGCTTGATTCCCGACCTTCAAATTGCATTCCGAGCTCTTCCTCTTAATGATGACCATGCATTCTGTCATCCTGTAGTTTATGCTTAGTCCTTTCTTCTCACTCTCCGTTGCTACCTTCTGTAAGAGATTTTGTAATTTAATCCTACCTAGCTCTAAAATCAATGGTCACAATATAGGATTTGAAAGTGTATTATCAACATTTTCCATTGATAGAAAAAAGGATTCATTAAAAGATATGAAACTTTTTATTATACATTGTTTCTATTATCAAAAAGCATGTTTAAAATACAAAGAATGTATTTATATACAAATATATGTATGTCTGTATGATGGTTGTCTCAAGAGTCATCAAAACGAAAACCATTGCAAGTGATGCAAAGGTTGAGGAGGCAGGTCTTATCTGAGTTAGATGTGGCAATCACTATGTATGTATGTATGTATGTATGTAGCCATAAATTTACATATGATAAATGTGGTAGAATATCTCTCTCCAAAGCAGGCTTTGTTAATCACAAGTCGTATTGGTAGACCTTTCATAAATTACGGTCAGCACAACGCTGAAAGTAGCTTATCATCCGCGGTGTGTCAAAAACAGAAAACATGCAGAAACCGCTCCGGTCTCCCCCGTCAAATTAAAAATCCCACGAGCAAACTGAATAGACTTTACAAAACAGGCCAGGCCCTGTATATAAAAATTAAGTTTGCCACATCTGCAGTTAGCGTTGCATGTCACTTCAAGAGCCATTGTCGGTGTCACGAGAGTCTTTTAGCTCATTGATCGAACTTGTCAGCGATGGCTATACTCGTTTAACAAATGTCGACAGCCATCATATGTATGTATGTATGTATGCATGTGTGTGAGGTTGGTGTAATGAGAAATCAGAGAGCAGATTTCGAATTTCAGTCGAATTCGTTATATTCATTTGCGCGTCAAATACCCTTAGGAATGGTATGAACCCATCTTCTCTCCTCCCCTACATATGGGTTAAATAATAGCAGAAAATCCGCTCCCTTGCTGTGGTTTCCAAACAGTGTACAAGAAGCACAACTCGAAACCGTGACCCTAGATTTAACTTGTCAGCAGTGACCATACTCGTCAAATGACTCTACAGCTGTCATATATGTATGGTGATATTCTATGCGTAGCTTAGATGTGGCACAAGACCGGAAATATTGGTCACTCAGTGAGTAATCGAACTCACCATCATGCATTTATATACGTATATTATTATGTATATTATCATGTTGTTTCGCCATGTATGTTTGATGGAATAGTAACAAACTGATTGTTTGGAATGCAAATGGATTTCCTGAGTTCCTTGTTTATTCAACAAATTTATATAAACGTGCCAATTGCGTCAAATGTTTCTACGATCTTCCGGCGAAGGATTCACGCTACCGGAAGTGAACATCAAAAACTTGTCTGATCTTATTCATATGAATTGTTCGCCATATTTTGCTGGGCCGGAAGACCTTTAACTTTTCTAAAAAACCAAAATCCTACACAAAAGTTAATAATGATATGAAAATCTGTCATGACCTTTGTTTTAATTAAAAGTTACTTCAGCAACATTTAATCTTGATGCCATGCTTGCTCTTATTTATAGAATTTAGTTTCTACTTATTTTCTACTTATTTCAGTATCAGCCAGTTATGTGCCATGCGTGATACACGCTTAGGCGACCATGTATCTTTCGATACATGAATAACAAGGCAGATTTCCCCGCAGTAGGTTACCATTTTTTTTTTTGCGATAGACCAGTTGCCATCCAGGGCTATAGAACCCGGTCAGTCCTGCTATTTACCCATAGCTGCAGGGAGAAGAAGAGGATTCATACCTTTCCCAAGGGTATTATTAGCACGTAAGTGAATATAATGGATTCGACTGGAATTCGAACTCGGCTCTCCGACATAACGACTAGTAACTCTTAGTAACTAGTAACTTTAATCCAACAATCATGAAACTGGCCATTGGTGGGTCAAATAAAATGCCAAAAAATAGACACTGAACCCTAAACAAACCTTCTATGCATTAAGTTAAATATTTTTTTGTTATATTAAAAGTAATTCATAAATTTATAAAACTGACAAAAAAATTAAAAATGAATAAATACATGTCAATAAAATAATTAATACCAGGGGAGTGCAAAAGTAGGTATACTGTAATGGAAAACAACACGTATACACAAAACGTATTGTATTGATTATACAAACATATGAGTAATAAGTCAGTCAGTCAGTTATGTGCCATGCGTGATTCACGCTTAGGCGATCATATATCTTTCGATACATGACTGACGAAGCAGATTTTTTCCCGCAGTAAGTTACCATTTCTTTCTACGGTGAACCAGTTACCATCCAAGGCTATAGAACTTGGTCTGTCCTGCTATTTACCCATAGCTGGATGGAGAAGAAGAGGATTCCTCAATCTGAGCAGCTATCCATTACTCCACCGTGCCTCCTCTACTTATTTGAAAACACTTATTATAACTAATTTTCAAGCATTCTTTCCTGTTTTTCTTTGTGATTTCCTTCTTTAAAAAAAATAGAGTAAATAATTCTGTAATTACAAGTTAATAAACCTGGAGTAGTCTCCCATGGAGAAAAAAAATTTTCAATTTACAACTAATTAACTGATTAAAAATTACAAACGAACACCTTTCTCAGTATCTATTTAATAATCACACAAACTATCTGTGGATCTCTTTGGAATTGTTTCAAGTGTTCTAGTAATTATGGGCACAACTAATTAAGTTTCATTTTTCTTTTAATCATTTCACCCCAACCAAGGCCATAAAGCCACAAAGAAACGTGTGAGAAAACTTTGCTTACTGAACACTTTATTGAAGACAGGAAACAATAAATGTACAGGAATTAAGGAGACAGATGTCGATTGACGATTTTGGAAGATTGTAGTTGACAGGAAAGCAAGAATCCGAAAGTGAGTTCCGCAGACGAGAAGCGCAAAAGAAGAAACTATGTTAATAGAACTTATGAACTCATGGTGATGAGACCTAAGCGGCAGTCTAGTACTGCGCTTAAATTCATGAAGTCGAGCTACCAAAGAAGAAAGCTAATCAAAGCAACCACCATGAAAATATTTATTAGAAAATGGTATTGGGAAGCTCCATTATGTCGGTGGGAAAGTGATTGAAGCATTTTATTTTATATCTGCAGCAAGATCCTAATGCTTACCCATCATTTTCTTCTTTTTCAGTTCTCGGCTACATCCTCAACTTGACAGATTTCCAATGGTTTTGTGATGTATATTTAGTCTGGTGACCTGAACTGGGGGATTCATTTGAATTTCAACGTGCCAAAGCTGTTTGTTTCTTATATTTGCTAAAAAAACGTTTCCGTAATTACAAAACACTACATAGTCAAGTAATAAGGGTTATTTAGTAACGTATTTGTTACAATCATTACAATCTTTTAATACTCACAAAACAGCTTCGAGTTCACGAGACATCAAAAACATTCAGGAGTTGAAATTCTAAATCATACTAAATATGCAAACTGTCATGATACAGATGCTGAATTTCATTTGATTTCTTTCATTCTTGATAATAAACAAACTCCAAACAAATGTCATACTCCATAGTGAAAACGTTATAACATGACAACATTTAAACATGTATAAACAGTATAATATAACAACAGTAAATACATTAAAATCCCACAACAATTAAATAGGTACCTTCACTGACTCGCCACAAATGAGCATACCATGATGAAAAAATGCCCCAAACTTGATAAAAAAAAGTTTTATCGTCAAAATCTTTATCTTATTATTAATAAAAGACCAAAGATTTTTTGATTATTTAATTATATTTTTATTATTTTTAGAACGTTCAAAATTCTGGCTAAAGATCTTTTTATTTTTTGTATCAATGGGGAACAAAGATAAGAAATGTTAGTGTCTTTTTTTTTTGTGGTGAAAAATATTTGGTTGGGAATTCTTGCAAAAATCAAATAATTATCGGATTTTAGTGAAACTTTCAGAAGTTATTCACAAATGAATTAAATTATTTTAGAAATTATTTTTTTTTTAAATATTAGTTAAAAAATTTTTTCATCTGTTAACCCCCCCCCACACACACACACACACACACCTACTTATTTAATTTTATGAAATTTCGAGAAATTAAATTTTGTTCTGCTTAATGTTTATTTATATAATACTAAAAGTCTGTGATTCGTGCCGTACTGCGTGGGGTGTCATCCGTCCGACACATAATAATGATTTAAGTTTCTTTCCACCTCTCTCTTTCCACCTCTCTGCGATTGTGTGCGTACTTGCGTGGTGCGTCGTCCGTCCGGCGCATAATAATGATTTAAGTTTCTTTCCACCTCTCTCTATTCACTTCTCTCTTTCCACCTCTCTGGGATTGCGTGCGTACTTGCGTGGTGCATCCGTTCGGCGCATAATGATTTAAGTTAATCTGATTTAAGTGAATAAGATTTAAAAATACGAGTTGTTTATACAGCAAGTATTTTTATTTTAACCTTCTCCAAACAGACATTTTTTTAATTATAATATTTTAAAGTTAAAGACAGACACAAAGAGATCCCGCTTTGCTGTTTCGTCCAGTTGTTTATAGAGTAATTATTTATATTTCAGCTTTCTTTAAACAAACAATATTTTAAATATTTAAAAATATTTTTGCCATATTTAAAAAATATTTTCAAGTGAATATGATTTAGAAATATTTTTTGGCATATTAAAAAATATTTTTAAGTTAATCTAACTTTAAAAAATATTTTAAGTTAATAAGATTTAAAAATAGAAGTTGTTTATGCAGTAAGTATTTTTATTTCAACTTTCTTCAGACAATTTTTTAATGTTGAAATCAACTTCGATGTTTTATAACCAAAACCGTCAGTGACAATGGGTCACAGGTAGTCTAGTATTAGTTAAAAGCCGAATTCATTGGAGAATATAAATCATTAATTTCTTTTTGTAAAACAGGACACTCATTTAGCGAAAATCTGCTCTGAATCATAAAATAAAAAAATGTAATAAAACAAAGATATTATTTAATTAAAAAAAAGCTTTTAATTGCTTTCATAAATAAGATATTGTCCTAAGTAAAAAAAAAGTTTTGTTGAATAATGAAATTTTACAAGAATTGTTTACAATTTTTTTAATTTTAATTAGAATAATTTATAAAATTTAAATCTTTTAATCTTCTGTATTACTTTGTCCTGCTTAGGTGATATTGTTATTAAGTAAAAATTATATTTACTAATCATAAATAGAAAAGCTTCGTACAATTCATCTAACACCAAAATTTTAAAAAGAATTTTTGTAGATACGGATGTCCATACATGACATTATCAGAAATTAAAAGCGGTAAATATAGTAAATTTAAAGCCAAAGTACCTAAAATCCAATAAAACATTAGATTACAGAGAATATTTTCATAAATCTTTAAGGTTACTAAGTATTTTAAAATTATATAAAAATGTGCTTATGTTATATTCCTCAATTATTTTTTACAGATACATCCACCGTAGAAAAGGCATTAGATTTCATGTCAACGCTTTAAAAAACAGCTACCGCCGTGTTAAAAAAAACATTTCTGCGATATTTTAAACTTAGTAAGTAATATTTGTTTCAAATCAGATTAATTAAACTTGAAATCAGGTAATATTTATTCAAATAAAGTTTCAGAAAAGTATATTTTATTTTTGGAAGATTTTTTTAATAAAGAGAATTACATTTTGATGAAAGGTAGCTAAAAATGGTGCTAAAATCAACATTTTCAGCAATTTTAAAACGAAAACTCCTTCCAGTCAATTTAAAATGGTTTTAAAATACAGTAATGTATTTTGCTTATTGGAAATATTAAATTTAATCTATTAGCGTGAAATTAAAACTAAAATGAAAGCTTCAAGAAAGATTTTTTCATTTAAAAAAATTAATTTTAAACATTTGGTATCGCGAATCTATGGAAGTACTACTGGAATATATAATTTATGTGCCTCGAGCAATTAGACTACAAGAAATTAGTTATTCTAACAATTAGTGACCACTTAGTTTACAGAAAGCACTGCTCAATAAGAACATTTGTTTTCACGTTCACTGTATTTACCGAACTTTTGACTAGCACTTCGTACATCTCTTCTAGATGAGCCAGGACCCAAAGGTAATCGGGATGGCGTGAAGGAAGGTCAGACTTACCAGCCCCCACCCCCGGATATACATGCACCGGAAGCGGTCGCCCCCTAATTCTGGAAACGCATACTGCGCTTGTCACGCTAGCAATGTTCCGTCGGCTTCTCTTCACACTTAAGAACTAGCGTTTTATTTTCCTTTTCATCATTGGTTGATCAGTCCGCTTGTTGCTTTTCTTAGCCCCTCTTGCCCGCCATGCCTGAGTAGGGCAGGAGGATATGTCCAAATGACATTTGGGAGCTGATATTGTGTGTGTGTGTGTGTGTGTGTGTGTGTGTGTGTGTGTGTGTGTGGCGGGTGGGGTGGTGGGTTTCTGTAAAAAATGTGCTCACTCGGTCGAAATTCTCTCTGTTTACAAACAATAAGAGGCGTGCAGCCCATAACAAGTTTTTTTCTTTCTTCTTCTCTTATAAATCACAGTAAATTCTCTCTTTTTGGCCCCTTGACTTTTTTTTTCCTCCTTCGCTTCTCATTCAACTTAGGTTTTTGACAAGGGGAATATAACTGATGGTAAAAGGGCAACCAGGAATCTGTACAAAGATATGCTCTGTGTGTGTGTGTGTGTGTGTGTGTGTGTGTGTGTGTGTGTGTGTGTGTGTGTGTGTGTGTGTGTGTGTGCGCGCGCGCGCGCGTTGTGAAGTTATTTGGGTCGGTGCATGAGAGAACGTGAAGAGCTGATGGATGAAACCTCATCCTAACTCTGTCTCTTTACATTTGTCCTAGTATACTCATATCTATCTATCTATCTATCTATCTATCTGTTCATATCTATTTATCTGTCTGCTAATTTGTTCATCCCTATCTACCTCTCTATCTGTTCATTATCTATCTATCTATCTATCTGTTCATATCTATCTGTCAATCTGTTCATATCTATCTATCTATCAATCTGTCCATATCTATCTATCTATCTGTTCATATCTATCTCTTAATCTGTTCATTTCTATTTATCTGCCTGCTAATCTATTCATCCCTATCTACCTCTCTATCTGTTCATTATCTATCTATCTATCTATCTATCTATCTGTCTCTCTCTCTCTATCAATCTATCTATGTATCTATCTGTCTGTCTGTTCATATCTATCTGTCAATCTGTTCATATCTATCTGTTCATATCTACCTATCTATCAATCTGTCCATATCTATCTATCAATCTGTCCATATCTATCTATCAATCTGTCCATATCTATCTATCTATCTGTCCATATCTATCTATCTATCTATCTATCTATCTATCTATCTGTTCATATCTATCTGTTAATCTGTTCCTATCTATCTATCTATGTCAATCTGTTCATATCTCTATCTATCTATGTTCATATCGTTCTACACAATTACATATTTTTCTTCCCCTATGATTGCATGGTACCTCATGTGTTTGCATCTTTTGATACAAAAAAAATATTGTTTTCTCGTGAAGCCTCCGGTTGAAACTTGGAGGGCAACTCAAACTATATGAAAACATATATAAAGTGAAAACACATCAGAGCAGCAACAGCAACAATAATAATAACATAGATCGTTATTTTAAACTGCATGGCCGTTGGGAACAGTTGCCGAGTTTATTTTTCTAAGAGTTTTAAACAAATACCTTTTGTAACGGTGAAAATATAAAACTATAAAATTGGATTATAAATGTTATCGTTATAACGCTTTTAATGTTAAGCTGCATGTACTTCCACAGAAACGAGATACGTAAGGTTTTAAATGAATTTTTAAAAATGAAAAATATTTTTTAACAGTTTTACTCAAGTTTCAATTTCAAGCTAATAATAGATTAATTTTAAAATTTCCAATAAGCAAAATGCGTTGCTGTAATTCCAAACTAATTTAAATTATCTGGAAAGAGTTTTCATATTGAAATTCCTAAAATCGCTGATTTTAGCGCCATTTTAGCCATCTTTCATCAGAATGTAATTCTCTTTATTAAAAATCTTTCAAAAATAAAATATACTTTCTAAAACTTTATTTGAGTAATGTTAGCTTGTTTAAAATTTAATTAATCTGATTGGAAATAAATATTGCTTATTTTAAGTTTAAAATATCGCAAAAACGCATTTTTAACACGGTATTTTAGAGTAAATATAAATAGGATATATATATATATATATATATATATATATATATATATATATATATATATATATATATATATTATTTTTATAATTATACTCGGTTGGTGTAAAAAACGGATAAAAATTTGCAAATAAAAATATATTAAAACAAATATGTATCTGCAAAAAATTTTGGAAAAAAAAGAAAGGAGTAGGCCGAAAAAAATCGTCCAGTACCGTAATTCCTAGTCCCCAAAAAAAAACAATCTAGTAAATAAGAAAAAACATAAAGTGCTCAAAAAAGCTAAGTGGAGCAGAGTATAAAAAATCCAAGTGTGTCAGGAACTACCTACATAGTTTTCACCTAAATGTATCTTCAGAAAAAGCTAGCTTACCCTGAAGATCCACACTATTTACATTGCTCGGACTATCATCCCCATCGTTGTTGACATTTATCACAACGTTTCGGCTGAAGATCCATTTAGGTGAAATCTAGGTAGGTAGTTCCTGGTTCACTAGGATTATATATTTATATATATATATATATATATATATATATATATATCGAATATTTAGGTTTCTAGTTATATTAATTTAAAAATTTAGATATAAAATTTAGATTTAATAAGAAATTATAAAGATGTATAATCTGTTTATAATACAATATTCTTTATTATCTGTCTATATTTCTTAGACGAGGTATTGTAATTGTTTACACTATTGAACTTACAACTCTTTGGGTCAAGTCACTAGATGACTTCAACCAACGCTTTTATCCAGTGGATCACGTGTTCCCAAGGATGCATGGCCTAGTGGATAAAAGATTTTATCTACTGGGCCCAAAGTGGATAAAAGCGTTAGGTGAAGTAATCCAGTGACTTGACCAAAAGAGTTTTGAGTTCAATACTTGGTCACAGCAGAGGTGAACAAAAACTTGGAGAATTGAGTTACTAAAGGGAGATAACTGAAACTGAGATATCCATAAATGGCATGACACGTGGAACTAGAACAATCCTCCTCAGTGGACTAAATAAAGGGTCCGGTTCAAAATCCCAGTGTATATCACCTGGAAAGGGCCGGAGCGTACAAAAGCCGAAACGTCGTGAATATGTCAATAAAAATGAGGGCAACAGTCCGAACAATGTAGATAGTGTAAATATTCTTCATATATATATATATATATATATATATATATATATATATATATATATATATATATATATATATATATATATTTGTTCACCCACTACAAGGCACAAGAGCCACTCATGGTAGAGGGTTACTGAATGAGGTTGTTATTACGACTGAGTAGTGAGTTCGATCCTCACTGGGTACCCCATACATTCGGCCTTGTGCCACATCTAAGTTACGCTTAGAAAATAAAAGACACCTCGAGGCGGTGTAATGGTTAGCAAGCCTGTCTCGCTAGAAGAATTACGACTGAGTAGTGGGTTCGATCCTCACTGGGTGCCCCATACTTTCGGCCTTGTGAACATCAAATCTACTCTGGGCACCTAGTAAATATTAACCCTAGTTTCAGTACCTAGTGAAGGTCATGCTAAGTCTTGGCATAATGAGGATCAAACCTAGTTTTAAAACGAGTGCGGATGAACCTGGTTTTGATATATAATGAAGATCAAACTTAGTTTTGACGCTGAGTGAGGATCAAATCTAGTTTTGGCACGCACCGAATTAGGATTAAACCTACCTTTGGCACTTAGTGAGGATCAATCCTAGTTTTGGTACCTAACGAAGATGAAATCTAGTTTTGGCACTAAGAGAGGTTCAAATCTAGAAGTGACTATTAGAAAAGATCAAACCTATTTTGGCATGCACCGAATTAGGGTCAAACATAGTTTTTGGCACTTAGTGAGGATTAAACCATTTTTTTGGCATTTAGTAAGGATTAAACCAAGTTTTGATACTAAATGAAGATCAAACCTAGTTTTGGCATTTCGTGAGAATCAAACCAAATTTTGACACTAAATGAAGATCAAACCTAGTTTTGGCATTTCGTGAGAATCAAACCAAATTTTGACACTAAATGAAAATCAAACCTAGTTTTGGCATTTAGTGAGGATCAAAACAAGTTTTGGCACTAAATGAAGATCAAACCTAGTTTTGAGATTTAGTGAGGATCAAAACAAGTTTTGATACTAAATGAAAATCAAACCTAGTTTTGGCATTTAGTGAGGATCAAACCAAGTTTTGGTACCTAGTAAAAGTCAAATTTAGTTTTTGCACCAAGTGGGGATCAAACGTAGTCATAGGCCAAGTTAAGTTCAAGTTCCCAGCAATTCACTGCAAGATTGCTTGCTAAACATTGCTCCATGGTGATTTACTCAGCTGATTAAGACAGATGAAACTCACTACAGTAGTTATGGTCTGTATGACTGGCTTGCTAAACATTATGCTATGGCGTGATGTAATCAACCTATTTGCTACGCTTAACTTAGTACGAAGCAACGCTACAAGTGTTTGGCACCCAGTACGTATAGAATTTACTACAGGTCTTAGAAATTAATTTTCTGCATCGCGCCGCTGGCGACTAAAGTGACGGGGAGTAGCTTGGCGACCGATGTGCTGTCCCTCCAGACAAAGCTTTCCCATTTCACTGCGAGAGGTAACATAGCGGGTTTATTTGTGTGCCTGCAGTAAGGGCTGAAAAACAGAACCGCTGACTTGTGTCATAACGTGCAGTCGTGTGTAATAAAAGGAATACTCTCCATTTCTAATGCCTGGTTTAAATCAGTGTGAAGAAGTAGAATGAAGCGCTACGTGAAGGCACGGATTGAGAGCAGGTGGGGAGAGCAAAAGAGGAAATGAGAGGAAATGATCTCGTACCATTTATCTGCGCACTTAACTGGGGCCATATTGCCTACATAGACCTCAATATTTTCTGAAGGCTTATTTATCATGACGTTGTCTGTACTCTTTTCGTGCCAGCCGTGCACAACCACTGACAATGTGTTGCACACTTTCAGTAGCTTTCCTACATAGCCTGCACAAATGTATATCAGCTGTTATATCAATAGTGTACTTGATGGAATTTGATCTTAAAGTCTGCTCTTATGCTGTACATATCAACCCTTCAGTTTCTATCTTCAAAAATTCGTTTGTGAGCCAATTCCGGAGCTCTTGTGCAAATGCTCCATGCAAGGTTTATTCCTTCCATGCGTCACCTTTTTTCCTAATAAATTATCTTCCCATGATCTGACAATCTTTCTGTATCCACAATGACCTTTTCGTTCAGCGTACCTTTTAGCATTTACCTTGTGTCATTTCGTGCAATCGTGAGTAATGAAAATGGATGGTCTCCATTTCCGAATTCTAGCGTTTATATCCCTGATACTTCAGGTTACATAGATCTAAAAAGAGGGACACTCCTTTCTACAGTTTTTGAAGGTCTGGTTTAAATCAGTGTGAAGAAGAGCGGGTGGGAATGAAGAGATGGGTGAAGGTGCGGGTTGAGTGCAGGAGGGGGCAGAGAAAAGAGGAAATGAATGGAAATGATCTTTCGCAAAGATATTGCCGATCAAAAGCAAGGAATCTGTGATGACTTGGCAAATCTTTGCTGCTTTAAGTGTTTGAAATGGCTACATGTACGTTATAAAGATTTACTGAGATCAGATGAATCTGGCACAAGGCTATAATTAGGGGTGCCCAGTGAGACAGGAACTCCCGAACATAAATTTTCAAAATTAACTTAATAATCATTGCTCTAAGTCAATCTACTTTTTTGTATAAACACACTCATGTATGCGACTGACACACATACACAGAAACACATACATACGCACACACAAATATATATATATATATATATATATATATATATATATACATATATATATATATATTACAATGAATCATTCATACAGAAAACAGATATAGAAGTTAATGATAAAATCTCTTATCAGTAACAATATCACATTTCTAAGAACAAATTTCGGACTATAAACTACTCTTTCGATGTCCTGTTATTACCTGGAATTATAAAACAACAAATATTTTCTTACCTGATGATATCTGTAGGAACAGATGAAAACTCGTAAATATATAAAAAAAAAAGACATTATTCAACTGAAATTTATAAACAGGGATCATAACATTCATTTACAGGTTCGGGGTTAATGTCTCTTAGTAAATTGTTTGTGAAGATGTATCCTCGCCATTTTATCATTAACTTCTATATCTGTTTTCTGTATGAATGATTCATTGTAATATAAATTGAACTGCACCACATACTTGATATATATATATATATATATATATATATATATTATTATTATTATTATTTTTTAAATATTATTCCATCGCGACACAGAAATTATTGTTTCAAAACTGACTCAAGTCCCAAAGTTTAATTTCAATGTTAAACTTAAAATTTAGAGCCCAGTTTCATTCTCAGGAAATGTTTAGAAAATAGTAATTTCTGTGTCGCGATGGAATCATATTAAAAAAAATAATAATTATAATTTTAAGCTCTACTCCTGTATTGAGCACTGTTGTTTTAAAATAAAAACATAAATACTAAAGAACTTTGGATCAACAGTTTAACAGTCCTTTCCTATTACATCAATATAAACACACACACGCACACATATATATATATACATACATACATATATATATATATATATATATATATATATATATATATATATATATATGTATGTATGTGTGGGGGGTATATTTCGGCAGCAGGTATTCATCCAAACAACTTTTGATTAAAAAAAACAAACCGAGTTTCGTATGTTTAATTTATGATATTTTTACAATTTTCGGACAAGGTGTTGAGTACTGTTCTCGAAGTTGTGGATAAACTGCCGAAGTTCATATTTTGTTATTTTTGTTCAAGTACTTTCGACTTTCGCAGAATAAGAACCGATGTGGTGTCTGCATTGAAGTTAGAATTCGTTTGTCTGCATCCTGGTTTTCCTTGAGAAGTTGGACATTTGAAATGGCCGAGCGTGACGTCATCAGCTTTGGGAACGAGGCCACACAAAAAGAATGCGATTTATTTATGTTATTTATCTATTTATTAATTATTATCTGTCTATATTTCTGAGATAAGGTATTGTAATTATTATTTGCATTGTTCGGACTGATAAAAGCGTTGGTTGAATCCAGTGATCCTTTTATCCACTGGGCCATGTGTCCTCGAGGGCACATAGCCCATTTGGTTGAATACAGTGACTTGACCCAAAGAGTTGTGAGTTCGATGCCTGGCTACAGGTGAGGTGAACAAAAACTTGGAAAGTTGAATTAAAGGGAGATAACTAATACATCCACAAGAGGCATGGTACGTGGAGCAATCTACCCTGGTGGACAAAATAAAGGGCTCAGTTCCAAATAACGATCGCCTGAAGAAGGCCGGAGCGTACAACGGCTGAAACGTCGTGAATATGGCAACGAAGATGATGGCAACAATCCAAACGATGTAAATCGTGTAAATAATTAATTTATTTTCATATTTCATATGCACCTCAAGTTAGCTCCTCCTGTGGTGAATGACATTTTATTTAATCTGGACTGTTTATTTTGCTTATTTATAGCTTCTGGAATTTTTAGTCTTTTCTTGCATTGGGTACTGTAGACTATTTTGGTATTATTTACTAATACGTGTCTATAGTTTTGGTCGTTCATGATGTGCTGCAAACACAGACAGACCTTGCCGGTTCTTTTTAATCAAACTTGTTTCGATATATATATATATATATATATATATATATATATATATATATATATATATATATATATATAGTTGTACTAAGACACGAAGAATTTATCAGAAAAACACAAGAACTTGTGTTAAATTCAACTGACAAGGTCTGTCTGTTTAATTAGCTGTCTATCCTCCCCATAACATATATACTTAGACATATGGAATTTCTAAAGAATTAATGGAGTTTGCTTTATAATTCTACATATTTTTATTACTTTAACTACTACACTAAAAATAACGTTTGAAGTAATAAAAATACCTATATATATATGTGTGTGTGCTTGTTAATTTATTTGGTTATTTATTTATTTAGCAGACAGCGTATTATGCATTTATCTAAAAAAACAACAACTTTAATTTTAAAATTAAAATTTTAAATAATTTAATTTGTGCCTGACGATTGTTACGCGCATGAAATTCAGAGTTGCATCGAATGGAAGGATCAAATGTATATCGATTTGTAGTATATATATATATATATATATATATATATATATATATATATATATATATATAAGTTTCATCAATGACAACTGACGAGGTACTACGATTAAGCTGTTTATTCAATTTTTCTTTTGTTTTATGAGTGATTTCCTTCCTAGACATAAAATATGTAAAAATTGTCGGAATTTCAGATATTCTATTCAAGGATGTTTTTATTTTTAACTGAATGTGTAGATTTTTATGTTTCTAGAGTGATGGGGGGTGTAAAATTTCAGATAAAGTATATCTGTAAAAGGATAATATGTATAAAGACAAAAGAACAACTTAGCTGGCGCATTTATAAAGTCCTCCAGAGGTCCCTTAGTCTTTACTCATATACATATATATATATATGTGTGTGTGTATGTGTGTGTGCGTGTGGTGTGTATTCACACTCACGCATAACGTGTGCACGCACGTGTATGTATGCTTTTTTGAAGAGGAGGAGATAAATAATTCCAGTAAGTTAAAGCGTGCCAATGTTTGATTATCAAAGTCAAAATCTGCGGACATTTTCCAAAAGTCTTTCTCCGTTTATCTCATCTCATCACACTCGGAATAATACATTCGTGAACTTTACTGCTTTGAGAAGAATTAAACAAGTTTTCACCAGAAAAAATGAATGGGCTATGGCACGGGGATATTTTTTAATATGGCCCCACACACGTACAGCGGAATAAATATAAAAACTCTCGTCCCCACTTCCCTTTGGGACGTCTCAGTCCGTCAGTGATTGACCCTTACCTCCTACTTGAAGTGTAATAGGAGAGGTGCTCCCTATGAGGATACCCCCATCCCTGGAAGTTGACGTACCTGGTAGGCTAATGTTTACCCAGGCATCGAAGGCAACCAGTGCTTGTGCCTAGCTTAAGTCCATCAGACTTTAAGAGTAAATATAAATAGAGGTGATCAAATAGCGTGAATCTCTTCTCCTTCAAACTATGGCTTAAACAGTGGCGCAGACTGAGTTTTCTATTTCGTCTATAAGGAAAACTGAATTCCATACTGTAGATAAGGAAATTGGAAAACACTTCATCTTTCCCCGAATTTACAGATAATCAAAAAATGGAATTTGTAAAAAGTCCTGATCTCTTACGTTTTAAAGTGACAAGGCATTTAAAAGGTGAGCTTCTTCTTTGCTATCAAATACGGTATTTTCTACTTCGGTTTTACTGAAATTCAAAAAAAATTTCTAAATTTTACTTTTTGGTTTCTTAACTTACATATCAGCTGAATGGAGTAATCGATAGCAGCTCGGATTGAGGGTTCGGAGAGTCGAATTCCATTTGAATCTGTTGCATTCACTTACGTGCTAATACCGGTGAAAAAGGTATGAATCCTCTTCTTAAAATAATATTTTATTCATTAATGTAGAAAACTGTAAAATACTATTATGTCGTGGATCACAGTTGTTTTTTAGTTATACAACCGCATCTCACTTAACGACATGTAATGTAGAAAACTGTAATATAGTATTATGTCATTGATCACAGTCGTTGATTACAGTTGTTGTTTAGTTATACAACCGCATCTCACTTAACGACATGTAATGTAGAAAACTGTAAAATAGTATTATGTCGTTGATCACAGTTGTTGTTTAGTTATACAACCGCATCTCACTTAACGACATGTAATATAGAAAACTGTAATATAATATTATGTCATTTATCACAGCCGTTGATCACAGTTGTTGTTTAGTTATACAACTGCATTTCACATAACGACGTGTAATGTAGAAAACTGTAATATAGTATTATGTCATTGATCACAGTCGTTGATTACAGTTGTTGTTTAGTTATACAACCGCTTCTCAGTTAACGACATGTAATGTAGAAAACTGTAATATAGTAACAATACCAAGTAGAAGCTTATGAAGCTTTATTAAACTAATTCAGCTTTAGCGTTGAAAAAAAGTTATATATTTTGTAATGAATAGTTACAAGCGCGAGAGAGGGGAGATGGGATGTGCTTATTTTATTACCACAAGAATAGAGAAGTGATTTTTTGAACTTGTTAATTACATTTACTGTTCTGCACGCTGCTGCATCGTATAAACATTAAGAAGATAAATCAGAAATATTACAAATGACACAAACGTGACATTAAAGCTGTATCAAGATGGTCGACACAAACCTATTAGATGCGTAGTATACCTGAAATAACGGTCGGATATAATTTCTGAATTAGCGACCCGACCGTTGGATTGGAACGGAACATGCTCGTTAAGTGAGGAGAAGCTGTATTTTAAAAATACAAAAAAACGTTTGTAATTTTTTTCTTCTTCTTGCATATACTTTCTTGTACAACTGCCCTCTCCTCACAGTTACAGATTCATATTCTTTCCACCGTATATTTAGCAACTAGATGCTTCCATTGCTAATTCTTATATTCATAGCATGTAATGTGCAAAGAAACAAAAATGATTTTGGTGTCGGGAAACAACGTATTGGGTGGTGCATAATTATCAGGCATTTCTGTAGACGAGTTATTTGTTAATAAAAATTGCATTTCTGCTTACTTTTTTTTAATAAACATATTATTTTACTTTCAGGATATAAAAATGCGTGTTGTCTCCGGAATAATCATTCGAAAATGTTATTCTTGAATTCTTTTGTTTCTTTTTTCATAATAAATATTGTTTTAAAAAACTCCTGGTAATTATGCACCAGCCCAACACTAAAATAATCAAAGGAACAGATTCAAGTTTGCGTCAGAAAAAGGAAACAGTAATATCGAAATATGATTTCACCTTTTCCGCGTGAGAGGGGCTGCACTCGACCGGCGGCGGGTTGAAAGTGAACGCAGGTTGCACGTTTCACTCTCCTCTCAGTTCATCATTCAGATGGAATAGCGTGCAACCAAGTGTTACTAAGATTGTTGCCAATGGCGCTAATAATTTATATTTCCTTTTATCGTCTGCTTTTTTTTTTTTTTTTGTTAAATTTCTTTATCTATTGTTCTCATATGAGGTTATTATAAAAACCTATCCGGCTGTAATTTTCTAAGTAAACGTCGCCGCCTTTGGCCCATATGCACCTGGCTTCAGTTCCCCCACCCCACCCATATACCTAAACTACAATTATCAACTATAATTCTGGAAAGTGAAATTTCTACCTAAATATGTTGGAAACTTTCAAAGTTTTCATCAGAAATCAAGAGAATACAAGCTTTAATCAAACTAGCTACAATATACGGAAAAAGGTGTTACATTTGACTGACATATAGGAGAATATGGTGAAAACTAGCTGACTCTAAACCTGTGCGATATCCGAAGTTTAAAATGATTTTTTTAATGAAAAATCTTCCTTGAAGCTTTTATTTCTGTTTTAATTCCAAGCTAAATTGACTGGAAGGAGTTTTCGTTTTGAAATCAATAACATCGCTTATATTAGCGCCATTTTTAAACTTTCCGTTATCGCAATTTTCGTTATTAAAAAATCTTCCAAAAATAAAATATACTTTTCTGAAACTTTATTTGAGGAGTATTAGCTGATTTAAAGTTTAATTATTCTGATAAACAAATATTGCTTATTTAAAATCTAAAATATCACAGAAATGCATTTTTTAACACGGCGGTAGCTGTTTATTTTAGGTGTTGATAAGTTGGCAACTGGAAGGACAGATGGAAGTTTATCTAATGTTTTTCTACGGTGGATATATCTGTAAAATTTATGAGGAATATAACGTGAGCGCCTTTTCTTTAATAATGTTTAACTATTCAGTAATCTTATGTAGGAAAATATTCTCCATAATCTAATGTTTTATTGTATTTTGGCTTTAAAAAATTTCCCATAGTTATCACTCTTATTTTGTGATAATGTCATGTATGAACGTCCGTATTTAAAATAGTCGGCATTTTTATCAGACAAAAACAATTTTTTAAACTTCTTTTTAAATATTGCTGTTAGATGAATTGTACTAACCTTTTCAATTTATGATTAGTACATAGTTTTTACTTGATAACAATATCATTTAATCTATACAAAGTAAGACAGAATTATAAAATATTTAAAATTTTATAAAT
>OZ038488.1:69359841-69527341 GCA_964036315.1 Acanthosepion esculentum
CCTTCATAAGTTAGCCGATTAACTTTTCAGCCCACCCTCGTAGATATATAGTCGGCACCCGCTCGCAACAGGATCGTCATCCTCTCTCCTTATCCCCTTTCTCCCCTTCTGGTGGCGGAAGCAGAGATAGCCGTGAACGCCCAGTCTACTTCTGAAGAGTTGAAAGTAGGAGTCACAAACGAGTGTAGCTGGTGGATGCGGCTTGGTGAGTCGTACCCTCTTGACAGCACGTCGCCGCAGTTACTGTTCGTGTTGACGGTTGGACTAGCAAGTCTCGTCCTCCACACACACACGGATGGTCCTAAGTCATATATATATATATATATACCAATAATCGACGAACAGTGAGTGCGTGCGAGAGAGATATGAAGACTTAAATTATTACATATAGGTGGGGAGATAGATAAATAAATATGAACAAATTTAGATAGATAGATAGATAGATAGATAGATAGATAGATCTTCCTACAGTAATGTTTAATAAGATTGTCTCGCACTAGGTATTTACTTTGTCTCCCCACTAAGACGAGTTGTGACACAAGGTTTTTTTTAAGGTGAGGGCCCGAGGCGTACACCCGGGCCAGGAACAAAAATTGCCCGCAGCCCCCGCAACCGTCGGTTGCGCTGGCCTCGGTACAAGCACCGATCCCTCTCTCTGGTTCAATGAGAGAGCGTGGCCTCGGGCAGATGTTCCCCAGGGCTGGACACCTCTTAATATAATTTTCCTCAGTTGCGACTCTGTCCTTTGACGGAGTCGCCCCTGAGTGCACTCTGCTCAAAGACAAGACGCAACTGCTAGACGATAAATAGATGTGTTACAATTCCTCGCACAATATTACTACAATAGCGAATTTGACCCTTACTGAGTGTTGTCTCACTGGTTTTGTGGAATAAGAACCACGAGGCGATAAATAATTTGCAAACTCGCCTCTAAGATATTGGAACTGTAGTCCTTGAGCCAGACTAAGCTAAACGAACAGACCGGGATTAATTGGTAGACTGTTATGACATGCATGAGACAATATTTTAATTTACAAAAATGCGTTAAATCGTCATCGACAAATGCAAGCAGACTGATACACTAGACCCAGTGTCTCCCGACCATATGTTTAAAAAAACAGCGCAGAGCAAATCGCCAACTGAGCCATGTGAAATCCTAACGCACACTTGTTTATTAGATGTGCAACCAAGTGCTTGAAATATAGAAACCAGGGTGGGTCAGACCACCATAACATCAGAACATGACGCACTCCGTTATCTTTACGTAACGACTTGATAGATAGATAGATAGATAGATAGATAGATAGATAGATAGATAGATAGATAGATAGATAGATAGATAGATAGATAATGAATAGACTAAGATAGATAGATAGATATGAACAAATTTAGATAGATAGATAGATAGATAGATATGAACAAATTGAGATATATATAGAGAGAGATAGATAGATAGATAGATAGATAGATAATGAACAAATTGAGATATATATATAGAGAGATAGATAGATAGATAGATAGATAGATAGATAGATAGATAGATAGATAGATAATGAACAAATTGAGATAGATAGATAGATATGAACAAATTGAGATAGATAGATAGATATGAACAAATTGAGATAGATAGATAGATAGATATGAACAAATTGAGATAGATAGATAGATAGATAGATAGATAGATAGATAGATATGAACAAATTGAGATAGATAGATATGAACAAATTGAGATAGATAGATAGATATGAACAAATTGAGATAGATAGATAGATAGATAGATAGATAGATAGATAGATATGAACAAATTGAGATAGATAGATAGATAGATATGAACAAATTGAGATAGATAGATAGATATGAACAAATTGAGATAGATAGATAGATAGATATGAACAAATTGAGATAGATAGATAGATAGATATGAACAAATTGAGATAGATAGATAGATATGAACAAATTGAGATAGATAGATAGATAGATAGATATGAACAAATTGAGATAGATAGATAGATAGATAGATAGATATGAACAAATTGAGATAGATAGATAGATAGATATGAACAAATTGAGATAGATAGATATGAACAAATTGAGATAGATAGATAGATAGATAGATATGAACAAATTGAGATAGATAGATAGATAGATACGAACAAATTGAGATAGATAGATATGAACAAATTGAGATAGATAGATGGATAGATAGATACGAACAAATTGAGATAGATAGATATGAACAAATTGAGATAGATAGATATAGATAGATATGAACAAATTGAGATAGATAGATAGATAGATAGATATGAACAAATTGAGATAGATAGATAGATAGATAGATATGAACAAATTGAGATAGATAGATAGATAGATAGATATGAACAAATTGAGATAGATAGATAGATAGATAGATATGAACAAATTGAGATAGATAGATAGATAGATAGATATGAACAAATGGAGATAGATAGATAGATAGATAGATATGAACAAATGGAGATTAATACATAATTAGACTGATTCTTGTTTTCCCTCTCGCGCGCGGTCGCTCGCTCTCTACCTTTATCTCTCCGATGATGAAACGCTGTGTTCGAAAATCAAAGGAGAATTTTGCTGTTCAAACAAGAGTAAAAATTAGAAAGATACAACAGGCATCAAAAGCTGTGTTTGCTGTGTTAGCGACATGAAGCCAACACTGAAGTGAAAATAGCTGCTACGTCTGAAGAGACAACAAAAACGATTACAACAACAACAACACAGCACTGGTTCCGTAATAACACCAGTCGGTAGGCGAACCGTAACAGTAGAGCTTTTCCATTCACAGAGGTCCGTTTAGTTGAGGCATGCGTCTTAATACAGTGATGCGACCCAGGTATATTTACCCGGCCTCCCCACTAAATGTGAAGAGTGCCATATACATACGTATGTATGGGCCAAGGACAAAATTGGTTGGAATCGCCGGGACTGGGCGTCTTCTCCCATCTCGATGGAAGAAGACGTCCAGACAATGAGGAGAAATGTTTACTCCACTTCCGGTACAAAAGTTAATTCCTGTGTCGAATTGGGTTAGTAATTTTTGTATTTACTTTCTTCTCATTGGTAGCATAACTGTTTTAATGGCCTTCATAAGCTATTCTCGCCATAAAAGAAACCATTCAGCAATTAGATTTCAAAATAAAATAAAATGGTACCCCCTTCTGTGCAGATTAGCTATCTGTGATTTTACTTACGCCCAGAAAATAAACAAATCGTTAGCGTTGAATAGAAATGGTCCCAAAGACAATTCGAATATGCCAAAGAAATGTCGAAAATGCTTCCTTTTAAAATTTTCTTTCCTATTATCTGCTGATTGATTTCTATTTCATTGAAACGAGCCCCCCCCCTTCCCACATTCTTTGCCGTAGGGAGGTGAGAGGGTTTGTAAAATTAGCAAAATAATGGTTGCATATTTGAATACGTGTTTTGCTTTTCAGCCCGAGATTTCATGTTGGCGTGAATTTCTTGCCAACTTGAAGGTTGGCTTTGTTTTATCTTTTCGTTTTCGGCAGGGGTACAATATCGGCTAATTTTTTCTTCTTGGCGCCTGTTTACTTAGGAGAAGAAACATTACCAAAGACATTTTTGTAACAAAAAAATAAAAGGAACCTATCCTTCTATCTCAGAGCGAACCTTGAAGAAATATTACATTTTCAACTGAAATTATTTGACCTGTCTGCACATTCTGAAGACTTTTTATCTAATTTAAATGGATTTTTTTTATTATTATTACAGCAAAGTTGCCTTGAAACCAAGCAAGCATGATTTTTTATTATTCAAAAACCAGGTTTCAACTTTTTAGTTACTTTGTTCTACAAGTCGGAAAAAGATTTAATTTTCCTTGTTTAAATTTGTTCCTAACCCCCCATCCCCACCTTGTCGAATATTATTACCGTAGTTTTTTTCTAGAGAAAAGACTACAATTATTTCATTTTATTATTTTTTTTTTTTTTTCTGTGAGTTGAAATTTTTTTCGACACTTGTATTCATTTGAAATATATAACCATTTCATCTTCACGGGACCTTTTTCTTTTAACATTGGGATATCAACGCGAACCCATTGTGGCACTGATTTCCCTTCAGTGTGAAGGTCTTTATAGAACGACTCTTCTCTTCTTTTTTTTTCTTTTCCTCTCTTCTTTTTTTGAAAGTTACCTTCCCATATTCCATTTGGCCATCCCCACACTACCTTACCTATATATATATATATATATATATATATATATATATGACAAAAACGGCTACCAATTTCGAGCGACACACTCCACACTGTATTTTTTGTTTTTTTGGTTTTTATTTCTTATCAGCATGTCGGGTTTTCCAACCGACTAAAATATTCCTTTAAAGTTTCTTTTTTTTTCCTCAATATTTTATGGCGTCCACTCTGTTATACTTATTTTTAACATCTTTTAAGTGAAAAGGTGAAATTTCTCTAACAAGGAAAGAAAATTTCCGAATGCTTGCGTTACTTGGATCAACGGTAAGAACGATTCTTCTCTTAGTCACATAACTTTTTTTTACTAAAAAGCATATCGGGCAAACATGGCTAAACCTGTCCGCAATAAGATGGAGTGTCAAATGGACAGTTTTTCCAGTGACACCGCTTTTTAAGCTACCTTCACTCTTCGACAAAAAAAATGTGTAAATTCACTTTCATTATATTTAGGTTTTATTATAATTCTAATCATCACTTCAAAACAAATCATTGCCGAAAAGTGAAGGTAGTTAAGAACTGTCATTGAAAAAAAAAATTTGATACTGTCTTATTGCAGACACGTTTGTTCAGGTTTGCTGTATATTGTCATAATTGTTCTATTTTATTAGTTACGTAGAATCGGAAAGAAATAGTTGAAATTTCGAAAACCTATAATGTGGAAAGTAGGACTGGAAAATTTGTCACTCACAGGATATAGTGAAAGATGGACAGAGGGGAAAAAAAGTAACCTACATAACGAGCTTGAGCAATTGGGTGGCAAAACAGGGATTCGGAGGGATAGCAAAATGACAAACGTTGCTAAGAGCTACAAAGGATATGAAGTTGTGGAGAGCCATGTTCACCTATGTCTTGAAAGGCACAAGAGCTTATCTAATAATTTTTTATCATATGTATTTACGTTGTATCGACAAAACATCATTTAGGTTTTCGGTAACATCTACGGTTTCAGGTATCGGCTAGTATCCTTAGACCCATATACAACTCGGATAATGGGGGACTATTCTACTTCCCCATAATTACGTTATACATATTTACTTAGTTTAGTCTGGTAGAAGGTAGTAAATAAGGAGAGATGGTGTTGGAAAACTTTCCCAGTGTCACTCTTCTGCCTGTCTACATAAAAAAAAATGCCATGAATACGTCGCTTATTTTCCTGGCTATGGGTTAAATAGCGGAGTAGATTGAGCTCTCTAGGCTTAGATGACATCAAGAACAGGGACTACTCTGAATTCAAAAACCGTAAATGAGAAGCCACTCCACTATATATATATATATATATATATATATATATATATATGCGCAGATAATAAAGAAAAGGAACCCGTGGAGGGCCACGATCACCTACGTTCTGAAGAACGATAACAATAAATAAATATATAAACGTGGGACAAAATAATCGTGTCATAGAGAAAATTATTAAAAAATTACAAACGTGATGCACTAAATAAGAACGATGCGGAGGGTGTGGGGAGAAATAATCAGACCGGAACTTATATTTGGCACACAAGATAAGTCCCTATAATCTTCACAAAAATATTTGTAATATTGCCGCTTATTAAGCAACGGGACGATGGAATATATCAACAAAGATTTATCCTGACAATAATTCCATGTATTAAAAATATTGAGTATAAAATTAAATTAAATACAATTTTATTCTTGTAATTTCGACATTTTAATATAAATTTGCTATTATCTTATAATAAATAGATGTGCGGTTATCGACCCCGGAAAGTAAGATCTGAGTGCCGAGTTCAATTCCCAGCTGAGTGTGTTTTGTTCGCTTTCACAAAAGAATCATGGGAAAGGTATGAATATCTTTCCTCACCCTAGCAACTCCGGCCCGTAAAAACGTATTTATGTTTCGAAACCATTCAACACCGAATGTGGTAAGGCTATGACCCTACACTTCGCAGGGAAGTCAACAGGGTCAACATACATGCAATGGCCGACTATTACTCGTTTAGTTTTTTGTTTATATATTATCATGTATGCATTTTATATCAAACTAGCTTAAAAGCCGCCCTATCGGTTGGCATTTAAGCTAGATCCTGCAGAGGGCTCTTGATTGGGCCTTCGTCACAAAGGTTAGGGAGGAGTAGATGCTATAAGCAACAATAAACTACAGAAGAATTCAAAATTGATCGCAGCATTTAAGTATTGCATTAATATTTAAGCTTACCTTTTAAAAGTTCAACGATAATTCTTCTGCCGCCACTTAATTTAAAGACAATTTGATTTGCGTAGGTCCTTACTTTCCGTACAGACAATTATTTTTATTTCATGGGTGACTTTCGATGGATTTCGCAATTAATTTAAATTATTTCAAAATTTATTTCCAAGTTATAGAAATTGTCATCGTACAAAAAAAATTCGTCGCAAAAAATCACGTAAAAAAAAAAAAAAAAAAATCTGAAAACTCGAAAATTTCAGAATTGCTGGTCGGGATCCGACTCGGGATGTTTTTAATTTGCTCACGCATTCCGCCTGATATTAAAATGGTATTTTGGGCTACGGCCTCTAAGAGTAAAGTTGATAAAGTGTGACAGTGACATTCACTTTTATTATATAGAAGTAAATTACGTTTTAGGGAACAGTTGTAATGACAAATATAACAACCTGATAACTATACACGTGGCAGTTAAGAATAAATTCAAAGAACAAGAAGATTCTTTAGCGTATACACAGCAGTGTCAATGTAAACAGTTGATTAAAAAATAAGTTTTCTTCTCTTCACAAAAAAAAAAAGTTTTGAACTCTGTTGGTCTTTTCTACTCCAACCGCCATATTTAATTGACCTTGCATCGACTGATTACCTTTTTCGATCACTGCAAAACACCTTGATGGGTACAACTTTGTCTTATGAAAAGCAAATTCAAGAGATCATTAAACTTTTTCGCGACAAAACCTGCGGAATTTTATTCAAAATATATTGAAGAGCTGCCGGATAAGCGGCAAGAAGCCACTGCAAATAATGATGAACATGTAAGTGAATAACATATAACTGTACTTTATTATATGAAGAATAATTTTGGTAAACAAAAAACGGTAATTATTTATAACTAAACCTAATATCTATAAGATTATGGTTTTGCTCGTGTGCTAATGCACATACGCCTCTCCATCTAGAAGGAAAATGTTTTTGGAGTATTTTTTTCCTTGGGACCGTTCGAAGTATAATGTACGCAGGGCTCGTTTAAGAGTAGGCGGCAAAAAGAAAACAGTAAAATGAAAAGAAAAAAAGGAAATCAAACGAAAAAGAAAGCAAGAAATAGAAAAACAAAAGAAAGTTTTGATAACCCCAGGATTGTTTGTAATCATTGTGATTTTACACGGCACACTGCTCTAACGGCTTTTACCTCTCGTTCCACGAAGCCCTCCTGCCAACAATAAACCCGACAGCAGGCCATTTCACAAAAACAGGCAAGATGACATCTATAAACACAACTGGATATTAGCTCTTTATGTAAGCAATCCAACTTGAAGTAAAATCAAATCAAGTTATAAGAGGAATTAAAATAATTAGTCTAAACATTTTAGACACAGTAAGTGTAAAAATATTAATAGATAACATTGTGTAACACAATTTTTCTCCTTGGGTAGCAACTTTTATTTCTTATCTGCTTTCGCCTATAAAGTATGAAAAATGGCTAATATCTCCTTCAAATTTTGCTTTTGTGACCAAGATAATGGATATTTAAGAAATTTACCCATTCCCATTGGGAAAATTGGCGAATGTGAACATTCTCGTTCACGCATAATAGGAATAAAACGACGTATAACTAAAAAGTAGGATTTATAGACACAGCGAAATGCATCTGCCGGAACCTCTTGATGCCATCTGTGACGAATGCATCTATCAACGACGACTTGTTTGCGCTTGAACTTTGCAAAGATGCAGCTTCCTAGAAACGCCTACCTGGTCGATAACATCAAGAAATCATCTCGACGAACAAATCATCCAAAGTGAGATCTAAACCCAAGTTTCATGGTCAGAAAAATAACTAGTATTAAAATGGTAGTAATTGTACAAATAATTCATCCTGTTTGGACTTAATCTTAGCCTCATGTAGAACACATACATACGATCGATAGCGAAAGATGCTGGGGAAAATGATCACTACCCTGTACTGCACCAGCAAGTACCTGATTCCTCCTCCTCCTCCTCCTATCCTCTACCTTTACAAGAGCCATATCAGACCGAAAATGGGGCACTGCTGCCATATATGGGCGGGAGCTGCCCAGTTTTCACTTTCCATTCTCGATAGAGTCCAAAAGCGTCTCCCCGTCCTTGTAGGCGACGAATATTTCCGTTCTGCGACTTCTTTAACACAGACGAGACGTTTCAAGCTTCTTGCGACTCTGTCGCTATTTCCATGGTGACTGCTCAGAAGAATTACTCTTGTTCCACCAGTTCTAACCTTCACGGCTAAGACCTGCCATGCGACGCAGATTGCAGCGAACCACCCTCATTCCCTTCATAATGCCCTGGTGAGACGTAATTTCCACTCGAACAGCTTCTTCACACGAACCTTGTGGAAGTGACTCCTAAAAGGCTACTTCCCCGATCACTACAATCTTAACCTGTTCAATTCTAGGGTTAACCGTTAAAATTACATACATATATATATATATATATATATATATATAATGAAAATGGGCTAAGTCCAACTATTATATTAATATATTTTTTGTTTATACATTATTTTATAGATACAAATATTTAAGTAAAAGCTCTGTTTGTAATAAGCAGTATTAACAAGATTTACCCGCCTGAATGTCCAAGAAACCTTAAAGAAAATGTGTGTCCTCCGCAACCGCCATTTACTTAAATATTTGTATCTATAAAAATAAACAATTAACAAAAAATATAATAAAATATATATATATATATATATATATATATATATATATATATATATATATATATATATAAGATACCAAAGTTAATTACAATAAAATTCTACTTTCCTCGAGAAATGTCTTACTTTTCGAATTTTCTGGGAGAAAGTGATTTTATTTTCAGCCTTATACCCTGTGTTTAACATTGTTTTATCTTAAAAAAATTGTTCTCGTGCACGAAGTATTTTTTCTGTGTGTATGTGTGTGTGTGTATATATATATATTTCATTCTGCAGATAATAAATCATTTTAGCAACATTTATTGCAAAACTTCTACAAATATTTTTAATATTTTGGGCAAAGATCATAAAATTCCATGAAAGAAGAAGAAGAAGAAGTATAATAATAATTATTATTAGTAGTAATAATAGTAGTTGTTGTCAGTAGTAGTCGTCGTCTATGGGTCGTGAACGAGTTGACAAACGAACCGGTAGAACTCATTTCACTCCATCGAAATCATGAGTTCAATTCCTGGGTAATAGAGAGACAAAAGGTCCTATGATGAAGAACTGACAGTTAGGAGTTCTGAATTTCGATAACAGGCAAAGAAACGAAATTCTCTGAAGATAGCAAATGTGACAAACATTTGAGCAAGACTGAGGCCAACTTGTTTTGGTAAGGACAATAACGTTGAAGAAACTGGTCTGAAATGTATATTAGTAAGAAACTAATCACTATCTATTTGCTTTGTACATTTGGCTTGTTTATATCTATTAGTTTTCATTTATATCCCATTACTACAAGTACGAAGCTGTTTTGAATTTCTTAAATTATGTATAGTGGCTCGGATTGAGGAATCGGAGAGCCGAGTTCGAATACCAGTCGAGTTCATTGCATTCAATTACGTGCTAATACCCTCGGGAAAGGTATGAATCCATCTCTTCTCCATCCCCATCCCAACAGCTATGGGTAGGTATCAAGACAGACTGGATCCTATAACCTATTTAGTATGTAGGCAAATGAAAAACTTTGAATTCGAAATCCAACTTGGAGATGGTTGGGTTCCGTCAGCCTATCTTGCTCAGGAAACACAACTGCTGCTGCAGTACGTGTTGTGCGCCAATGACTCTATGGGTTTTTCCATCATTACATATTTCATTATCTTTTGTGCTGCTCTACCGATTAGTAGTCATTGCAATTTATTGTAACGTCGAGGAAATTGCTTCTCTTGGCTATTAAATTAAGTTGTTACGGAAAACCGAAATGACAAATATTACAAGTTTCCATATTGTATTCTATGCATGGCCGTCTTAGGAGATTTTTGTGGCCTAGCATACGTGCTGATTCCATAAGTTTAAATACTTGACTACTACAGTGGTGAACACAAACTTGGAGAGTTGAGTTAAAGAGAAATAACTAAGACATTCGGAAGAGGTGCGGCACGTGGAACTAAAACAATCTATTCCGTTGGAGAAAATAAATGGTTCAGTTGGAAACTTCAATCACCTGAAGAAGGCCGGAGCTTACAACGGCCGAAACGTCGTGAATACAGTAACAAAGATGCCGACAACAGTCCGAACAATGTAAAAAAAATTAACCAGTAACTATGTCCTAGACTCCATTATGATCCACGCCAGAAATATGACAAAAAAATCAATTATTATTATTATTGTCTAGATGCTTTACACTTTTTATTACAGCAATTTTTACATTCTTCGTTAAATCCAAAGAATTCGGCGTCTGTCACTTTCCCAACGCAGTAGCGTAGCTTCCCTCTGCCTTTTTTTATAAATACTTTCATGGTAATTGTTCTGATGAGCTTTTCTCTTTCGTACCTCGCCTTTATGAATTTAAGCGCAGTACTAGATTGGCAGCTAGGTCTCACCATTTTACAACTTAAATTCCTAGCAATGTAACTGTGAGCGCTATGCTAATAATTTCTTCTCTCTCTCACTTGTGAAACTCTCTTCCGGTTTCTTGCTTTCCTGTCAACTTTAATGCTCAAAGAATTTATTGCAACGTCAATCGTCATCTGCGGTCTCCTTGAATCCTGTTCTTTTATTGTTCTCTCTCCTTAATAATGCTTTTTTTCGGACTTTTTCACTTTCAATAACTCCCTGTGTCTTAGTTGCTTTATCGCCTTGTTCGAGCTGAAACGATTAATAAATAAATAAATAAAAGTAATAATAAATAAATAAACTAAAATTCAAAGTAAACTTCGAACAAGACCTCAATTCGCATTTAGTCATACACACACACATTATGTGTACATATGGTCATCAACATAAATGTAATTTAATTTATATATATGTGTACGTGCGTACTAGCACTCGCTGGTCTTTCAAAATTTGCAATCGACATAACAATATTTTACATTTGTTACTATCTGGACAGTAGTTACACACACACACATATTTATATATATATATATATATATATATATATATATATATATATATATATATATGGCCTAGGGTAGTACTCAGAGTAATGCGTTCTTATTTACTATGTTGGCTTCCGACGTCAGAAGTAGGGATTGAACCTTCCCACCAATAAACTAATATTTTTGTCTTGTTTCTAGTAACAACTGAGCGACAGTCTTGTAAAATGTCTGCTGCCATAAAAGTTCGTATGAAGCAGAGATGTGTTACTGAAATACTCCATGCGGGAAGAAATTGCTCTCGTGGACATCTACTGATGCCTGCACTTTTCTGAGACCAAACAGTGGATGTGAGCATAAGTAGGAGAGAGGTAATCCGTTTTCAGCAATGATGATAATCATGTCTGTGAGAAGCTATATTCCAAACAGGCTGATGAAAATGCATGGCCAGTGAAAAATAGTATTTCGTAGCAGAAAACACCACCAACCAACGGTGGTATTATGTTCCTTAAATCTAGAGAAGCCTCCACTGAAATAATGGAATGTGTGTGTATGCGTGTACAATTGTATTTACACCCCCCCCCCCAAATACTTATGTGTATTCATAAACATTAACAATTTGTCTTTTACTGAAGATTAAATTATTTTAAGGGTTGTTGTCAATGTATTCCGGTGCAAAACCCAAACTTGAAAGACGTGAGTTTCTCGGGAAATAAATTGAGCAAATAAAGAATATGCAAAAGATAACAAACATGGCGGACGGTTTCTAATCAATTCGGCAAGCATATCGTCTACAAATCTTGGAACAAAAGAAAGAATTTTCCTTGAATTGTTTTATACTTTTATTTTTGCTCAGAATTACTTACGCCAGTGGAAAAGATTTCTTAATTTTCTTCGTTTCATTATTTGTCCTTGTTTTGTTTATATTTGTTTGTTTTTCTGAATATTCCCCATTTCATCTGTTCATCCCTTCTTCTATTCTTTTTTTTATCTTGCTACTTTCTTCTTTCTTTCTATCCTTTTATTAATTTCTTATATTTCTTTTTTATTACTTTCTCGTTCCTTTTTTTCTATTACTCTACTTTTCCTTTCATTTTTTCGTTTCCCTCATTATTCTTTTCTTTTTCCTTTTTTCTAATTTCATATTCTCTTGCACACATTTCTTCTATTCTCTTATTCTGTTGTTTATATTCCCTTTATTCTCGTATTCTGTTGCACTATTTCTTCTAGTCCCGTATCCTGTTTCCTGATTTCTTCTATTCTTGTAATTTGTTACCCATATGTTTTCTATTCTCTTATCTTATTCATATGCTTATATTCTCGCATTCTGTTGTCCATATTTCTTCTAATGTGTTCTTTATTCTCTTTCTTTCGTGACCATTTCTGTGCGCGTTTTCTAAGTTTTCTTTTTTCATTTTTTACTTATAATTCTTCTTTATTTGCATTATAACATTTTTCTTATTCATTGTTTCAATTCTTGTTTCTTTCTTGTTATCGTTTACTCTTCTTTGTTTGTCTACTTACATACCATCTCTCCATTCAAAAATGCCATCTTTCTTTTTTTTTTATTTCCTTTCATTCTTCATTTTCTTTTCTTTAGTTATTTATTTTCGTTTTCTTGCTCTCTTTCCAAATATATATATATATATATATATATATATATATATATACATATATGAGTTTGTAGACAGTGACTATTTAAGCTAATATTGCACGACTCTTCGGCAGAATTGAGTCACTGTCAGTCACTGTGTGTTTATCTAAATCTAAAAATAAACACGCTAAAATATATATATATATATATATATATATATATATATATATATATATATATATATATGTGTGTGTGTGTGTGTGTAACGTAAATCATTCAAACGAAAAACAAATACTGAAGCTAATTATATGGCAAGAATCACTCTCGCAACATAATTAGCTTCAGTATTTGTTTTTCGTTTGAATGATTTACGTTACATAAATTGAATACGCACTACATAATTTATATATATATATATATATATATATATATATATATATATATATATATATATATATATATATATATATATATATATATATATATATATATATAATATGGATAACGGCTTGGATTGAGGAATCGGAGAGCCGAGTTCGAATTCCAGTCGAATCCATTACATTCACTTACATGCTAATACCCTTGGGAAAGGTGTGAATCCTCCTCTTCTTCTCCCTCCAACTATGGGTAAATAGCAGGACAGACTGGGTTCTATATAACTGGTCTAGGAGACGGACAACTCTGAATTCAAAACCTGCGGAGGGTCGTTTGGGTACCTTGTGGCATTCGCTGCACCAGGTCCCTGTATTCGTCCCTACAAAAAATGTGGATTGCCCTGCACAAAGCCTTCACCACTATAATCAAATCTCATGTGTCGGTGTTGGGCCTTCAGTTTCTGGGAACTGATCTGCCTGACCCTCATACGTCGAATTCGACGGGAAAGTCGATCATCATCATATATATATATATATATATATATATATATATATATATTTGTGTATTTAGGCAGCAAACCAACACTTAATAATATTAACTTTGAACATGGACATAATATCTTGACCGTGTTTCGAAACAAAAAAATGAATCACTTTATAAAACATACACATAACAAACTATTTCTAATTCTAACAGTTGAAATATAATCCTTGATAATGGCTAAATGTATAGCCGAAAGCGCTCGGAAAAGAACATTCGTACAATTTTTATATAATTTATTAGATCGCACGAGAAATTATATAAAAAACTAAATAAAAGCACCTTTCAGTCGTTTTTAATGAAATATATATATATATATATATATATATATATATATATATATATATATATATATATATATATATATATGTGATGAATTAAGTCCGACAATTATTTAATATATTTTCTGTTTTTAAGTTATTTATTTATTTAAGTAAATGTATTAATTACATTTACCGGCCTGAATAATTGTCGGACTTAATCCGTCTCATTATATGTTGTCATTGTTTACGTTAAGATACGTTTCGTGAGCAGAAATGATCGATCGAGAAAAATCGTCGAAGATTGTGTGTTTATAAACAGTAATTCGGACTTTGCTAACCAGACACTTCTCTGTAGCTGAAAGCTTTAGCACGTCAGGGCAAATGACAGTTTCCGTATAGCAATACAGGTTCGATTCCTAACGGAGAACGCATATTTTCTACGAAATTTCTCGAACATTCAGGCTGGTACATGTAATTAATACTGTTTAATAAAAAAAAAACACACAGAGCATTTACTTAAATAAATTGTATCTATAAAAATAACGTATAAACATATAAGCCTAAATTTGGGACTACCCTCTGGATTTAATAATTAGTAAGTTTCCTGACATTTTTGGTTTAATTAACTCCGAATAAACAAAGACACAAAATTATTTAACCCATTAGGGTACCGCCTCCAATTTTTTTAGGTTACCTAATTTAAAATCCGCCAGCCCTAACATTACCATTAACCAGCACGGTAGATTAGGCAAAAAGAGCTAAAATTTTAAAGAAATATGGGTTAATTTCGTTATTATTATTAGTAGTAGTAGTAATGCGATGATGTCGTTATGATTGTTATTATTATTAATTATGAGTAATGTGCTGATTTCAATATATCGTTATTAATTATTAATAATAATGTACTGATTTCGTTATTATTAATTAGTAGTAATGTGCTGAATCTTACCCATTTTTCAGACACCCAGTGTAATAAAACAAGAGATCAACAGTAGGCATGAGGAAGCTTTATTCTGCTTAGAATAATTGCTACTAGTGTAGTGATTATTTATAGTCCTCTACAAACAAAAGAGTTCTTCAAAGGGAGGTAATCATAAAATAAGGGATATTACTCCCGATTATTTTATCACTTTATCACACATAGTATCGAACGACGGAAAGCGAGTAAGGCAATCACCAAAAAAATAATATCGTCTGCTGAATTATTCTTAAATTATTATTAAGAGAAATGTTCATAAGCTGGGAATTATTATTATTATTATTATTATTATTATTATTATAAAACCCTTTAAAAAGGCTCGAAATGAGCCTTAGTTTTTAAAGTGATAGGTAGACATCAATTTTTGCCGCTTCTTCAACATCCAGTATGGCTCCGAATTTTTAGCCTATATACACGCGCGATGGTAAGAAATACACCCTTGTCGAACTCCATTATTTTTCATTCACTCAACTCATTCTCTGTTTCCTTGTAAATACAGTTTATAATTTGAGTAGATTTTTCGTATAAATCAAGCTTTTCCAACATTTCAATTTCTTCGTTTCGTATTTTATCAAAGATCTTTTGTGCAATCTATGAAAAATAGCCAATGTTTTTAAAAACAAAATTGTCAAATCCTGATCGAATTTTGCCTGTGGCTGCTTTAATTCTCTTGGTACTAAAAACATTCGATAAGAAAAAAAGAAAAAAAATCCAGTATGCTCTAAACGTTATCTATCCTGCTTATCCTCATAATACTCACTTCCTATAACATATCATCTTACACTCATATCACAGCATATTCATCAAAAATATTATGACAATAGCCTTCTACTTTGAGTGGCTCGCGAGCCTTGTGTTAGTTTAAATTAAAAAACGTAAAAATATATTTTGTTGTGGTTACATCCACCGCTAATAAATTCTCAGTGTCGTCTTTCTGTACAGGTAAAACAAATCCAGTGAGAAAACATATCCTTGTCTAAATGTAATCTTTTTTTTTTTTTTTGATAAACTACAGAGAAAAATATGCAATATTATTGGTCCTGACATAGCATCTCGACTTCAGTCAATTCCCTACCGCCGTAACGTAGCTTCCCTGTACCTTTTCTATGAGCTTTTCTCTTTGGTACCTAGACTTTATGAATTTAAGCGTACTACTAGATTGGCGCCAAGGTCCCATCATCTTACAGTTGAAATGGCTAGATGTAACCGTAAGTTCTATGCTAACAGTTTCTTCTCACACTTCTCGCTTGTGGAACTCTCTTTCTGCTTCATGCTTTCCAGTCAACATAGATCTTTTTAAAAAAATTAAATGCAATATCAATCGTTATCTTCTGTCTTCTTCATACCTGTTCTTTTATTGTCCTTAATAATGTTTCCTTTTTTCTCATATTCTCTCAAATTCAGTAACCCCCTTGCATCTTAGTGACTTTATTGCCTTGCTTGGGGTAAAATGATTTAAAAAATCTGTTCTTATCTACTTACACAACTCTTTTTTCTATTTTCATGTTAGTTGTTTTTCCCCAGTAGAGGTTATGGATTATTTGAGTATCTTTTCCATTTCTAATATTTCAAGTTCTTCCTGTCATACAAAAAAATAAAAAAAATAAAAAAAATGTAATAACACGTTTATTCATTTCATTAACCGAAATACGTCTTATTTGCCAAATACGAAACAGTGGAAGGTTAAACGACGTTGTTAGTGATTACAACACATTTTGCAGCTTCATGTGCCTGCGATTTTGTAAATAATACAACATCGCTTTTCAGGTGCGTGGATTTCAAGCTCAACAGTGAGTGGACGGTGATATATCAGTCCCTGTCCACGGGAACTCAACGGCAACTCATAGCTTTATTTTGTAAGACGAGAGGCTATCTAAAATTCGTAGAACTTAAAAAAGTACTGAAAGCCATGTAATATAGATTAACCGCTATCCTTTGTGAGTAGAACCCATTGTGGTATTCCTGTATACATCTGAAAGGTGATTACGCTGAAGGAGACAATGGTAACTACGTCTCGATGGAATGTTTTCATGGTTAAATTTCCTGAACCTTAGGTAAAATCTGATATACAGTGTAACCCAGATATAAGAGAGTTGTCGGGACCGGAGAAAAAGTATCTTATATCCGGGTTTCTCTTATATCCGGGTTAGGTCTATTTTGTTTTATTAACACAGGCTCTAATTTTGGACCAGATAAAATCTCTCTTATATCCGGGTTACACTATATATATATATATATATATATATATTAAAATACTTATAATTTATTAACTATATTTTTACAATAAATGGATCTGAGAGGAAAGCGTTTAGCATGAGGTTTTATTTAAAATTTGTATGGGCACCAGATTTCGCTATCAGCTTCTCGAGGCGCCCAGGAATGGCGCCAACTGATTTCACCAGGAACTCTTGTGGTATGAAAGGCATAACTTCTTGTATTCGCTCTTCAAGTTCTTCCAAAGTCTTGGTTTGGTATAGTAGACTTGTTCCTTTAACCAACCCCAAAGTAAAAAGTCACACGGTGTTAAGTCAGGACTTCTGGCTGGCCAGTCATACATAAAATAGGGAGTAACTTTTCAATTACCATGTGTGTGTGTGTGTGTGTATATATATATATATATATATATATATATATATATATAATGTTCTACAAGAACATCTACGAATGGGAGTTTAATTTTTATTATGTTCATAGGTAAAGTTAAGTACAATTTTTTTTTTTCAAACGTGGTTTTGAAATTATTAATTACTTAAAAAAAAATATATCATCTACATAGCGGACATATATTTTGGGTTTTATTAACTTTTTAAAATACCTTGCTTTCTACATAGACACATGTAGTACTTTCAGAAACACACAGTGGATTTCCCATACTAACACCGTTACTTTGAGTGTCAATATTGGCATTGTGGTCGTAGAAGGCGGCTTAAAACATACGCCGTGTCTGAGTCGATCTAGGGCACGTCAGATCTAACGACGGTTTCAACTGCAAAGGGGGCGGAGGTTCGTGTCCTACCGGAGAGCGCGTAATTTTCTTTAATATGATTTTTAGAATATTTAAGCCGGTAGATGAAAATAATTAAATAAACTATTTAGTGAACGGAGTGTCTATTCAAATATGGCCATCCACTAAAAAAAATATTTAAAGTTGTAAAATCTGTCGGATTAATAAAAAAAAATCCATTCTTTTGAAATTGCTTTGTTTACGTTCTGATACAAAAACTGAGCAGATATGAACTTTCAGGAATCTAGGAAAGATTTGCGATTATGAGGCACCATCCAGCTTAGTGTCTCAGTAAACATTTTTTTTACCAGAGCTCATATTGCAATTTTTTTGTTATTGCTTTTCACTGGCACCCCGTATTAATTTTTCCCCATATTGTATTCATTTCTATGCACAGCCGGCATAGGAGATTATTGTGACCTAGCATATGCGCTGATTCCATAACTATTGACTATTGCAGTGGCGAACAAAAACTTGGAGAATTGCGTTAAAGGGACATAACTGAGACATCCGGACGAGGCATGGCACTTGGAATTAGAACACTCAACCCCGGTGGACGAAATAAATAGTTCAGTTCGAAATTTCAATCACCTGAAGAAGGCCGGAGCATAAAACGGTCGAAACGCCGTGAATATAACAACAATGATGAAGACAACAGTCCGAACAGTGTAAAAAATTAACCAGTAACTATGTCTTAGACTCCATTATGATCCACGCCAAAAAATGACAAAGAAATCAATTATTATTATTGTCTAGATACTTTACACTTTTTATTACAACAATTTTTACATTCTTCGTTAAATCCAAAGAATTCGGCGTCTCGGCTTCAGTCACTTTCCCACTGCCGTAGCGTAGCTTCCCTCTGCCTTTTCTATAAATACTTTCATATGTAATTGTTCTGATGTGCTTTTCTCTTTCGTACTTCGCCTTTATGAATTTAAGCGCAGTACTAGATTGGCAGCTAGGTCTCACCATTTTACAACTTAAATTCCTAGCAATGTAACTGTGAGCGCTATGCTAATAATTTCTTCTCTCTCTCACTTGTGAAACTCTCTTCCGGTTTCTTGCTTTCCTGTCAACTTTAATGCTCAAAGAATTTATTGCAACGTCAATCGTCATCTTCGGTCTCCTTGAATCCTGTTCTTTTATTGTTCTCTCTCCTTAATAATGCTTTTTTTTTTCTCGGGCTCTTTCGCTCTCAATAATTCTTTGTGTCTTAGTTGCTGTATCGCCTTGTTCGAGCGGATTCGATTAATAAATAAACAAACTAAAATTTTAAATAAAATTCGAACAAAATTTCAATTGGCCTTTACGCAAACATCCACATACGGACACATTATGTGTATATATATATTCATTGACATGAGTGTACGTTCATATATATATATATACATATACATATATATATATATATATATATATATATATATATATATGTATATATATATATATATGTAGTAAGGTAAAAATAAAAATCCGTTGGTATACAGTCCTGGTAATATAAAAATATTAGTACTGACCCACAAAAAGAGCTTGATGTATTTTATTTATACGGAGCAATATAATTAATAATCAAACAAATCCTTTTACCTCCTATTGAGAATAGGCTATTTCGGCAGACAACGAATACATATATATATGTATGTATGTATGTATGTGTGTGTGAGAGAGAGAGAGGATGGACCTGATAACCGTTTCGATGGAAAACTTTTCAGTCGGATCATCAGATAAAACATTTTAACTTTTTTTATTTTATATATATATATATATATATATATATACACGTGTGTGTGTGAGAGAGAGAGTGAGAGATGAACTGTTCTATTGATTTTCGACGGTTCAGTTTACGACTATACTGCAAAACTACACACACCAATCATTGCATTACAGTGGTAAAGGCTTCTGTAGAACCAGCCACACTTTACGGAAGAACTGACAGCAAAAAAAACAAAAAAAAAATGGTTCACATTGTGCCACGAGATCTCCGAACAGCCCTACCATGTTTATTTTCTCCGTAATAATGTCAGAACCCAAGGACAGTATATGTTCTCTCAAACATGACCAGAATTTTCCTTCTCCTAGACTGTTGGCACCTAAAGTAAGAGCTTTGCTATTGAATCCCTAGCTGGAGGAAGATGAATTCATGCCTTTTTCTAATTAGTATTAGTACGACGTAAGCGAAACAAAATCGACCGGGATTTGGATAGGCAGGTAATGTAACGCTGATTGGCGCGGAAAGTGGAACATATATAACCCCGAATTTTTACGTCTCCATTTTTTTTTTTTATTATTCTATAATTTTATTTGGTATCTTCTTCCTTTCTTTCTTTCATTTATTTACACACTCCTTATCTCCTCTCTTGTATTTTTCCTCTTCCTCCTCTTTTCGAACGAATGTTTTTTTTTCTTTCTTTTTTTTCTTTTATTCTCTTGTTATAACTGCAGTGTTTTGAAAAATTACCCTTGTTTTCCCCTCGTGGCATTTTGTTGCAAAACTGGCGTTTATTTTCAGAAATTTCTTTCTCTTAAAATTAATCACCTGTGCTGCATATTTTCCTAAACTTTCAGTTTTTTTTTTCGGCAAAAAATAAAATAAAATAAAGCGATTAATTTTAGCGAGATGTACTGAGAGCTGTCTACATTTTATGGCGCGAGAGTCTCGCGAGACTCGGGCAAATATTTGCAAGTTCCCACTCTGTCCAAATTGGATAAAAAGAACATTGTAAAGATAGGCATATTTAATTCCTCCTATGCATTTATCTATATATTTACACACATTCTGGAGAACATACACATTGACTGACGACGTAGAAGTGTACAAATACATAGTACATAAAGCATACTTTTCGCTATCAGCCACATTCGCAAATACACACGTGCATTTAAGTATATATAAAAGCTCAGGCACACTGAAATTCAGTATTCGCAATAAGTTAAGGCTTTTGTAATTGTTGTTAGTATATATATTTTTACTTGTAACTTGTATCTAAATTTTAGTACGTGCGAAGACACGTGTGGATAGCGAAAATGCCTTCCAAAAGCTAAGCAAAGTATTAAGAAATAGGAAAAATTCCTTAGAAACAAAGAAAATAGTACTGAAATGTTGTGTATTATCAGTCTTCCTATATGGCAGAAAATGCTGGATAATCTCATCACAGATGAAGAGACTGAGAATACCATAGGACGATCAACGACGAAGTTTTAGAGAAAATGGGAACAAAAAGAACCCTTATGCTTAACATCCGAAAGAGATAGTTGAAATTTCTCGGGCACGTAATGAGAAAAGAGGGCTTGGAAAATTTGATACTAACAAGACATACTGAAGGCAAGAGGGGGCAGAGGAAAACACCATATAACCTACCGAGTGAGCCTGAGTAATTGGATAGCAGTACAGACTTTAGGAGAGAAAAGACAAAATTTAGTAAGGACTAAAGGAAATTGTGGCGAGGCATGGTCGTCAACGTCCTGAAGGGACACGGCACATAGAAGACGAAAAAGGTGAATGTTTCTTCTGTACAAAAAAAGGCAGTGTTAGATTACATGTTTCATTGTTCAAATCAGCGCTACTTTCGTGGCTAAAGGCATATTTTCAAAACATAACTGCGTCAAAAATTGGTGCTTCTATTGTTAGCATCATCAATCCCTGCTTAACATCTCTTCGTCATACTCTTCACTTGTTGCTGGATATTCTGTTGGGTTGTGATCGTCGACTGATATAACTGGCCAATTCACGTGTGCAGTAACGCAAAGGAATTACCAATTGTAACGCCACTCACTTTCAAGATGAGTGAATTCAACACAAAGATGAATTATATATATATTTTTAAAGAATTAATGGATTTATTTTTAATCCAACATGTTTTATTAGTTCAGACATTATTTAATGGATACCTATATTTGAAATAGACGCCCGGTATTTATTTTAAACAATGTGTATTACATTTATCAGCCTGTGCACTCGAGAAATCTTAACTAAGAAAATGTGTTATGGCACGCCGAATCAAACGGTGGTTTCTCCTACTAAGGCAGCCAGGTGTTTGAACCCTGCCGAAAAGAACATTTTCTTTATTCTGGATACGTTATTTATTATTATTACTATTATTAGTATTATTAATAATGCCATATCCCTTGAGGACGTAGGCGGTCAGAACTCTCCACAATTTCCTTTATCTGCGACTTGACATGCATTCTTAGGAAAGATAGTGGATTTCCCGTTGCCTTCTCCAGTTTGAAATTCAGTTTTCTTTCTGTTAAACTGGTTACCACCCAAGAGCCTAGTCTACCCTACTATTTAACCCATATCCGCAGGGAGAAAAGACGGATTCATGACTTTCCATGGGTATTTGACCGCAGGAAACTGACCCAGAATTCGAACTCAGGTCACCCATTCCAATTCCCGCATCGATATCCATTACACAAACCGGAAACGTTATCGAACAGTAAATCAACGAATAGCAGTTATTATAATTCCTCACACCGGAAATTGAGATTGAAGAAAGCAAAACGTAAAACTATAGAGTTTTATTTAAAATATCATTTTCTTTCAAGAAATAATAAATAAAAAATTTAAAAGCATGCACACCTCCGCTATTATTATTATTAGTAGTAGTAGTATTAGTAGTAGTAGCAGCAGCAGCAGTAATTTATTTTTGCTGTTATTGTCGGGTGGAGTTCAGGTATTTTACTTTCGCGTCTTTATCATCTATTTCTGGAAATTAAGCATCCGAAGTAAATAGGAAATTCTTCGGAGAATTCAACAAATTCTAAGCCACAAAGAAGTTTCATATTTAAAAGAGGACCACCCAAAATTCCAATATAACACCGAAATACCACTAGAATTTCAGCAGACACACGCACACATACGTTCGCATGAGCACATACACACAATAATAATAATAATAATAATAATAATAATAATAATAATAATAATTCCGAAAATAGAGATTTTGGAAAGTAATGTCATATTTTGAGAGACGGAATAAAAAGTGTTCATATATCCCAATCAAGTGCCCGGTAACCCATTAGATACGAAAAAGCACCAGATGTACTACGACCATAGTAGCGGTTAGTGCATCTGGGGCAAGACAGCCTGGCGGCGTCCATCCCTTTTCATGCTGGTTTTAATTCAGTGTTATATATATGATAGACAAGGAAATTATTTTTTATTTAGTTTTTCACAGTCTTACATTTTTTCCGTTTGGTAAGAGTAAGGGAGTGTAAAAATTGTCCATATTGTGCTTTCGGACACTTATTTAGCCATTTTTAAGGGGGGTAGATGTTGTTAATTTCTCTTCATGTTTTGACTGTTTCAGATGTATTTAATTTTATGTTGTTTTCAATACGAATAGGAGCGTTTATTCCGAGCCTTTGCATGTTCAGCGAGGCTGGAATTCGAATGAGCGTCTTTATTTCTTTGTGTGTGTGTGTTTTTTTAAACTTTGAACACTCCATTTCCAGTCTTACATAAGGTTAGGTTGATAGTGGAAGAGTGATGATTAATATACAGGGGCTCTATTATACCGAGATGTTTCCGGTAATGTGGTTTATATAGAATTTCAATGTTTTCGACCAGAATTTTTGTAAGGTTTACTGTAAATTGTGGGTACAGAGTTTGTTTTTTTGTTTTTTTATAGCACTTTGATCTGATAAGAGACACGTGAGACATCTATTCAAGGAAGTGGCAGTATGTCCGATACAGGCAATTGATTTTTCACAAGAAACAAAGTATTTTAATGGGCAGTGAAATTGAGAAACTATATTGGTCATCGCTAGTTTAGATTTGATTGTGTTATTTTGATTAGTGATATTTTTGTAATATATTATGTTTTACATGTTTTCAGGAATTATGGCAAATAATGGTATTTAATGATTCTTCGTATAGCGAATTCGTCCTGTTTATAATTATTGTGCATCTAGTTGCAGTAAAATATGTTGATTTTATATATATGTAGATGCCTATATATATAGATATATATACATATATAGAGATATATATATATACATATATATGTACATATATATACATATATATGTACATATATATACATATATATGTACATATATATATAGATATATATACAGATATATACATACATATATGTAGATATATATAGATATATATTGATATATATATATAATGAAATGAACTAAGTCCGACAATTATTTTAATATTTTTCTGTTTATACGTTATTTTAACAGACACAAATATTTAAGTAAATGCTCTGTTTATGATAAACAGTATTAACAACATTTACCGGCATGAATGTCCGAGAAAATTCATAGAAATTATGTCCTCTGGCAGGAATCGAACCTGTATCCTACACGGAACCATCATATAGCTTGACATGCTATACTATTTAGTTACAGAGGAAGTAATTTGACCCTGCTAACGCTTCCTCTAGCAAGATTGTATAGCACAATTCCGTGTAGGATACAAGTTCGATTCCTGATACTGTTTATTATCAACAGACCATTTAATTAAATATTTCTGTCTATAGAAATAACGTATAAACAGAATATATATATATCTATCTATCTATCTATATATATATATATCTATATATATATATATCTATATATATATATATCTATATATATATATATCTATATATATATATATCTATATATATATATATATATATATATATATATTATTTCGTTCCCATTTTTGTCTTATAATTCCGTCTAGTTATGGTTAAGTTAATACCACGGTTTTTCTAAATAACTAAACTCCTTTTATTATTCTTCGAAAATGTTTCATCATAACATAGGGTATTTGTAGATACATGTCGGCTAGCATATGTATGTATGTGCATGGATGTAGATATCTAAATGTATGTAAGTATAGATAGGTATACGAACGTGGACGAACGCATGGTTACGCATATAATATATATATATATATATATATATATATATATATATATATATATATATATATATATATCCAAAAATCTTTGCAAACACTCCCCTAAACTTTGAGCCCTGATATATGGACGAGTTTAATATACCAATAATTCCGAATTATCACTCTTTCATCTTACTAAAGTTACCTCTGATTGTTATATCACGCTTCCATTAATTTCCGTGGATACCCGTTGAATCAAACTTTGGCCATGAGACCATTAGGATGTAAGTCAGCTCATCGGTTTAACTCCTCCCTCCACCTAGCCAGGCTCTCCTACCTCCATAATATAATTCCTGTAACGGTGCCTCCTTCTGCCATATCTCCCACTACGTCCCCTCTAACGCCCCCTCTCTCTCTATCTCTCTCTCTTTCCTTCCCCAACTAACCAGTATCCCACTACAAACTGATAGCATAAACAGTTTGAAAAATCCTGCGAATTTTAAAATTAAAATTAGTAGGTGAAAATGATCATTAACTAAAGGGGTATCTTAATTCCAATTGTAAAGGAAAGGTACATTAATAAAGAGGTTTTGTTAAATTAAACCGAGAAAGCCTGTCTGCTTAATATTTTATATATATTTATATATATATATATATATATATATATATATATATATATATATACAGTATTTTTCCAGTTTTTGACTAACAGGCTGTGCATCGGAATCAAAAACGTGGATAGACTGCGCAAAATTTTGCTGTTCTCAGTCATTATCAAGAACTGTGTGTTTTTTTTTCAGACACTGGCTCAAAAAAACAAAACAACCATATTCAATGCAGCCGGAATCAAATGCATATCCAGCGGGTCACTTCAGGGTACTTTAACTTCTATGGGTTATGGGAGGAGAAAACCTACTAATGTGTCCCTGTTAACAGCATTATTGGATAGACATGACGTCGCTAATCAGACTCTGGATGAATAACTGGCAGCGTATGATGATGCGTTATTGATTCAGTTGGCTCCGGTTGATGAGGCGCTGATCTCATGCGGCCATGGACCGCAGTTATCAACAAGAGTACCTTGCAGGCTGATGATAATTCCATATTGATATGGGATGTGTTCGCTGGTCTGCGAAACACGTCACTACGCTGCACTGCTTTGTGATCATTTGCTCCCATTCATCAACTAAATGTACTACAACAACGATAATTTATTCTAACAGAATAACTTTTTGTCATCGAGCACAAGTTGTTCAGAATGTATTTTAAAATTATTCCGGGTACTTCCAGTGGGTTACTATATTCACCCGACATTATGGAACGTAGAGAACAGATCTGTTCGTACGCAAAATCCTGAATCTACAAATATCAGGAAGCAATGGACAGCTATCGAGATGGCCTGGCTCAGCATCTATGCAAAGGTCTTTCGATCACTTATGGAATTTAAAGTAAGTCGTGTTTAATGCATTTCGACAGGCTGGAGTGTTATTGCGAACGGGCTAGTTCTCCGGTGCAGACGTAAAGAGAGACCTCCAATACGCTGAGAATAAGAAAATTACTTCAAAACAACATCGCCACAGAGGATTGAAAAAGGAAGTACTTCAGACTGGAGAAAACACCGTCAGCCATGGAACAAACGGTCCGATATAGATCGCAGTCGCGGAAGAACGAAATCACTATTTTTTATTTTTTTTTTAAGCCTGATAACTGCCGACAGCCGACCGACTGCCACTTCAAACGAGTCTTTAAATACCCGCTAAACTTAAACATATTCATCAAGCGATAGTAGTATAAAAATCTCACTCACGCATGCGCCTTTTTTACATTGCAAATGGCCGTCGGCATGCAACGAATGCAAGGCATCGTGTTCTTTTTTTTTTTCAGGTAAGCGAGAAGGAAATTCGTAACATAGGGGCTTACGCGATACTAGACCCTTAACCTATTATTTTGGCATGTTAGTGTATGTATGCGTATGCAACACAAAGAGAGATAATACTAACGCGTGTGTATATTATTCGCTAAGTTTATTTTGCGTTTTTTTTATTTTGTTGACTTATACCTGTAAACGTTATTTAATAAGAAATGATGTCAGATTTAAAAAACAAAATCCATTTAAAAATGTACTTTCATTAAGTTTCGGGCATGAAAAACAAAGTGAACAGATATAGACTTCTAAAGGTCCCGGCGAGAGATGCCCATTCCTTAAGTAGGAAACTCAGCTTTTCCATGTCATTGTGTCCCGTGGCCTAACTGGTATGGGCATTCTTCGGCTAAAGGAGTAGTTTTCCTTATGGAACTAACTTCACTGTTTAAAATAACAGGGATGTTAATTAGTGTTATGGGAACTTACCCATAATAGGAATGGACTATTCCGTACCTCATAAATACTGCTCCTCAAGCGGAAGCAGCTGTCACCTATTGACGGGAATAGTCGTTTAGACTGTTCTTTGCTGTCGAACTCTCCGCCTCGGCGGGGAGGAACTCGGACGGGGCTTTGCCGAAAGGCAAAGTGCCGTCCGGGGAGGTAGACAGTCCCTGAACCCGTGTATACGGGTTCTAATGGGTATATTTTTGCCCGAGCCTACGGGCTCGGTAAGCCCACACTAAACCGGCCTTGTGCCACATTCGACACACGTGGGAGTGTTGTTAAACATCGTCACCTATTGACGGGAACAGTCGTTTAAACTGTTCTTTGCTGTCGAACTCTCCGCCTCGGAGGGAAGGAACTCGGACGGGGCTTTGCCGCAGGGCAAAGGGCCGTCCGGGGAGGTAGACAGTCCCTGAACCCGTGTATACGGGTTCTAATGGGCATATTTTTGGCCGAGCCTACGGGCTCGGTAAGCCCACATTAAACCGGCCTTGTGCCACATTCGACCTGTGTGGGGGGGGTGTTAAACATCGTCACAGAGTGAGTCACCCTGTGACGGGAACAGTCGTTTAGACTGTTCTTTACTGTCGAACTCTCCGCCTCGGCGGGGAGGAACTCGGACGGGGCTTTGCCGCAGGGCAAAGTTTCATCCGGGGAGGTAGACAGTCCCTGAACCCGTTTATGGGCATATTTTTGGCTGAGCCATGTGGGGGGTGTTAAATATCGTCACACAGTGTCAGACGATTATTGTAAGACATTGGAATAGTGATACTGGTCGAGACAACATAGTTCTCTCTAACCTAACCTGATTGTTATTACTAACACTTCTACTTCTTTTGTACATATTCTGTTTGTAATATATCTGTGTTATTCCATACCTGTGTTCGAGTTATTCTTCATTGGTTCTACCTTGGACCATCACCGTGGTGCAAGGAACCTGGACCATAACAATTAGAATACGTGTGTTCTCTCTTATGTACCATGTCCTTTCAGGACGCTTACGATCATGACTCTCCACAACTTCTTATCCCTTTTAGCTCTAAGTAGTGTTCCGCCATCTATTTACACAAGTTCGTCATGTAGGTGGCGCCTCTTCCTGTCCTTTTTGCCTTCAATATGAACAGTGAGGGTCAAATTCTCCAAACCTTCTTTCCACATTATGTATCCAAGAAATGTCATCTGTCTCTTTATTCTGAGTATAAGTGCCCTTTTTGCATTCATTTTCCTTCTGACGACTTCCACGTTGCTTACGCGCTCCGTAAGATAGTGAGAAAAAATAATAAACAAGCTTAGATAGATATTAAAATTTCAGATGGATATGAACAAAAATCACAGGCATACATATTTCTCACCTGCTTTCTCTGTACATTATATATATATATATATATATATATATATATATATATATATATATATATATGGAGAGAGAGAGTTTTAATTTATGCTATATTTTGGGGTAAAATGCTCAATATATGAGATAGCGCGTATGTAAATATCCATGTGGACAGTTAAGTGAACACTGTGCGGCAGCAGTTTGTTTCATGCTTGAACGAAAAGATTGCGTTCAAGTATGACACAGACTGTCGCCGTTCGGTGTTCTTATATATAAGAAATGGACGCCAGTTTCAAACTGTGCTTTATCTTCGTAACGCCATCTCCACTACTTGGAATAAAATTCCAGCTAGCCTTCTGCAGACTCTTATATCGACCAAAGAGAATGTTTGAAGTTATTCACAATGACGACCACGCAACTCGCTACTGAGACGTCTCGTTGGGCATTTTCTGCTCTGTTTAGGACTTCTTTTAGGCATGGTCTTGAACTTTTGACGAGCTAGTATTTATCCTAATTTCCCAGTATCGAAATTTTCCTATTAAATGTTAAAAAAAAGCTTTTAATTTTAATTTTTCCTTTTCTTATTGTCATTTTTTGAGACTGAGAGATAGTATGTATATTTATTAATATATACTTAATAGCTCTGTTATATTACATTGAGCACTGTTTTATTAGCACCATTACCATATGTGATATATATATATATATATATATATATATATATGTATTTATCATATATATACATATACATACATATATATATATATATATATATATATGTATTTATCATATATATACATATACATACATATATATATATATATATATATATATAAGTAGATATTGAACCGAACACCCAGAGTAGAGTCAGCATCTGTTTCATACTTAAACGCAATCGTCATGGCCTGATGATTGCATTTAAGCATGAAACAGACTATCGCCTCTGAGTGTTGATTCCAATGTCCACTTTTATAATTACATACGCACGGTTTTTGTTCTTTTACTTTATAGCGAATAACATTTTAAATATTGTTGCAGTGGAGTTTTATTTTTAAGTGAGTGTAAATATAAGTGTTGAAACTTCATCGTTGCTCTCATGTTCAGTTCATGGTATCCTCAGCATCCTTCTGTAGAACCGCATCTTTTCACGAATTAATGTCGAATCAAAAACAAAATCCATTTTTTAAAAAAATTTTTGACAATAAATAATTTTCTTAATTTTCAGTAGTATTTTTTATTTTTTATTTAAAAAAAACAACGTTTGTGCTTGATTTAGCCATTAGATTTGATTTCACGTTGTTTTAAAATTGTTCATTGAAATGTAATTGTGCTTCTACTGAGTGCAGAACACTTGCGGGTACAGCCCAGTGATTTTAAAACGCTCACAGGTAAAATGTTGAGGAAGATATTTTGTTATTCGGCGAAAATAAACAGGACGGTTTTTTGTTTTTTTTATTTCCAATGTCAAGTTGCCATTTTAATGTTCTCGACACAAATGAAAGAGAAATGAGATATTAAAATTTAGAGCATGCCGCGTAGCATTACGTTAGGTAATCTTTCATTCCATTTCCTGTGTATGTTGATTTTCCAAGCGTAGCTTAGATGCGGCACAGGGCCGAAAGTATGAGGCACACAGTGACGATTGAATTCACTATTTGTCTAGCGAGACAAGCTTGCTAACCACTACCCCAAGTTGAGGTTCCCCCACTCCCTGAGTATGGACCCACACTCTGATTTAGATGTGCCAATGTATCAAGATAAAGCTGAGAAATGATTGTAGGTAAATATCGAATGGCGCGGTAAAGTTTTACAGTGTGTGTGTATATATACTGCTACTTTTTTAAGATTGTTATAAGAGAGAGGTTTACCTAAGTACATTTACGCTCTACTCTGTCCCTTATCATTTTAGCCGAGATAATATTTTTTCTCAGGGTAACTGGTAGAATACAGAGATATTGATATCGCTGTGTGTGCATGCCGATGGTGCATAGAAAAGCCTTGATATATTTTCGCGCCTATTTTTGTTTATGGCGGCCGCAATAATGAGTGTCCGATTTGAATCTGTATAATCTGCCTCTGTGAACGTGTATCTAATTGTTTCGTTCCTCAGACATCAAAACAAGGGTGATAAACCCGGAACGACTTTTCTATGGGAATGCCGAATCTTGAAAATTTCCTTTACAATTTAATGTTGCATGACGGACACCGTCATAGGGAGCGGCTGTCAGCCAGTAATGCATATGCACCTGTATGCACTCATGTACGCATATGGTTTGCGTAACATAGAGAGATAGATAAATGGATGTGAACAGAGTGAGAGAAATGCATAGATTACTAAGCTTAGATACATATAAAAATTGAAATAGATATGAACAAAAACCACACACATATCTTCTCTCTCTTTTATATATATATATATATATATATATATATATATATATATAAAGTATAGAATTGGTGTGGACGGAATAAAATTCCAATACCCAAAAACACTATTCTTAAGAGTGCTCAATACAGAGTAGAGCAAATATTATTTATTCAAAAATTATAACATGTTATAATTTTTGAAAAAAAAATATATATATAAATATATTGTCATCCACAGACAGACTGTTTCGCTGTATCACCGCTCTTCAGTGTGGCTAGACGTCCGGTTGCCTCTAGCTAGGATCGAAACTCAGCTGAGTCGGCGCACGTCAGGGATGAAGGTGAATTTTAGCCTATTTATTTTTAGATAAACACATAGTGACTGAGAGGACTCGATTCGCTTTACCGAAGAGTCTTGCTATAATCGCCGTAATAGTCACTGTTTACAAACCCTCTTCCTTCCCCAGAGAGCTCAACCGAAATAAATTTTTCAGGAGCCTATATATATATATATATATATATATATGGTTATTAAAAAGAAGATTTCGAAAATTCGATAAGAACAAATGCTAAGCTAAGAGACAATTACATTCAATCTATTACTTGATAAGAGACGGTTCAAAGTTATTAAAATAATTTTTTTAAAAATTCAATCATGTTTAAATGCTTTTTTTTATTTTTTATTTTTTTCAGATTTCGTATAAATTTAAATTGTTGTAATTTGTGGAAAAGAGGAATTTGTTGGTCGTCTGCGGCCCCCCAAGTCACCAGATGCAATTTTTATCGGTGGTGATATATCAAAGTAAAAATGTTTGTTCACCTTATGCCTGCTACTTTTGAAGATTTGAAACTTCAAATTGTTGAAACGGTGAAGTCAATATCCAGAGATCAATTGATTCGAGTGTGGCAAGAAGTGGAATACCGTTTCGATGTTTATCGCGCAGCCCATGGTGCTCATGTTGAGTGCATACAAACTGAATAAAGTGAAAATAATAAACTTTGAACCTTTTACTATCCAGTAATGAGCTGAATGTGTTTCTGTCTCTCAGCATTTATTTAAATTAAATTTTCGAAATCTGCTCTTTCTTGTGTGTGTTCATGTATATGTATATAGGGCTATTCACCCCCCCACACACACACACACATTTATATATGAATGAGATAACGATATATATTTTGATATAGCAAGAACAGTATTGGAGAAATTGTATGACAAAGTGGAAAAAATTTACTTGAGACGCGTTTCTTCCTTCCTAAAGGACGAAACTCGTCACAAGTAAACTTTTTCCACTTTGTCATATATATATATATATATATATATATATATATATATATATATGACAATATAATATATGTGTGCGTGACCACTTAGGTCAACACCTAACGACAACAATCTGTTCCCTTCTTGACATATACACTATCCTTGATTTTGAGCACTTTTACCCATATACATAGCATACCATAAAATATTTTTATTATATATATAATAAAAAATAAGATATGTCATTTAGCTGATTGATGTTATATTCAGCGCTTCGACTCCGTAGTTTCGTAGACGAACCTTTTTGTAATCACCCTGTCCACTCGTCAGGAGGCATCAGTAATTCACTGTGGATTTTCCCCATTATATATATATATATATATTGTGTGTATTTAGGTAGCATTTTTTCATTCATACATGTTTCATTAAATAATATAGATAAGTGTTGTCTATATATTTGTGTAAGTTCTTTTCATATCGTCTGTATCAGACGATATGAAAAGAACTTACAAAAATATATAGACAACACTTATCTATATTATTTAATGAAACATGTATGAATATATATATATATATATGTGTGTGTGTGTGTGTGGTGTCCTGCCTCTAAAGAGTCTATGTTGAACTCTTCCGTCTACTATAAGATTAGTAGGAGAGAAGGCCTTTGGGGGAACAGTCGAATAGATTGAACGCTGGGTCAACCGACACACACTCACTAGTCGTGTAATACTCTTCTGTTGTACTTACTGTTTAATATATCTGCAACACTTGTTTTGTTATTTCTTTAACCATTTACTTGGTCACAACATCTTAATCTATTCGACTGTTCCCCTAAAGGCATACTCCTACTAATCTTACAGTAAGCGGAAGAGTCCAACAAAGACTCTTTAGAGGGAGGACACCACAACATTTTAAACAATTAGTTTAGTCTTTTCTTCTCGCTTTCCTTTATTACTTTGTAGGAGTTCCTATAAGTTTCTTTTCTGTGTCTGCTATCAATACTGTGTCATCTGCATATCTAATGTCGTTAAGATTGTGGCCTCTGAGTTTGTGTAAATAGTAAGCAGATCAGGTTTTAGGAGAGATAGCAACAAGAAAAAAATTTGCTAAGACCTACAAAAGTCAGAAGATTGTGGAGAGCCATGATCGCCCACGGTACATAGAAGTTTTGGAAGTAAAGCGCTCCTACATGAAAACGCTGGACGACCAACCAACCAACTACCCTAAAAACCTAATATAAATTTGAATTATTTCTGCTAATTTGTATCTAGTGTTGGCAATCAAGCTATAAATACTGTTTCTCTGGCAAGTTTAATAATTTCACTTTTCGCCTGGAAGTTTTTCTTTTGTTTAGAATTTTGGCCTATTACCTAAAGGCCTTCATCGACGTGGTTTTTTTTTTAGAAATGCTTGAAATTCTGAAAACTGTTTTCAAGTTAAGCATTTGTTTAGTTGGTTTAAGTTATTTTTGCCTAATTCTTTTTTTTTTTTTCTTTTGCTTAATTTCTAATCTTATTTTTTTACAGTTTCTTTTTTTCATCCTTCCCCGCACTCTTCTCGGTTTGACATTTAGTTAAGCCTAAATATTTAGTGATTTTCATATTTTTTTCTTTCGGCTATTTGGTCGAACTTTGATTTTATTTTTCTGCATTGTACTCTTGTTTTTCATTTTTAGCGTTCATTTTTGAACGAAAAAAAAAAAAAAGGATTTGACTTATCAAGTTTAATTCTCGTTTCCTGTACATAACATTTTCTTTGATGGGTTCTATTTTTTTATTTACAGCATTTCAAAGGATTTTTTTTTTTTTTTTGTTTTTCCCGATTCTGGCGTTTTGAACATTTATTTTTATCTGTAAAAAAAAACAAAAACATTTACGACTTGTGATTCTAATTTGTTTTGCATTTAAATCTTCTTTGGTCTGCGTAACATCCGTGTTACATTAGACTAGTTTTCTTCATTTACATATTTGTTTATTTTGAGTAAATTTAATTAATTCTTGTTTCTTATTAAAAATAGGAGCATATAGGTTCGCCTATCGCCCGGTTCACACTCCTTCCCCGTCTTTTGAACAAGAGGAGTGTTTTTTATCTCTTGTTTTCTGGGGTTTCCGTTTGCTTCTCCTGAAGGCTTTACATTTTATTTCGCCCCCACCCACTAACCCCTTGTGTCTTTTAGCATTATCGCTCTCTTTGGAATGAAATGATTAAAAAGAAATATGAGTTGTTTTTTTGTTTTTTTTTAAGTTTACAAAATTTATGGGATAGAAAGAGGGAGTAAAACAACAGAAATGACCGACTATCGGTCAACTAAAGTCACAGATCTCTTTAGGTTGAATGTTAAAAAAAAAACGCACTGGAATAAAAAGTAAACAAGAGACCAAACAAACACGGGATAAAAAGGTTGCGACACTGATGTACGAGAGTGTCACTAGGTCGGTGGGAAGACAAATCGGAGAAATCTCTACCAAAATACAGGGAGGTCCGAAAGTCTTGTCACACCAACATAATATAAATTGCTGACAGGAAAATGGTGTTCACACAAACCTTCTCAATGTGTGAAAGCGCCAATGACAGTGAATAAACTGAATGCAGTACATGTGCTTTTTATTACTGTATTACTTGTTCTTATATTGTTCTCATTACTTTTTCGTAGGGTGGTTGACAAGACTTCCAGACCACCATGTACAACTATCGTGGACAGGAAGTGGGGGATCGGTTTTCTGTTGTTGTTATTATATAGCAAATTGATCCCCCCACTGCGAAAAATGATTAATATAAAATTTATAGATATATTAATCTCCTGTTCTACTGGACATTAAATGGGGGATTGGTTTTCTATTATTATTAAAGTAATAAATTATTCTACAAAAAAATGATTAATATACAGGGTGGTCCGAGAAACTTGTCACCCCTTCATAATATAATTTTCTATTTCATATGGCTTACACATTTAGCCCTTCTCGATGTGTGACAGCGTCAATGAAAGTGAATAAACTATACATGTTCTTTGTATTCTATTGTTCTCATTATAATGTATTTGTATGAGGTAATAAGTCTTTCGGATCACCCTGTATAATCAATGTTATATATTTAGCGGGGCTTGCTAAGATTCTCTCGCCTTATTAAATAAGGAAAGTTTTAGGCATGTATTTTCGAATTGAACATCATTGAGAAAAAAACCATGTCAATCTTCGCGGTTATCAAAAAGAAAAAATAAAGGTAAATATATTACTGACCGACTTTCAAGCCCACACTAAAAAAAATCACAGGGACCGGCTATTTTATTTAGGACGTATTACTGCCCGCTGGAAGATTGTAAATGTGATATCCAAAAACTTCGCAGGATTATATCCTAGGTTCCGAGTACACGGATCGAAGACGGACCAGAGTAGCAGCTTATGAGGTCCCTGTCTCTGATTCCGGAAGCACTATCTGATGCAGTTGGAGTCTACCATATGATATACACGTGGTGAGCAAGGGCCTGACGTTATGATAGATCATTTCCAACTTATTACTTGTTCTCGCTACCTTCTACCTAGAGAAAAAGGCCTCTGATTCTTCGCCTCGACCTAACTAAATTACCCACCTGGCCGAATACTTAGTTTCTGCTATACCTGTAATAGTTACGAAAATATTATTTTTAGGCTCGTCTTGGTAACCCCCACCTCCAAAACTCTTATGCCTGCCAAAAGTGTAATTAAGGAGAGGGCAGAACCGTACTGGTTTTCTGTGGGTAGGACTAGAGGAAGGTCCAGGTAGAGGGTCTATATTTCCCAGTGAAAACCTGGAGTTATAATCACGAAGAGATAGGACAAAAATTCCCCAGCGTCCTATGCCGATAAGTTGACGCAGGCACAACTGAAATATAAATCAAAGCAAGAAAAAAAAATCTAAAAACTGACAGCATTGAAAGAAGCGTTGAAAAAGAGACACTGTGCTAGTGGGGATGAATCTCTCTTCCGCCTCTGACCCGTCCTCCGCTTTCAAAAATCTATCAGCACCATCTCCGATGACAGTCTCTTACTCCCTCTTCTACAAAATTTACTCCCTTGACAAAGGCATGCAGCACTTCAAAAACCGTACAAGCACCTACTCCTGTCCCACCTCTTTCTCCATCTCCTTCTGAAAACGAACTACCTCTGCCTTCCAAACGGCAAAGCAGTCCACCTCTAGTCTCCAAAAGCTCCGTACAACCAGGAGGAAGGTGTCTGCTGCGTATCCTAGGATCAAGCTGAATAAGCCGTAATTAATTCAGGGAAAGTCAAAAACCCCAATGTATTACTCGCAATAAACCAAATCAGAAAAAAAGATATGGAGAACACAAGGAAACATTCCTTTGCTGGGTTGGTCCCTGTTTTAGTTCACCCCTCCCTGTACAGAGCTCTGAAAGTAACCTTTCTGTGGGATATCGGCACCTAGATGAGATCATCCAAACTGATATGAGTCGATGGGACAAGTAGTCAATGTTCTTTCCCCGACGATGATCAGCTGAGAGGTTCAATCCTTGTTTGATTGACAATAGTTCGCGAGTGTGTTAGTGAGTGTTAATGTCTGTTATATTCAGGTGACCGATCTTACTGCAAGTGCCTATAAGAATATACTCCCCAAGAGTTTCGTCCTCTTCCCAGCCTGTTTTGATGAACGTTCGAGAAGTGCTTCTTCGCTGTTGAGCCAGTCTTTGACAGCGACATGTTCCCATGTAGTTGATCAGGCGAACCATCTTTGTGCCCTGGAACTTACCATAAAAGATAAGGCACCTCGTTTTATCGGTTTCTATGCTCAACGATCATGCGGAGTGGTCTTTTTTTTTCTTTGTTTTTCGGCGACTCCAACCGTTCTTCACAACGTCATAGCAGTTAATTTTAGCGGGTGATTAAAAAACCGTCCTTGATCCCAATACTGATCGTAGAGGGAAAAGAACGAGTCCCAGTAACCTGAACGTGGGCCATTTCGAGACTTCACCGATATATATATATATATATATATATATATATATATATATATATATATATCCACTCGGTAAGTAGTATGGTTTGGTTTGTTTTTACGGCATATCAATCTCAATGGGTTATTTAATGCCGACAAGATTTTTATTGCTGATAATTTATTTTTATCAAATGTATTACTGGTAAAAATTTTTCCCTTCAAGAATCAATTTCTGGTAATATCTTTTATTCAAAAAATTTTTTTTCAAGATGTATAGCTGGTAATATTTAAGAAGAAAAATGTATTGCTGGTAATTTTTCTTTTTCTTTTAAGTATTTCTGGTATTAAAACCTATTTTTACACTTTCAAAGTGTTTTGACCCCAGTTTAGGGGTTAACTATTTGCCCATAGCTTGGGCCCTAACAGGTGCTACCACCCCGGGTCAGGGTGCACCTGGGAAGACCAGCAATTAAGAGGTGGTTCCACGCTCTTCAAAGCCTCCTGAGGCCTTGCTGTTGGACGTAGTTTATCGTCTTACTAAGGATGGGTAAGTAGTATGGATTTAGTTTTGCGTACTAGTTATATCGACAGGGTTCTTGTTAAGCGAGTCGATGTAGGGCACTTGGTATGGCCAAGTTTTCATTCCGTAGTTTGTACGGGTCATAGACTTGTCGGGGTTCGTGTAACCAGAAGATAAACTTATCCCTTGGATAACTGGTAACTGGAAATTCAGCATATCGTTATTCGATGAGGATTTCTGGGACCAGTTTTTACTAACACTGCAACGGGAATTGACGGGGCTGCGGTTTTGAATAAGTGATGGGATAATCTTAAATCTATCATTAGGTCGTTTAATGCTGACTTTAGTCGTTGACCCAACCTATGTAGATGTGGGTTACCACACTTGGCTCTGCCAAAAACGCTCGCTAGACGGAGCTCTTTAAGCCTATAAATAGGCAATAATATTACCGCTCACGCTCTTTTAGTCCTTTTTTTAGCTCTGGTTTTCAAATGTAGTCACACGTGCACCTACTGGGGAACGTTCATTTTTATGGTTTTCTTTCTCTTGACGTTTGTACCCTCTCTCTCTCGCATATACATACACGTGACTATCACACACGCTTGTTACACACACAAGCACATTCTTATTATAACTTGTTTTGCGTAACAAATGATCTTTTTTTTGTTTCATATTCATTGCTTTTTGTCACTCGCAGCATAAAGTAGAGGCACAGACGGCATGCAAAAGTAGACAAGGCTAAAAACGGCCGATAGTAGGAAAGTAGTTGTAGATACGGCTGAGTTGGCCTTCTCGCTTATAAAGATGTAATAGTTAAGCTAGACTAAAAAAAGCATTGTTTTCCAAGGCGACATACATGGCCACTGAATTGCTGCGCGATGAACTTCGGAATAGGACCAATCCACACAAGACTACAAACGAAGACATCTGTGAGGCTTTTCGGGGTCACTTTCCCGAGTTTTCACCCGGGAACTCGGGATGAGCCCAGCGCGGTTCGAGACCTATTTAGCCAACTTTCCTCGCCTCGAGGCGACGGATGTGACTAAATAAGAAAGGCCCATAACAGATGTGGAAACATAAGAAGCACTAAAAAAGATTGCCGACAATTTAGGTTTCCACATCTGTTTGGGCCTTTTTCGCCTATCCACTATAGATGGTCTCCCCTACGAAATTTATTTGAGGCAGTCACTGGTGTTTGTCCCTTTGCTGGCACTGATCCTTAAGCAATGTTTGGGTATGATTAAATCGCTGCGTAAGGACCAAAATGGTACCGAGAAGAATAGCAATTTCTGGCTAGTCTGATTGATCCCGAATATACTTATGCTTCGAAAGGTAAGGCTATTTCGAGCAACCTTCATTTGGTACCTTTGATCGAAAGAAAAAATCGACAGTAAAGCCGAGCCGACCAATGTGTATCAGTCCAAGACATTAGATAGGACTGAATTTTGGAGTTCGACGAATTTCAAAATTCACTCTCTATTGAATTCCGAAAAAAAAGAGGCTTTGAGTTTGAGAACTTCAATTTCTAACTTTTAACACTGGCACAAATATTACAATGATTGTTGCTATCTGAAAAATAACTTAGAATCCGTTGGAATGAAAGTAACAAAAATACTATCACTAGAGTTCAAGCTGACGAGATTTATTATTTGAAATCTTGAATTTCATTTGCAAATGAACATACTGATAAGCCTATCTTATTCTGGGCGAATATACTATGTTCAGATGAAAGAAATATAGAATTTTGGGCGCATAATAACAAGAACTTTGTCATGGTGAAGCTTTCTATCCACCGAATACTTTACTTTCTACAAAACAGAAATGCGAGTATCATTTTTCGGGAGAGACTATATTGCACAAAGAACAAGAAGATTGCTAAGAGTTAATGGCAGAAGGAAAAAAACAAACAAGGAGGTTTATTGTGAAATATTGGATGTCAACTTGAAAGTGTCTGATAGAAATCTGAAACTGAAACCTGGTTAGAGCTTTATCCATGACAATGATCTAAAACCTAGTTCTAAATTAGACTCTAAATAACTTCAGGGCAGGAATATAGATGTTCGCAGAGTCCCGGGCGGTCTGAAGACATTGGGAAACCTATAGAAAAAATTGAAAAGACACGTAAGAGGAAGAAAAACACACAATCTGCGACAAAGTGTGGCAAAATATCGCAGCAGATATTTGTGCTAAGTTAATAACAATTTACCGAAAAGATTAGGAAAATCTTATTAAGTAGGTTACTCGCAGCTTCCTCCGTCTCTTCTTCAACACTTTTTTTACTTATTATGAGCTCCATAAATTTCAACTCCTTTTTTATTTTAAGTATAAGATATAATAGGAATAGATAGGTTTGCATATCGTCCGGTACATACTCCTTGGTCTTTTCAACAGGAGTAGACGTTTATCCCTTGTTTCCTGTTTAGAATTGGGTTTCCGGTTTCTTAAAAAAAGTTTACTTCAACTTAGACATTTATCCATTGTTTCCTGTTCAGGACAGAGTTTCCGGCTCCTAAAAATACAGTGTAACCCGAATATAAGAGACCCGGATATAAGAGAAACCCGGATATAAGAGACGTTTTCTCTGGCCCCAAATTAGAGCCTTACTTACCTAAACAAAATAGACCAAACCCGGATATAAGAGAAACACGGATATAAGATAAACTCGGATATAAGAGACTTTTTCTCCGGTCAACTCTCTTTTATCCGGGTTACACTGTAGTCTACTTCAACTCTATATGTCTAACGTCCCCGCTTAAAACTCTGAACTTTTATTTACTATTGATTAACTCTTTTTTTTCCTCAATAGGAGTAGATAGGTTCGCCTATCGTCCGGTTCACACACCTCCTTGATCTTTTCAACAGGAGTAGACGTACATTATTTACATTATTCGGACTGTTATCCTCATCTTCATTGCCATATTCACAACGATTCAGCCGTTGTACGCTTCGGCCTTATTCAGGTGATTGGAATTTCGAACCGAACCCTTTTAGTTTGCCCATTGGGGTAGATTGTTCTAGTTCCACGTGCCATGGCTCTTCCGGATGTCTCAGTTATTTCCCTTTAACTCAACTCTCCAAATTTGGTTCACCACTGCTGTGGCCTGGTATTGAACTCACAACTCTTTGGGTTTAGTCATTGGATCTTACCAGCGTCTTTATCCACTAGGACACAATCCAATCGCTTGAAGAAACGTTGTGAATATGACAATGAAAATAAGAATAATAGTCCGAATCATGTAAATAATATAAGTAATCATAATACCTCATCTCAGAGATATAGACAGATGGGAGTAGACGTTTATCCATTGTTTCCTGTTCAGAACAGTTTCCGGTTCTTTAAAATAGTCTACTTCAACTCTATACTACTTACGTCTCCGCTTAAATCTCTGAATATTTATTTACTGTTGATTTACATTTTTCCTCAATACATAGGTTCACCTAAAAATATTAGAAACAGATTCAAATGTCATCGAGTTCACACTCTTCCCTGGTCTTTTGAACAGGAGTAGAGGTTTATCCCTCGTTTCCTGTTTAGAATTGGGTTTCCGGTTCCTTCTAAAGTTTTTTCCCTCTCATTCACTTCCAGTAGTGTCTTAGTGGTATTGCTTTGGGTGAATTGAATAAAAAAATAATAACTGAAATAAGATGTTCACTTGACTATTCATTCTCGTCCCATTAATTCGGGGCATGCAATTATAATTTTCTTTTGTTTATAATCATTCAAAATTAAACATTTGTGATTTTATAATTTCTGGGATGAGGAGTTATAATTATTTACAATATTTATATTCGGACTATTGTCCTGATCTTCGTTGTTGTTATCACAGTGTTTCAGCCGCTGTGCCCTCAGACCACCCCCTTGTGCATATTGATCTGGATAACCCACAGGGAATTTTGGACTGGACCCTTTATTTAATCTACGGGGGTAGACTGTTCTCGTACCACTGGGATGTCGTCTAGTTCTTATCCATAGTACTGAGCCGTTATTTTTTACCCGTTTCCACTGAGAGCAAGTACACACTGCCTGACCTTTGGATCGGGAATTTGATGACATCGTGGTTGTGAAATTAATGCTTGGGTCGAGTAGTGTGTACGTGGACTCAGTGGAAGCGGGTGAGCAATAACTGAACAGTACTATAAATAAGAATTAGACGATATTCCGAGACATAGGCAGTGGAACTTTTTTCCTTTTCGGATATAATTACATAGTGCAAGATCTAATTAGTTTTGACATGACGACCACCTTCATTAAACAAAGTAAGTAGTTGCTTCTCTCGAAGAATGGAAAGGCTGTCTCAGATATCTTCATGACAATCAAGAAGCTGAAAGAAAGATATTTAGAATATTCTTTCACGGAATTGTCATCCAGATCAGAAGTCAGGCAATTTGTTACCTAGAATGAAAAAACTTTCCCTTTTTTCTTCTTTTTTTACAGTAAGGTTCACACTGTAAAAGGTCCCGGGGGGAGGGGCACTCGCGGTAGTGGGTTACTTTAAGAGACAGTTAAAGGTAGGAGGGAGGGATAACTGTTAACTGTAGACTTGAACAGGTTAAGATTGTAGTGATCGGGGAAACATACTCTTGGGAGTCGGTTCCACAGAGCAATGGTTTGCGGAAAGAAGCTGTTCGAGTGGAACCAACTTCGATGGAATACAGAGGGAATGTCGCTGATTTGCTACAATATAAGTGGCATGACGGGTCCTCGCCGTGAATGTTAGGCCTGGCGGAACCAAGGAATGTAGTTCGTCCGAGCACTTTACATGGAAGTAACGTTAGAGCAGTGATAGGCTTGCTACATCCCGCCTGTCAGGTTGGAGGGTGGAGAACAATTCGTCAGCCAAAAATAGACGCTTTTGAACTCTATCGAGACCGGAAAATGAAGACTGGACCGCCCAAGTATAACAACAGTTCTCAATTTTCGGCCTGATGTGTCTCTATTGTAAAGGTAGAGGATAGCATGTGAAGTCAGGTACTTACTGGAGCGGTACAGTGAGCCGACCATTTTTAGCGATGGGTCGTGTTTAAGAGTTACACTTGAGGTCAAGGGTGATTTTAAGGTGCAACAGTCTACCAACGCACGGTGCCTCCCCGAAGTGACATCCGTCCTTTGTGACTGGCACAAGAGAAAAACTGATCAAAAGAGGAAGTAGTCGATCACTTTGTCTAAAATAATGACTTCCAGCAAGTGAAAAAGTGTCTGCAAACATTATATCATTACGTCATTCAAAGAGATTGACATTTCCAGTCAGCTCTATCCAGAGAAAGCCCTCAGCAAAACCGTGTTTGTCTGCTTCCTATGAGTCGAAAAAAATCTTGACAAGTTTTGTCTTGCTTCTTGAATTGAGGACCTTTTTTTTCTTTCCGGATCTAATTTCTTCGTTCCGTGATGGCTCCAAAGTATGAATCCATTTCATCTCCACCTCCCAGCTATGGGCTAAATAGCAGGACAGACTGGGTCCTATAGCCTTGGTTGGCAACGAGGCTACAGCAGAAAGAAACGGCACCTAGTGCTGGAAAATCTTCTGCCTAATCAATCATGGATCGAAAGAGACCTGATCGTCGAAGGGTGTATCACATACGGCACTTTATCGACTGACTGTTGCAGTTAATGTTTGGTGCGAAATGTTTCTATTCCAACAAATCAGTTTTCGTTGTGCCTAGTCTGGTTTAGGATCTACTTCGACCTTATATGGAGTTGCCTAAAAAGTTTGTTTTGTTTATTAAAAAACTGACATGTTTTCTGTTCTTTTTTTTTTATATTAACTTTATTTAAAAAAATCTTTTAGCGTTTTGTTCTATCTGAAATCTTTCACGCAACTTCATAATTTTACCTTCTTAGAAGTTTTCTTTTATTTTTCTAAGCAAAAAAATGTTTTGGGTGTCTTTCAGGAAAGTGAAGTTTCCTTTTCATTAAGGGAAATCTGGAAACAGTGAAGTAAACGATAATCCAAAGGTGCAACGCTGATGAATCCGGAAAGTGAAAGATTTTTGTCTCGTCATTGAACTCTAATGTTTAGTAATTTCGCTTTTAACCGATTGGTGTTTTCAAATGTCTTCGTCGTCGTTGCTATTGTTGTTATTACAACGTTTCAACCCCTGTGTACCCTCCGTTCTTCATCAGGTTTATGTCGATTCGGGTAACCTACAGGGAATACCGAACTAAACCCTTTATCTACTCTACGGGGTAAACTGTCCTTGTTCCACTGCTAATATCTAAGGATATCTTGACAAGCGGCAGCAGTAGCAACTGCAGCACAAACAGTCAGGTTAGCTTTAGGGCTCCAAGTTCTCCACAGACAATAGCCGAGTGGATTGGTTCGTGAATTTGGTGACATAGTAAGTGTGAGTTCAAACCCTGGGTTGGGCAGTGTATTCTTGGGCTCAATGGAACCAGGGCGAGCAATAACTGAGTCTTTTTCTTTTACGTGCTGTGTCCTTTTAGAACGTAGGTAATAGTGACTCTAAGTAATATTTGTCCTTTTACTATCCCTCCCAGTCTCTGTTCTGTCATACATTTACACAAGCTCATTAGGTACGCTACTCGCTGTTTTCCTCTGCCCTTCTTAAACTTCAATATGTCCTGTGGGCGTCAGGTTTCCAAACATTCTTTCCTCGTTCACTTTCCTAGAGATTTCAACTCTTTCTGGTCCTAGGCATGTGTCCTTTTGTTTCCATTTTCCTTGAAACTTCTTCATTGTCCATACGATCCATCTGGGGTATTCTCAGTGTTCTTCTCCAGAACTACATCTCTGTTGGTACCTCTCTATTGCCTCCTCCTCATCTATGAGCAAATTTTCCAGCATTCCCTGCCGTACAGGGAATCTATTATATAGCAATTCAGCAATCTTTTTACTGTTTCTAAAGAATTTTTCCTTCCAATTTAACTCGTCCGAACATCTGCCATAGTAATAGCGATAGAGTAGTGAGGGGCTACTGATATTTCTTCTGTGGGATGGGGAATAATTAATTACCCACAATGCCGCGTAATCGCTTTTGAACTCTCTCGCGACTGGGCAACACAAGCCCACATCTAGCAGCAATAGATCTGGTTCTTATTTGTTTCAAAAGCGGAATATTTCATTAAATTTAAGCAGCAAACTACACATGGAAATATAGTTTAAGTGATGCAGAAGTCACATATCAAAGCAAATTGACATCGACTGGTCGACTCAAACCAGAAAGCATTGTTCAGCTAAACATCTCTAGCTCAAAAACTTCACAAACCACTTTTGACTCGTTCTATCGTTCGCAGTACTTTCTACATAGACTACATAAATAATTTTTTTATTTTATTATCAATGGGATTTTATAAATTTATTTCAATGAATTCAGACATTTCGAGCATTTTCGTTATCAGTGACTTATAAGACATTGCTTATTATTAATTAATGTTCTAATTAACTACAACTGGCCTACTCGACTGTAGAGCATTGTCCAGAGAGAAATCGCCAACATAAAAACACTTTTGACACATTCAATCATTCTCAGTGTCTTCTCCATAAATTACATATATTTATTTCTGCGTTTGATTCGAATTTTTACCTTTTTTAAAATAAAAAGCAAATGCAGAAAACGCTGATTGTTTTCTTCTTTCTTGTTAAACTAAATAAACAACAATTTTGGCATTTTTTCTTACCGCATGCTATGACAGCGAAAATAAAGTAGCTAATTCAGCAAGGCGTCGTCCATGTAAGACGGGCTTTAAATGAACAAGGATGAGCTGGAAACTTGTTGAATACTACTTGTTTATTTCGAAATAAATGCTGCATTTTATATATTATCATAATTTTTTTAACCATTTCACCCCAAGTAAGGCGATAATTCTTTATGGAAGAAACAAATTCCGACTACTTGGACTCTTAGAGTAACCAGCTTTTTGATATACTCTTTTGTTGTTGTTCTGGTATTACCATTCTCTGTAGAAATGATGGAATTATTTTTATCTCTTTCAAAAATGCTACTCTTTCTTCCCTGGTGATATTTGGTTGGGATAATGATAATGCTCTTTCAAAACCTGTCTCATTTTTCATCTTTATCATGTGCTTGAGGTTTACGAATATTTGCCTTAAGAACAGCACTAAATGAAGGTATTTACTTTAGAAACTGATGTTATGTATCACGATCAGTCAGTAAAAGATTACTTTTGTGCGGCCTTAACACTGCTAGCTGTAAAAACAGGAAGCTATATTCAAGAAACAGATAATTGACATTTTCTTTTTACTTTGGTTATTAAAAGCTCACATTGCCACAACATGGTACAGTAGAAAGCACTATTAAGTGTTTTGCGGTACATGAAGTGTATATACATATATATATATATATATATATATATATATATATATATATATATACCACACCGAGGTTTGCCGATATCCCAAATGTGCAGCTCTGCCTTGTAAATGTATTTATTCTTTTTATCATTTCACTCCAAGCAAAGCGAAAATGCCACTAGAATGCAGGGAGTTACAGAGAGTGAATGAGAACGAGAGAAGACTTTAGGGAGAAGAATTAGAGAAAAAGGGCAGTAAAAGAAGAGGGATTCAGGAAAAATGCAATTGACGTTGCATTTAAATCTTTGGAGATTGTAGGTGATAGGGAAGCAAGAAATTGGAAGGGGGGTTTCACAGACGATAAGATAAACTATTAGAATACAACTGGCGGTTGCATCTGCCTAGATCGACAGTAAAACGGTGGAACTTACTTGCTAATCTAGTAGCACGCTTAAATTCGTGCAGACAAGGCGCTAAGGAGAACAGCTGATCACAACAATTGCCATGAAAATATTTGTAGAAATGACAGAGGGAAGTCACGTGACGTCGGTGAGAAACAAACCCCTAAAGTCGATATGTCAGGCCAGGATTGATTACATTACAGAGCCTTCTTTGAATTTTGTCAAGAATCTCGAGAAATCTAATAGGATCACAAGACAAGATATGGCAGCAGTATTCAATGCACGGACGAATGGTAGATTTATAAATGTACAAGATGGATTCTAATGAGAAGAATTGTCCGGTACGATAGAGCGAACCAACTTTCCTATCAGTAGACTTAGCAATTGATTCAATATAATTACTCCACTTTATGTCAGTGGAAAACGTGAGTCCAAAAAGGTGCTAAGTGTTTCTCCCCTGGAGTTTAGTATCAAACATGCTGATGGCAGGTAGAGAAGATTCTCTGTAGTGATTAAATGAAAGCAGTTTTCGGTAACTTTTTTTTTAGTTTTTAAAGCAATCAACTTATTGGTTGTAAATCTCAAAGGTTATTTGTAAATAAAAACACTAAAATATAGTTATACCCAAATTCCGTCGCACAAATTTGACACCCAAGTCAAAAAACTACGAAACAGTTATAAAACTTCATTTTATGGTTACATACTTTCTGCTAATCGAAAGCAAAGTGGGAAACAAATCTAATATAAATATTATTTATCTCCGTAGAACGGAATATATTTGCGTTTAAAACGTTGATTAATTTGTCACCAAATAATGGCAATCTATTTTTTATGACTTCACCATCATCAATTAATTTTTGACTAGATGCAAGCCCCTCCTTCCATATTATAAAATAAATTTTAAATATTTTTTTAAGAAAACTTAGGATTTGTTGGTGTAGTTAATACGAGTGAAGTTTACATAAAATTGTTGTTACGATTATTTTTATTTTTAATAGATATTTTCTTTCTTTAGTTTTCTGTCAATCCAGTATCGGTCATTGTTTGTTTTTATTGACTATTAAGGAAAACTAGTTAACTTTAATTTAATTTAACTTTAATTAATTAAAAGTATTGCTTTTTTTCTTTGAAAGATGCAAATTTGTTCTCTTATGTTTGTCGTGAACATAAGAAACATCACTTTTTTAAATTTTTAATTAATTGCTATATACCGTACCTATGAACACTAATGGGTATATCCAAATCCTCATAAATACATTGGACACTATTGTATGGGGGCAAAATGTTGCCTAAGTACGCCTGACGAGAGATTTTCTTGGTTTAAGAACTGTTATCTTTTTTATTTTTGTGTTCTCTTTTGAAACTTTTGCATATTTCAGTTTTCTTTTAGTTTTGTGTACTTGTTTTTACTTGTTCACTTTCTTTGTTTTCAATTTTTCTTTTCTTTACTGTATTTCCCTGTTTTTTTTGTTTTACCCCCCTCCCAATTTTATTTCCTTTTTCGTATTTGTTTGGTTTACTTGTTTCTAGTTTTAGTATTTTCTTTTTCATTTTGCGTGTTATGAAGAAAAAAATTTTTTAAAAAAAAAGAAGAAAAAGTTGTAAGGCGAACTTTTCATTTGTTTGGCCGTGGTGTGGTTTTGGGCCATCATGGCCGACAACAATTTGATATATACCACCGGTTGTGTCACCGCCAAAGTCGGCCTGGAAAAGGCAGAAGAAAAAAGATGCTGCCTATTATACTTGTCAAAGATGAAAATTTGAGGAATCGTTTAAAGGCAACGAGTTTCTTACCATCCCCAAGGTTGGCAAACTGTGAACACACATCCCTGCTGACCTCCGATGTTAAAAATCGGAAATTAATTGGTGTCAGTAGGGAAACTACCTCCGTCCCCCTCTCCCTCCATCTATTCCCTTAGTTCAATCTCTACACCCCCCACCCAAAAAAAATGAAAAAAATGTCCCCGGCCCAGATACCATTTGTAACAGGGAAGAATTTAAAAAGGGCCTTTCCAACCAAAAGAAGTTCCTATTAGCTCTTTCAATATGTCAGCTGTAGATGGGAAGTCTGTTGAGGACCCCTGCAATTTCCCAAATGCCCCAAATGTTATTACTTGTGTGAGGGACACTGAGGACTATATCAAAGTTTGGAGTCACCGGTTTGAAGCCAAAGAAACATTTCCTAACATTAGGATGTTTGAGTTGGAATCCCCCCATTTGAAGAAACTAAGGCATTTTTTGTGCTGGGAGGGTCCCTGTGTTACTCCATCCCTCCTTAGATAGGTGAGAAACTAACCTATCCCACAGGCGTCGGCGGAATTGTCCTGGAAGGACAGATAACGTCAGAGTTGGGTATAGGGAGCCTGGGACAATCTATCGGGGTCCTTACCAGCACAGATTTCCGCCCGGTATGTGAATAGGTTAACTGTTGATTTTTTTCTCGTTTCAGACCTAAAAATGTCTGTTGATAGCCAACCTGAATGCTAAGGGCTTGAGGGATCAGGGTAAGGCTGCTCGCCCGCTCCGTGACCTCTTGTTCGAAGTGGATGTCGCCGCGATCCAAAAGACACACTTTGCACCGTCGATGCGTGTTTGCTGTCTAACGAATCTGTCGTCCATTCAGCATACGGAGATCGACATGCTAGCGGGGTTTCTTTGTTGGTTAGGTGTGCCCTAGATGCGAAAGTGGACCTTGCTCATGTCGATGCCGAGGGCCGGTTGATCGTGGCAAATATGCCAAGAAAAGTAGTTCGTTTCGGGTCGCTGCGGTTTATGCGCCCAACGACCAGGAGGAGCAGGTCTCGTTTTTGTTTTTGTTTGTTTTTTGGCAGTTTGGACCGTTCCTGGTGGATTCAACGCGCCTAGTCTTAATGGGGGACTGTAATGCGTCCTGGACCCCAAGTTAGACAGGGGTCGGGGAGCTAGCGGGAGGTTAGGCGATCGTAACTTGGTTGATCTGATCGGCGTGTTTGCTCTGGTCGATCATCCAGAGGGAGAGACGTGAACGTGTGCACACAGTTGGCCGTCTACCCAGGTGGTTAGTTACCTGGATTGAATGTTACTTAGAAGGGCTGAGTTAGATTTGCTAGATTGTCCCAAGTTTCACTGGTTAGGCTATTCGGACCACACACTTGTTTGTGCTCGGGTGGCATTAGATTGTAGGCCTAGAATGGTTTAATACTGCAAGTTCAATCTAAATTTTACTGGACAGGTGGGACTTCCAGGAACAGCTAACTAGCGTAGTGCAGCGGAAACTAGTGGGGGGGGCGGGGTTATCGGGAATAGGTGGTGGAAGAGGCTTAAGGATAGTCTTTCCCGGGTGGTGGCTGGGGGAATCCCCTAGAGATAGCCTTAGCTAAGGAGACCCTGGAGCGTTTGGCTAGCAAGCTCTACATGGGCCAGGTAATTAGGCATAAGTTAAACAAGATGTCTTCCGAAGCTGTGAACATGGGCACAGAATTGCGCAAGTAAGAGGTTCGTCGAGGTTCCGGTCGCTACATTCGTGAGGTCAAAAACCTCGGAGGGGCGTACTCTGAGGGCGACTGACGACATGTGTGGGGCGTTTCGACGGCAATTTGAGAGCCGGTTTATCAAGGAGCCTGGTTCCCGCGACGAGGAGTACGTAGCTATTTGGCTGACGTTCTTCGGCTTTCGCTGATTTAAGCGTCTAGCTTCGAGGGAGAGATTACCGAGGGCATTGAAGAAGTTTGGCAGAGGCAAGTCACCGGATCTGGATGCCCTATGAATTGTTCTTGAGGCTGTCGTACATCTTTGTCCCGATTTTAACTGTCGTGTTCAACAACAGGTTCCACCAAGGGTCCGTCCCCGACAGGATCTCCAGGAGTGTGATCACGCTGTTGAAAAAGGGCAAGGGTGGTGCGCGGGATGTAGATGACTATAGGTCCCTAACTCTGCTAAACACAGAGGCCAAGATTCTAACGGAGCGTTTGCAGTTAGTTGCCGAGAGACTGTTGGAATCTGAGCAGACTTGCGCTGTGAAAGGCCTTACAATTCAGAACAACCTGCATCTGGTTCGCACGATCATAGAGGGTATAAAAGATGACGATGAGGCCGTGTGGACTAATTTAGATCAGTCTAAGGCATTTGATAAGGTTGACCATCGCTTCATGGCTGCTGTCCTGCAGGCCGCTGGATTCGAACCCGACTTCTATCGCTTTATTAGCCTCCTGTATCGTTCCCCCAGTGCTGTGGTACAAATGAACGAGAAGCTTTTGGGCGCTTTTGCACTGTCTCGGTCGGTTCGTCGACTGTCGCCCCTACTTTACGCTTTGGCGTTGGAGCCTCTCCTACGCCGGTTAAGGTACAGGGCGTGTAGTCCGGCCCTACATGGAATTGCGGTCTCTGGAGGGACTCGAGCCAGGGTTTCTGCATACGCCGATGACGTATCTACTTTTGTGTTGTCCGGCAGTGATATTGAGGTGGTACTGAAGGCGCATAAACGGAACGAAAAGGTGACAAGGGCCTAGATTAACCGCGACAAATCTACCGGCTTGCGGTTAGGTGCCTGGAAGGGTCGATCTTCCGAGGCCCTTTAGTTGTACGGACGGTCCTCTCCGCATTCTCTGAGTGCGGTTCAGACCCGACTTCCAGCTGGAGAAAAATTGGTCAGAAATACAGGCAAATGTTGGCGCGGCGGGTCAGATTTGGCGTTGAAGGAGGTTGTCCGTGAAGGGCGTGTGCCACTTACGTCTTTTCTCTTGTCCTTTATCCCTTGTCTGTACTTCCTCTCTCTAAGCGACATAAGAAGGCGCTCGAGCGCTTGCTATCCTCCATTTTATGGAGGGTCGCAAGCATCACTTCGACAGAGAAGTCTGTTCATAACGTCCGTGTCATAGGGAGCTGGGAATGCCGCACTTGGTGAGTAACAAGTTCGCCTCGAGTCTGGTTTTCCGACGCCGCGCATTGACAGGGGATTCGATTATGGCGGGGATTGTAAGGGACGCCTTACCTTTACTTACTGTCAGTCCTTTGATCTCGCGGGTTGAGCGCCGTCGTAAACCCCGGGATCAATAGGATTTCCTTCGCGAGTGTCGATCGGCCTCGACTATCATTCCTCGGTTCAGTGACCTAGGAGTGTCTTATATCGGTAAGTAGTGGAGGGGGACGCGAAGGATGCACTACGTGAGCGGCTCGGCTTGTCAGGGGAGGAGTTTCGCTCCTTCTGGTCTAGGGTGAAGGCAGCAGATTACCCCAGTAACCCTGAGTTTTCGCTTACCTGGCGACTGGCTCGGAATATGCTATCTCTCAATGATAAGGCTTATACTTCAGTCCCTAGAATCATAGTATCAGTTCCTGGACATATTCGCATTGGAAATATATAAATATCTAGACTCATTTTTTATGCAGGTATACCACCGTTTTCCCGGCAATGAATGATGTTAGTTCACGTGACTACCAGACTAATTCACTGGGCGGCCACAGGTAGTGTTTCATTAAGACGGATCAAAGTCAGTAGTAAATAAATCAGTGTTATTAGTGAAAATGTATTCATTTTCTTTGTTAGATTATGTTATTTAAGTTGTGGCAATTATGTGTGAAAAATAATATTGCCCAAATGCCCGCCAAGGCTTCGTCGGCACACCTCCACTCGATGGTCAACATTTTTGATGACGTCTCTGCATAGTTGCTCCTCGATCTCACCAATATGCCTTATTATCTCATCCTTCAGCTGTTGATTTTTTGTTGGCCTGTTGGCATAGACTTTACTTTTTAGAGGATCCCAAAGGAAGTAATCTAAAGGCGTCAAGTCGCACGATCGTGGTGGCCAATTGACTTCGCTGTTTCGAGAGATGATGCGACCTGGGATCTTCTCATTCAATAAAGCCATTGCTGCATTGGCTGTGTGGCACGTGGCGCCGTCCTGTTGGAACCACAAGACTTCGACATCCATAGCATTCAATTCAAATTGAAATTGCCAAAGACTTAAGTATATTAAATCTGATAGAAAAAGAAAAAGTCACTAGACACTTAATTCACATTTAAAATCAGTCCAAGTTATTGGAACACCCTTTATTTGATAATAGTTCAATATATGTATATAACATATAATGATAAAGTGATACAGAGGCATTTCGTTGTGGTGTAATGGTTAGCACGCTTATCTCGCTAGATCAAGTACACCTGAGCAGTGAGTTCGATCCTCACAGGGCGCTCAATACTTGAGATCTTGTGCTAGGCTAGGCTAAGCTATACTTTGTAAGTCGCTATAGAGATACGTTAGATGCATAATTAGCAGGTCGAAACTGTTGTGAGAAAACTAAATAAAATAATAATAAAGAAAAAAAAAATACATTTTCCCATGATGCTAGTAATGAAGGAACCGGATAGGATTTTTGGCAATCTGCGCAGTTTTATGACCCCGATTCCGGGAAAGGACATAACCTTTCTCTTTCCACTTTTCCACGCAGGGCGTTCGGACATGTTTTAAAACTCCACTCACGAGGTAAGTGATTTAGTCGTTCCAGCTCAGCGCAAAGCTGACGCTCGATCATATTAACCATTCTTATCCTTACTTACCCTAAGTTATTTCTGAACCAGAAAAGAAAACGTACCTACCCAAGAGGCACTGAGAACTTTGTATCCCTACAGTCGCCATAAAAAAAAGAATAACTGGTCCGTAGTAGAAACCCAAGTTTTTTATATGCTTCTTTAGCGTTTTACATGTGAACATGCACCCTCATCTATGATACACCTACACGCAACCTTTAAATTCCATACTGTATTATTAAATTTTGGTTAGGTAACTTCCGTTAGTCCGGTAACACGGATAGTTCGGTATGTTTCTGGAACTGAGTTTGTCGGAAAATGAGAGCTCGTCTAGTACAAGAAAGTTAATATAAAACTTGTCCTCAAAATTAAAACCACTTAAACATACAAAACAAAATATTAGAGTACCAGCATACCTTAATTTCGAGGAGAGTTATTTTAATTTCATGTGTCGGAGTTAGCACCTCCTCAGTTCTTTAATCCTTCAACAGGATTATAAATACTGGCTGACCCTTCTCTCTCTATCTCTTTTTCGACTTAGGCCTTGGGCCGCTACCTCTCGCGCGGAGCGAGGTAAAATCTCTCTTTTTCCACTTAGGCCAATATGTGACCTCTCACAGATACAGCGTTTCCCAAATTCCGGGAACGCGCTAAGAACAATACACGTACGTACGAACACTTACAACACACACACACACATATAATTTCTCCATACAGACTCCATGTAACAGTCCATGTCTTTGTTTAACTTGTTTTGTTATTAATATATATATTTTTACCCATGTATATCGGTCTTGTTTGTTTTCTTTGTCTTCTTTGAACTTAATTAAAGTCCGACATTCTCATGTAACTGGACCCGCCAGCAGGAAAGTTTAACCTTCTGATATGTCTTCACACTATCACCCCGCACGGTCCGCAACATATGGTGACTTCCCGACGTGATTTAAAGTTTCAACTCCTGCTAACACACACAAGACGATATATATGTACAAGCAAATTCTTATACAGGCCTTCCAAATGAGAGCCAGTCAAAACAACATAATATTGGAAACTTCTTTTCTATCCTACGCACGCCGTACTCTATTAACGAAATAACTTTTAATTCACTACAACGTCTACAAAACAACTTTCTCCTGCACGGCAGAAGGAATTTCTCCTACAACACGTGGAAACTGCAATTACTACTATGAGCGAGCCTTACAACTCTTTCTCCGCACTGGTCTATATTTGCTTGACCTTTTCTTTCTCTCGGCGACATTTGACCTTAATTTCACCCGGCTTACCAAACGGAGAACGCAACGCCATTTTTAACTAAATTCAACTCTCTTCTTCTGGACTGAAATATATAAAGTGTGAACCACATCGCAAACAAAGGCGACTCACCGTCCTTTATCTTACCCTGCAATGATGCAACTCGAATTATCTAAGAATTTGCGAGAACGATATTCTACCGTCAATAATAGCAAATTCTCCCAACTTGCATTCGACACTCGGTAGAAATTCTACATCAGCTCAACTTGGCCCCGGGGTAGAGCGACGCGCTCCCCACTCTCACCTTCACTTGGCCGACCATCGTCGCTGACCCAAGAAGCAGCCAAGTCTAGCAGCAACAACCACCAACTTCGCCACAACGCTGCTACCATTAAACATTGTACGCTAATTTTATCCACGTATCCCAAACAAACAACCTCATCTTTCAAGCAAAACTACGACCAGGCCAGCAAACAGGTTGACAGGACGACAAGCCCAACTCTACGTGGAGCATTGGAAAAAAGAACAAAAGGTGAACACTACCGACGTTTCTTCCAGGACGTGCCCCGACTCTGACCCACTAGAGAAATGCACATCACCCTGACAACAACAAGCACATTTCGTCGAATCACGCATCGCAACAACAGACACATTTTATTTTAGTGCACAAGAACAATTTTCAAAAATTTTTACATAATAAAAGTTTGCTTTCTACAACTTTTATTCTGAGAGGAGGTATGTCAGAGTTAGCTCCTCCTCAGTTCTTTAATCCTTCAACAGGGGTCTCTCTCCCCTGAGTATAAATACTGGCTGACCCTTCTCTCTCTCTCTCTCTCTCTCTCTCTCTCTCTCTCTCTCTCTCTCTCTCTCTCTACTTAGGCCTTGGGCCGCTACCTCGCACGGAGGCGAGGTAAAATCTCTCTTTTTCCACTTAGGCCAATATGTGACCTCTCACAGATACAGCGTTTCCCAAATTCCGGGAACGCGCTAAGAACAATACACGTACGTACGGACACTTACAACACACACACATAATTTCTCCATACAGACTCTATGTAACAGTCCATGTCTTTGTTTAACTTGTTTTGTTATTAATATATATTTGCTTACCCATATATATCGGTCTTGTTTGTTTTCTTTGTCTTCTTTGGACTTAATTAAAGTCCGACATTCTCATGTAGCTGGACCCGCCAGCAGGAAAGTTTAACCTTCTGATATCTCTTCACCCCCACGGTCCGCTACACATGAGTAATTCATACTACTAAGCTAATTCAAGATGTTTTTTTTATTGGCTTTGTTGTCACTACAAAGTTTCAGATGGTTTATTCAATTATCTTCTTGTTAAAATAATATGAAAGAGAAACCAGCTGTCTCCTAAAACTCAGAATAAAGAAACAGGAAAATTTCAAAGATGAAACAGAGAAGTCTGGTATAGCAGAGGATATTTAGAGAGGAAGCACGCTGAAATCCAAATACAAGGTAAGGCTCATCGAAAGCTGAATAAATTGAAGGGGACAATACACATACTCGCGAGTAAATTTATAAGACTGGCCATTATAGATTTTCAATGTAGTGTGAATTTCTTTGCTTAAAAAAGGAAACGATAAAAATCTAATTGGAGTGTAGCTCTGCAAATAAAAATTATAGCATCACGTGAATTCAAATAAATGGAACCTCTTGCCTTACTCGCGTGACTGAGAATGGCTTGATACGATCAGTATATTAGTCACCATTTTTTAATTCTGTTTCAAACATTTTTTGATACTGTTCTTTATTTGATGAAATATGAAAATTAAAATTCATAAAAATAGCTGAAATAGATAAATTGTCCGGTACTTTTCTTTTTTCGTGGTTGACCACCAAGTTACACCGAATAAGTTATCTCCCTTTTGTTTACATTAACATGGCTTTTTTGATGAAGCCTTTTCAGCCGTACCTGTTGTCGCTAATGTAGAGAGAACTCGATCAAAACTTAACTGCTCAGGGCGTCTCAGCCAAAAACTGCTATCTTCGTCGTCAATCTTGCCAAGATCCATCTAACCAAATGACATGAGAATGTTAAACCACGTTGAACATCTCCGTGTTAGCGATGATGTTGCGGAAGCAACGCTGAGCGAATCACTTGAATAGGCGGAGGCAACGCTAATGATCATCAGAGTGCAGAACGCATTTGCCGGCTGTTACACCAAGTATTTTTCGGGAGCTGCTACACTTTTTTTGCACATCCAGTTGCGTACTTTTATATAATCACCCTGAGCAGGGGAGGATTTAGAGGAAGAGAGACCCTAGGCTATTCCATTTGTGAGATTGTTGTGGACCCGATAGCGGTGCAGATCTGGCTTACGAAAATAAGGCCTTGTGCCAGACACTACACTCTACTACCGAATCCACAAACAAAGTAAAAAAAAATATAATATAAAGACGTGCTCTTCCCACCGTACAAACGTACAAAGTGAAAAGAAGTAGACAGGCAAAACAACAAAAGGTTAAGAACAAACAAATTTTATTAGAGTTTAACAAGTAGTTTGTCTTCAATGAAGACCTTCAGTAAATGTACTGGAAATGTAGTTGAAGAAGAGACCAAGTAAATTGTCTTCAGTGAGATTACTGGAAATGTAGTAATAATGAAATTTAATTGTTTTGAGTTAAGCCTTCAGTAAGATACTGGAAATATGGTAGTTGACAAGATAAGATTCCGCGCCAAAATTCAAATCCAAGATGGCTAAATGGCGGGAAGGAGTTCCTTCAGGAAGAAAGTCAGAAAGTCAGTTGTAATGCATAATAACATACGGCAAGGAAAAAATACTCACTGCGAGAGTTTATAATTGTGAGTGTATGTAATTCTTTTTAAAGTAACAGGTTCAGAAAGTACAGTTCGAAGAATATGAAAAATGCTTGCTCATCAGGTTGGAAGTTTTCGAAAGTTCCTGGACGTTGGCAGCTCTATAAAGATGTTAGCCTCGGGACAAGAAATCTGTCATCGCAAGGTGACGACCGTGTCGTATGCGTTAAGATACCGAGACGAGCCATGAGGTCTAGGCAAGGTTTTGCCGAATAAAATGTCTCTGTATATATGGGGTTACCGGCCAGAGACAAGTGAGCCAACCCAGCCGATGGTCAGACGACCACGGGGGCGACTAATTTTGAAAAGCCAAATTTGCCGTGACGTCAGCGCAAAAGCGCGCGAAAAAAATGAATTCTTCCTCATCTTCGGCTAAGACAACGGTTTACTGCTATGACTAACCGAAAGTGAAAGGAAGGGGGTGAAAACTCGCGCGCGCATCAGATTAAAGTGTAAACACTGTGTCCTGTTCCACAAGATCCCTCCAAATCCCCCATTCTCACGATTAGAGGAAACTGGAAGAGTGTTAAAGAATTTGAGTAAAATCAAGGATCATGACGGGTTTTAAAATTCCACAGTTGACAATTCCTTCTTTAAAGAACATAATTTGTTAAAAATACAGTATGTAATTGAAAAAATGCATGACTTAAGATTAAAGAAATCAATGCTAGCTTCGAGTTATCGGCTTAAGATATTATTATTATGAAATGGAATGTAAGGAAAATTACTGGAAGGTTGTTTACAATGCGTTATGACACCAAGTGTAAGAAAGGACTATGACAGTGTCAAAAATATTATACACCTTGGTTGGAAGTCCCCTAGATTTTGAGGTCCTAGCCTGCTAAGACTATAAGTAAATCCGGCACTGACCCTGAGCAACTGGGTGGGTCTGAGTGCATAGTGGAACTCGACAAATCTTTGTTTGCATCGAGAAAAAATATATATGATGCATGATTATAGCTTTTATGTGTAATCAAAGATACAAATTTTTATCATTTTTGTCAGGGATACAAAGATGCTGCTATTAACTGGGGATATTTTTCAAATCATAGGTGAATAGGGCTCTGGTTAGAATAAAGGGCACGTCATTTTTGCAATATTTGAAGAGGTTTAAAATTCATTAGGCGTATTTTTGTTTAAAAACCTATCAAAATGCCGCGTTAATATAGCACAACAGAAGACAAAAGTGAAGCGTGCAATATCCAAGAATAAAACACATACGGCGTCGCAATGCAAGACAAATATCTGCTTCGTACATATTTACTAAGTTTAGTTTGGAAAAGGCTAAAAGTATAGATCGACCTGTGCGAATCAGTGCACAGTATTCAATGTAAACAATCAGGGTACCCATTTCACCATGGTGAATTACCCTTTCTATTTCTTATAAGAACTCACTACATCACCTTCGTAAAGCGGGCCATTATCACAGGTCACAAGTATAATTATAAATATTTTCGAAATAATGCGTATATCTTTTATAGTAATTATCGAGTAAATTATAAGACTTCCTAGACAAGGTAGTAAAGGAAAGTGAGAAGAAAGGACTAACTATCAATTGTAAGAAAACGTAATGTATGGTTGTCGGCAAAAGGAACAGCCCAATATGCAAACTGTGGACTGGAAATGCCAAAATTAAATAATAGGACATATGATGAGGAAAGAAAAGTTGGAAAATTTGACACTCACAGGACGTATTGAAGACAAGAGGAACAGAGTGAAAGAGCGAGTAACCTACCTAAGGGTCTTGTGTAAATAGATGGCAGAACAGGGATGGAGAGGATACTAAAAAGACAAACCTTACTAAGAGCTAAAAATTGATATTCAATAAGTTTAGTTTGGAACAAAACCAAAAGAAAAGATCATCCTGTACTAATCAGTTCACATTATTAAATGTCGATCTAAACAATCATGATACCAGTTGTCCCCATATTGAGGTACTCTTTCTATTTCTAATGATAATCGAACTCATGACAGCACTGCAGTAAAAAGAAGTTACCACAGGTTAGACGTATAATTATAAATAATTTTTATAAACATCCCCAGAAACTACAAACATCTCGTGGCCTTGTGCCAGACAAAGAATGGCTTAGTATTAATAATAATAAAAATATAATAATATTGATATAAAAGACAGTGTCACAAATGATAAAATTTCCCCATGTTAGCGACTACAAATCTCAGTGAAATTATAGTGTCAAAGACAAAAGAAAAATTACGCAGTTCCCGTGATCACTGATTCTCATGCAGGCATCGGTATCTTTAGTGCAATTAGGGAGGTGCTGCTGTAGGGTTGAAATCCTCAGAACTAGGCATTCCTCAGAAATTGTTCGTTACAGGTCGTTGTTGTCTTGTACTGAAATAAAATAAACTGAATGAAATATCAATTATGGGCGCTTTGCTTTTAAATCCCAATAAATCCATAGCCAAATCTGATCGGGGATCCGTTATCCAAACAGAAGCTCGCCATTATTCTCAGAAAACCAGTATGTGACCAGCGTATTTATTTATTGCAACTGTCAAAAGGAAAGAAATTCTGTCTCGTGTAAATATTTATTTAGAAACAACCATTTCGACGATTTGTAATATTTATTTAAAATAACGTAAAAATATCATTTACACTATTTATATGCGGTTTATTGTCTTTATCTTTGTTGTTGTTATCACAACGTTGCGGCCGTTGTGCCCCTCACCCCGCCTTTATCATGGGTATATGATCCGGGTAAACTACAGGGAATCCCTTTATTTAATCTACGGGGGTAGACTGTTCTTGTTCTACTGCCTATGTCTAGGAATACCTCGTCTAGTTCTTATTATTAGTACTGCTCAGTTGTTGCTCGCCCTGATTTCATTGAGTCCAAGAACACACTGCCCAACCCAGGGTTTGAACTCACACTTACTATGTCACCAAATTCACGAACCAATGCTTTAATCCACTCGGCTATTGTCTGTGGAGAAGTTGGAGCCCTAAACCTAACCTAGCTGTTGATGCTGCAGTTTCTACTGCTGCCGCTTGTCAAGATATCCCTAGATATGAGCAGTAGAACAAGGATAGTTTAAAGGGCTCAGTTCTGTATTCCCTGTAAGTTGCCCAAATCAACAAACCTGATGAAGAACGGGGGGTACACAAGGGTCAAAACGTTGTGATAACAACAACATCAACAACAACGAGGACAATATTCTGCACGAAAATAGTGTATTTTTCAACTATTAACATAAAATGACACATAGGTAGTAGCCAATTGACTGATTCATTTTCTACGGCTTATCAACCCTTTGCAGGTTATTTGAAGCCAGAAAATATTTTTAGATTATAAGAAATTTTATTTTGTGACAGTATTGATTTAGTGATACAAGACTTACTAATTAACCCATAGCTGAGGGGAGAAGTGGTGGATTCATATCTTTTCCAGGGGTATTTACGCGAAAGTGAATAAAACGAACCCAACTGGAATTGGAACTCGGCTCTCCGATTAACAATTCCGAGCCATTATCCATTACACTACCCGCACATCCACATTCGATTGGGTTCTTTACATTCATTTACGCGTAAATACCCTTGGGAAATATATAAATCTATATTCTCCCTCCAGTTATGAGTTAAAAAGTATGACTTGTATCTGAAAAATCTTTGTTATTCTCAGAAAATTTTTTAAATTCATTTGTTAAAAAATCATTATTCTTACGATAAGATACAAACTATGTTTCGGCTTTAAATAACATTAAATAATCCGTAAAAATAAACAACTTTCCTTTTAAAAAATGTTATCATAGTGGTTTTTTGAATGGTTTCAGTTTAAAAAGTAATATTCTATCGTAAATGTCTTGAATGAAAATCAAGATTATTTTTTATGATTTTTTTCATATTTCTATGTCTGCTGCCTTTGCTACTTAGTGATTCAGAGTCGACGTCCATCAGCTTATAAACCGAAGGGAAGTTGATAAGATTTAACCTTCATGCCTCCTACCAACCAAAAAACTGTTATTAGTGCCTACACTTTTCACTACCCCGGCAATGCTTATTTTTAAAAAGCGATGATTTGAGAATAGACAACAAAAATATTAAACACTATTTATTTATTAGAGTAAATAAAAAACTTGTTTTCATAGTTCTTTATAAAATGGTAAATAATAAATTTTGCATTACAGTTGGTTTTGATAATTTTCTAATTTTTTTAATAAAAAAAATATTTTCAAATTTATTTCTTTATAAAATGGTAAATAAATCTTTATAAAAGGTAATTAATAAATATCGCATTGTACTTTGTTCACATATTTTTATAATCTTCTAAATAAACATTACTGAGGGAGTCAAAAGTGTATACAGTAATAGCGGTGTCAATGGAATAACCGTCTTTTTCACATACCGTTTTTTTTTTCTTTTTTTGCAGGCACGAAGTTTAAACATTGCCGAGAAGTTTTAAGAAGTTTCTGAAATGTTTTCGAGCCATTATAAATTATGGTGCTCCGTTAGTTGGATTTGTTCCATTAAAGAGGAAAAATAGGGTCGACCTATACACGAGGCATATCAGAAATTGATTGGCCAAAAGTCGAGGCCCTACTTATTAATGAAATGCCCATTCAATTTCGAATTTTTTTAAAAGCCGAAGCAATTAACTCCTTTGAAACTACTAAAGTTTACTCAGTAGGCGAAGAAATTAATGTAGACGGAAAATTTGAAAACGATTTTGGATAAGTTATTTTATTTTCTCGAATTCCCATGTAAATAATATTTAAAAAAAAACAGAAAAAAGATACCTATGGTTTAAAATTAATTTCTAAAAACGAAAAATCTTTCATGACGCTTTTATTTTAGTTTTAATTTCAAGCTAATAGATTAATTTAATATACAAATACTTTGTAGTATTTCAAAAACTAATTTAAAACTAATTTAAATTGACTGAGAGAAAGATTTTGATTTCGTTTTTTTTTTTTTTTTGCTAAAATAGCTGATTAGTGTCCTTTTTTTAGTCTTTCATCGCAATGTAATTCTTGTTATTAACTTTCTGAAACTTTATTTTAGGAATATTAGCTGATTTAACGTATAATTAATCTGATTTAAAACAAATATTACTTACTTTAAGTTTAAAATATCGCAGAAGTAAATCTTTTTAAGCAAACAGTAGCTGTGTTTTTAACTGACAGCAACCATGTTGTGATGACGGACTGATTGTTGTTCTACGGAGAATTTATCTGTAAAATATAATTTAATAAAATGACGTGAGCGTCTTTTTTATATAATTTTTAAGCACTCAGTAATCTTTAAATTTTTAAAAAAATATTCTCCATAATCTAATTTTAAGAATGTTCACTTTAAATTTACTATAGTCATCGCTCTTATTTTCTTATAATGTTGTGTATGGTTGCCCATAAAAAATAATAAATTCTTTAAAAAATATTGGTGTTTGAAGACTGGTATTAAGCATTACCATTTTTGATTAGTAAATATAGTTTTCACTTAATAATATAATCTAAAAGACTGAAATTAGTACAGAAATTGAAAAAATTTAAATCTAAGTTTTCTAATTAAAATGTTAAAAAATATAATTATTGCAAAATTTCATTATTCGTCGAAAAAATAGTTTTCTTAAGACAACAGTGTCCTTAAGATATCTTATTTATAAAAGCAATTAAAAGCTTTTCTAATTAAATAATGTCATAGTTTTATTGCATTTTTATTTGACGATTCGGAGCAGATTTTCGGTAAATGGGGTTTCTGTTTGACAAAATTAAATTAATGATTTAATTTCTCCAAGGACATCAGCTTTCGAATAGAACCCCCCACCCCCGGTTATAATAGCTAAAAGTATAACCGAAAGCGCTTGGAATCACAGAACATTTGAACAGTTTCTACACACACACTCTCTCTCTCTCTCTCTCTCTCTCTCTATATATATATATATATATATATATATATATATATATATATATAATATTGGCTCCTGAAAAAATTAATTTCGGTTGAGCTCTTTGGTTTGAGGTGTGAGTTTGTAAACAGTGACTATTTAAGCTAATATTGCATGCCTCTTCGGCAGAATTGAGTCACTGTCAGTCACTGTGTGTTTATCTAAATCTAAAAATAAACACGCTAAAAATTCACCTTCATCCCTGCCGTGAGCCGACGGCTTAGTGGTAGAAGTTCCGACTGACGCAAATTCAGTCGCGTTTCGATCCTAGCTGATGAGCTGTGAAACAGCGAAACAGTCTGTCTGTGGATGACAAATATATATATATATATATATATATATATATATATATATATATATATATATATATATATTCCTGACCTTATTTTCCATTTTCCTATTTCAGCTTTGATCGGTCTTTTGATGGTTAATCAAGAGTTGCCCACAAATGTGTTTTTTTAATTTTGGATATTTGGTTTTCCCCACTCCTTTTTAACTCTGAAATAAGCTAACGATTTGATTTCTGATTTCCCAAGTAAATCATTTTCATCATTATCGCCTGACGAGGGATAATTTTACAGTTCTGAAACATGGATATTTTTGTGTAACGATGTAAAATATTATAATAAATACATTATAATATTTCGCTCTACAATGTATTGAGCACTTTTTAAAAAAAGTAAATGCTAAGAACAGTCGATTTTTATCTATCTATTACAAATAAGAGAAAGAACCGATCGAGTAAGAATCCACAGTTCTTAGTATTTACTTTTTTAAAAGTTCTCATTACAAAATGGAGCAAAATATTATTATAATATTTTTATCATGATAGATTACAATAAAAACATTTTACATGGGTACAGAAAAACTTTCATGTTTCGGGAAATATAATGGTTCCTCTTCGGGTGAGGGTAGATAGCTTATGATAAAAATGATTTATTTGGGAAATTTAAAAACAAATCGATATCTCTTTTGAAATTAAAAAAAGTGGGAGGGGACTAAGGTCAAAATTAAGAAATATACTTGTGGGCATGTCTGAATTAACCACTTAAAAGTCAAATTTAAGCTAAAATGAAAGATAGGGTCAGATGGTGGAGGTTGGTTGGCTATTAATTCACTCATGATAAATTGGCACTCTAGACATGTCAGCGACAAAATATTGCGTGTATCCAAATATAGAGTTCAGATCTATTGAAGTAGACATAAAGTTACTTGAACAGAATTTTTTTTTTTAATTTTCAAAATTCTTCATATACTCAGGAAACTTCTTAAAGGAGTCAATATATATTGTAAAGTTTTAAAAAATTGGAACATTTATATACGATGCTAATTATATTGAATTGACGGTAAAACATGACAATATTGAATTGGAAAAAATCAAATAAATGTTGGGTGGACCATTATATAGTAATAAAATAATGGCTATGTACTTGTAATGCGTAATTATTTATGAAAAATTCTCTTAACTATCTTTTAAGGTGAAAGTTAGACAGTGCCGGCATAATACCGTTAATTCATTTCTCTCGTTTATCAGAACTTTAATGTTAGGAAGCTTTATAATATGCAGCTTTTCTTGTAAACACAAGGGACATGGGTCATATAAGGATTTACAAATACTAGTTTTCTTCTTTTTTAAATATTTTCCATTTTACAGTAGAGTTGTATTACTTTCTTTGAAATGCCAAAAATATTTAGAAAGGGATGTTCTGTTATGGTAAGCATTGTTGTTGAAAGATATGTGCTGATACTATCTCGTTTTAAAAGCATTTTTGGTACTGCCAATATAAAACTTTTCAACTATTGGATTTTGTCTACATGAAATCGTACATAAGTAAACAAGAGAATCAGTGAGACACCTATTCTGTAATATAGACATATCATGTCAATATATTTTGCTTGTGATCCTTTCAAGATCATGGCTTAATTTCTTAGTAGGCTTAGAGCCGAGTTTCAATTTCAAGCCGTTATCCATTACACCACCCACTCACCCAAGCTTACAACACCTGGTATTCCCAAGCGACAAATATTACTTAGAGCTACTGATAGGAAGTTGTGGAGAGTCATGATCACTAACGTCCTGGAGCGACATGTCACATAAAATATAAAGACCAATGTTCTTCGAGAAAGCTCGGTAACCATCGAATAGAATATATTAACCTCTTGTTTGATACGTACGTATTTATGTCTCGAGACAAAAAAATTTGAGTTGAGTATATGCGCAGACAGGCTACTCTCAAAGATTTCAGAGAATTTCACCATGAAAATCAATGGCATTCTATTTTCCACTATTTTTTCGAAGATTTTCCTTGCCTCCTTTTTACATAGTTGCTAACAAAAATTCCATATTACATGAGGTTTGCACCTGATTTTTATACTCAGTGAAGTTTTAGGAAGCACATTGTACGTTTTCAACTGATTCACTCAACAGTTTTTTTTTACAGTATAACAAAAGAGATGAAAATCAAACGCGTGTATTCACATCTATGATTATACATATATAGTCTCAGATTGGGTACCTCGACTTTGAGTAATAGTTAGCAAGCTTGTCTCGCTAGATCTATTACGACTGAATAGTGACCCTCACTGAGTACCGCACACTTTCGGCCTTGTACCACATTTAAGCTACGCTTAGAAAATCTTTGGGCAACTCGGTGTGGTGTAATGGTTAGCAAGCTTGTCTCGCTAGATCTATTACGACTGAATAGTGACCCTCACTGAGTACCCCACACTTTCGTCTTTATGCGACATATAAGCTACGCTTAGAAAATCTTTGGGCACCTTAGCGTGGTGTAATGGTTAACAAGCTTGTTTCGCTAAAACAGTTACAACTGAATTGTGTGTCGATCCTCATTGGGTGTCCCTTACTTTCGGCTATGTGCTACATCTAAGCTACGCTTAGAAAATCAATATATAGAGTCTGAGATTGGGCATCTTGAGGCGGTGTAATAGTTAGCAAGCTTGCCTCGTTAGAACAATTACGACTGAGTAGTGAGTTCGATCTTCACTGAGTGCCCCATACTTTCGGCTTTGTGCCACATCTAAGCTACGCTTGGGAAATCCTTATAGAGTCTCATATTTACAAACCAGTATAAATATATATAAAGTGTATGAATGTACTCAGTTGTAGGAAATTCTCTGGAGAGAGAATTCACTTTTATTTTCTAATATAGATTGACAAATTAAAATGATGAGAAACCTACTTATCGAGATCGTGTAAATGAATGAAAGGACTAGTAAGGGGACAACACTGCTCAGGACTACAAAGGACAGGCAGTTGTGGAGAGAGATGTTCGCTTACGCCTTGAAGGGACACGACGCACAAAATATTTGGTCGACGAGATATTTTCAATAGACTCGAGCAGCCACAAAAATAAAACTATTTTTTTATCGAACTTTCTTGTGTACCATGTTGCTTTCTTTTTCTACCTGACCTGCCGACAGAACATACCCGGGGTACGCAATATTTTGGCAACGTTTGGAGCATTATGACTAGGCAGGAATCTGTTACTGCCGATTCCAACGTCTGTAAAAACAGGCGTCGTGCGCCAAAATACACAGATCCAGCCCACAAAGAAAACATCCGGGGTGTTTAGAGCCTATCCCCTTTTCCTGACCACCCTCAGCAATGAAAAGCGAATATTGTAATATAGTAAAAACTAAGTCATTGCACCGATTATTACGTAAAAACCAACAGAAAAGCACCTATTATTATCAATTTCTGCTTAGTACTTTCCTTCCTCTAAATTTCTTGTTAGTATTTAACTTCAGGGTGTGCAGGTGGTGTAATGTTCAGCGGCTTCGAACGAGAAATCGACAAACAGTTCGAATTCAGGCCGACTTTCGATACATTCACTTTCGCATAAATACCCTTGCGATCTATTCTCTCCCCAACTATCAGTTAAATAGCAGTAAAATAGACTGGGCTTTCTAGTCGTGGTTGGCAGCCAGTCTAAGAGAACAACAACTTTGAATTCAAAACTCAGCTACCTAAAGCGGTACAAAGATAGCTAGACATTGGGTGCAGATATTATGCCTGTAAAACAAAAACATAATAGATTATCCATAGCTGTTGTACAACTATTGATAATCCGACTGGAGAATGATTATCCAAGATGCTGTTGACACCCACGGGCTTTGGACACAAAGATGATGACATTTTCCTTCATTTTTTAATTTTTTCGTTGGTTTTTATCTAAACTTTAGTCAGGCTGTAAATCCACGACAATAAGTGAACACTGCAAATCGGAACGAAAAAATAAGCCCTCCGCGAGACGCAGGTTCACGTTCTTTTTAAACATGTTCGTGAGCTTTCTCTTGGATAAATTATGCAACCTGCCCACGTCACTTCTCTAAGTGGATTTTTCAAATTAGCTGGGCTTTATAAATGAACACGAGATATAGTTGTCCCAGATGTTTGTTTGTTTTTTTTTTCTGATATTGCCAGAAGAATCTGTTTGATAGGCAAAATTTAACAAACATACCTGCAAAAGAAAAAACAAAACAAAACAAAAAAAACGGTGTATAAAAAAAGACGACTTTTCCTTGACACCGCTATTACTGACGACTCCTTCGGCAAATTTTATTGTTTTAAAAATGCTACTTTTAAAATTTTAATAAAGACCAAACATAGATAACTGGACTTATACATTTTCTTTTTCCTAGAGAATTGACAACAATAACATTTGTTAAACTTTGCTATTGGTCGTTATTTTAACATTGATGGCTTTGCAATATTTTTTCAACGACATTCTGCTATCAATGTTAAAGTCACAATCAACTCAACTTATTGAAAGAAGGCTCTGGACAGAGGGGACTAACCTACCTAAAGAGTTTGGGTTGATTGATAGCACAGCCGGGAGAAAGAGGGGTGGCAAAGCGTCAAACGTTGCTTAGAACAACAAGAAACAAGAAGTAATGGAGAGCCATGATCACTCACGTCCTGAAGGAACAGGGCACATAAAAGAAGTATTAGTAACATTATTTCTTATTAGATGAAGCAGTATCAGCCATTATTATCATTATCGATGTCTGACTCATAATGTCCTTTAATTTAATCTTATTTTGTAAAACTTTACTCAAGTCGTCAGTTATTTTCAGAGACGCCATATCAGCCATAACTGATGAAATGTTTGCATAATTAATTAATGATCTAGATTCCTTTTTTAAATACAACGCGTGATGCACGCTTGGACGATCATATCTCTTTTGCCTTCCCAAGCGGTCACTCATCCAGGTAGTGACCAGACTCGATTTTGCTTAACTTCAGTGATTGGACAGGAACCGGTGTTCCAACGTGATATGACCGTAAGTTGAGCCTGTAAACGAAAAAATGGGGTAAAAACTGTTGTTTCAGCACTCTTCTTCTATGAGCCGTGTCCCTTCAGGACGTGTGCAATCATAGCCCTCCACAAATTTTTATCCTGTATATGTGTTACTAATCTTTCCCAGTACCTGTTCTGCCATCCATTTACACAAGCTCATTAAGTAAATTAAACGTTCATTGCGTCTGTCCCTCGTGCCTTCAACATGACCTGTGAGTGTCAGATTTTCCTAGCCTTCTTTCCTAATTACGTGTTGCAAAATTTTCAACTCTCTCTTGATTCTAAGTATGAGATTCCTTTCTAGTTCCATTTTACTTCCTCGTTCTTTACATACTCCGTCTATGATATTCTCATCATCCTTCTGTAGAGCCACATTTCTGCTTCCTTCAGTCTCTTCTTCATTTATGGGGAATTTGTCTAGCATTCACTGCCATATGGGAGGATTGATATCACATAACATTTCAGTACTTTTTCTGTGTTTTTAAGAAAATTTCCCGTTTCTTAATACTTTGTTTAACTTTTCGAAGACATCTTTTACTATTCCAATGCGCCTTCAGATCTTGGTGGCACATTTTCCTCTATTTGTTAAAACACTTCCCAAAACTTATTAAATTTAGCTTAGAGTGGCATCTGGATAGAAATGTCAGTCACTCAGTGAGGATCGTAATTAGTATACTAATAAGGACCTATAAGACTGTCTTGCTAATCATTGCTCCATGGCGAGATATCCACTTTAAACTGACTATTGATTTCAGTTACTTTACATCGAAATTTTAAACTTAGTGATAAGTAGAGTAATTCCTAATTTTCAGTGAAATCAAATATTAGGGAATCACATTATTATCATTTTTATTATTACTATTATTAAAAGGTTTCTGAGATTTGAACAGACTGATTCAGTAAAGACACCGCAATAAATGCCTGAAACTTCAGGTAGTACCAAACTATATATTTTTTGTTTGTTTTTTTTTTTTGCTTTTTACTAATGATTAGGTTTCATTTATAAATTAGGTGTAATAAGACATTGCCAATAACCAATAACAATAGGAGTAGATAGGTTCGCCTATCGCCCAGTTCACACTCCTTCACGACTTTTGAATAGGAGCAGAGGTTTATCACTTTTTTCCTGTTTAGGGTTGAGTTTCTGGTTCCTTCTCTTAAAGTCTTCACGTTTTCTTTCATCCCAAGTAACCCCTTGTGGCTTAGTGGCATTATCGCTTGGCTTGGGGTAACATTTTCTTTTCAAAAGAAAAACTAGCAGGAATAATAGTCGTTTCCCGGGGCGGGGGATACGGTAAAAATAAATTCTTTGATAAAACAAGAAATGAAAAAGAAAATCATATATGAAAAAGTAGATGTCCTGAAAAAAAAACTATATTCGAAGACCCACCCAAATTTAGTGTTTAAATTCGATAGGGCTTCTGAGTACACAACATTAGTTCACCAATTGCGCATAAGTATAAAAAAAAGTTGTTTGGGAATCCAACCTGGAACAACGAACATTGTCATGATAAAAGAATGGCGAAATCAGATTGAGGACGGTGATCCTGAGAGATTGTCCTTGTGTCTTGTTCATAGGCTAGATAAAGTTGATCCACACTAGTAGTTGAAATCGCTTGAAGTCAAAGATCAAATTGGAGTTATGATGATCCCGGGAATGAACTCATGAAACAGTATGATTTGCTCTTTGATGACCTCTGTTGGCTTTCAACATTAACATTTTATAGCTTACTAGCAGCATGGCCCGGCGTTGCCTGTGCTTGATTAAAAAATCGTACGATCATACAGCAATCGCTATCACTTGACTTAAAATATTTCTGCCCTTCCTTGCATTTAAAGGAGTACCCTTTGCCTTGCTGATGTTGCTACATGCCTTACTTCTTGCCTATCTCACACTGCGAATTTTTTCTAAGCTCTATACTAAACATTAAATCTGTTACGAAAAAAGAATTAAACAAAATGAACACAAACCGATCAGCTTTAAAAAAGGACGCGTAACTGGAAAAACCGAATGAAAAAAGAATGTTAACAACAAATACTTTTTCACACCCAACCCAGTTCTGCGGAATCAGAATCAACGTTGAGTTTAAGCAAGCGAATGAGCCAATTGGAGTAAAGTGCCATGCAGATTTAAATTTTTCCCACTTGTGACGAATGCAGCTATCGATTTTTTTGCATGCTAGCATGCTAGCTAATTTTCACGTCAGTCAGCTGTTGGCTCTCACGCTGGCCAATAGAATCTTCCTGTCTATTCGTGGCAGCCAGCTATAGGCTCTCATTCTGGCCAGTAGAAAATGGCCGCAAACTACATGAAAACTGCCATAGAAGCATGAAATTATTATATTATTTCCACTATCAATGGGAGTTGGGAAATACAAAGTCGGTCTTGACCGTTTCGCTAACTTGGAGCTGGTGTAAATCCGTCGAAAATTGCGGCCGTGCATTCGTTACACACACACACACACACACACACACACACACAAACACACACATCCTGCCTTTTATAGATAGAGATAAGGTAATTTTTTTTTTTTGCTATCTAATTTATATGCTCTGTTATAATAAATACATTGAGCTCTCTTTGTGGATCAGTTTTAATATTTGATATAAACTGCCGTAGATACTGTGGATTCGTTACACACACACACACATATTCTGCCTTTTATAGATAGAGATGTCAAAATCGGTTACCTTGTTAGATTTTATACCAACAGAAAAACTTCAAATTTCATCCATTGCATTAGAAATAACTTAATTTGAAATGTCAAACCTCGAATAATGTCAGGGGGGGGGGGGTCAATTTCCCATAATTTATGTCACAAACAAATATATTGTGAATCTTTATACCAAAAATTAGATCAGTGAACCTTCTCTTTTGAACGTGATCGTGCCACGGGCACACGTGCAAATGGCACCAATATAAAATATTTTACAGTTATTACAAAAAGAGTCTCATGCTCTATCGACTTTTAAACTGGAAATTTGGTCTACCAAACAACATCAAACGGAGCTTCTTTCGCGCCACTGTAGAAGTGGTTTTAATGTATGGTGTCACTGCTTGGACATTAACTAAAATTCTAGTGTCTAAGTTTCATGGAACCTAAACTCTGATGCTGAGAGCTATACTTAGCATCTCTTGGTGACAACATCCAACTAAATCGCAGCTCTATGGACCCATTCATAGTATTTCTACAATCTTGCGCGAACACAGAATACGCTTTACAGGACACTGATGGCGAGTGATCTACTGCTTTGGACACCTAGTCATGTCGCAAGACGGACTGGTCGCCCAGCAATCAACTACATTGACCAGTTACGGTATGACACAGAATGCCACTCTAATGACCTTCCTTTTTATGCAGGACCATGATGGTTGGTGTGATAGATTCATGAATGGTCAAACTTGCTCGACCGAATAATATTACAAAAAATTGTAATAAAAGTTATATAACGAATAAAAGGTTCGTTCTTAAAGCAGATCTTAATACTCGTAACGTAAGAAGTTGTCTCTTTCGAGAATTTTACACTTTACTTACGGCCTTCTGACATATTCAATTTACCAGTATTACAACGGTTGCATTTGGGGGGCATTAATAAAATAAAACATGTGACTTGTTTATTTCTGGAACTGACTACAGACAGTAAAACCACGAATAAGAACAACTAGAAATCTTGTTCATCCATCAAATTATCCAGCCTTCCCCTATATTTCGTCGGTGTTCTCACATCTCTCAAAATCTCCCCACCAGGAAATATAAAACATCTGTCATTTTAGTAGCTGTCTATATTTCTGATATGAGGTATTATGTACACTATTTACATTGCTCGGACTATCATCCTCATCTTTGTTGCCATATTTATCACAACGTTTCGGTCCTTGTATGCTTCGACCTTCTTCGGGGACACATGGCACAGTGAATAAAGGCGTTAGTTAGATTCAGTGACAGGACCCAAAGAGTGGGAGTTCGATATCTGGTTAAGGCGGTGGAGAACTTGGAGAGGGGAATTAACAGGAGATAACTGATAATTGACATCCATTAGACATGGCACGTGGAACTAGAACAGTCTACTCCAGCGAGCGAAATAAAGGGTTCAGTTCGACATTCCAACATCCTGAAGAAAACCCGAGCGTAAAACGGCCGAAATGTTGTGATAAATATGGCAACAAAGATGATGATGATAATCTAGCAATGTAAATAGTGTCAGTTTTTAATTATTCAAAAAAGCCAACAACCTCCCGTCAAAAAATATATACAGTGGGGGGGGGGGACAAATATTCGTACACATACAAATTTTTAATTTATTGTGTTTCCAACTAATGAATAAACATACTTTTCATATAATTAACTGTACACAGATGCATAATAACTAAATATGCATAGAAAACAGAAAAAAATGATTTAATAGAAATAAATTGTGAGGAACGAGGAGACTCACCATCCGCAAAGCAAATTTGCTTGGCGTGTCAGGTCTTGTTGAAAGATTGCGACCGCCATTAAAATTGAAATGGATTATTCCGAAATTCCTATCTCGCGTGCAGATGTACAATGAAAAAAAAACTAAGAATTTAAACCAGTTTGAATTTATAAAATAGGAAGTCTCGCGCGAACGAGAATTGAGTCTCGTATGCAAATATTAGCTCCCCGCTCCCGACGCAGGCATAAATCGCGAGTCTGTGAGGGAGATGGGAAAAACTTTGGTTGGCGTGACGTCGTACAGACGAACGAGAACGAGAGAAGAAAGAAGAGGTCTGTTGCTTGAAAGCAAGCACCTTAATAAATGTCAGTTATCGCAAATGACTGGCGAACTAAATTAACCACAAGCTATATCGGCTGTACTTTGATAAAAATGGACCGGTTCGATTTGAAATTAATACCGGAATTTGATGACTCCCCCACTGGTCCGTCTATTGTTGGGTGGTTTGAGAAGGCGGGGCGCGTCTGCAAACTGTTCAAAATCAAGGAGCCTGCATTAGTCATCCCGTTGAGGCTAACAGAGGTTGCTTACGCCGTCTACCAGCAACTTGGGGACGAAGCGGATTTGGACGAAATCAGGTATGCCCTTTACACAGCATTCGGCACGAATGAGTCCATTGCTTGGAGGCAATTTATTGGGTGGCGACTCCTCCCTGGGGAGACAGTTGATGTGTACTTGGCCGATCTAAGAAAGCTGTCGGTACCATTCGGGGGCGTTAACGACCGGATACTAGCGTGTGCATTTTTGGAAGGTCTACCCATTGGTGTCAGCCGGCTCCTGCGAGCGTCATCAAAGCCTGGGGAGATGGGTATTGACCAGCTACTGACCCGAACCATTTTGAAGGAGTCAGAGCACGTCGCAGCAGCCGTATGGACAGAGGAGCCTTGTGTAAATCAGAGGAGAATGCTGCCAGCGATTACCGTGTCCTCATAGCTCTGGAGGGCCCCAAATGCCACAAGTGTGGTGGTCCCAATCACTTGTCCCGAGAGTGCAGGAGTCGAAGTAATACAGGGAGCGGGAATCCTAGTAAACCACGTTGCTATCGCTGTAACATTATGGGCCATCTAGCGCCGAACTGTCCGGGAAACGAGCTCGGGGGAAAAGGAACTGTCGCCACTCTTGCGCCCCCTGTCAATCAGTAAGTACGGATTTGCCCATAGTCAGGGTACGCGTGAATGGCGTGCAATGTTTGGCTCTCATAGACACGGGATGTTTCCGTTCAATAATCAGTGCAAGCCGCTGTCAGGCTTGGAAGGAGGGACGTGTGATGATTAGGACGATTGACGGGACGTCTCGTGCGTGCTGCGAAATTGGAGTGATTTCAATCTTAACAGAGGGAGGTTATTGTGCCGAGGTGGACGCACTGGTGGTTCGTGACAAGCCTATGAAGTATGATTTGCTGATCGGAATCGATGCCATACGTAAACTAGGCGGTGTTATGATCATGCGTACCGGGGAAGTGCAGCTCGAGAGAAATTGTGAATCATGTGCCGCCATTACAATTGAGGAACGGGATTTCTGTATCGCGTATGACTCAGGAACAAAAACTTGGACAGCGGAATGGAAGTGGACAGGAAATAAAGCACCAGTTCAATCGCACATATAAGAAAAGAGCTCTGTCTATATTTCTGAGATGAGGTATTATGTACAGTATTTACATTAGTCGGACTATTGTCCTCATCTTTGTCACCATATTTGTCACAACGTTTCGGCCGTTGTACGCTCCGGCCTTCTTCAGGTGGTTGGAATTTCGAACTGAACCCTTTATTTCGATCACTGGGGTAGACTGTTCTAGTTCCACGTGCCATGTTTGATGGATGTCAGTTATCAGTTATCTCCTGCGAATTTTCCCTCTGAAAGTTCTCCACTGCCTTAACTGGGTATTGAACTCACACTCTTTGGGTCTGTCACTGGATCTAATCAACGCCTTTATCCACTGTGCCATGTGTCCTTGGTAGAAAAGAGCTGTCTACAAGAGCAAACTAGAGACGTAGATCGCGAATGGCTAGCTGATACCATATTCGCAAAGGACGATTGAGGCCCCAAAGAGGATTAATCCCCTTGATGGCCGTTGCACAAGCCACTAAGGCTAAGTTACCTCCAGTGATAGATTATAGGGAGATAAATCAGTACGTAGATGCCTTTACGATGGATGCAAACGTGTGTGCTGAATGAATGAGGGAATGGCGGCAGCTTGACCTGCGAAAAACGTATCTTCAAATACGAATCCATGAGACGTTATGGCCTTTCCAAACGGTTATCGTCAAAGGAAGGAGGTATTGCTTGACGCGTCTGGGGTTTGGCCTTAATGTGGCTCCCCTAATTATGAAATCAATCATTAAGGCTGTGCTAGATCAGGATGAACGGATGAAAAGAGCTGCATCGGCATATGTCGACGACATATATGTAAACGAGGACATACTTTCGGCGAATGAAGTCTAGAGCAGATTAGAATCCTTCGGTTTGTCTAGCAAAGACCCTATTCAATTAACGGATGGGGGCCGTTGTGCTTGGGCTCAGTCTGGGGAGAGTACAAAACATTGCGGTGGAAGCGAGGGAGCTCAGTTCCTGAAATCCCCGCAAAACTAACGCGAAGCACAGTATTTTCCGTATGTGGGAAGTTGGTGGGGCACTTTCCCGTCTGCAGGTGGCTCCGTGCAGCCACAGGAATGATAAAAAGACGAGCGAGCATGATAACAAAAGGGTGGCATGACACTATAAAAGACGCTCCTCTTACGCAGATGATTAATGAAACGCTGACTAGAGAGCACCAAGACGACCCAGTTCGGGGAGATTGGTGCGTGACTGCAGAAGTCAACTTATGGGTTGATGCAAGCTCCCTGGCAATGGGTGTGGTGCTGGAAAACCTTAGAGTTATACTAGAAAATGCGTGCTGGCTTCGACCAAGAAATAACGCGCAACATATAAACCTGGCTTAATTGGATGCTACGTTGAAAGGTATAAATCTGGCATTACAGTGGCGGGCCAAGAAAGTACACCCATACACGTACTCGGTATGCGTGTACCAATGGCTACAGAATATCCTGACAGGCAAAACCCGAGTGAGGACGAAAGCTGCGAGCGAAATGCTAGTGCGTAGGAGACTGGCTAACCTACAGCAGCTAATCGAAGAATATAGTTTGGTAGTTGACGTCTAACTGACTACGCCACGGAGGAACCTGGCCGATAAGTTGACTAGAGTGCCAAAATGATGGCTTGACATGTTGAAACAGGGATCAGAGCCACCGACGTGCGCGGCCCTTACGAGCCTGGTGACCATCGAACAAATCCGCGCCATACATAGCCAGAGCGGTCATCCTGGCGTTCGACTGACTTCGTCCAGAAAGTATGTCCTGAAATGACAAAAGCGACGGTTAGGTCGGCCGTACGAGGTTGCGAGGAATGCTGTGCGGTGGACCCTACCCCAGTCCAGTGGAACAAGGGCAAGCTCGGGGTAACCCAAAACTGGTGGCGACTGGGCATGAACGTCACACATCACAATGGCAGTCATTTTCTAACTTTGACGGATTGCGGCTCGACGCGTTTCACTGTATGGCGCCTACTGGTGCGACAAGAGGCATTATCGGTTATACAACAATTAAGAGCTATCTTCTATGAACGTGGTCCCCCCCGTTGAAATACTGACCGACAACACCTCAACTTTCTGTAGCCGAGATTTTCAGGACTTCGCGGTCGAATAGGGAGTATGAGTAAAGTACAAAGGCGCATACACTCCAGATGGTAACGGGATAGCGGAGCGGTGTCACCGCGCCGTTAAAAGGATAGCAGCCAGAACACGGTGCTCCATTCAAGAGGCTGCGGATTGGTAAAAATAATGTAAACGGACAATAAGTAATGAAATTCATAGGAACAATCCAAAGTCTCGAAAATAATGTTGCTGAAAATAATGTAAATATCCTGAAGTGGCCAAGTTAGTCCCCAGATTTAAACCCAATCGAAAATCTATGGCGTTATTTGAAAATTCAAATACAATCGAGAGCTCCAACAAACATCCCGGATCTGAAGACCACATGCGAAGAAGAATGGAATAAAATACCAACGACAATTTTCAAATTATTAAGAACTACAAAAAAGGTTGGTTGTTGTAGAAGTGAATAATGGCTATTCTACAAAGTATTAAATGGAGATTATATATTCTTTTTGTATTGTACAAATACTTTTTTCACCCATTAAAATGGATAAATAGGATTTATTTCTACGAAATCAATTTTTTTCTGTTTTCTATGTATATTTAGTTATTATGCATCTGTGTACAGTTAATTATATGAAAAGTGTGTTTATTCATTAGTTGGAAATACAATAAATTAAAAATTTGTATGCGTATCAATATTTGTTCCCTCCCACTGTATACATGGTGGAGAAGTTTAACCTCTACGATCATCTGCTATTAATGTCGTGGACCGGCGTAATAAAGACGGAGTTGTGACTTTCAGAAAGAAACCTGTATTTTCAATTCTCTTGTCGCAAACATGTCACATTATCTGACGGAAAAGATAAGGACTGATTACCCATGCAGACCACACTCCCACAACTACCGTCTCAGAAGTAAAAAAAAAACTAGTTTTAGAAATACAGTTATCACCCCTTGATTACGGCTGCATCACGTTGAAACATCGGTTCCCGTACGATCACCAAAATTAAGCAACGTAGAGCCTAGATGGGTGACTGCTTGGGAATACAAAGTGCTGTAACCTTGGATAAACGGGTGGTGTAATGGATAATGGCTCGGAATTGTTAATCAGAGAGCCGAATTCCAATTCCGGTTGGATTCATTATCTTTACTTACGAGCAAATGCCGTTGGGAAAGGTATGAATCCACCTCTTCTCCACCCCCAGCTATGGGTTAATTAGTAAGACTTGTATCATTAAAACCATTATTTTTACTAAAAAACAAAACAAAAAATGAAACTGCGTACAAAACATTTAAATTCCGGTATTAAATAACCTATAGATGTTACGCCGCTAAACAAAACCAAATATAAATCTTGACAGGGTTTAGTATACTCGTGTACAAGTCCGTGTTTTACAGTTGATTTTATAGTGAAGCACTGTTAAGTCTCTATACCTGAATAATAGACGTGGTTTCAGACATTTTGTTTTTCGTAAAACCCTGCCTAAATCTTCTTAGCAATTTCTAATGTTTACTCTTTCCGAAGAAATGAAGAAAGACAGGATATTCGAGATTATGTTTTTTGAATACCAAAATTCTTTCTTCTACGTCAGGTTTAACATATTGTACGATATCTGATATCACAATAACCATCGTTTTCAGTCAATGTTCTTTTTACTTTACAACTCGTATACAAATGCTGTCAAAAGTAACAGCAGATATGACGTCCTTACTATCAAATCTTCACATGTTACACCACAATTCCGCCAATAGTAAATTGCGAGCGAGCTAACATGAATTGCTTCGATCCAGTGCGACCAACTATCTGTTAAATGATAGTCTAGCAGACTTATTATTTTTTAAAGAATTGTATTTTTCTCTGACTTCCTCATTTTGACCTTTGCGGTCAGATACAGGAAAACAAAAGAAGTTGTTTTTGATTGGTTAAAACTAGCGTGGGAATGTTAGAGAGATAGAAAGGGATTTCAGGGAGTTAAGTTTTTACACGTCGTACACAGTAGATGTGGTTATTTCGTGTCTCGAGGAACTTGCTCCCCAGTGGGGTGATAGAGCGACCCCACTGGTTAGATAAAAATTCACACGATGACGTGTCTAATAAAATAGACTCCAAAAAAATATTTCTATACCCGAAACGGGAGAAGATGAGTGAGAAAAGATACAACATTATGGAATGGACCCCGTCAACCAAAACCTCCCCAGAACGAGGGGGCTATGCAACATATCTAAGTATGTTGCCTGTCCATCTGAATCATCCGTTTTTCTTTGACCAGGAATATATCCCCCGATATATAATACTGAGAGTCCTATTTCTGACTGTTTAATGTTTAAATGATTTGCTTTCCATTCGATCAAACAAAGGCCAAAGCATTGTCATATTTTAAGTTATTTTGATTTTATCAATTTATTTGCGGCCAGTAATTAAATGAATAATGTAGTTTAATGGTAATTGTTCTTTTTGTGATGTCAACGAACACTCATTGCCATTTTTGTAATGTCAACGAATACTCGTTGTCACTTTCGTAATGCTCGTTATAGTAGAGACTTTGTAATCGCAGGTACAACTATAGTAACGCCGTTGAACAATACTGGTGTCAGACGCCTTCGAATAATACTTGCACTAATAGTAATTGCTCGTAATACCCGCTCGAAAAGTAACCACCGAATAGTGATCCGAATAGTAATCCATATAGTGATGATATTCACTAACCGCCCCACACGGTCGGATATGGCACAAGGCTGAGTTTTTGTGGGGTATCCGAGCCCGTAGGCTCGGCCAAAAATTCCCCGAAGACCTCGTAAAAAACGGGGTAGGGTAGCTGTCTCCCGAGACGAGACACTGTCCTTCGAGAGATCCTCGTCTGGGGATCCTCTCCGGCCGAAGGCAGAGAGTTTGACCAACACATTTCCGAAGTAGTCCGGATAGCAATCACTTAGACGCCACGCTAATTCCCATATATACATTTCTTTTACCATCACGTGATCTACTTATTCAAAATGGGATCGCCTGTGTTTTCTCTCTGGTGATATGTGTTCAAACTCCAGTGTCGGCAGCGACATTTTATTCCTGTATAACAGTTCTGATAAACTTCCATCTTTGCTACCTAAACTTTATGAATTTATACGCGCAGCACTAGATTGGTGGCAAAATCTTGCAGTAGAAATGGCGAGATGTAACTGTAAGTCACAATTTCTTCTCTCGCACTTTTCGCTTGTGGAACTCTTTTCCGCCTTCTTGCTTTCACGGTCAACTTTGATCATCAAAAATGTAAATGCAATCTTCTGTCTTATTAATTTCTGTTCTTTTATTGTTCTTGCTCGTTAATGTTTTTCTTTTTCGTTACACTGGGATCAAACAAAAAGAGAAAGAAAGACGAAAGAGTCTACTAACTGGGTGGTAATTGTTGAAATTCTCAGAAAGAGGGATTGAACATTTGAGAACAAAATTAAAAACGAAATGCGTTGAAAATCATATTTTAAAATAATTCCAAGCAGAATCAAACCCAAATTTAACTAGATGGAATTCAGTAAAATTGAGCAAAACCAAGACTACCCGTCATTCCCCATTCCCCGCCGATGAGAAAGAAATCATTGATGTATCCGTGAAGATGTCAGATAAAAAAAACATGTTGTCGGTAAAGAGACCAGGTCACCGAAATAACATTTATAGATCGCTCTGAACAAAAAAATTGTTGAATTGTCCCAACAGAGCCAGAGGCCAGCTTGACGCATTCGTCATTATAATTTCTGTGATATTCACACCAAATTTTTTTTATACCCAAACATTAATTCGGATTCCTTTGGATACAAATGATAAAGAAAAATTACTATTTTAGAGTGACCATGGATAAAAATGCTGTGTGTTCTGTTGATCCTAAAAATACATAAACAGAGGAATAATAAACTTTTGTTTTTATCACTAGAGTGAATGGGAATAATTTTATTTTTTATTTCCCAATTCTTGAGTGGTCTGGTTGATTGAGAAATCACAGCATGGGACAAACTGATAAAGATTAATGACTGAAAATGTCTTTTGTTTTCGATACACCATCTGGAAGTTGGATTTGACACACCAACCCAACGAGAGGGCTGAGGTTAGCTGCTGAGAAAGTGGGAGAAGGAAGAGAGAGATTAGTACCGCCTATATGGACCAATGGTGCGAGGTGAGATGTGCAGAGAGTCGGAGTTAAGGGGTAGTTTGATTCCTCTGACCACTCTAAAAAAGTGGGGGGGGAATATGAAATTTTAGAAAAAGGTTGATGCTTAGGGCAGAACCCAGACCTTAGTCAACTCCAACCCTGTCAGACACAGGACTCCATATAAGCCAAAGGTTTGGACTTGTAGAGAGTTCCCATACTACTACTACTGGAATCCACATCATTCGCCGAAACCTCCTGACCAGAACTTAGAAATTTAAGTTACTACTAAAACAAGCTGCAGCACTTCAAAGAGGATCCCAGTGTCATTTGATCATAACAAGCAGGAAGGGTTAAAACTGCTGTATACAACAAATCATATATAAATCAAATTGTTGTTACATTTTTAATCAGAGTTAATTTCTTATTCCAAAGGATTCTTTTTTGTGTAGCTCTCAGTTGTCAGAATTCATTTCAGTTTGCTTCGTCAACGACCTTCTTACCCTCTGAGATAAAAAATGTGCAACATGGCAGACGAATGAATGGTCGTGAACAAACCCTAGCTAAATTGAGTGGAACCATGCCTACCATCACAATACCAGCAACAAACGAGTCACGCGTTAACATGTGAAGAGTCAGCAAGATGGTAACCATGGTGGTCGGAAGGAACTTGAGAACCAACTTGTGGGGGGGTGGCATTATATGGTTACTGTTGAACAGGATCAGTGTGTAGAATTACATATTCTTTCTCACTCAGTAACCTCCTGTGTCTTAGTGAGTTTATTGATGAAATGATTAAAAAGTAGTTCTGGATGATATCATTATTTATTTATTTTTAGAAAGTGTCTCTTCATGGAATGCAGTCAAGTCCGTAAGAATTGGAAGAATATATATTTTTCTTATTTTCCTGTTTAGCAGCACTCCTTTCTATGGACATCCTAGACCTATTCTCTTCTTTAGAGAAACTGAATTATTGTTGGAAAATTTCAACCCTGCGGCATCACCTTCCTCATTTTAGTAAGAGTGTTGGAATTGGCGTGACTGTGGTCACAGGGACTGGGCAATTTTTGTCCTTGGATCATATGTACATGCATGGGATCAGCACCTTGTGTCACATCATAGTCGGGTAAAGAATGTCTTCAGAGAGATTTTCTCTTAATTCTGATTTATACTCTCACAAAAAATCTTTTTTTTTAAGTGAAAAGAACTTGAGTGAAAGCAATGAAACTCTATTCTCCAGATGTTGCTGTAAATGTTTGTTGAATAGGCCTCAGTTTTTAAAATTGTTATCCATATGCGAGTGCATATATAAGACATTTATAGCAATTAAAAAACTTAACTGCTTAAAAATTACTTTATGATTTGAGTACGAAAATAAAGTTAGCAGGTTCCAAAGAGAAATGCTCATTTCTTAAATAGGATAACTGAAACTTACTATACTGTAATAGCTCCTTGTAGCTTAATGGTAAAAGAACATTTGGCCTGAAGGCAGTTTCTAAAATTAATAAAAGAAATAAATGTTCGATTCTTGTCAAGATTCAGTTTCTAGGCCAGTAGATATTCACTTCACGGTTGTTGAGAAAAACTAGCAATGTCTACTGAAACATTAAATACAATGTTTATAGTAACCTGAAATAATGTCAGAATAAGAGATCCATTAATTGCTTAAATATGTGTGTGTGTGTCTCGGATACAAAACTGGGCAAATGTGGATGTTTTGGGAGTAGGAGAAAGATTTGCATTGATAGATAGGTTATAGTGGAAACTTTTTATTTGAAATAGACACCCCATTTTTATTTGTTAAACAGTGTGTATTATGTCTATCGGTCTGCGCATTACAAATAGGGAGCAGGTTCGATCCCTGCGAGAGCGCCTTTACCAAAATTTATCAAATGAGCAGGCCAATAGATGTAATCCAGTGTTCAATAAATAATATTGGGGCAGCTATTTCAAGTAAAAAGTTTCCACTATAACGTTTGAAGCAATAATTGTCAGATTAAAAACAAATTCTTTAATCTTATATACCTCCATCATTGTGAGTGTAAACTTTTCACAATATACAAAAGTGCTGATAAGTGACACTGATTAAAAAGTCAGAACAAACCGACCTTAGGTAGAAACACTGATACATACATTAATAAGTTTTTTTACAGGTATTCTGCTTGTATTACAAGCATAGTCTATTGTATCTTGATTAAATACTGGAATTAAAACCTAGATTATTTTTTATGACTTATTTCTATGTCATTTTGCTTTTGCTATTTATTGATTCAGTGTCAACGACTATCTTTAGCTTATAAGACATAGGGAGATTTTAGTAAAATTTTCTGAAATGTGTTTTTGATGCTGTAATAAATTATGTTGCTATTTTCTTAGCTGAATTTGTTCTATTAAGCTTGAAAATTAGAGTCAACCTATACACAAGGCATATCAGAAATTGTTCAGAACTTGAAGGCTAAATAATACATGAGCACAACAAAAATCACACAAGAAAATTCCATGCACAAAAAGAAAAAATAGACGAATATAAATTTTAATATTTGATTTTTTTTCTTCAAATTTATTCATACAGGCTTTCATTTTTTTTATTGTTTTTTTCTTTTAAGGTAGTGAAAATTTGTTCCTCTAACACATTGTGCAAGGTGTACATATATCAAACAATGACACTGTTTGCAAGAAAGAATAAAAATTGACTTTGAAAGTAAAAAAAAAAAAAAAAAAAAAAAAGGAAATACAAAATATTGAGAGTTAAAAAAGAGCATAAAATAACGGAAAAACTTTAAATCTGCATAAGTTACCTCCCCTGTTTTCCCACTGACAGGAATTTTTCAGGATTCGTACAAGCTTTATATATGACCACTTTAGTGTGTGTGTGTGTGTGTGTGTGTGTGTGTTTTGTTTTCTTCATAATTGAAATACAGTCAGTAAATGAAGCATTGTTTTTTTTGTGATAGCTTTGATGGACTTGGATTTACAGGAATTTACAGATGAGAAAAATGTGGCCTGGCATGAAATTATTTTTAGTGTGTCATCAGTTGTTCAACTCTGAATTTTCTATTATTAGCATTATTATGACTGTTTCATTACTATTTTTTTTATATTAATAGAAACCATTCTCATTATTGTTAATATTGTGTATATTACAGCTCCTCCAAGAATCAATGAATACAATTTCTTCATCCATTCAAATTTTTGTTCTTAGAATATTCCATTTTCTCTAAACATAAATACTATTAATGTGGATCATTTTATTTCAGTTTTCGATATATATGACACACTTAAAAAAAAACAAAAAAACTAAATCTCATATAGTTAAAAAGTTATAAATGGTATTGGTAAATATTAACTTTTTTGCTTAAATACATTTTTTTAAATAAAAGTATTTTTTCTCATCTCGATAATGTGTAATTATTGTGAAAACATTAATTTATAATCGTCTAGTATATTATTGCGCAACTAGCTGTAAACAGCTACAAGTTTTATTTATTCTTAAAAAAACCCTTGAAAATAGGGATGCACTTTATACACCGAAAAACAAAAATAACACAGTAGCTGCTACAGATGAAACTAATTTGCTGTTTCTAACACAAATACGAAAACAAAACAGTTATATCATTGCTTATATTAATAATAATAATGCCAGAAAGGAAAATAACCTTTTTTTTTTTTAAATGAAATTGTGCCTTATTTTGTTGTTGGCAGTTAAGGGACAGTATTGTTTGTTCAAGGCAGGCCAAAGTCCACCAATTACTCAGTCAATTTGGTGAAAGAAAAAAAAAACAAAAAAAAAACAAACAAAAAAAATGAACATTTACTGATAAGGGCTTCTCGTTGTTGAACATGCAAAGATGCTACCAAACAAATAGGTCAGGTTTGGGCAGTATTAGGTGTTTGTGTATGAGGTGGTGGTGAGGGGGTCATTTTTAGCTACAATAATCGTAAGGGTCACCCAATCGACATAAAAACCACTCAATTTATAAATCAATAAGCAACAGAATTCATATTAATGTCAGTAGTAATTGTTCTTGTAGGAGAGCTTTTGTGGCATCTCTGATGACTTCTTAACAGTTTTAGCTGTCACCATTAATTGTCTCAAAGGTAGATTGTTTTGTTTTACTAATTGGTACGAGAAAGAGTCTTCCCCATTCTTATTTTTATATTGCAAGGGACAACTAAACAAAGAATTTATTTCCCAACTTTGTAAGGTAGAGACATCAGATTGCGACTACTGACCTTACAGCCAGTTGTCCAAAGCTCTCCATCAAGTAAACAGTTCCTTTGCATATTTCGGAGTAAGTGGAAAAGGAATAAAAACAAATACTTCTTTCAAGCATGCTGACATGCATTAAACAACAATAAATTTAACAATTGAAGAAACTGAAACACGACTACTGAGGGTTTGAAAATAATGCATCGTATCCAGAAGCCATGGAATGTCAACCAACACAAGTTCCTAATATGGGGAATAAAATAAGGGGGACTAAATGTTTCTTTCGATCACCGCCATTTAACAACAGAAAGCCGTTACAAAGTATTAACCTGGGTTTCTGGTGTAGATTGATGGTTAATGAGCTAGCATTACAGACCTATTGCTAGCGTAGTGGGTTTGATCAATATTGGGTACCCCCACTATTGTGGTCCTGTGCCAAAATAAGCTGTTTAATATTATATTATATTATATATATATATATATATATATATACACACACATACATACATACATACATACATACATAAAATACTACCTTACTTGAACAGCACAAAAACAAGCTAAAATAATGCACAGCCACACCGCACTTAGCAACCAGTAATGGTCTACGGTAATAAATATCCCAAAGGGATCTGCTTTTTCTATTATTTATTTACAGAGTCTAGTAGTCCAAATTGTCACCCATTCAATACTGATAGGGTACTGTGTTGCTTCATTCTGGTTTTCATCAGTAATATGCAACAGTTGTGAATATTGTGCGCAATAGAAACAGGCCTGCAGAAATTTCACTTCAAAATAAGTTAATGAAAGAAAATCGCTGCACATCAAGCAGTAATTTAGAAATAAAAGGAGAGAAGGAATATGGAAATTAAAATCATGGTAAAAACTTCTTTTTTTTTTAAATTTTTATTATTATTTACATTTGGCAAATACCTAAACATATTCCTGGGAGTGTGGCTTTTACAAGTCCCTGCATGGACAAACCTCATTTATTCATAAATTGCTCCAAGATATTGTTCATGATAATTTAAGATATCTAATTCCAAAGGTCCTACATGGGCAACCAAGAAATATTTCCTTAGAGAATCCTCTACAAAAATTGTTTAAATATAAGAGCCTTGTGGAATTTTACATTTAATCAACTGAAATGATTGCAGAGAATAAAGGTATGAGCACTGAAAGACTTTCGTAGAGCCCACAAGATCATCAGTTCTAGAATTGATTTTCAAACTGATAAAGCGATTCAGTCATTCAACAAAAACAAAAAAAAATCTACATATTCTAACCAGACAGCAGTATATTTGTTTAAACCACAGGTAAGAAAAAATTATCCTTTGCTCTGGTATGAAATCAATTTTTTTTCTCTTACTTTAACAACGAGCTTAATTCAATGACACTTAACCTTAATGAACCTCTCAGCTGTCAGTTCTCTACTCCACTCCTTGCACCCAAACTGGGAGGGGTTGTTTTCATCCAATCAACAACAGTGTGGAGTAAAAAGCTTTCTTTAATGTTTTTCAAACCGTGCAAGCACGTAACTTTACATAACGATAAAAAAGAATCTATCTTGTTTATAACAACAACAACAATAATAATAACAAAAGAAAGACAAAGCTCTCAAAATATCAGCCATAGAAAATGAATGAAGCAGACAACATGAATATGGCCAGGTCAAATGGTCAGTCATACTGAAACTAAACGATCATTGAAAATAATGGTTTTATTTGCACCAGAGCTGAATGCTTTATCAGAAAGAATATTTTCTTGTCAAAAATTCTGCAGAGAAACCAAACTGTTCAGCAGAACATCTCCTCAAAAAAAAAAAAAAGATTCAAGATGAAATTCTATCAATAAAAATCAGCATCTCAGTTGAAACTGAGTAAATTTTATCCTGATACAGATCAGGTATAAAAACCTATAGAAATAAATAATTACATACAGAAGCAAATACATTTTTATGTTACATGAATATACAATGCTTTTTTCCCTTTTTTTTTTAAATCCTCACTTAATTTAAATATACACTTGATCATTGAATAACTATTTGCTTAGCTGTCAGTCAGATTCCTATTATGACTGAAAGTGCTTAAGTTTAAATCAGCCAGAGAACAACTTCAAAAATATTCCACTTGCCCTCCAGAGTTCAACATTCTGGGCCAAAATAGTTACAAATGTGCGTATATTTGTTCATTTCTGAGTTTAACAGTTAAAACTATGTATTAAAAAGATGGTGGTAATAATAATAATAAATAAATAAATAAAGCTGGCAGAGAAAGAGAGGAGAGTGTCTACATAAGAATTAAAGAAGTGTAGTTTTTTTTTTTAAAAGCAGCAGAATTTTAAGAAAATAAGTGATGGGAACAAAAGAGAAGATGGTCAAGCATGATAATAACTTCAAGAAATAACAAATGAGGAAGTGGACATGTGGCTAGTGGAATGGTCAGAAAAATAAATGCAGTAAGATGCTAAGACCCTCATCTGACCAGCAGAAGATGAGCAACATTTAAAAAGGCAAAGGCACAAGGCCGGTGAGGTGGGAGACAAGGTACGGGGATAAATGTCATTGATAAGGACAAGTCTTAAAATAAATAATGCAAAAACAAAAAAAAAAAATGCTGAGAACAAAATAAATGATAACAGGTTCAGATGTCGATGAGTGACCCGGACGGAAAGGACAGGGAGTGGAGAGAGTAGGGTGATCATTGGATAAGGAACAAGAAACAATTGATAACATTTCTAAGCCTATTAAACCAAATCAACTATTTTCATTCAATTCATTATCATTCGTCAAAAATAGTTCAAACTATAAGTCGCATTTTGCCGTTACAAATTAAAAAGTAACTCCGCCTAACCAATTACAATCACACAATTGGCACATGTTGGGTTGGACCGATCAGTACAATTTTGATAGACATTTAAAAAAAATTCTCCCCACTCCTTCCATACTGGAAGAAAGCCGAAGAACAGATCAGTCAACATTCTTTGTTGAGAACAAAGAGAATGACACCTATAGTCAGAAAAACAATAAGCGGTATAATGTACCGATGGCTGCCGCTTAACACTGTGTAACAAAAAAAAAAAAAAAAAAAAATCGTTTGTTTCGCTTCCAATCTCTTCTGCTATACTAAATATATATTATTATTATTATTAGAAAAATATTGTTTTAACATTTATTAAGACAGGCTTGTAATAACAAAGACGACAAGTAATTAACTTCAATTGAATTGACTATTGAGGCTGAAGACACATTTTCCGATTGATGCCTCTTAAAATTAAATCTTAAGTACTCTAAAAAGACACAATATAACGACAACTGGTCCACAGGAAATACACTGTGACATGAACAAGTCGGGCTACAGATTGAACCTCACTAATCCGGGATTCATTAGTCCGGAGGCTTTTATAGATTTGGGACGGTAATTTCAATCTAGTGGTCATTAGTTTGTTAGTATTTTTAAAAAATAAATAAAATTAAAAAAAAAAAAGAAATGGAGAAAAATCAACAAAAAATGTATAAAACTTAATTTTATCAAAATCTATGCAATAAGTGAAAAAGAGAGATTGGAGAAAATTCTGATATATGCTATAGAACAGGATAGAGTTTTGTTTTTATTGAAAAGCGATATTGTTAAGAAACAATCAAGAAATGTCTGGGCGATAAATAAATTATTTAATTTAAACAAACAAAAGCAAAAGAAAAAAATCAACTAATTATTGGATTCTAATTAATTATTCAATGCTTATTTAATAAATATAAAAGTTAATATAAAGCAGTTTTTATTCCAAATTTTGGAGAGAAAAATGTCTTCCATGAGATCACTCCCACCCCCACCTATGTAAATTATCATTGTATTAATAAAAACAGTACAAGATATGTATTATTTTGCCATTTTTAAAACTCTAAGTATCACTGGTTCAGAAAATCTGATACTCCGGTGCTTGTCTGGTCCCAAGTTTGTCGGATTAGTGAGGCTCAACCTGTAAAAACTTAAGTAGTCATCTTTAGCTTACAAGAAGTATATGGATAGTAAACCATCCTTGATTAATAATTGTGTTTTTTTTAGCCTAATTAAAGTTCTGCGAAACATTTTTGTTGGAATTATTGAAATGAGGAATTATCCTAATTATATGATTTGCATTTTTGTACCAACCATGCTCATCTTTTCATCTTAATTAATCTGTAGATCCACAACTCGGAACGGTCAACTCTGGTACCAAAGCACAAGGTGATTATCATTATAAGTTCGGGTCACGCATTAGAGCAGACAAGAACCACAAATGGCTCTGGAATCAAACCTAATCTTCCGTGGAGGCGATGGATACCTGTGACACAGGCGGTGATCAGTGGATTGGCACTAGACATCAGTAAGCCTAACAATCAAGATGAGCATGCATGCTCAAAAAGCAAAGATTATAATAAAGACATTGGATAAACTTTGATTAAATTTTCCATTTCTTTAGTTAACACTTTCATTGCTGCATTGTTATAGCATTATTGCCTGGCTGTGCTGGACCATTTTGGGAAAAAATAAGAAATTGCCATTCACTGGAAAAAAAAAAAAAAAAAAGAAAATAAAAAAAAACACTGATGACAATTTCTCATAGTTGCCGTCATTTTGGTTTTGATCAGATACCCTTCTGTACAGACTAAGCTATATGACACCCTGAAAACACAATATAATAAAAATACGTCACAAAACAGGTTGTGTTGTATGCTACTATATGTCTATGCTGGTTTGGAAGTAGCACTAGCATATTTTACAATTTCTTTAAAACGTGTATATATACGTTGACAGCAGGCAATGTCAGTTTCATTAAGACATATAAGTATGTCCGCAGCAGCAGAATTGTTAATCACTCTAGACTTCATTAAGATGATATGTAATATTTAAAGATTAAATTTTCCTGGGGTTAAATTTGTATTTTTGTGTGTGCGTTAGACATGTCATTAGGGCCCAAATGCATGTGATCTTCTTGTGATAAGAAGAAGTTTCTAAGTTAGAAAACCGGTGCTTCCCTTACCCACGTTTCTTTCCCATTTAACTTGATGTCATTTATAAGGTGAATGAATATTAAGCATAGACATTTTCATGGGCATTTTCTTTAATTACTCATATCTCGTAATCAAGTGTCAGGGATTTTAAAGTTGCACTCATATTCAGTTAGGCATATGCTCTTTTAAATGTAGAAACTGTTCAAGTTAAATACTTGTATCTCCCAAAAACCTAGGGTTCATGTTTTATGGTTTGTTCATATTTGCTATTGAAGACTTTCACACAAAGTGTTCGTGTGTGTGTGTGCGGGGGGGATTAACCGCCTCATTGGGGGATGAAGATTTGGGACCACAGTTAGACAAATTCAAAATGTTGGACTTTAATCTTTTTACAAACTATAATTCTACAGTGTTACTTTTTGAGTCAGATGATCTTGGAAGTGGGGAATAAAATTCTAAAATATAGTGAAAAGGATGCATAGGAAAAATAAAATGCATAATTGGTCATACCACCATTGTCTGTTCTGAATTCAAGCAGGACCAAAAATAAACCAAAAAATAATAATAATAATAATAATAAAAAATCGCATTTTAGCCGTTGAGTACAATGGCTTTCTACATGACACATGTAAAAAAATAAAATAAAAAGTTACTGTTAATAGTCCAAAAGAAACAAGTACAATGGTTATAACACCTAGTCCAGAAAAGCTCAAGAGAACTATATGGTTTTTTCAAAATCAGCACCACTTCTATGACATCACAATTGCTTTTGGAACGTCTCTTGCACATAACTATCAGAGACAATTCCTGAAATTATAATTCAGCCACCAACAATACCGTTAAAAATGTTTGTCATTACAATAAATAAAACACATTTTCTTTTGCTTTTTTTGCGTTGTAACCTAAAATTTGTTCTTTTTAATGGAATAATTATAGATACTTTAATGCTATTTTATATTTCATCAAACCAATCTTATAAGCAGTATTGATAGTTACTTTATTTTTTTTTACTAGTACGTCTTTCATTTTAATTTCAGTTAGTTTAAAAGCAGGTCCCTGAGGAAAGGGAAACGAGTGAGTCTCGCCGGAGATTTATTCGGTACTTCCAATCCACGCTGTCTACTAATGGTCATAGAATGACAATTTGGAGTTGCAATAAAAAGTAGCTGATATTAAGATGAAAGGAATACGTGTCAAAAATTATTCCTTAAGAGTATCACTTTAAATTTTCTCTCTCTCTCAAAACAACAAAATCTCCAGTTTCATTACATAATAAATCAGTGTTTGTATTAGTTGATTGCAACACTGAACAAATGGCCAGTAGACAATGTAGATGTTAATTTGGTTTTAAAATAAATAATTCTCCCTAACAGAAGTGAATTAATTCAGGCCAGCAGTATGTCGTTTCACTTACCACATGGATTTCAAAAGTAAGCCAAGAAAGTCTGGGAATAATAATAATAATCATGAAGGCAGAGCAGGCAAAAATAGAGAGGGACTACAACCTGGCAGGGCAAATTTCTAGGAATCTTTCTACCTTGAGGGATGCTTTAGGAATACCTGACATCATTGGGTGTATGCAGATGACAGCACTGCTTGGAATAGCTCATGTGCCGAAGAAAGTGTTGGGTCTTTCAGCTGCGGGTAAGAGGTGAGATATGATCAGCATCACCCAGCTAAAAACATCTGAGAGTTGGAAAAGTTATCAAATAAATAAAAAAAAACAAGTCTGAAAAAGTAAGATTTATGTCTCTCTTATAATTGCATTGAGACATCTATTTGAAATCTTTCCAACACTCCTACCATATATTATTCACAACTTAAATGGAGAAATTACAAGAATGGTTTTAGTTATCACAAAACTGATATTTTACTAAGAAAAGAAAATATTTCAACATGGGGAAACATTTAAATGATTGTGTGTACAATAATTTAATTTCCGAATATTTTAAGGGTTTGTATGATCATTCAGAGTGACTTAATTATTTCCAAAATATATTTTTTTTAAAGTTAAAAAAGTAAATTATATCATAATTACACACCTATTTTTATAATACCTACAGCATAAACACACACACACACACACATATATATATATATATATGCACACATTCAGACAGACTTCCTGAAGGGAAAGTCTACTAATGTTTCGCCTAACGCGATCCGGTTGTGCGTTTTGTTATGACAATGGAGTATTTTATACGAGAAAAGGTTTTGAAAGAAAGTCTAAATTGAAGTCTACAACTAATAATGTTGAGTAAGAATAGCACAAACACAACACAATCATTTTGTTTAGCGGAAAAACAAAGAACATTTGTTAACAAACAGCAAGTTGAGTTATTTACAAAAGTATGGAAAGTTTGGAAAGCATTGAGTTCACAGTTTCTTTTTTGAATTTTGGAAATCTAAATATAAAAAATATTGCAGAAATACACATTTGGATATGAAATAATGTACTGTTTGCAAGTATAGACAGACAAAAAAATGGCTGATATTGATTCAAAATAACAGAAATGGCTGCTTGTCTCAACTTGGCAATATATGAATTTGGACTAACAACAAGAACTTACTAAGTTAGAAAAACTAATCATTTTAGTTTCTACTCTTTTGATTACTGTCATTATGATAGTCAATAACACTAAGACTGGCAAACATTAGGATCAGTTAACTTTCATCACAGTCTAGATAATTATCTTAAGTTCAATATCTTTATTTATATTTATATGACAAAATAATCTAAATGAATTATAATCTCCCTTTATATATAATCTTTATTTTATATATATGTGTGTGTGTGTGTGTGTGTGTGTGTTTATTTTCAACTAATATATGTTAACAATGTCATATCATCGGGTTTTGAAAGTAAAGCTTTATTTAGCCATTTAAGGAAAATAATTTTTTTTTTCAGTTACTTATGGTACAAAAACAATTCAAGTTTTTTTGCCCAGTATAGAAAATTCAGAGAAAATAGAACCAAGTCAGGTAAGAAAAGGTTGATTTGCTAGTCAAAAATTGAGGCAACATTGCCGAAAATATAAGAAGTTGTCGTCTTCTTTCAGCGTCTGTCAATGTTTGCCTCATCTGTGCAATATGTACGTGTCCAGATACTTCCCAGAAAACCAAAGTCTCTATAGACCAGATTTAGTAAAGTTGGGAGGTTAAATATATTTTTTATAAATTATAAATGCTTCAATTGGTACTTTTCAATCTTCCCCCAATTCTTTTGATGGTATGACATCCCATTTGTATTGATGAGAACTGCACTCTTAAAACTAACAGAAGAATTGAGAAAGTTTTTAAGATGAAAACTAAAAGTGCCAATCAAGTAACACTAAATTAATAACTTATTTCTTGAAATGACCAAGAAATAATAATAGGGCCTTTTTATTGCCATAAATATGCATGAATATATGCAAATAGTGTAATGGTTAATGACTCAGAGCCAGAAATCGGCAAATTGAGTTCAAATTCCAGTCGAGTTCATTACACCCACTTTTGCACAAACAGCATTGGGAAAGATATGAATATCTTTCTTCTCACCTTTACAGATAGATTGGACACTCTAGTCATGGATGGCAAACAGTCTAGGAGAAGAACAATTCCTAATTTAAAACCACTCAGCTACCTGAAGCAGTAGCACAAATATGGTTAGACATGGGTGGAGATAATGTCAAGCAAAAACACGATAAATTTCAACAACTATGGTTCTACTGCAGAGCAGTTATCCAAGAATGTTGTTGAAACTGATGGGCATAGGAAGGTGGATGAATACAGTAAATGTTTATTTGGGGAATTTTCATACAAAGGTGGGAAAACATGGTGTTCAAATTTTGGCAGAGTTTTGGTTGTGTACATTTTACTTTAATGCCCCTGGAAAAAGGCATGAACTGCCATCTGTCAGAAAATGGAATAATAGAACAGTTCAAATTCCAACTGAGGTTAGTTTATTCTGATTTCCCCAAATGCTTTTAACACGAGCATATCACAATGGCTAACAGAATTCAGCTTGTAACACAAGGCATGGAGAAGTGCATGGCATGAATAACTCTTCCTAGCCGAGAAATGATATGTAGGACCTTCCTCAGATTAAAGACTCTCTTTTAGTAATATCTGTCATATAATAGTTGAACTGACTCCTCTTGCTCTCTCAGATGTTATAAAGAACAAATATGCAGCATGGTCTTTCAATGTCTACAGAGTTATGGAACCAAACATTTTATAATAAAAAAAAAATACAAAGTGAGGTTCAGACTTTTACAACATACATTAAGTAATAGAGAGTAGTGTAGTCGATAGTTAGCCAATTTGTCTAAGAAGTTGTATCATCAGTAGATGCTGCCATGTTATGGTCTCCCATAAAACTAAATTTAGAAATATCTAGATAAGATATTGAAAGCTAGTCTTCTAAATAATTCAAAGCTAGTTTTGTGTTTTTGAGCCAGACTAAGCTAATGTTAGTTTTGATGTGTGTCCATAAACAGAGCATTTAAGATAGTAATTTATCGTGGGACTAAAAATGTGATTAAAAAAAGGTTTATAAGAAAACAATTATCAATAATTAGTTTTATTATTTGTGTATATGTTGGCACAAAATATTATTTTGTTTAGTTTACCTGCTTATTTTGTATTAAATGTGTATAAAAGTTTACCCTCCACACCAAAAAAAAAGAAAAAGAAAAGAGATTCAGTCCATAGAAAGAAAAAATCTTTTGTACACACATATTTTAGTATAAAACAAAGAAAAACCAAAAAAAACAAAAAAAGAACCCAGAAAAAGATACCCAATAAATAAGTTGCTAAAACTGGTTTTATATATATATATATATATATATATATATATATATATATATATATATATAAAATGCCAAATTGTAATTGGTAGGGATTATTCCAAAGAGGACTTTTAGTCCATATGAGATCTCACTGTATGATACAGAGAAATTTATAATAATTATTGTGTGTGTGTTTGTGTTTTGCGTGTATTAAATTACTTCATCAAATTTATGGTTTCAAGTAAAAGGTAAAAAAAAATGATTAAAAACAAACCTTGTAATTACTTAAGACATTATTGCTATATATATATATATATATATATATATATATATATGCGCGCACACACACACACAAATATCAAATTTTGGATAATTAAAAAATTTTTCTTTTCTTTGTAACAGTTGAGTATGTACACACATACATTCTCAAGTGCATGTTTACTTGTGTGTTTGAGGGAGTATTATTATGTTGATTATATGAAATGCGAAAGTACCTCATGATAAATCAACCAGACACAAGTACTATATAAGTAGATATATTTGCCAGGTACATGTGCGTATTTTTAGCTTGGAGATAGCTTGTTTGGATTAGCTACAAAAACATCTATGTAATTATTTTGAATAAAAGTCAGGTTTAAAACTACTAATTCATGATTTTAAAGGGCTATTTTAACTCAAATAGTGTGCATGCATGTACACAAGAGGGAATTTGATGAAAAAATGCTATAATTTTTCAATTGTTTATCAACTTTTCATGATGGCTTACTCAAATCTACTTTCTTTAATTTTGGTATCTAAGAAATAAACGGTACAGATTAATGAGGATCAATTGCCTTGGGTAAAAACACAGAGAAAGCTGAAAAATACAATGATGGCACTATAAAGCAGTGATTCTGAAGTGGGAGACAGTTGGTTCCCACGAGAGGAATTTGTCAGATGCCACCTTAGTACAATTCCTTGAATATCTTTTTGCCTACCCATCTGTCTGCTATTGCATAGCTACAAAATGGCTAAAGCTAGCGACACACAATTTTCTCTGATTGCTGACGGGCCCTCAAAATGTTTATAAAAAACAAAATACTTTTTTTAATATTCTCCAACTGTTTAAGTTTTTAGAGAAGGGTTTGATTTACAATGTAAGTATAATACTAAATTCAAGTCTGTCAAGATATTTAAAGTGAATCTTTATTGTTTTGGTTAACTTTATAAAGTCAACTTTTAGCTGAATATCCCCTGGTTATTTTTTTCCCAATCATTCCTTTCTTCCTAGGATTTTTCTGGCCTCCAGAATCTTTTTGTAGCACTTCTCTTGCACTTAGTAATTACTGCAATAAAAATCTAGATTTTTAAAATACAGACTTGAAAAAATTTGTGGAATCCCCAGATATCTAAATTAAATATTATTCAAGAGTTCATAATAGTGAAGATTTACAAATAAGGTAAGATTCAATAAACACATCATTCTTTGATGATTTGGGGATTACAATAAGGATTGAATGGGGAGATAAGTGAGGGAAACTAATTTCCCCACTTAATTACCTATTGCTTTCACCCAATTTCACAATATCTGACAACTATCAATACATTTAGCCTGTAAATACAATCTGACAGCGATCTATATCAGTGTTTCCCAACCTATGGCCACATGGCCAAAATGGACCATGGCAAATTTCAGGTGGGCCACAGAAATTTTATAATTTTTACTGGGCTACAGCTTATTGAATGGTCCATAGAGTTTTTATTGACTACTAGTCCTTAAATTAATGAAATTAAATGTAATTAATTTTAATATATTTAGATTACAAAAATTTACTAATTACTTAGTGTTTGAATAACTTAATTTGTCACACATTGAAATTTAAATATGGACACCAGAATTTGTGGACAAGTTTTTTGTTTTGTGCCATATAGAGGAAAAATTGTAAAAATAAATACTGATAATAAATGGTCATTTCATTGGAGATGCAAAATATTTTGATGCTTGTAAAATTGTGTGGCCAGTAAATAGACATAGTTGTATGTTTATTGGACATATTCCATATAAAATAAAAGTAATTTTTTAGACTATAATAATTTCATGGGTCACCAAAATATTCTGTGGTCAAAGTGGACCATGACCTAAAAAAGTTGGTAACAACTGATCTAGGTCATCAGTTGTTTGCTTTACTCTAGAGCAATAACAAGCTCATTTTGTATATCCTTACTAATGAGTAGCAAGATCAATCTTCATTGGTTGCCCATAAAAGATGGTGCTTCACAGTGTGGCAATGGTTAACAAGCTAATCTAGCAGATTTTTACTGTATAGTCAGTACTATTCTGAGTGTCCCAATGACTTTGTATACAACCAAGTTAAACTGCATATATATCAATAAGTTGTCTTCCTCTAGTCACAGAGTCATACATTGAACTTTACTGAACTCTTCAAAGTTTTCCTAAATCATTCCAGGCTAAAGATATTTTAATGTTATCATAGACAGTGAGAATTAATAAAATCAATTCTTTGTGATTAGAAGTTTTATGAATAAGAATTTCTAGGTAAATCTTTTGGAATTTCATGCCCTGGAAACAAACTAAACAAAATCTTCTATTTTAGAAAAGTAAAGAAAAAAAAATTTTGTTTTTAAATTTTTAACAAAAAATAATTTAGCAACAGGTTAGAATTTAATTTTTGCTTCTTTTAACTGTAAGTGGGGAGCTAAAAAAGATGTGGTTGGTAAAAATCTTTTGTGTTGATCGGATAAATATTGCTAAAAGAGAAATTTAGAAGTTATGTGATAGCATTTTCAAAGGAATTAATAAATAAAACGCTAAGATTTACAAGGTGTCCATTTTTGAGTAACTGGCATTGTGAAATCGTTTCTAATGACTAGAAACAATTTGGCTTAATTTTAGCAACAAAGGAAGAACTACTGCAGCCAATCCATCAGAGCAGCAAATAAATGTCAGTTAATATCCTGAAGTATACTAGTCGAGCCCCAGAAGGTTTTTCACATGAACCATTTCATTTTCTTTGAAGATACAATTCTTTACTCAGAAACCAGAAATATTCAGTTGGTGGTGCATTGGTTTGTATTACATTTAATATCGAGAATCTAAACCAACTATCTTGTGCGTGTAATCCAAGAAGACATTACCAGTAAGCTGAAATGTTCACCTTGAAGACATTTGTACTACCTGGCCATTTTAGATTTCAAAAAACACAGACAAGATTTTTCCTCCCTACTAGACAAGAGATAAAAAAAGAAAGAAAATGATTAATCCTAGATCCTAGCCTGCTGACTTGAATTACAGACAGCCATCAAATTATTATTATTTTTTTTTTTTTACTCAAACACCCACTTAGATGTAAAATGGAATGATTTTTTTGTGTTGTGAATAATAATGAATATAGCAGCCATTGCTGCTTTACCTGAGCATAATTTATTAATTTAGTTAATTTTACTTCCCATTTTATCATGTTCTAGTAAATATGTTAATAAATAAAATCATTATTCATATTATAATTATATTAATATATAAAATATTATTTACATTATATGATTACATTAATATATATATATATATATATATATATATATATATATATATAACAGAGAAGCTATCACAATCACATGGTTAGCTAGTATTAAGCTTAAACCTTACTGGCAACTCTGCTTTGATAATCTTGTGCCAGACTATATCAAATCATACATTATGAAACCTTAGTTTTCATCAGTATTACAATATGCTAGCTTTAGAAAACTGGCAAATACATTCACAGTAAACAGCCAAACTTTCAAGACAGACACAGAAAAAGTAATTTAAAAATTTCGGAAGTAAATTAATGTACAAGTTTTAGAAATAAAACATAAAAGATTTATCATGATTTTAGTTTGTTAATTACAATTCTACATTTTTTTTTCCTTATTAATATTTTAATCATCTGCAGTTGTAACAGTAAATCTTCTAGAGTTCATATTTAACCATTTTCTAACTGGAGTAAAATGAGAGAAAATTGACACCATTTCCCCCCAAAAAAATCATACCTGTAATGTTTAAATGTTTATTCAGGGAAATTAGAAACAATTTTATCATTAAATATTTAGCAAATTCTGATTTAGGAATTAATAGGATTTCCCTCCCAACCAACAAGCTATTTATTAGTGAGAGTATTTTGAATAGAATACAGTTTGAGAGAGAGAGAGAGACAGAAAGATTGATCACACAAAATAATTAAAAAAATGCACAATGTGAATAAATAAGTGCATTTGTTATTTAAAAAAAATGTATGTGCAAAGGTTTTTATTCTTTCTCCCATATTCGTTAAAATAGAGACCAAGTTTTAGAATTTGACAAATAGAAACTGTATATGTGTATTTTTTCTTTTTGAGGACTTTTTATGTAAGAGAAAAATATGGGCTGACTTATTAATTAAAGGCATCATTATATATATATATATATATATATATATAAAAGATAAACATAGCTATAATGAAAATAATAATAATAATGCATTTTTCTTTTTTGTCTATATTTTCTTTCCTTTAAATCAAAGTGTACATGCAACTTTGACTAGAGGGATTAAGTAAATACTTTGATGGGTTTCGAGACAAGGGAGAAAAAACTAATATAAAAAAAAAACACATACACAAAAAAAATGAGAAATTACAAATGAAGGAATGAAAAAAAAAGAAAAAAGGCATCCAACTATGCATTCATTGAAGAATTAAGGTGCAAAATATTTTGATGGCCAAATCTCCAGTTCTCTTTGGGTGATATTGAAGCTCATGCCCTAAATGCACCATACTGAATCAGATTTTGTGCTGTTCTTTTCTTTTTGTTGACAGTTATCAATCCTAGTTCTGAACAAATGATAATGAAAAAAATATTTTCAAAAATTCCATAAATTAAATCTATTTCAATGTGAACTCAACTAAAAAATATAAATGGATAATTCCAACAAGTTGATGTCATCTTTTGTTCAGGATATTTGATATCAATTCTGGTGTCCTTATCACATATATATATATATATATATATATATATATATATATATATATTATATATTTTACACACACATATATACATACAGAATATAAAAAAGATTTTTTACTTAGCTTTTGCTGTATCAGTGAATTGTAGTTTCATATGCTCTTGCAATTTTTTGGTGATTGCACAATCCTCAGGTAGGGTACTTAAAAATTGCGAGAGCATATGAAACTGCAAGTTGCAGATGCAGCAAAAGCTCAGTTTTTATTGTATATTGCTCTGTATTTTATATTGAACAATGTTCAATAACATTTGTGTCTTTGACAATTTTTATTGTTATAATGTTTATATATATATATATATATATATATATATATATATATATATTTCTCCACCCAAGCAAGGCAACAAAGCCACAGGGGTTACTGAGTGTGAAAAAAAATTTAAGAAAAAACACTATTAAGGAACGAGAATAGTAAAAATACAGGAGACATGATATCAATTGACATTGCATTTGTGTGTGTGTGTGTGTGTGTGTGTGCTACACTGTATCATTTCATATTTGTTCACGTCCCTTGCTAGATCCAATCATCAAGGGAAAAAAAGACTGGAGATTGGCCGAATAAAGCATAAACTCTGGAACAAGAGCACAGAAAAAATATCAATGTCAAGCAAAACCTTATAAAAATAATAATAAAAACTGGGCAGGCCAACAAACAGTGATTGTAAATTCAACATGAGTGGGGAAAACAACTACATAAGCAAAATCACAAATGAGATTACTTAATACCAAATTCAAAAAAATAAAAAAAAATAGTACAAATGCTTGTGTAATTCTTTTGTGTGAAGGTAAGTTTTGATATTTTTCTATTTCTTTTTTTTTAACTCTTTGAGGCACTTTTTTTTGTACTGTGAACTACACCATCATCTGTTGATCGAACTGGATTACTAAATAAAATGAGAATATAAATGTTGGTGCTACGAGATATATGAAGATAAAAAGGAAGGGGAGAATTAAAAATGCACCCCTGACCATCATGCAGATAGTAACACTTTAAAAATGGGATGAAATGTAATATATATATATATATATGCTTCAAAGAGTTAAAAAAGAGGAATTATCAAATTGATTTGAAAACAGTGGCATTCAATAAAAATTCATGTGTCTGTCAAGTGGAGGGGTGGGGTGGTAGTCAGGGAGAGTCAGAGTGGTCATTTGTATTACTAACTTATTCATAGTTATAGCTGCTTGCAGCTCTTCATCCGAGGTAAAACTGTTGGTCCGCACAGAATGATACCAATGAATGACCAACTAAAATGTCTGGGAATTGACAGGTATTCCTTTTTTTTCTTTTAAATTCTATTTTTTTTTTTTTTTTAAAGTTTTCCAATCACAAACTCACTTCAGAGCATAATGAGAAAAAAGTCTGAGAAACAAGAAATATCAGCTTCTTGTTTATTTCTCTGACTATCTCAACATACAATTAAAGCCGATACAACAAAGCCAATTCTTCACTAAACAAAACACTTGTCTGCATGTATGCAAATGATATTTTTAATGTGTATATTTATGAATACATGTATTTCATATTTGTCTGTGTATATATATATATATATATATATATATGTCTCCTAGAGAGCAATTGTGAGTATGTTTGTCTTTAAGACTATTTAGTTGCTCATTTTGTAAGTTTGATCTTTACTAGTTGCTCCAATTTGAGACTGTTTCAAAGTTGACTTAGTTGATATAAACACACAATTGCAATTTTAAAAAGAGTATGAATTGATGTAGATGAATAGACAAATGTGTATACATCCATAAATTCATAATTATTGAGTTGCCTGTAAAATATAAGTATGTATGTATAGGACCTTGAATGAACATATGTATTTGTCAATGAACTATTTTCAAGTTTATCAATGTATGTGTACATATTTATTTGTGTGTATATATATATATATATATATATATATATATATATATATATATGAAGAAATGTATACACACAGACACAAAAGGGTATATTGAAAAATTCTCATCCCAACCTATTTCCCAAAACCAATATTTCAATTACTAAACATTACAATACTGATTAAGGATAATGGGTGATGCCAAAATATTTTCAGTACTGATATATATATATATATATATATATATATATATATATATATATATATTATGAGTTTGCTATTGTAGTAATGAATTTGTGTGTGTCTATATGTATGTTTGTCATGAGTTTGAGCGAGTGTGTCTGTTTCTTAATGTTTATATACTTGTGTGTGTCTATATATGTATGTATTTGCACACATGTATGCATGATGTATGTGTTTGTAAGAGAGAACATGAAGTGATATAAAAAAAAAAAATTATTTAGTGAATGATTTTAAATCTTCTCTTTAAAAAATGTATCAAGTACATATATTCTTATTCTGCTGTTTCTTTGTCTTCTTTTTTCCATCCAATGAAAATTTTAAAAATAAATAAGTTAAGAAAAAAAAATTATTATTTTTCCAAAAATTTTAAATTTAAGATCACTTTTTTTCTTTCATTTTTTTCTTTTTAAGGGGAGGAAGGTATTTTTTTCTTTTAAGGTAATGTTATGGAGAACTGGAAAAATAGATACACAATTTTTTTAAATATTTAAAAAATTAAGGAAAAAAGAAAGGAATTTTTTTTCCATTTTTTTTTAAACCAGAATTAAAAAAAAAAAAACAAAAAAAAAAAAAACAGTTAAGTTTAAACTGTCAACATAATTTTTCTGCTGTTAATGTTCAATCTCATAATCCTTCTCACAAAAGGTACAGAAAAAAAAAGTCCAAAGAAAAAAAAATGTCGCTGACAAAATCTACATTGCCAGGAATCCAACCCCTAAATTATTTCAGCCAATCTACTCTTTTCTTCATCACAGTCATCCTCATTAAATAGCAGTATTGAAACAGTAGGTAATGTATGAGTGTTATATACAATAGGTACCATGGTACAAACTACACCATAGAAGAGCTATGTAGGTACCTATGTATGCATTGGAGCATATACTCATTTAGTCTATACTGGTTGGCAGGTGTAGCTGTACTGGTGCTGCTGTTCATTCTCACAGACCAAAATATTTTTTTTCAATCACAGATTTTTTTTTCAAATTTTATTCTTTTTTTGCATTCACATTTATAAGTTATTTTGAAGCAATATATTGTCAGCCATTTTTACAGATGAGGAACAGATTGCACGAAAACATCTTTGTAAGTCTTTTGTATATGTATCTGTGTGTATATGTTTAACCTGTACCTATTTAAGCCAGCAATCGTTTCCATGTTTAGAGAGAAATAGAAAGAGAGAGAGTGTGTGTATATGTATGCGCATGTGTGTGCATGTATAATTTAATAATTTGAGAAAAATAAAATAAAAATGGAATTCTGAATTCTCATGAATATATTTTTCTTCCTAAATAATTTTTTGGGGTACAGTTTAAGTACACATGGAACCCAAATGTAGGTGAATGTGAGAGGACTAATTATTTTCAAAATGTGTTTCTATTCAGTCACAATGTGACACTGATTAGAATTTTTTTTTTTTAATTTATTTCTTGAAGTCCTTGACTTTGGAAGCACATATGTTTGTTTTGTCCAGTTCCAGCAGTTGTTGTTGTTGTTGTTGTTGTTATCATTATTGTCACATTTAGGGAGCACCTGGTCATAAGATACTAACAGTACTCATTTATTACAAGATATTGTAATACTATCTTGAAAATTTGTCTTCCCACATGATCCAAAATTCATGACATAAGTGTTCGGGAAGGGAAAAAAATACTCGGGGTCTATAAATAGATTGTATGTTAAAATGATTTTTTTTTTAATTAAATTAAAAATGCTGTCAAAACAAACAAAATAAAAAAACATCAGGTGTTTAAAAAAAAATAACGCTGAATAAAATTTTAAAAATGCAAATCAAGTTTTTATATCGTCTTATGTATACCAGTTTGTCAACATAAAAAAAAAGTATTGCATGAGTACATCTGTGAGTGCACACACATACACACACAAAATGTATGAATGCATGTGTATGGATACACACGTGTGTGTGCGCATATATATATATATATATACACACTAACACATGCATATATGTGGCAAAAAAGGGTGTGCAGCAAGTGGTGGTGGAGGAGATGAACACATACCCATTGTTTATTACAATGGATCACAGTGTTTCCTCCGAATGGGAAGCTAGAGTGCAAAATAACTGCACAGTAATTGGCAATATATTCCTGGAAAAAAAAAAAAAAAAAAAAAATCTCAGTTGCACTCAAAGAAAATAAAAAAAAAATAAAAGACAGACTAGCAGACCTAGAAATGCCTGGTTATTCAATTCTGATGGCACAGCAGTACGAAAGACCTTAAGTACTATTGGCTGGGAATGCCAAAAAAATATATCAGTGTCCAGAAGCAACACATCCACAATGAGGTTTAGAATCCATGGAATGTGACTGGATTCTAACCAATTTGTTTTTGGGATCATGAAGACGAGCGCAACATAGCAACAACAAACTTGGCATTGATTCACTCACTGTCATGAGTCTCTCCTTTGGAGCAATCATCAACTTTTGAAGAAGTGGAATTTCACCAAAGCTAAAGTTAGCCTCTTGCAGTGGAACTTCGAACCTAAATAATGTGCCTTAGACTTTTAACAGTGCAAAGGAAGAATGGTGGTAAATAGACAAAGTCAAGCTTGAATAGTCTTTTGGAAGAATTTTTTTTTCTTTTACTTTCCCTCCCCATTCCCCACTTCTTCATCTTTTTCTTTTTTTTTTTGTCCTCATCTGTTAACAGAAGATGTTAACAAAAGCAAGAACAGATGGCAGTGCTGCTGCAAAATGTACCAGCCACACAGGTGTTCAAACCCTACTTGGGGGTGTATTTTCAAATCCATAGTGGTCCATAAATCTAGTATCTTTCCTGTATTTACCATAGAGTTGCTGTTACTGGTGTAACTGGTCTCTACTAGTCCCCAATGTAAGTCAGTGATGGTTCCAAATGAGTCTCGGAACTAGTCCTTTCCCAAAAGAACTAGCTCTCTGACTCACCAAGATTGTCTAAGAGATAAAAATCACATTTCTGGTTTTTATGCTGGTGAGTATGAATTAACCAACTATATTTCATGACAATTCCTGATAGCTTCAACTTGAACTTGTGCTGGGGTCAGTCAGCTTGTCCCAGTCCATCCCACATTGGGAGTCTGATGAAGCTGTGAAATCAGTATCATCAAAGCTGAACATGTCAAGAACATCCTGCTGTGTTTTGGGGGTCAGGATAGGGTCAGATGATGTAAACGAAATGGGAGTGTTGAGAGATGCCGGAGCAAAGCCCGTGCTCGGTATAACAACATCTAACCAGTCAGACACATCAATTTGCATGTTGCAAGAGCTGTCTGTGTCATGCGGCAAATCAAGGGTCACCCCCAGGTCTGTCGAGGAACCAGGGTTGCTGGCGTCTGTTTTGGTAATAATTGGCAGTGTTGATGTCCCAATCTTATGGTCAGTGAAAGAGTCAGGTAGTTCGAGATTGGTGAAGCCACCCTCAGACGTCCAGTCCATGCTATTGAAATCATGGTTGAGCACCTCATTGATATCAACAAACTCTCGATTGGTGTCGCAAGATATTGAAGAAGAGGGTGGTGAAGCATCTGGTTCTTGTTTTACCAAGACGGGCGTAGGAGCCGGTACAATTGCTGATACAACAGGCTGTTGGTTTACTAAGGACGAGGATGTGGAATTGGTAGTTAATGATGGAGATGGCATGAGCACAGTGGCTAGTGAGAATGGTGTATTGCTGGATGTGGCAGCAGCTGTTTGAGTTACTGACACTGTTGGAATTGTTGATGTCTGGGCTGTGGTTTTAGGAGTTGGGGGAGGCTCTTGAGCAGCACTTGGAGGTAATTCTAATGAAAGAAAAAAATAGATAAGGAATATAAATGAAGAGATCTTAAAAAAATAAGAAGCATAATTAAGTACTAAAGAGCAAAAAACTTTTAACATATACTCATTAAGCATGGTTTGATTTGGGCACAAGGCCACAAATCTAGATGTTCGAAATGCCAATTACTTGAAGAAGGTCAGAATGTACAACAGCCAAAATTTTGTGAATATGGCAACAAAAATGAGGATAACAGTTCGAACATTGTAAATAAGGTAAATCTAGAGGACATTGTAAGGAATGAAGTTATGATGAATAAAACCAAAATGTTGTAAAACAAGCTTGCTAATGATTATGCCAAAAAGAGACTCACACATAAAAAAGACAACAACCAATCTTATTTTAGATATAATTAAAAGCATTTTTATTTTAAAGATAATAGTGGCATAGAAGCATATTTTTGTTTTTATGATGAAGATGGCATAATGGATACCAGAAAACAAAATGGAAACAACAAAGTTCAAATTTCAGCTGAGATTACTGATGTTAACTTTTGTAATATTATCATTGTATAGATAAATAAGAACATGAGATTAAATCACTCATATGTAAAATTATTGTTTATTAGAAAGACTTGTGAAAATTACATGGTTTTCCTATTTTAATTTTCTTGTGAATCTTAATTCTTAAGTTAATGATTGATTAAACTCATAATGAGTTCTATGACAATAAAATATATGTAGAAATTCCTCTATCACATTGTTAAATATTTGAACTTAATCAAATATGAATGTTCATTTTTATTTTAAGAAGTGTGTACAAATGAAAAGATTTTAAATTGACAACTTTTTCATTTCACTGAAACAGCCATTGGACACTTCTATCTTGCCTTCTTTCTTTTTTCATTCATTTTCTCACTGAAACTAAATAGCATATGTCATGTTTTTCTACGCAATCAAAACATAATAATCCATTTATGAGGTATTGGCAGATGTTAAACATTTCTATGTTCCCTTCTTGCTTTCTTTCTAACCAAATTATCAGGTTACGAATATGTCTCAATGATAATTTAAAAATAATTCAGAAGACAATGTTATTTATTGTAACTGGATTTTTGGCAATTGCCTTACTTGGTTTCCATCGTTCTTAGCTTAATCTGATTTTTTCTCTTCACTTTTCTCTTCTTTCTTTCATTTTCCCATTTAAAACCAAATAGTATCTTTTTCCCTCTTTCCTCATGATCAAAATGGAATATTCCATTATTTATGAGGTAATGGTAGGGCATAACACTCATGTAAACTAAGCATAATTATAAAAGGATTTAACTGCAAACTTTTGTCAATTAATATTGGTGAGTGTATGGCCGTGAGGGATTTCTCCAAATGTGGATTCTTCTTCTCACAAGGATGTGTGTCTTCCCTCTTATGGGGTGCTTTTATTTATTATATATATATATATATATATATATATATATATATATATATATATATATATATATATATATATATATATATATATATCTATCTATATCTCCCTAACATGTCTTACATGTGCACATGCTAAGTGCAGTTAAGTCTGCAAATATGCACTTGTTGGCTTGGTGGTCAATTTCCAGGTCAACCTACTTCTCTGATGCTCTGGTATAACACAGAGTGCAAGGTCTATTTTGGTATCAACTAGGATGAACCCAGTACATATTTGGGTCATCACAGATCAACTCCTCTAAGAACAAAATTTGTTTATTGACATTGTATTTGATTCAGATTATCTGGTATTTTCTGGCACAAATCATATATTACACTTTGTACAAATGCCTTTTAGCAAAAGGCATAAATCCACTGTTATCCGCACTCTGTTACATCAGCAGATATCTGGCCATAATATTTTATCACTTGCATGTCATAATGCGTGATGTAGAAAACATTGGTGAGTGAGCACTTGGACAAACTACTCTCCACTAATTACATATTACATGTCCAATTGGTGGAAACAAAATTTTGACAAAAGGTGTAATTGATTACAAGGAAATCCTTTCTAAGAGAAAAAAATATATGAAAACCTTACTTTGCTCATTCAAATATTCATTTAATCAATTCCAGTTAACACTCCTCCCCAGTCTTTTGAACAGGAGTAGAAGTTTATCTCGTTTCCTTTTTAGGATTGGGTTTTCGGTTCCTTCTAAAGTCAACTTCAATTCTATACTTCAAACATCTCCATGTAGACTGAAATTTTATTTCTTATTTGTTTATTTTCCCACAGTAGAGTAGATAGGTTTGCCTATCGCCCGGTTCATACTCCTTCCCAGTCTTTTGAATAGGAGTAGAAGTTTATCCTTTGTTTCCTGTTTAAGATTGGGTTTCCAGTTCATTCTAAAATCTCATTCTCTGTCACTGCCAGTAGCCCGTTGCACCTTAGTGGCATTATCACCTTGCTTGGTGTGAATTGATTAAAAAAAATCCTATCTGATGGCACCTAAGACACACCCCTACCCAACCAAACATTTAAATTTAATATTGCAGTATTAGGCTAGGTATAAATAATGGTAGTATACATCTATTTGGGTAAAAATTATCCTATCTGACACAACACTTCAACTTTGCATATAAAACTCAAGTGATATTTTTAAGGTATTTATTTAGGAAGAAATGACAGATTTTAGAAACCATCAAATAAAATTAAAATAATTTGTACTTGTGGGAATTTTAATCATAAAATCTCTGTAATTATTGCCAAATACCTACCACAGCTATATTACTCCAATATGAAATACATTTTTATATTTTAATTTTTCTTATCTAAAAATATCCTGTTTTTGTAATTATTATCTCAAATTAATTCTAAAATAATCTTAAAACATTAATAACAAATAAATTAAGGTAAATAAATATTAAGACAAAATAAAAGATAAAAACAATGGAGAAAATGTTTAAATTAAAAAAAAATTAAGACAAACAATTTAAAAAAAGAAATTGTCAGAAACAACTACAAATGAAAATTGCTCCAGTAAATATCAATGAATATTGTTTTAAAATATTTGGAATATACAATTAATTAACAGATGTAGATATAACTAAGCAAAGTCAATTCTGCCATCATCCTTAATATCAAAGTAGATTGAAGAAAGTAATGACAAACCTCCATTTCTTATAAGGATCTCAAGTACATCATCCATGGCTTGGCTTTTGGTTGATATTGAGAAAGCTGCAGTGTTTATAGGATTCTCACTTGATACAGTAGTTGGAGATGCAGATGATGGTAAAGTATTGTTTCCTCCATCTTGCATAGTCACAAACAGTGGACCCTAAAAGAGAAAATAGTTTAGACCAAGTTAGGTAAAGAAAAAAAATAAAAGAACCAATGACGTAAAATTAACCAAGTCAAGCCGAAAAAATCTGGAAGAACCAATGACGTAAAATAATAAGAAGCAGTTGTAAGGCATACAGTTTTATTCAGAGATATTAGAAGCCTATGATGAAAGCATTAACAGCTGACCTTAGGCAATGCATCAAATATGTGGTAAGATTAACTGCTGGCAATAAACATATGTCAGAAATCTGATATAAACAACAAAATTGCAATTATTGGTATTTAAGTCAAAATTAAAAGGAAATGGGCATAGGAAGATTGTGTTGGGCCAAGTGAGATGGACCAGTTTGCCTTGAAAATCAGCAAATGAAATTTTGGCATTTGACATGGGTTCAAACTTTGGCACAGAAATAAAGAACACTCTCGATCATCAAGTATCCTTATACTCATTTAAATTAAATATGGTCTAAAGGTGAAGGCAAATGGAAAAGAATGGGAAGCTTGTTTTACACTGACATTTAACACGAGAATAGCATGCAGGCCTTCAAAATCAGCATTCAAAATCCAAGTTTTATTTAGGCTCAAACACAGATCTCCTGTACTCATGGTAAATACTTAATTATGCCAACCATAAAATGGCCATGTTCTTTTTTTTTAATATTTACTAAGCTAGCTTCATACAATATATAAGGCCAAATATAATTTTGCCCACTGAAACCAATTATATATGATAAGATATTTGCCATGGACAAAAATGTGGAGGATGCTCAATGTGGAGTTCTGGGGAGAGTAGAAAACATTATGAAAGGGTTTTATAAAGTCATCAAACTGTTGCAATATACAGGTGATTGCAGAGGACCAACAAGAATAACCCAATAATGAGGACATTGTTGGTATATTGAATATTGAATATTTAATATCCCATAATTTGATGAAAGAGAGAGAGAGACATCAGCAAACACACACATGTATACATCTCTCAGAATAACAGAAGTCAAATTAAGTGACAAGATAAATTTTATTAGGGACATGTTTTGTTCTGAGAAGGAACTTCAGGAAAACTTATTGATGAAATAAATCTTATTTGAAAAGGAGAAATGCAAAAAATGCTGGTTACAGTTTACATTTAAGCATTTTGTTTATTTTTGATTAGGTTTCATTTTATTTTTTTTTAAATAGTTGTGACTAATTTTATACTTTTTTATAAATAAATTCTTATTTATAGTTTTACTTTCTTCTTGATTTTTGTAGATTTTGTAATTTCTCTTCTTCAAGCTATATATGAAATAATTAGGCTATAAGGGAAGTTTAAAAGCATTTTCAATGAAATTTTCTTCATTTAAATATTGAAGGGTACAAATGCTTTTAAGTAGAAATGTATAATTATTCCAGATTTTATTGTGCATTGTGATACAATATCATTTTTGTTAGTTCATTTTTTATAAACTCTTAATTTTAGATCATTAGAAATAGTGATGTATTGCTGGTTTATGTTTCATAAATAAATTGTATATTTGATATTGTTTACTTTATTTACAAGATCAGGTAATATTGATTTATGGGGATATATTAATAAAGCATCATCAATATATTCAAAATATGCCGATTCTTTAGGTAAAATATTTTGGAAACATAGCGTGCGATGGTTAAATTGTCGCCATTTTATACTCTTAATTTTGCACATTGTTTGTTTTTGATTTTGTCGACTGCACCCTATAGTTGGGTCAGTTGGGCACCATCAGTAAGAAGATCACTATGACACAATTCTCCCTGCAAGAAATTTGGAAATGGCATGCTGTACTGTTTAGCATTCCCGCCAGAAGATCCAATGCGAACATTCCAGAGTGGGTATCAATCTGAGGACAGTGCAAAGGATTCACAAAGAGTTGGGTGAGCCTAACGGTGATTACAAAAGTGTTTGGAGTGATCACTAGTCATGGCGATATTATGCCCCCATTCAACTTCCCACCGGGCCTCAGACTCAACACGGAGGCCTGCATCAAGTGCCTTGAGGAGGTTGTGTTGCTTTGGGTCAAGAGAGTGGCTGCTGGAAGACCCTATGTCTGACAACAGGACTCTGCATCATGCCATACATGCAGGAGAACCCAGTCATGGTTGTCAGACAATTTCTGTGACCACATCACCCCTTTCACCTGGCCATCTAACTCCCCAGACTGCAAGCCTCTTGATTAATATGTGTGGGGCAGAGTTGAGCAAGACTCCTTATAACACCAAAGATGAACAGAAGGCAAGGATTATGGCAGCATTCACCAACTTAAACAAGGAGACTGTCCAGAAGAGTTTCAGGAGATTCCAAAGTCATCTAGAGGCCTAGATTGAAGCCAATGGTGATTTTAATGAATAAATTTACTCTTTAGTATTTCAAGATATTTTTGTGTAATTTTGGTAAATATATCTGTTACAATGAGATATCAGTATTATTTTCATTTTTGTGTAATTTAGATGTCAGTTTATCCATCGCACCCTCTCTCTGTGTGTGTGTGTGTGTGTGTATTTTACACACACATATCTGTCAACCAATTAGCCAAGTACCACACATTCTGGGTCTATATGTATCTAACAACTCTTAACACAGTAATTCATCTATTTTCATACACTTTTACAGTTTAATGTCTTCCCTATTTGTAGCAGGATTTATATAATGTTGAAGAAAACAGCATGTATTTGTGATATCGTCTGACAGTCACTTATATAATAATTCTAGCTACATCATTAACCAAATGCTTTTGCTTCTTGCTAAGCTAAATAAAATAATTATTTCACAATCATTTTCCTCTATTTATCACTCCATTTCTGTCACTCACACTATTGACTCAATTCTTCCAATGTTGAATTTAATAGATAACTTTAAAACTTTCCTACCCCTACAATTAGATTTCCTTTGTTTGATGACATTTAAATTTATATTTTTAAAATGTTTTCTATTGATTCACACATTGTTAGTATTATTTTCCCTAAACCTATGAATTATGTATTAGATAAATTATTTTTATATACAGTAAAGTGCATTTGTATTGTTACATTATTGCCATCAAAACAACACTGAAGTCCTATTTTCATTCAATATTTCCTCTTTAGTAAACAGATTTTTATTTATCTACATATCCAACTATCAATTCATTTAATAATATTAAGCTCTTCTTTCTTTTTCAAAGGCTCACTTTTGAGATATAAACAGGAAAAATTGGTCAAGAAAGATTGTACTCTGCCATGTGAGGGAATATGGAGAGAACCTTTCTACCTGCCTTGAAAATCTCCATTCAACGTCTTAGCTTTTAATATTTACTAGATTTAGCTTAATATGGCCCAAAGCCAGATTGGAAGTAGGGTAGTGGAATTTAACAAAATTGTGATGCTCTAATTTTCCTGCTTACCTGCCTTGAAGCTGTTAGAAGGATGGGTAGAGCACAATTAGACAGGCCACTTAAAATTCTATTAACAGAAATACTAAAGAATGTATGAGAAAATGAAATACCCCAAGGGGAAGTAACTTCATACCAGTGATTAAAAAAATATTATCTATTGGTTAAAGGATGCAAATTAAAGATATTTAATACACACAAGGGAATACATTTGACAAAGTGTTTTATTCATATAAATACATACCAACAGTTGCTTTCTGAATTTCTGAGATTAGATTATGATTATTTACATTTACAGTTACTAATGTATGTATCAAATATTTCAGTCATTGCTATGCTATCAAATTCACAAACCAATGAAATTTCCTGAAGGTAACCTGGATTGAGAGACACAAGAAGACCAAAAAGCATAATGGTCAAAACTTCATAATAATAATAATAATGACAAAGATGACAACATTAGTCTGAATGTAAACAATGAAGGAGATAGGTGTGTGAAAGAATTTCCCATCACCATGATTATTTGCAGCAGGATAATGATCATTGTGATGAAGCAAGATCAATGATTGATTTCAATGCTCAGGAGAAGGTTTTTCCTTTTCAAGTACATTATGCTATAGCAACTATTATCTCTTCAGTTCACATTCTCATAGCTATTTTCCATCAGTAAAAAAATCTCTTCTGTGAATAGAAGAGGAGAAGAACAAAGGTTTTAAATGCTGACCGATATTCATGTCACTAACATGGAACACATTTTCAATGCTTTTAAATTTTTTACGTGTGAATGACATTACCATTGACTGAATGCATAAGCAATTTGTCAATGCTAATAAATCAGAATACAAAATAGAGCAAAATTTAAAGGCACTTCTAAAGTTTCTTGGATACTATGTAAAAGTTGATACTGTAAATGTTTTCATGAAAATAATAATTCTGAAGATAATGAATCATTTCCACAAAATTATTACAATAATTACAAATACATCAAATTTAGATTTGTGAACAACTGATGAATTCCCATCAGGGATCATGTTAGTAGATATGGTTGTTTAAAACAGGATTTCTATTTGTTACAGCCAGAAATATTACAGTTGTTCATAGACACTGGTGTACACATTTGAAAGTATATGAAAATAGATGAATTACTGCGTTAAGAGTTGTTAGATACATATAGATCTGTAATGTGTGGACCTTACATAAAGATGAAAAAGAAACAGTTATCTTTGAAAGTTTGACAATAAAAATAATCAAATGGCAAAAGAAATTCAAACAATATCTGAAATCTAAGAAGAAACTCATGAAAAAAAAGGTTAAATTGTAAACACTGGTAGACTTGTTTTTATGAATCATTTCTGAAAAAAAAAAAAAAAAGAGCTTCTACCAAGATGTACACAGAAGACAAACAATGATGTACTGACCTGTGTAATTTGGTGCTTATTCTTGACAGCCTCATCATATTTTGGAGGCTCTCGTAGTGGGATGGAGAAAAATGCTGTCGTTGAGTTAGAGCTGTCAATACTAACCGCTGGCTGTGTTCCCAATGCTGAAGTGACCTGGGTGCTCTCACTCAGAGATACCACAGGAAGAGGGCTAGAATTCAGAGAAGCAAGAGTCATACTGAAAAAAAAAAAATTTTTACATGTTTAGTATTAAAATAAAAACTTAAGTAGAAAAATTAATGAAAATTTACTTTTAAATTTCCATTGGACATAAAAGAATTTCACTTAATAGTGTCATCTAATTTTTTTCTACATTGCAATGTGAGCATAAATTTGTTGTATCCAGTAAAGATTGTGCTTTGCAGTAGAGCAAGAGTTAACATGCTAGTCTTATAAGCCATTACTACTATGAGAACTATCTTCACAGTGTGCTCCAGAAAGGAAACCTAGATCACTGCTATAAGGACTACAATACAATCCTGGGTGCTACATATGTGTGGCCTTGAGCCAGACTAATGAAGCTTACTAAATACCAATAGTAATGATAAAACTTCAGGATAATAAAAACAACTAAGCTTAAATTTATGACAGCTAGTGGTTATTTGTATATATCTTATATTTTTAACTTAAATACTTTCAGGTTCGCAAATGGAAAGTTGGAAACCAATTTATAAGACAAGATTGCTTTCATAAGCAACTCTAGCCTGAATTTGGTTTTAGGCTTGTTATACAAGAATTGATCAGAAATAGAAACAGTTTAGACGAACATTAGTTTATTGAAATAATCAGTTCACATTAGTATTATTATCATTTCAATTTCACAGACACAATACATTTAATGCGTTTGATCCTAGTGAGATATACATATCTGAAGAAAATATCTGTTAATAGTATAATTTTTGCAATAATATCTGCCATAAGTGGCATTATAATACCAACATATGTAGGTAACATTTCAGCTGACTACTGACTTTAATTCTATTCTATCATGTCTTGGCTTTTTTCATTTTCTGAATTAAGGAAAGATTTCTGGCAGTAGGACAAAAATCATTGCAGATCAAAATCTAAATTTTGCAATTTTCTATCTAAAATTTACTATAACAAATTTCTGTACTCAATCTATATGGAAATGATGACTTAATTGGTCGGGCACAAGAGTGGTTTCCCTGATGAAAAAAAAAAAGGGAATACAGGTTTGATTCCTGTTGAAAGGCACCTTTTCCTTAGTTTAGACTTTACAACCTCTAAGTTGTTTGACATTAATTCCACTGTTTAAAGGATGTCAACACAAATCAAATATATGTTCCCACTAAATATAATGTTTATACTAATATTATATACATAATAATATCAATTTTATAGACCCATTTTTTGAAAATTTAAATTTGTCAAATATGAAAATTCTGTTATTACTTGACAATACTGGCAATTCCTGCAATTGAAAAAAATGGTGTGTGTGTGTGTGTGTGTGAATTCTTAGGAATTCTAGCATCAATGCAACATTTAAAATATTTATGGCAAAAAAGAACTTTAATATCATATAAAAAGAAAAAAAAAAAATCAAACAAGTAGTAAAAGAATACTATATCAAGGACATCTTCACATTTTTTTTGTTTGGTGGGAGGGGGGTCTTCCAAAACAAATCATCCCACTTACCCTGAACTACAAATCAAACTGTTAGGAGAGGGAGACCCTTCCCTTGAGTTAGCCTGTGATACACTGAGGATAAAAGGAGTGACTGACTGTGAAGAGCTCAGAGCCAGCTTAGTCAGATCAACTGCATGACCTGGGCTTTTCTGTTGTTGCTGTTGCTGCTGCTGTTGTTGTTGCTGTTGTTGTTGTTGTTGTTGTGGTGGTTGCTGCTGTTGCTGCTGTTTGTTGAACAATTCATTAAAATTAGGTTTGATATCAGGACCCGTGGTTGACGTGGTTACTATCATAGTAGGCAAACTCTGGGTTGGTTGCACACTGTGTGTGGAGGCCTGAATAAGGTGAGCTGAGATCGGAATTGGAGTGAGAGCAATGGAGCTGAGGGATTGCTGCACCTGTAGAGATGGGGTCTGTGGGAGTGGTGGCGGTAAAGGGACTTTGGAATCAGCAGCAAGATTCATCAGTATATGCGGCGGGGACTGAGCAGTGAGGACTTGGTGTGACGGTGACTGCGGGTTGATTATTTGTGGAGGTGACTGCACGTTGAGGATCTGCTGTGGAGACTGCACATTGAGGATCTGCTGTGGTGAGTGCATGTTCATCATCTGTGGTGAATGGACAGTCATCACATGAGGGGGTGAGTGCATAGTCATGACTTGTGGTGGAGAATGCACTGTCATTACTTGGGCCGGTGATTGCACATTCATCACCTGGGCAGGAGACTGTACACTCATCACCTGTGGTGGAGACTGTGGCTGTTGCTTGATAAGGTTTTGTTGCTGAGCTTGTTGTTGCTGAGTTTGTTGTTGCTGCTGTTGCAGCTGAATCTTAAGCTGCTGTTGCTGCAATTGCAAGTGCAGCTGCAACTGAGATTCCTGTAACTGTCGCTGCAGTTCTTCAATCTTTTTCTGCTGTTGCTTGACCAATTCTTCTTGACCCATTACCCCCCGTTGCTGAGTTGTCACTTGAGGTTGCATATGCTGCTGAGGAGAGACTTTTGGTACTGATGCTAAACTTTGACCAAAATCATTTTGGGAATTCCCATGATCAATGTCCATTGGAGCATTTTCCCCAGGTGCCACTGATGGAGGTCGTGAGATTTGGTCAACTGTTATTGGAACATTGCTCAAGGCATTGTTCAGGTGGTTTTTGTGCATCAAGAAATTGGTGCTTAAGTCCAGCTTGTCAATGGACATGTTAGACAAAGTCTGATTTGAAGTTTCCTTGCTGTTGGGAGAGTTTGGCGGCGATACATTTGTAAGCATAGATTCCTCGGCTGTATAGACCACAGCCTGAACTGTTGGTTGGGAAATGTTGCTGTTGTTATCAAGAATACTGCTGGGGATCTGACTAGTAGGGGTGGGAGTGGTGGGAGTAGAAATCGAAGGGGAGGAGGAGGAGGTGCTGTTATTTGATTTTGTTTCTATGAAGTTTCTGAGCCGTTCAATCAACTGAGGTTTGGACCCAGAAACAGTCAAGTTCCTCTTCTTAAGTTCAGCTCTTAAATCAGCAACTTTCATCTCTTCCAGGTTAGAAAGAGGTTTCAGTAGAGTAGGATTATTAGCATTTACAACATGCTGCTGCTGCTGCTGCTGCTGCTGAAGCTGATGGTGGGCAGGAGAAGGACAGGGCGAAGGGTGAGAAATTTGGTTTTGATGGATTTGTGTTTGTGGAATCATGGTTATGTGATGCTGGTGGTGTTGCTGCTGCTGCTGCTGCTGCAGCTGTGAAAGTGGTGGCGGAGGGGGCGGTGGTGGTGGGGGTGGCGGAGGCGGTGTCTGTTGAGGCTGGTGCTGGTGTTTTTGCGGCACAGACGGCGAAGGAGACTGCCGCATTGCCGGCTGAGATAAGGTGGTTGTGGCCACCGGTGATGGTGTTGATGCAGAAACTGTCACCATCATGCTGCCAGGAGAATTCACATGTTGGTTCTCCCCAACTTTGGGTACTGTTGCCACTGCTGCTGCTGCTGCTGCTGCAGCAGTTGAGCTGGCCAACAAATTCTTTTGCTGGAATTCTAACTGCCACTGGAGAAAGAGCTGCTGCTGCTGCAGTAGGATGTGATACGGCGTTTCAGAATTATTAGCAAGATTCTGAGCAGCATTCTGGATATTTTTAACAATGTTTGGTGGACCCTTGTATTCATGGAATTTGATAACCTTTGCCTTTGGCTGGGTTTTTGGTTTTGGCTTTTTTGGCCGGGATTTATGTTGATTAGAGCTACTGGAATTTCCATTTCTGGAATTTGAAGAATGTGTGGTGGATGTCGTTTGCCGATTCCCCACAATTGAGTGGCCTGATGGAACAGCGTAGGGCTGCCCTGGTGGGATGGTAACAGTCGTCTTGGATACTGGAGTACTCGGCCCCTGGTTTGTAACCCGTGTGATCAGTGAGCCAAAATCTATGGTGCTGGCAATGCTGGACCCAGGGCTGCCAATATCTGACAGGTTAGAGTCCTCCTCCTGGGTAGGAGAAAGAGCTTCATCACTGTTGCTCTCCTCTTCACAGGTAAACTGCTGCTTTACTCTATGATCAAGCTCTTCGCCATCACTTGTTCGCTGGAATTTGATCAGACCTTCTGTAAAAATTAAAAGAAAAAAAAGAAAAAAAAAGAAAAAAAGTAAAGAATGAAAAGGAATGCTTAGATTTGATTTCTTTGACACCAATCCAAAAAGCTTTCTATGAAGAATGGTTATTTAAGAAAAGAGACATTGTCAGCATTTAAGGGTTTTGGTTGTTCTCTTCTAAGGATATTATCCACATCTTTGTTTCCTATTATATCAGTGTTTTCTAGTCACCAAATATTATGGTGCATATTGTTTACCTAAACAAATTTATGTAAAACTGTAGTTAATTCAAGAAATTAAAGACTTTCAGAGTCTATAATTACAATCAATTCATTTTTCTGTGAATTTCTGCAATTAGTAGTTATCTGTAATTACATTATTTACCTGCGGACAATTGTCCTCATTTTTGTTGTTATCACCACATTTTGGCCATTGTGCCCTCCAGCTTTTATCAGGTACATATCAATCTGGGTAACCTACAGGGAATTCTTAACTGTAAACTTTATTTAATCTAGGGTGCATAGGCTGGTTTTCTTTTTCACAGTCCATGTCTAGGGATATCTCATCTAGTTCTTTATTTAGTACAGTTCAGTGGAAACACTGCAAGCAATAACTGAGCCATACTAAATAAAGAACTAGTCAAGATATCCTTAGACATAGACTGTGAAACAAAAAACCTCTCCCCATAGATTAAATAAAGGGTCCAATTTGAAATCCCCTGTAGGGGACCCACATGCAACTGATGAAGACTGGAGGACATAACTGCCAAAACGTGATAACAAGAACAAAGATGAATATAATAGTCTGCAGGTAATAATAATTCATTTTTATATACTAAAGCCTATCATACAAGAAATATCAGGTTGTCTACAAATTAAAATCATGTTTTCAGATGTTTCCATGTTAGAAAAATTAAATTTGTCAAAAACAATTTTCATTATTAGCAATGACAAAACCTCAACATGAAATGGTTTTATTCCTTGCTGAAAAAATTTTGAATCTTCTGAATATAGGAGAAATTAATTTCTTCTTTACTTATAAAGATTTTTTTCTTTTTTTTTATAGAGAAAGTGTTCCAGGAATTTGATAGACATATTAAGGTGCTAGCTGTTTGTGTTAAGAGGATACATCAAAATATTTGAATTCAACAATCTGATCTTTCCCTAAATTTATTTGTGGTTATGCAAGACTACAAATAGATTTAGAGAAAGATCAAATTGTTGAATTCAAATATGGACATGAAAATCTTCATTGGCAACACTTGAATTAAAGTCTATAAAGCTGGAAATGCTGAACCCAGCAGTGCCAATGATTGTCCAATTAAGATTTTTCTTATTGGGTGAGAAATTTGATTATATTTTCTTGAAGAATTACACTTTCTGCTGACCAATGAGTGAGATTATCAACAAAAATGTGCTACTCTTTATTCATTCAAGTTGTTAATAATAAATATCTGACTCATTCTACAAGCTCACAATAGATCAAATTTAGTATATTTCACCAACTGCTCTATAACCCTATGGAAATGAGGGTTTGGTTTAGATGTTGGTAATTGATTTTCATCCAGAATCCCAATATAAAACAATTAATTTTCAACCAGGTATTTTTTTTTAATTGCTAATAATAATTATGTTCTTGACAAATTTAACTTGTCATATCTGAATAAGTCTTTATTCCATTTCCAAAAATATTACATAAGTATCCAAACAAACACATAAACAACATTCTAATAAAATTCTGAATGGCAAAACCAGTAATTACTATCTACCAATGTTGCCAAATATTTTAACAGCATCCCTGAACACTGAATTTTGCAGAGCTGGCAAATGTTAAGGTGGAAACAATTTCAGTATGTCTTCATTTAGTTCTATCTAAGAAATTGTATGCAAAAAAAAAAAAACAAAAAAAAAAAAAAATCACATCTGTTTCCTGTTGATTGAAGAAAATGAAAAACAACTTTGTGCAAATGTTTCATGTGCCTATCACAGCATGTCAGTCATCGAAAATCAACAAAGTCAAAAGTTAGTAAGAAATGCTGGAGCAATTGTGTGAAGTTCCAACTGTCTCAGCATATAAATATTGAATATGAAAAGATCAGAATACTTCAGGTGTTTTCAGTCATTTATTTATGTTTTTTTTTTTTCGTTTTTTTTTTCCTGTTCCAGAGTTTCAATGCCATTTCATATTCCAAAATTGTGATGTCAATATACATGCACTATTTTCTTGGATTTTTAATGTTTTTCATTTTGCAACCATCTGGAACATCCTTGTAACTCAAATGAGGCTTACAACAATTGGTTTGGAAGCCTCTACTCTATACAAGGTAATGAATTAATCGGTAAAGAATCTAACAACTGAAATAATATAACAAAGACAAGGATAATAGTCAAGAAGAACTGCTTCTTTTTTTCTTTGCTTCTAACAATAGCAGTTCATTACAAGTAATGTAAAAAGCAAGTGTTGAAATTGCCAACATGTATTCTGTCTGGAATGAAAGAGGCCAAAGACAAAAACTGATCTTCACACAATTGAATAAACAGGCAGAAAGCTTGACCGTAAACCAGAGTGGGGGAGGGACATTATTCTGACACAATGATTTTCTAAAATATGAAACAAGTCTGTCAAGAAACAAAGTGTTACTGAAAACCAGAAAGTTTTATTTGAATCTTGAAATATTTTTAAAATCATCAACCAATTTCTTTTAGGAATAGCTTGGTGGTAATGCATTTGGATTAAAGTTCGTAGAGTTTAAAGCTCAATTCTTAGTACCAAGAGTCGAGTTACGAAAGACATAAAAAAGAAAAGAAAATTGAAATCTTCAAACCTTAAAGAGCAAAAAAATAGATGAGAGAAAAACACCAAATCAGGAAACAAGATATCAGAAAAGCAGAAAAAAATCCTAGAGAATATTGCAATCATGAATGCCATTTTGATCATAGGTGAGAAATAGTTCTAGTTAAGTGAATTTTTAATTTTAAAATATATTTTTATAAAAAGAATTGAAGATCAAAAAGCACACACACAATTAAGGAATCTTAAAGCATATGTTTAAATTTTAAAAAAAAAAAGAAAAAAAAAAAAAGAAAAATTTAGACATACAAACCTTTAGACCTCCTATATTTCAAGACTGAAGCTGGACTTTCTACTGACAATACTATTTAAAAAATGAAAAAAAATTCAGCAACTAATTTTAGCAACAAATTTGAAACAAACAGGCAACTAAATAAAGAGACAGGGGCATAAAATAATTGTAAATACTTTCTCGGTCAGGGTTAGGGTTTGATGGAATGGAGAACGATTGATACCCTTTAATCAAACTAACAACTCCATCCTGGTACTTAGTTTTGTATGGTATAAAAATTAAAAATCCTTTGAAGCATTATAAGAAAAACAGAAAGATGAAAATGGAAATATGTATAAAGTTAACAGGTTTAAAAATACTTAGTAATAAAAACAAAAGAATATATATATATATATATATATATATATATATATGTGTGTGTATGTATGTTTATGTATGTTCTGGGCTACAATGAAAAGCACAAAATATATGTTGGCAAGTATTCAACAGTTTGTTGGTATATATGGTGATAGATATTGGGCCTGTGCCAAATTAACGAAAGAGTAATTATGTGTGTGTATATATATGTGTGTATACACACAGAATTACCCAAATGCTCAGAGAATTTGAACAGCATTCACAAATTAAATATACAACTGACTTTTGATACAACCCTTTATGAATTGAGTGTAAACATGCCTAAGGGGGACCATCTGTGAAAGATGGTAGAAACTAAGGGGTTAGGGTAATTTATTTCATGGTCAAATTCTCTGAACTTACATTTTATAAAAATACTTTAAAAAAAGATTGGCAATAAAATAAAAATACATAAATATAAAAAACAGTTTCTTTCAGTAAAATTTAAAAAAGAAAGACAAAAAAAGCTTATATGAAATTCAAACAAAAAAAAAAGATTATATTTTTGGAAACAAAAATTAAAAATCACAAACAATTTGATTCTGTAAAGAAAATAACCAAATCTGCTTTGAATTCACAAAAAAAAAAAAAAAAACAAAAAAAAAAAAAAACATTCATGTCTTATTTTTTATTGCAATCTTGAAATGTTTTATTAATACCATGATAATAATAATACAATAGAGAAAATATGTGAAAATTATGAGAATTTTATGTTTTTTCCAGGCCAGCAGAACTTCTGCCAAAAAAAAAAAGTGCTCAATAGATAACTAGAGCTATAATGTTCAATAAATAAAGAAAAGTTCAAGTGACTTAACTGACCAGATAAGTCACTTGAACTTTCCTTAATTTAGTGAATACTAATAACATTACATTGACAAATTGCAATAAGCATTTAACAGAACTTTTAAATCTAGCATAAATAATAGTATATAAGTGAAAAAGTCTAAATATCAAAATGGTTTATGGTAGCTAAACAGATAATATTTAAAAAAAAAGAATGTTAATCTGAGGCAAAGAGTTGCTATGTTACTTTCCATGCAGACAAGAGTTACTTAAAAGTTAAATATTTTACTGATACAAGAAATCGTCAGTAAATGTTTGAAAATGTGAAAAATTGTAAATGCTCAGAAAAATTGCCAATTCTGAATAGGAAAATGTGAGCGAAAAAAGAAACTGAGATTTGGTACAAAAGTTAAAAGAACCTGGCATAGAAAAAAAAAAAAAAATTTAAATAATAAATTAAACTTCATTGCCCATTATAATTTTTTTTTTTTTTTAAATATATTTCAACCAGAATTAAAAATGATAAACAAATCAGTATGATCACTATGCAGTTTATTTGACTCATGCAATTGCTTTATATTATAGTAATAACAGAAAAAAAACAATTTAGTTGAGTAGATAACTGAAGAAAATATCTTTAAACTCTGACATTAAGTATTATATAATAATCAGTATGTTTAAACCTAATGCAAAAACTTTACTACAAACAAAGACTAATATTAAATCTGCAACAATTTTAGATACAACAAACTCAAACTGCATATAACTGAAAAGATTAATGGTTTAAAGTTAAATAAAGTTAATATCTATATTATTAATTAACTTTAAAGTTAATACCTGTACTTTGACATTCTGATGTCAAAGACATTCTAGAAACAATTTGCAGATCATACCTTCAATTTTTAGCTTAAAATTTTACATATTAAAAATTTAACAAAGCAGGCATTATGAAATCTATATAGGTATTAAAAACAAACCCTATAAATGACTTAAAAAATTAAGCTGAAATATCAATTTGTAATTACTGGCTTAGATTCTCAAAACAAAAGATGAGAAAAGGCAAGAGTAAAAAAAAAATTTGAAAATTTTTGAAAAAAATCTCAAAATTATGCAAAATGTATCAAACATTTGCCAATAAAATAAATGTTTAATAATTTGAACCTGGAAGTGAATACACCTTCCCAAGAAGTATTATTACATGACTATTGACCTGAAGCAGGTAAATTTATTAATTACCTGGCAATGAGGCCAAAGTGCTCATGACAAAGTGATGAAATGTACATACTAAGAGGAATTTTGGATTTTCTAAACAGCAACACAAAAACAAGACAAAAATAAAAGCTAAAAACTATATGCAAACATAGAACTAGACATTTTTTTAAAAATATAAAAAACTATATCGGTAACAAATGCTTACAGGTATATAAACATGTAGACAGATTAAGCCAATTGTGATTTATAATAGAGACACAAATGTAAAAGAATGAGCCATGCTTAAAAAAAATCATATAGAACTTAATATATTTAGTCAGATGTCATGGCTGAGAAAGATACTAGGCTGGGATTTGCTATCAGTGCAGGTATATAATTAATGCAACCAGGTGATACATGCCACTTTATGTAAACAATACAAGAGGCACAGGATAAAAATAAATTATAAATAAATTGGACAGGCAAAAAGATTGGCATTTACCTTTACTGGTGTTAAAGAACGGCTTTGAGCTTATATCCCTCAGTTTGATACCTTTAAATTCAAATATAGTTGCAGAAGATGCTCTTAGTAAGTCACTCCAGTGCAAAAAAACAACATGCATGTCAATCATAGGAAAAATAACAATAACACTGTCAACATTTTTTTTAAGCATCACACAAGAAGAGGAATGAAGTTTTAGTATTACCATTTTTGCGATCAAAGTTCTTAAAAAGAGGATTTAACTAGTTGAAAATATTTTTTGAATAACTTATATTATTCCAGATAATTTTCAAAATGAGACTATCATATATAATGGGATATTCATCCAGTTCATATTTTATTTTTAAATTAAAAGTCAATTTTTCATGTGCATTAAATATTTGACAACTGCTAAGACTAGCACTTGTTGCTTCACACTTGATTGATATGTGCTTACAGATATAAAAATAAATAAATGGAAACATGAAATTATTCCAAAATGATTTTTGAATGCTTCCTTTTTCACCTCCAAATATAAATATTATGGTTTCATTATCTTTTTTTGTTTTTGGTAAAAACAGCTTTGAACTGAACTTCAAAATTGAAAAAGTCTGGAGATGATTATTTAGGAATTTCAAGTGTCAGGAAAACTTCCAGGTGACTGAAGATCTTGTTTGGAATTGGAAAAAGTTTATAAACTCTGCCTCAGAAAAGAAATAATCAGGAAATTCCTACAGACTTATCAAAAGAAGCATGAAAATTTTTGCCCCAAAACTCTTTGTAAAGGTTTAAGGAATTTTAACATTTCAACAGCTGTGATCTCTGTTTATCTATTAGATTGATGCAAATCTTCTTAGCTTCCTGCATAATATTAGGGAAATCTTAAAAGTGTCTTTGAAATTTACTCTCTCCCTTACTGCTTACGTAATCAGCCAACTATAGCTTTTATAAGCCTTAGAAAAAATACAGAAGCTAAATGAACACTAGTCAGCATTGGTTTTTCATTTCTAATTTGATATAGAATAAAATCATTTTATGGAATAAACAGTCACTAACAATGAAAAATGGATTTATGAAAAAGCAAAATGGACACAAACATGCCTAACTCAGGAAAGACTAACATCTCAAACAAAATAGAATTTACTAGAGGAAAAGTAGTTTGAAGAAAATTCTTTATTATAAATTGTTGGAAGTTGGTTAGATTGTTATTAGTTGAATGCTACAGTGAGCAATTTGCTTGTTTGAATGATTCCTTGAAAAAGGGGGGAAAAAAAATTTTCCCTGGGCAAAGAAGTTGACCAGTGATTTTGATGCAATACTCATTCTCTTGTTTTAAATGTAATAAAGCAAATGTTTATAGATTTGGTGTGGGAAGTTCTTCTGTATGTTTATTCTGTAGGCATATTCACCTTCAAACACCTTCATTTGCTCATCAATTTCAACAAGAAGTTTTAAAGAATTCACTGTTGAAACAAAAATCTTTATGGTGAATAACATTAGATAACTGAAAGATGATATGGTGTGATAGGAAGACAGAGAAAATAATGATTGTTAAAAAATTTCTGAACCTGGAAATTTTTGCACCAGTAATACAATTTAGATGTCAAGATCGTATATGATTGGAGAAAGCCAGGGAAAATACTTTGGTGTTTGAATAACAATGCTATGGACTTATATCATTAAAAGGTTTTGTTCACAAAAGACTCTGGAAACTTTTGCATCAACCTAATATATCAGTTATTTTCAAACTGCAATGTTACACATAATGATGGCCATGTCAGTCTCAATTGGAAATTGATAGATATTCAAACAGCATGATGTAAAATATAAAAATTACAATGAAAACCTGGGTTAACATATCAGGGTAAGGCCTATTATTTCTTATGTCTTATAGACTTAGGAAAGGCTTAGATTCTGGAGTTAGCAGACTGTAAAAATGGCTGATATAAATAAATACACACACACACAAAGAGGGAGCTGAAAATTTTTTAGTCCAACCAAGAGCTTTTCCCCACTCCTCATATATATCATTTTGGAAAGTATCTAGCCATTTAATGTTTAATACTAATAAAAACATACCCTATGTTTGTTAATGGCACCTTAATCTCCTTCAAATTACTGCTCTTGGAAGCTTATACATTTATTCCTTTCACTTTTCAAAACAATCTGCAAAATCCTTTTAGGGATCACCATCAGCTGCTTCATTATGTTCTCCTTAATTCATTATTTTGTCCATGGTGTGAAAGTAAGCTTTTAATGGCGATTTTAGCTTTGGAAATGGCCAAAGCCACAGAGAGATAAATAAGGTAGACTGGCAAGGTGGGCAGTGGGAAATTTTGTCATAAGATAAAATAAACTCTGAATGAAACATCATCATTGTGAATGAGAGCGCGCTCACATGAACTCAGTCATTAATGCTGCACTATAATTCCATTCCATGGGATGATGCCTGTTTCCTCATGTGCAGTAATGTCCACTCTGACTGGTTGTCAGTTTACATCAAGGTCACAAGACCATTCAAATTGGCTGGTAGCTTCATAGGCAGGTAGGTGATACACACACACACACACACACACATATATACATGCACACACAAAAATGTAAGATGAAGTGCTGAAAGGATCTTGACTCATCCAAAAAGTTCTTAAACAAAAACTTAATGTTTGATTATTTAGGAAGTAAGTTGAAAACCTTTTAGCAGCCTCTCATAACATTATTCATGTGTGGTAAATTGGTGATATTTATATAAAATAAATGACAATGAAAATATATAATACAAATAAAATTCCTTTAAGAAAAGACAAAAACTGCCTAGCAGCACTAGATATCCTAAAAATGTTATCAGAAAAGAAAAAGTGTCAAGCAAAGTAAGGAATCCAAGTAGGTCTGAGAAGCCAAAAGTAGAAGGGATTTACTATGTAAAGAGACATATGCCCTATTGCTATGTTAGTCATGACTTGATAATTTAACAATTATAATCCTTCATTGACAAAATATCTAAAATGAATATTACGAATGGAATGGTACAGAAATGCAAGGGATACAAAAGATTGAATAGATTCAATTCTCAAAGAATTGTACACAATTTTTACTGCAGAATTATTTTAAAAACTCTTGGATTGTACTGGCATCAATTCAACAAAAAATATTGAACTTTAATAGCATAATCCAGACAAGACGTAAAATTGAAAATCAATGTTGCAAAAAATACAATGCAGAAGATCCAACAGAAAAGCAATTCTTCATTTTCATTAATTTTCATTTTAACTGAAATTAGCCAGAAAGTAAATTAGCCATAAAATAAACAGGTCTAGATTTGTATAATGGAATGTACTTATATTTTTTCAAAGAAATTTATACTCATCCCATGACAATCTTATGTCGACAGTAGCAAAACTAGAAACCTAATTGGTAGCTCAGTGGCTACAACCTTTATCTAGACAGAATAAGGTTTATATTTCAATTCCTGCTCTTTCTAATAGAAGATATAACGGTCTCTGAAGAAAGCTGTCTTACAACTTGACCAAAATGATATAACAATAACCAGACTTCTAGGAAAACAAAGTAAATAAAAACTAGGAAAAAAGAAACTGATTTAAAAGCAAGGACTCTCCATTCAGGTATAGCTGGTCATCTACTGCCTTGATACATTCTGAACAAAGGAAAGCAACAGACCCTATGAGGTGTGCTGGTAGGTAAGTGGAAATGTCCTACAAAATTAATGAACTATTTATTCACACATTGTTGCCAAAATAAATAACCTTATTTTTATTACAAGATTCAAAGCAATGACTTTCTAGTCATTTCTTGAAGCCACAAAATTTCCAATGACTTTGCTCACAGAATTTAACAATGGCTTCTTTGAGTAGAAACTATATAAAGTACTGCTATAAAGAAAAATTATTAGTCTATATAATTATAGAGTGCAGATTTTGAGAGTTGGCTCTAAAATCAATAGAAATACCTCAACATTAAGTAAGTTACAAAGTCCAGTAAGAAGGTCTCTCTCTCTCAAAAAGAAAGAGAGTAAGTAGGTTAAAAGATGAAAATTTATCTAAGTGGATGCTTCAGAAAAAAACCCCAAAAAAAACAAAAAAAACTAGGTCTTTTCCCCTTCATTCACTCTTTTTTTGTGTGTCTATATTTTCTATGACATTTATCTCTCCACCCACCCATTTTTCTCTTTATCAATACAATCTTTTCTCCTCCCTCTAGACTTTCTTTTTCTTCTCATGTGTGTGTGAGAGAGAGAGAAAGAGAAGTAGCTTCTTTCTTTTTAGTCTTAAAAGATGGCTCAAAAGTCAAAAAGATAAATTTCATTCTTGGTACTATGTGGGTGGTGTGTTTAACCTATGTAGAGAACCCTTCTTCAGTCAACTTTGCAATATCTATGTGCAAGGAATAAATAGTCTGAAAAAGCTAATTTTGAGCAATAAAGAAAGAATTTCACCTTGATTTAAAGGTTGACATGAAAAAATTGTTGATTGAAGCGTTCAACTTTAAAAACAAGACTTCTCCCTAAGCATTTGCTTTACTTGCCACTGATTTGTGTCTCAGTTATGCGAAAAATGGAAGAGAAGACAGCCAGATGGAAAGGTCACAGTTCTCAAGATACAGATGCAGCTTAGAAACATAGAAACAATGTTTACAGGCAAAAGCACTGAATTCTTTGGTTGTTAAGATTCTCATTTTTCAGAGATTAGCTCTTGTGAGTTTGATGAAGAAAGAGTTCAAAAGGAATGGTAAGCATGATGAAGAGATATGAAAAATTAAAAAACAAAACAACAGAGGACAGCCTCAAAGAGGAAAATGGAAGGAATATAAGAGAAAAGAGGGTTAAACAGAGAGAGACTATTAGAAAATATGAGAGCAGACTAAGAGAGATAGTGTGTGTGTGTGTGTGTGTGTGTGAGATAATAGGAGAGGACACAAAGGGAGCAGGAGAAATTGCCAGAAAATATATAGAGAGAAACTGAGAAGAGAGGAAAGTAAATTGAGAGGGAGAAAGATAAGGAGAGTAAGATTGAGAAATGAGAGCAGACGACTGCAAGAGGGAGAAAGAGATTGAGAAAAGAGTAGGAGATGGCAAGAAAGGGAGGAAGATGATTGTGCAAAGAGTGTTTGAAAAGAGACTGGGCAAAAGAAAAGTGAATATAAGCAGGATAGAAAGGAAGTGGTAAAATATGAGTGCTGGAAAGAGAAAAGTGTCTCTGAGAGAATGAAAGAAAGTGTAAAGAAGGAAAATAAGACAGTGAAATAACTTTGCAACTGTATGAAACACTTTTCTATTTTCGTATTTGTCAAAACTAAGTGTTTATAAGTCATAAACAAATTATTGAAGATAAGTTTCTCTAAAGAAACATAAAAGTGAGTTTCTACAGGAATGAAAGGCTGGAGACTATAAAGCCAGATAAGTGGAGTAAAGTGCTGTATAATGTTTGACATGAAAGTCAAAGAAAAACAAACCATGTCAAAAAATCCCAAAACCAAATACTTTCAAAGTATTATATGTGATCGAATAACCCCATTTAATGCAGGTAAAAAGAAATGACCACAATACAAAAATATTAATTCTAACAATTTCAACATCTTAAAACAGGTGTTTAATCAGCAAAATGTTAGATATTTGATGGAAGTAAAATATTACAGACTATTGTTTGCATTCATGTAAAATTGACCAGATTTAAATAGTTACATTAATGATGAGGTTTTTGTAAAACATTTGCTTGTATTATTTTTTTTTAAGATAGCCTAATAGAAGAATTGAGCAGTGGAATTTAACTGCAAAATTTTCTAATGAAAATAAGATTTTACATAAAATGTCACTTTTTTGCAACCAAACAGAGATTAAGATTATATTTGTTACACAAATTAGATACATCTTTAAATTTTCAATACATTAGGTCAAATTATTTTTTAAAAATAGAGCCAAATTTGTTTTCTGTTTTCTTATTGTGGAACTACAGTGGAGTAATGGATTATGGCTTGGATTGAGGAACTGAAGAACCAAATTCATATTCCATTAGAGTTCATTACATTCATCTTATGGGCTAATACCATTGGGAAAGGTATGAATCCATCTCTTTTGCTTCCAGCTATGGGTAAATAGCAAGACAGACGGGGTTCTATAGCCTTGGGTAGCAACGAGTCTAGAGAAGGAAAAACTCTGAATTCAAACAGGTGTGGAGAGGGTTGGGCTCTATCAGGCTATTTTGCCTGAGACACACCACTTCTGCTGTAACAGTTGTACATGTAGTGCCTCTACATGACTTGAAAGAGTTATGGGACTTGTGATCGTGATTGTAGATAGCTACAATACAGCTATCTTGAAATTATATGAAACAAAGTTTTGTTTCGTGGAGTGGTTTAGTTTCCAGTAACACATGTGTGACAAATCATTATTTCAGCAGACTGCAACCCCCTCAATTATTATGTGTGGGGCGAAGTTGAGCGAGAGACCAACAAAACTACTTGTAACACCAAAAATGGACTGAAGGCAAGGATTATAGCAGCATTCATCAACTTAAATGAGGAGATTGTCCAGAAGAGTTGCAGGAGATTCCAAAGTTATCGGGAGGCTGTGGTTGAAACCAATGACAGTTTTACTGGATAAATTTACTCTTTAGTATTTCAAGATATTTTTGTGTAATTTTGGTAAATATATCTGTTAAAACAAGATGCCAGTATTATTTTCATTTTTGCATAATTTACATGACAATTTATTCATTGCACTCAGTACTTATTCTATTTTCTTTTTTGATTGATTCCTTTTCTACAACTTATCACCCTCTTGCAGGTTATTCAAAGCCAGAAAATTTTTTTAGATTGTAAGAATTTTTTTTTACGCATAGTTGCGGGGAGAAGTGAATTCATACTTTTTCCGAGGGTATTTTGACGCAAATGAATATAACAAACCCAAAGCAGATTGAAACACAGCTCTCCGATTAACAATTCTGAGCCATTATCCATTACACCATCCACACATCCAAGCTTACAGCACCTGGTATTCCAAAATAGCTATCTACGTACTGACCTGGGTTGACATTGCTTAACTTCGGGGATCATACAGGAACCAGTATTTTGATGCAATTTTATTTTTTACCCAAGTTACTGGTATAGAAATTGAAGATTATCTCCTCAGGTATCATTGGGTTAGAAGCATAAAAATGCTCAATGTTAAGGTCAGCATTATTATTATTATTAGTAGTAGTAGTAGTAGTAGTAGTTTTAAGCCCAAACAAAACAAATAAGATGCAAGAAAGTAAATGAAGCCATATTATATTAAAGCTACAGTGAATTGCAACGTTAGTCCATCAGTGAATAAGCTTATCTATATGAACTGATGTGAGAGTCTAGAGTTTTCTTATTAATTTTCATATGATTCTGTACTCTTGGGGTATTTCACATTAGTGAATATATAACATTTCTACCTAAGCTGATTTCTAAAAGTGTTTTCATTATTCTGCTTATTTTTTTTTTTTAGACTTCTTTGTTACATTGTTTCAACAGACATATTCTTCAACCTTTTTATACTGGCTGAAGTTCTTAAATGACTATTTTTCACATTAATTTTTCTTTTTTTTCAATATTACATAAACACAAAACTAAAACAATCATTCATGTGATTGTTAGACTGTGGTGATCTACTTGAGATTCTGAAGATGACCAAATACAATTTACATCTGAAGACAGTCAAAGAGTATATATCGACTCGAATATTGCATTAAAAGCAACAAAGATTATAATCTGAAAAAAAAAAAAAAAGTGGAATAATCTTTGCTTATATTTTCAAATATTTGTTCTCAGCACTAATTTTTAATAGTAAACTTTTATCATTATTTTAATTAATAAAAATAAAAATTACATTAACATTTTACAAGCTTATGATAATGGCAACAATAAAATTAACCATTTCCATGCAGGAAACATTTGATATTCATTCATTGAACAGTTAGCTGTTGGTTGAAATTTATAAAATCCTTTTCTTAAAATATTTTCTCAGGAAATTAGACTTTTCAAATCCACTGTTATCATTCTTTCTCGTATTGATGAGCATTTCCTTGCTAACCTTTTGTCTAAAGTAATGTGGAAAGTCAACATCTTGATTATATCATTTTCTTTTCTAGTTACATGTGCTACCTATTTTTGTTGTTGTTGGAAGTTTTTGAGTGACATGTTTTTTTTTGTTATTTTTTTCATTTTATTTTATTGCAAAGGCCCCAGTCTATAGAGCTTGATGAAGGATTGTTTTAAGATGGAAAGAATTTATTCATTTGTAGTCATTTTTAATCTTTAATCTGAGAAAACAGTTGAAGATAGTTATGTTTGTTTTATTGTTCAGAAATGTCTGAACTATCATTTGTTTCCTTTTCAATTTGATACTTAGAAATCAGCCTCTTGTCCAGTGCCTGTGTATGAAGCTTGAAATAAACATCGAAACTGGATCATTTATATACCCTACCCTGACCTCATCTCCTCTTTGCAATAAATCCTCTTGAACCAATTCTTCTGGTTTCATTTTTATCATTTTAGAAAGATTTACCTTCTTTTTTTGTTTTATTGTGAAGAAGGGGAAACCCACAAATCATTTTGTGATCCCTGATGCTTTTAAGTTTGATAAAAAAGACAACTGTTATGTATACTACTGCAGAGCAAACTACTTTGTGTAATGCTTGTTTCTACACAGTTTAAGTGAACTATCAGCAAGAAAAGCTTGAAAAGAAAAGTTAGAATATGTACACAAAAAGATGTACACAGGAATTTCAGTAAAATTTTAGAAAATAGACACTTAAAATAATCTGAAATCAAACATCTCATGGCAGTATTTAAACTTCATACCTGCAAAAAGAAAAAAAAAAAAAAAAACTATGTCAAAAGAATAGTTATTCCCTTGACATCACTATTACTGTATATAATTTTGACTCCTTTAGCAATGTTTGCTTACAAGATTATAAAAATGTGACCCAAGTAAAATGTGATATTTATTATTTACCTTTTATAAACAAATAATTTTGAAAATAAATATTTTTATTAAAAAATTTATAAAAAACATACAAAAGTACCAAAATATGTAATATTTATTATGTACCATTTTATAAATAGCTATGAAAATAAATCTTTTATTCATAATTTAATAAAAAATATCAATTAACTATTGTTGTCAATTCTCAAAAATAAAGTGTATAAATCCACTTTCACGTTTGGGTTTTATTAAAATTCAAAACTTTGCTTCTTAAAACAATAAACGTTGCCAAGGGAGGCTACAGTAATAGGTGTCAAGGGAATAACTGTTCTTTTGGCACACAATCTTTTTTTTCAGGCATGAAGGTTAAACATTGCCAATCTCATTATGTATCAGGAATTGTTTTATGGAACTGCCAAATAAAATGTAATAAAGAAAATATAACTGAAAAAAAAAATGAATCAATTCCCCAAAACAAAATATGTAGTTTAAAAATTTGTTGTATGAGTAGACATTAATAAAAGCAGTCAGAGAAACTGATATGATACCAAGTATGTAGTAAATATGATTTCCAAGGATTAGAATTAATGATTCTAGTAATATTCAGCAAATTTACTAAATAAATAGCTCTTGCTATGTATTGCAATATTCTTGACAAAATCCAAAGAAGGGTCTGCAAAGTTATCAGTCCTAACCTGGCATCTCAACTTCAGTCCCTTTCCTACCACCATGACATGGCTTCCCTCTGTCTTTTCTATAAATATTTTTATGACAGTTTTTCTAATGAACTCTAATCCTTGGTACCTCAATCGCATGAATTTAAGTCTACTACAAGATTGACTAATAGTGAATTTAAGTGTACTATATGATTGGTTCATTACTAATCTCTCTTATCATTGAAATAGAGGTAACTAAGTTTTATTCTAATAGTTTTTTGTTTTATTTTCTTGCACTTCTTCCTTTTGGAACTCTCTTCTGGTTTCTTGCTTCTCGGCCACCTACAAGCTTTAAAAGTCAATCACCATCTTCTGTTTTCCTGAATCCTATTCTTTTATTATCCTTCCTCCTCACTAAATTCTTCTCATTCTCTTCCACTCCCAGTAACCCCTTGTGTCTTAGCGGCATTATCGCCTTCCTTGGAATGAAATGATTAAAAAAAAAATTATTACAAAAAAAAAAAAAAATATCCTTGGAAATTCTATTTCCCACAAACTAATATTTGTACACATGTCAGCTTCAACTGATAAAAAACTTCTTGCAGTTTTTTGGTCTAATTATTTAATTTTTTTTATAATTTATAGTTTCATATAACAATTCCTGGAATACAAGTGGGCATGTTTAATTGCAAGTTTTAATTTTTGTTACTGTTTTTTTAGGTTTTTCTTTTCTTTTTTTTTTTTAAGTGTCAATCATCTCCAATTTTACCAAAATTTCCAAGTTAATTAGTAAGAATAAAGCCACTAAATCAAAATAATTATTATCTCTGCAAATAAATGCAGTTAAATGTTGCTCAAGCCACAAACATTTCACCCATCCATCCACCTGTGACATCCACAGAGTCTGTGTCATTTGGGCATATTATGCCCAAAGTGCAGTTTGCAACTATAGTTTGTGCAAAACAATATGTGCCTCACCTTTGATGGCCTCTGCTAATTCCTCATTTGTCTGCAGAATGTTCCCCTGAACAAGTTCCAGTGGTCCTGGCCGATGGGACAACTTGTCATTGAGGCCATCAGCAAGTCGTGCTCTTTTCAACTGCCGCTGGCGATCATGGAGTGATGGATCAACTTTGGTATCTGTAAGAAAAACAAATAAAGGAACATCAGGTGAAACAAAGAGAAACCATTGGGCAAGGAAGTGCAGGATAAAACAAATTAGGGAGAAATATTCAAGTCACACATTTGGAAATTTCCAGGAAAGATACCTGAGAAAGAAAGAAATCAGAATGTACCTTCCCTTAAAAAAAAAATTTTTTAAAAAATAAAAATACTGTGTCTTTTCAGGATATAGTGATCACAACTATTCACGGCTTCCTTTTCTTTATTATATATGAATTGCCATAAATATTTTGGCAGTATACTAGAATGGTTTCCTGTTGTCTTTGCCAGAGTTTAGAATTCAAGGTTTTTTTGTTTGTTTTTTTACCCAAGTCTAGAGAGCCCAATCTAACCATCTCTCCACCCTTAGATGTGGGGTGGAGAGATGTATTCATGCCTTTCTTAAGGGCATTTGTTCACAAGTGAACACAACATATGAGCTTGGAATTTGAACTTGACTCACCAATTCTACTTCTCATGCTAATGTCCATTATACTACCCAAACTAGCCACTAATAAGAGTATTTGAAATGTTCCACATTGAAAAATCTATAAAGAGTTTCTAAAAGAAATGATAAACATGCAGTTTTAATAATTCTCACATTTTATTTGTGGTTTAAGCACTAGATCATGAAAATGATAGATCTACAATATGTTTTATATTCATGAACTTAATGATTTAAAACTGTCAAATGATATCTCAGAAATTCTTGAGAAATGAATCAAATAAGCATGATGAGTATAAAAAAATAAAAAAAAAAAAAAAAACTCATAAAATTTAGTTCTGAAAAGGTAGGAAAAGTGAACAGGTGCAAAGTGCAAAAATAGTTAGGCTTTGCAAAATAGTGGTGATGAAGGAGGGGCAGATTATTAAGGGCCTATGGGATGAAAATTGGAGGAAAGGAGTAAAAATGTTTTAACTAAAAAAGAGGGAAAATAAAAAGGAAGAAAGTGTTAAAAAACAAAAACAAAAACAACATTTAAACCATAAAAAATTGTATCTCACAAGAAAAAAATAACTGCCCACTCCTCAAAACACTTCCTAAACACAAGAAATGAATTAAGTTTAAAAAGGTCACTCCTCTACATATTAAGGATGCTGAAAATAAGTCTCAACTGAATCAGGAAGGGATTCCTTAACAAAATTCTCATTTGATTATTTGATCAGATTTTTGAGAAGTGAATTTAGTCAAAAACCTTTCACCAGCCTCTCCTACATGTGTGTTTGCACATGCACAGGGGTCACTTTCATTTCTATGGTAGTCAAGGATTAAAAATATGATGTCAGAGGTGTGTGTCTGTGTACCTATTCCCAGTACAAGTGGTTTGTGTTTGAGCTGAGAATCTGGAATGCTGATTTTTAAGGCAAGGAAGCAGGTTCTTTCTATTTGGAAGATTGGCACAAAAAATTGTGAAGATGGTTTACAGTATTTCTTCTCTCCACCTACATATGGGTTGAAAATATAAATTTGTTTATTATATGTGGGGAGAAAAGTGTGAATTTGTAAACAGTCACTATTACTGCTGATAATGCAAGACTCTCCAAGTTGGATTGAGTTTTCTAGGTCACTGGTGTGTTTATGAAAAAAATAAATATGCAAAAATTCACCTTTCCCCTTGCTGGGCGTGAATAGCCTAGTAGTCAGAATCTCTGACTAATGCCAAATCGATCAGGTTTTGGTCCCGGCTTAAAGCGATCAGATGTCTAGCCACACTGATGAGCTGTGAAACAGTCTGTGGATGGTTATATATAGTCATGGTGCTACCTCAAAGATCAGACTCAAAATGGTTTCTTCAAAGTAAAGAAGTGATAAAAAAAGGTTCTTTACTTTTTTGATGGTGTGATTTCAAAAGATATGTGAAATAGAGATGAGAAACACTGAATAACATGACAAATGAATAATTTGTCAAAAGTCACTAAACCTTTGCATGTTTAACGCTTATGTATGTGTATGTAATGGCACGTCGGCTGAGTGGTTAGAATGTTCACTTTCTGACCATGAAACCCAGGTTTGAATCTCATGTTGGATTAGACCAGGGAGCTGACTTTTTGATAGTATCAGCCTGAGGAGATGATCCCAGCATCTGGCACCATTAGAAAGTGGCCTACCACTGATTGACCCAAGCTTTGTGAGTGAAATTGGGTAGGTGGAACTATTCTGGAAGCTGTTGATGGTTGTGCTACAAGTTACAAGTCATCAAGTTAAAAAGGTTTGAGTGTATTGGACTTGTTCAAACTTTTAATCATACTAGACGATATGCTCTCTCCCAAAAATTGAAATCAAGGTCTGCTCAGCATAAACCACAGGTTCTTACTTCAACTATTTATATATTTGAAATATGCCTGAGTAAGTGTCTGCAACAGGGATTGGCTAGCTACCCTAGCAGAGGGGTGTGCACGGAAATGAATAACTGGCCATTATTAATGTGTGCGTGTATGTGGAAGTACAAAAATCTGTTCTTAAAAGGTTGCAAAATGTCTTCTATATGCCATTTCCCTTCAGGATGTGGGTGATCATGGCTCTCCACAACTTCCTGCCCTTTGTCATTTTTACTAAGTTTTGTCTTTTTAATATCTCTCCTAATCTCTGTTCTGCCAACCATTTACACAAGCTCATTAGGTAAGTTATTCACTATTTCCTCCCCCCTGCCTTCAATATGGCCTGTAAGTTTTAATTAAGTCATATAAAAAGCCACAAATCATCATTATCTATTTGTTTTTATATCAGAAGAATAAAACTGAAATATTTCTGTGAAGAAAATTTGTAAAACATTTAGTACACTAGGAGTCCAAAGTCAAATTGTGGTGATGATAGTTTAATGAGGTTTTATATATATATATATATATATATATATATATATATATAAAATTCTCTGTTGCTCTGTTTATGGTAGGAAGTGCTTGAATAATATAAGTGACTAAATTTGCTGACTGGTTGATTATTAAGGAAGAAGTAAAAGGAAAGTAGTTTAGGTCATTGACAATGGCAGATGTTTTCACTTTACCTACAAGATTTGAACACACCAATACCCTCCCACCCCAAGTGCATGTTTCTGTATGAGTCAGAATCAATCTAATACTTATATCACTAATGAATCTTTCTAACTCCAGGGGAAAAAGGCAGAAGTCAGAGGGAAGGGAATTTGGTGAATACCCACTACTCTTATAGGGTGAAAATTCAGCTACTTACAATGTAAAAATCATATACTGAAGACACATGTTGAAATAAATAGGATCTTGTCATCTCTGGTAGACAGGTTTTTCCACTCAGGATCTTATGATACAGATTCAAAAGATTAAATTGATTAATTTTATTTATATTAAAAGAAAATAATTATTATTACTGTTATTAAGTTGTAAGCAGCAACATAATGTTCAGTTGAACAAAACTGGCTACTTTACATCTGAGTTAGGCTTCAAGAAGAGCATTCGGCCTTGTAAAACCTTGCCTCAAATAATTATGACAAATCCTTTTTCAGGCAGGACCCATCTTGCTTTGCTGATCTTGCGTCAACAAAAAACATGGCTATGTATATATGTATTGTTTAGTGGTGATGATCCTCCAAATTTTCGCCCATTTCTCAGTAATCCCTTTAAGTCATTAGTGCTACTTACTTCCATAGGAGGATTGGCATTATGTATATTTCTCTTTGTAAATTCACTATTAGGTTATGAATTTACTTGATTACAACCATAATGTTTCTGCCTTCTTTTTAATGATACTATTGCTCTAACACTTATAAAGTGATATCACTAACAATTTGCTTGGCAAAGAATTTGGGTTGGTGAGTCAAGGAATTTCCACCTATACAACCACTTATGTCCTTAGGTTAACGTGTGCATATCTGTTTGCATTTTTGCATGTGTATCTGCATAAATTTATACATGCACATGAATGTGTACATGAGCTGGAATATTGAGTAGGCTTTGTTAGATAAGACAGATCTTCAGAGAAACTTAAAAACCTGATTAGATGCTTAAGTTTTTCCTCACAGCAAGGATCTTCAAGAAAACTTCTCCTTGACTGAAATTAAGAAAAATGATGCATATATCGTAACAGCTAAATGATGGTTGCCAACAGATTGAATAAATTCTTGCTTTTGAACTTATTAACAATAGCAAAATTTTTGCTGTTATTTTACCAGAGCTCATATTGCAATTTTCATTATTATTGCTTTTCTCGGGCACTCCTTATTATTGGTTCCCATATTATATTCATTTCTGTGCTTGGTCGGCTCAGTGATAACAGCAAAAATTGCAATATGAGCACTTTAAAAAAATGATTGCTGAAGACATTAGGTTTATAATACCCAGAAATTCATACACAGATGTCCTCAAGGACACATGGTACAGTGGATAAAGAGTGGGAGTTCAATACCTGGTTAAAGCAGTGGAGAACTTGGAGAGGGGAATTAACAGAAGATAACTGACATCCATTAGACATGGCACGTGGAACTAGAAGTCTACCCCAGCGAGCAAAATAAAGGGTTCAGTTTGAGATTCCAATCACCTGAAGAAGGCCAGAGCGTACAATGGCCGAAACATTGTGATAAATATGTCAACAAAGATGAGGATGATAGTCCGAACAATGTAAATAATGATTCATCTTTGTTGTATGGTCAAATATAATGGAATTAAAACTGAAACTGATATTTTCACAACCTTATGGATAGATTGTTTACACTCTATATAGAGTGCAATGCTTTTTGCTCGGGTAGAATTATTAAAAACAGTGGGCTGAAACATTTGGAAATCCAAGAGTGATTATTTAGATGAGGATGATCAGATAAATTAGCATATGCTAATTTCTGCTTGAATTTCTGGGATGAGACACTATCAGTATTTACACTATTTACATTTGGACTGTTGATCTCATTTTTGTTGCTGTTATCACAACGTTTCAGCCATTGTGCCCTTCAGCCTTCATCAAATGTATATCGATCCTGATAATCTACAGGGAATTCTAAACTGAACCCTTTATTTAATCTATTGAGTAGACTGTTGTAGTTCCATTACCAACATCTAGGGATATCTTTCCTGGTTCTTCTTTTTAGTACTGCTCAATTATTGGTCGCCTTGTTACCACTGAGTTCAAGTTCTCCACAGAGAATTGTCCTATAGCCTTTGTGGATTAAAGTATTGGTACGTGAATTTGGTGACATTAATTGTGAGTCCAATCACTAGGCCAGGCAGTGTATAGTCTTACTCATTGTAAACAGGATGAGCAATAATTATGTCAGAGTATGTACATGGGCAGGTTAAACATTGAGAGCTGATATTTACCAGGCAGGTTGAATGCTAAAGGGTTGAATAAAGGGTTCAGTTCAGAATTCCCAATAGTGTAAGCCAAAATGTCATAACATCGACAAAGAGGAGGACAATAGTCCTAATGTAAAGCTAAATAACATGTCAGCTGCTCAGTAAAAATCTTTAAACAAACTTGAATTTATTCAAATATAAAGCAGAATCAGAGAAGGAGAAAAGAGAAATATAAAAATACTCATGGTGAGAGTGAAATGTTTAAAGACAACTCACCTTCCAAAATGTGCTGATTTACAAGTGATTCTCTGTCTGGCCGATGCTGTATTTTGTGCCGTAGAAGATCACCAGTCTGCAAGAGACAAACAAAACTGAATTTACTCTCTTTTCTTAATTTATTTATGAAAAACTTTAAACAAAAGTAAAACATTAAACAAGTACTTTCCTTCAACAAAATCTTTGAAAAATCAACACTATCCCACAATAGTTCTTACATTTTGTATATGAAATGTATTTGCAAACATAACTATTATTGAACAAAAATAGTATAAGCCAGCTATTTTCTCATGTATATGTTATTCAAATCTGACAGTGCCTACAATGCTTTCATATTATGATTGAGAGGCCATATAAAAAAACATGAGCCCTAGAATTACAGAGGGTACTCAAATGAGTTTTGCTAAGCAGCAGTCTCCAACAAAAATCCCCTTGTAAACAAAAAACAAAACAACAACAAAAGCTTCTTAAAGATTGAAAAGTTCTAGTTTTTATCCTGATACTCAACATACATCCAACTTAATCAGAATCTAATATTTCTCAATGATGATTTACTCATCCCTCATCAAAGTATTCAATAAATCATTAATTACAAATAACAGCTAATGACAGTTTTACAAAGTTTAAACCTCAAGAAAAAATTCACATTCTATTGCAGATGTTTAAATTAGGAAAACAATATATACTTTTAAATAATTTTCTAAACAGTTTATCAAGTATATTTATAAAGACTATTTCACTTCAATAGACCAGACACTTGAGTCTTGGATGTTATTTAAGCAGATGTGACTGGAGACATCTAGTAAATATATTTGACAGCACTTTCCAGTGTCATATGTTAAATATTTGATCCAAAATAAGCATTACAATTTGCATCAACTTTAGAAATTATCCATCCAGTCTCCTGAATCATCATCACTTTTACTTATATTTTAATTTAATGACTCAACATTTGACTTTAAAAGAAAGAAAAAAAAACCCAAAAAAAAAACCAACTGCACAGCAGTTCCTATAATATAAACAAGAAATATAAATCTTCCTTGCTCATGAATATTTTTTGAGTTCTTTCATCTGTTCTTTGCTATTCAGATGATCACAAGCAAGAGATTGTAATGTTGAAAAGCACTAGTTTACTAATGATTAAAGTTCAGCAATATCAAACCAGATCAGTACTTAGATGAGTGACCAATTAGGAACACTAGTTACTGTAAGCAACTTGTGAACAGGCTTCAGATTAAGCAAACTTCAGTAAATAAATAATTTTTTAAAAAGAATATTTCTTCTTTTTGTCATGAAATTAGGGAACTTCAGAGATGTGCAACCATGAAGTACCCTGGCAAAACACATACTTCTATAATGTGTCACTGTGAAAGCCAAAACAAATTTTCAAAAATATAGTCAACATTTCAACTATGATATGCCTTTTGGTAATCATGCCAAGGATCTTAGTAACCTATACTCTAATTCTGGATAATGATAAGAACAAATGTATTTTTGAAAATAAATATAACCCTCTCTTGTACAAATATTAACCACAAAAGCAGTTAAGACAATAGAAGCCATATATTTATCATGATATACAGATTTTTATTTCATTTATAAATATTGCACATGACTTGGTCAAGAATTTGCTTAAGCGAAACGAGAAAGAACCCACATATCATTCATACTAACAATGGCCACACATTAAAGCGAAATCCAATCCAAAACCAAATTCATGTTTTACAACTGTATTCAGATCAGTCTACCAAACAACAAGTACAAACCACTGAAGCAAAAAAGGAAGGAAGGAAAGCACCTGTGCATAAGTTTGTGGATATAAGAAGAGAGAGAAGAAAAAAAATAGGCATTTTCAAATCTGGAAGTTAGCCATCATATGTTGTGATCTGACATAGGAAATGGGTTAACAGTGAAGAATATCTTGGCATGAAGCAGTACTTGAAAGTAACCAGAAACTGTGTCTTTTTCAGATGGGAAAGAATTAGACTGGCAGAAAAGAGCACTGCTATGTCATAGTAACCCCAACATTCCAGCCAAAATTAAACCCCAAATACAAATAATTCCAAATAATTGTCTCACATTTTGTTTTGTTTTTTCATGGATGCTGCACCTATGAATCCAAAGCTATAAGTTTCCAACAACTAATATGCAAAAGTAAGCCAAGAAATTACAAATATTTCATTTTGCTGTAATAATGCTCAAATCAAAAATTATTATATCCCAATGTGCAAAATATTGTTGCAAGAAAGAAACTTTTTATACTTGTGGTAGCATACCTACAGACGATAATGAGCATGTTCCGATTCACATAAATACAATAGTAAATACTGTATGTTAGTCTAGAGTTGGAGATTCATTGTGGAATTCACTTGACTCCCTTCTAGCAGTTGACTACTACTTCTATGCACCACTGGCAAATCTTATATGTGTTGTTCTTATCCTAAATATTATCGTTCATTACCAAGCTTTGTGTGATTATTCTATTTAGTAACCTTCTCTAGGTTACAACATATACAAAATGCACTCAGTTGCATAACTTGCTCAAAAATCACCAACATAAATAACATGATTTTCTTCATTTGTCTGTTGATATATATATATATATATATATATATATATATATATATATATTCCTTCTTCGATCAACATACAATCTTCTACCTAATGAGACAAACCTCAAAATGTAGGGATACAAAGATACAGATCTCTGTTTTTTGTGTAAAAAAAAAGACCGAGGTACTTTCTGCTTGTCCACTATCGCTACAGATGTACACGTGGCGACACAACAAGGTATTAGAGCTGATCAGGGATCTAATAATAACACAATGTGAGAAGGCAAACCAACGGCTTGTGGCAGCCAAGGAAGCTAGGATCGAGTTCCATAAGGAGGGTGAATGCCCTGCAAAGAAAAAACAAACAGCCCCCAATATGAAGCTGCTGAGTGGTGCCATTGATTGGAAGGTTTCAGTGGATCTAATGACATCCTTAAATTTTCCAATACACATCCCACAGACAAGTGTCCTGACATCGTGTTATGGTCCAACTCAAAAAAGACTGTCTTCCTAACAGAGTTAACAGTCCCCTGGGAAGAGAACAGTGTGGAGGCGCACAAACTAAAGAAAAATCGATACGAGTCACTGTGTGCCAAATGTGTGGAAAATGGTTGGACGTGTTATATGATGCCTATTGAGATTGGGTGTCATGGGTTTCTGGGACATTCGGTCATTTCCTTCTTTTCAAAAATAGGCATCACTGGCCGTTGGTTGAAGAGCGTTTCGCATAACATTCAAAAAACAGTTCAGCATGCGTCAGGTTGGATTTGGTCGAGATCAAAACAAGCCAATAAAATGCACGCAACATCACGACCTAACATGCGCGAGTGAAATATTTGCGTGGTCGTCTATAACGATTTTTACGAGCGCGTGTTCAGGAACTTTCATTACAGATAGAAGCTGCAACGAGGAACAATCGTTTATTTATTTCATTACAAGAATTTACAAATAGGAACGATTAATTAGCTTATCTTCATACCCTGCCTGGTGGTAAATGCTGCTGATGGCGCTAGGGGTGGCGGTCTCACCATAGCCACCGAAACTGTGATATCACCCCTGGTCGGCGGCTGATGAAGACAGGGTATCGCACGTGTTAATACACGTTGTATGTTAAAACACACACACACTATATCATCATATGAGACATAAAAGAAATCAGAATCCTAAAACCAACTTTGAAGCAATGATAACAAAATTTTAAATAAATATACAAAAGCATGTGAAAATAAATTTTCTTATTATAAAATTTATTTTATTCTAATTTGTTTCTAGATGCCTGATGATGATGTATTCATTTTATGTAAGAATACATTTCATGAGTTCCTGTTCTATAAAAAGAATTGGTCCAGATGGTACTAGAATCATTCTTCACACTAATTTTGACTGGAATAACAGAAAATCATAGCGTAAAACTTTTGCAGCTTCAACTGTAAAAAATGGTGAGAGGATGAAGATAATCCCAAGACCAACAGACATAAATACTTGGCTGATATCCAATCAAGAATCATTTATCCCACACCCCCAAATCCTTTGCACTCATTTTGAAACTGCAAAATGCTGTCTCCTTTTTATAGCGATATGATATACACTCCTATACATTCTCAAGTGCAAAAGTTGGAAAACTACATGACTTTTTTTTTTAATGAAACATTTTATAACAGATCACCCTCCATTGAAATTGTAATGCTTAAATTTAGAACTTAAAACTAATTACAATCAGTTTTCAATGAACTTCCCAAGGTAATGATATTTTATCGCAAATGATATGAATATAATGTTTGATGATGGTATAGAATAGCAGAATATAGTAACTGAGCCTTCAGAGATACCATGTTATAAAAAGCTAAAATTCTGAATAAAGTATATATATTTTTTAAATACTCTTGTTATTACCCAAAATTACTTATCAAAATAGCTAGTTATAAACAAATTTAAATATTATAATAGACAAGGTAACATTTTAGATAAACACTTTTTCTGAATTATTTATCTATACCAACCATATCATTATGATACTGGATAACAATGTTGATTTAAAAAGAGATATAGTTTTTCCAAAACAATATCTTTATTAGCAATGGAACAGCAAGCATTATTTTATGTTGTAAAGGTTTTCTTTGCTAAACTATATTAATAATTGTTTTAATTTTACTGGAAGCAGTACTTTCTGGTTGCTTCTAAAGTTTTTCCATCATCTTTCACTCACAGTAACCTCTTGCACCTTAGTGGCATTGTCCCCTTGCTTGGGATGGATAAAAAAAAAAAAACCTGAAAACTTTCCTTTTCTTCAATTATAGGATAAACAGATGAATTAGACTATATCTTTTCCCAATTCAAAGGTATACAGTGGAAAGCATATAATCAAAATTTTTAACACTGTTGCAAGATTGTTAGAGAGTTTTCAGCTGAAAGAGTGTACAATCTGAATAATGCATTTTTTAGAAGACTTCAAAATTTCTGGTCCTATACTAACCAAAAATAATAGTATTATATAAATTAGAGAATCATGGTAGAAACTTTACCAGCATCTAACACAAAAGATGATACAAATAAACAAATCCAATGCGTTCATTCTACACTACTCATTCAAAATTTCTGAATGGCTAAATATCACTTGAGATTTAAGCAGGTGAAAAAAAGAGACCAAGATGGCAGCAGAAGTTGAAGTAGAAATGTGAGCAAGAACGATAAACAGATTTAGCAGCAAAGGTGACGGAATACAGGAAGGCAATATGTCTGCTACTATTAACAGCAGACAGGAACCATTCAGTATCCTACAATGCTAATAATGTACAAAAGATGCCAATAATACAAGCAATATCTTTTTGTACATGATATTTGAAAGGTGCTCTACCCTGCACTGGACATGAAAAGATGATGGTTTTTAAAAATATCACCTTTTTGGAAATACTCCCAGAAGGTAAAAAATATCCTAAGCAGAAGGTTTTGTTTTTTTTTTTAAAAAAAAAAAATAAAATAAAAAAGGTTGATAGGTTTGTGGGAAGTAATATATGAATGAAGTAAATGCAATGGATAGAAATTGAGAAAATGTTCGTTCAGTCACATTTAAAATTATGTCATTTAGCTGCTTCCATAAGAATAAACAGGAAATCCTCAGAAAAACAAGAAAAGTTATGGCAGTGGACTGATATAGTTGTGATGAAAAGAAAAATTAAGATAAAAGAATACAAATCAAAAATTAAAGATGAGGGGAAAAAAATTCAATGAAAACAGTCAATCAATAACAAATATTCTTTAGGATTGAGAAAGGAAAAAATTGCAAAAATTCATGCTTAAAACTGCTGGGATTCTCAACTGACCATTTCTTTTTAACAGAGTTACGTATATAGTGAGGCTTCATCATTGCTATTGGCTATTGGGATTATTAAAAAGATTTAATCAAAGAAATATCCATGGTATAATGCATATGAAGTCAGTAATGTTAATTAAGGAACAATTCAAGGAAAGAAAATTCCTAAGATCTTTAATTTTTTCCCCTATGAATCTATATCCATAAATTATAAAACAGATAAAATTAAATGCTATCATTCTGATATATTTGTATACACGAGAAATTATTTTATTGATTGTGCACATACATATATAATCAGAGCGTACTGTGGGTTCCCACACAAAATTCTGATGTTGGCTCAGATTTTGGAAAGTGGGTCAGGATAAAGACCTTTTAACACTTTCTCATTATATACATATATATATATATATATATAAAGAGAGAGAGAGAGAGAGATAGATAGATAGCAAGAGATTCAGTAATCCTTCATACAAACAAGTTCAACTCAAGAGAATATATATCTACAGAGCCTTTTGCCAAGTTTCCTCTGATGTTGAACAAGTCATTATTTCAGGTAGACACTTGTAAAAGAAATTACTGTAATTACAAGATAAGTATAATGGGATAATGCATATTAAATACAGAAAAATATAGGTTGGACATCTTTCATAAGTAATGGTAATTAAAAGATGTTTCTTTATATTTATAAAGCAATGATATTCATCCATAGAACATATATACTATATACCTTTTGAAATTTGCAATATTTATTTGGGAAGAGTGCTCAATATGGGAGATAGTATGTTTGCCGATCTAAACACTGTGTACAGTGGAATCAACTGCATGATAACAGTAACTTTCAAACCTCAAGCAATCTCTCTCTCTCCCTCTATATATATATGTGTATGTATGTATGTATGTATGTATATATAAAGATTTAAGAAATAACAGTGCTCAATATTAAAATTATTAATATTAAAAATAGAATGTTAATGATATTATATGAAAAGATTACTTAACTTTTAAATATCAATTTTATCCTGACATCCTAAAGTAACGAAGTAAATATATAACATAATAAATCAATTAAAATATTAATTAAAAATATTAATGAACATTAAATTCATGAATAAGCACATGCACAAAACGGAGTAAGATAGTGAATTGAAAAAGATGTGAAAAAATTGGGGAAAAAGAAAAAAATGGAAATACTATTTAAAACCACAACCTCTGAAGACTGGAAATTTTACCAAGAAATGCCAATGTCTGGATAAAATTGATATTTAAAAGTTAAGTAATCTTTTCATATAATATATATATATATATATATATATATAGCTAAAAGATAACATATGCTTAACACACACATCCCATTCCCAGCAACCAATAATAAAACTGTCAAAATGACAAAGGAGGTAATTCTTAAATCTCCCATCCTCTATCTTAAAAACAACTTGAAAGAGGCTGTTTGACCAATACAAGGGCTGACCAAAATTAATGATAAAAAACAAATGAAAAACTACAGATAACAAAAAAGTTCAAGTTCTTCACAGTCATTCACTGCTATTAATAAGCAGGGATTTTTTTCTCCTGATGATGGCCATGCTGGCCAAAACTAGTCAAGGAACCTAATTGAACAAATAAAAGAAAAAACATTAATATACAACCAAGTGTGTCTGAAAATTTCAATTTTTTAATATAAAAAAAACAAACAAAAAAAACAAAAAAACACACACACACATTATTATATAATATATATATAGAGAGAGAGAGAGAGAGGAGGAGGAGGAGGACCTGAAAGTAATGCCTCTTATTTATTTCCATGGAACCTACACCAGATAAAGGGAGCACAAAAGCACCATTGGACAGAGCAAGTTTTCCACTTAAAAAACAAGACAAAAAAAAAAACTAATGTTCTACTTTTTTTATATCAAGGATGAGAAAATATTATCTGTGTGATCCATCTTTCATTAGGCTAATGTGGTTTGTCAGCCATATCATTGAAATGTAATTCCCACTGCCTAACTGTGCTTACATCCCGTGTTTGATCTCTGTAAATATCCACCAATCATTAATGAATGTCAACAGTTGAAATGACAGAAATAACTGACATACTTCTACTTTGATATTTCATATCAAATACACATTCACAAAACTGCTATGCAGTTGGTATCTTTGACAACAAAAATAATCATTGGTTATTAGTGAGAAGTTTCAACCTCTACTGTCTTATCAGCATAATCAATCTCTGACAGCAACAGAATGAGTGTATATGCACATTTGAGTGCATACACACTTGCACATCCTGATGAATCATTTTTTCAGCATCTCTAGCATGATATGTATGCTCTTTATATGTTCTGTATAGAATTGTATACATATTTATATGCCTTTATCATCAACCCTTCTAACCCTTCCCTCCAAAAATGCCATGCTATAAGACTGAAAAAGCAGAGGAGGGAGCAAGAGAGAGGAGAGGGAATTCAGCTCAATAGACAAGTAAAGGTTATCTGAAAGTGAATGTTCTGATTCACTTGATAGGAATGTCTATAATGCCAAGGCAACATTGATAAGGTGATAGCACCCCCAGCCCAAGACGGCAGGCCAACATTTAGTAGGTAAGCAAAGAGATGAACAGTCGAGCTGATTGGTTTCTTATGAACTGCACAGTTATTGCACTTACTGATTACTTATAACAGTGAGCCAGACAAACAAGTGGAGAGAGGTGGAACAGAGATGAAACAGAAATTCTCAGGAAATTCAAACAGATAAACAATTCAAAATTGTAACAAACTGACCAGACTTTTAGCAGAAAAGAATACACAAGGATTTTCTTTCCATTACTTTTTTTTTTTTTTTTTTACTGTTATAACATTATTCTACAAGTTGTTCAAGATAAAAATACTGTTTTTATCATTATATTTTGGCCAACGTGTTCTTTGGACTTCCTCATAAAATTAACTTCTGTGATTGTTTTTCTTTTTTCCAAGTTTTCAAATGTGTTGATATTTATTTGACTTTATTTTTTTTGAAGGGTATCCTGAAACCTAAATTCATATTGGGATAGCAAAAGAAGCCTTTCAAAAGCTAAGCAAAGTATTAAGAAACAGAAAAATTTCATTAGAAACAAAGAAAAGAGTACAGGACTGTTTATATAATATCAGTCCTCCTATATGCCAGTGAATGCTGGACAATCTCCTCACAGATGAAAAAGACTCTTGAAACAACAGAAAATGTGGTTCTACAGAACAATGCTGAGAATTCTATACAAGCAATAATGAAGTTTTAGAGAAAATGGAAACAAAAAGGACACAGAAAATTAGCATCAGAAAGAGATAGTTGAAATTTCTCAGGCACATAATGAGGAAAGAGGGCTTGGAAAATTTGATACTCACAGGATATACTGAAGGCAAAAGGGGCAGAGGAAAAATGCATAATCTACCTAGTGAGCTTGAGTAAATGGATGGCAAAACAAGTGATTGTATAGGTCAAAAATTATCTGCACTTTTGCCATGATATATCTTTAGACAAGAGTGTGGATAATTTTTGACTTTTGTCTTGTAGAAAGCTAAAGTTGGTTGGTTATTTTAGTTTAGTGGTATATCAACCTCTGTAAGTTGTTTGATGCAGAAATTTAAATGTTTTGCACACAATTTTATTTTTAGTTTGCAGACAATAATGGTTGGTGTAATACAAGTCTTGCTAATTAACCCATAGCTGGGGGAGAAGAGGTGGATTCATACCTTCGCCAATGGTATTCGTATTTAAATGAATTACAAACCTGATTGGAACTGGAACTCGGCTCTCCGATTTCCAGTCCTACGCTATTATTCATTACACAACACACACACACACTCTTACAGATATGTCTAAGTGGTCATCCATCTAGGTACTGACAATGCTTGATACTGCTTAACCTAAGTGATCATCTGGAAACCGGTGTTTCAGTGTGATATGGCCATACGCTTTTATTTGCTGGAAAGTACTTTATAACAAATTCTCTCATATCAAAGCAAACATGAAACATTAAGAATGAAACAAACTCCTTCAGAAGTGATTGCAATTGTCTCTTACATTTTACAGGAGTTCCTTATATCATTTACTTTTCAAGTGTATTTAAAAATAAGCTGAATAATGTCTTACTTAAACTGATAAAACTTCATATAAAAGTAAATTTTCAATATGATGAATGACCTTATTCACTATAAAGATACTTGTAATTAAGGGTTTTTCTATGGTAACACAAGTTACACTTTGCTTAAGAAATATTCATCAAAGAAACAATTAAAAAAAAAAAAGGGTCAGGTGTGAACAACAAAATATCAGGTTTTATATCACACAACTTTTCCAGTTTTAAAATATGTAGACACAGCAATTATTAAGACTGAGTGTGTGTTGTCTATACAAGTTACACAAGAAAGTTAAGAATTAATACAAAGATATTTACTTCCCTCTAATATGATGGATACTGCAAAATGTATTAATGTTGAAAAAGCAATAAACACATTACTTGATGGACATGAAATATCTGCTCCAAAATTCAAACACAAAAGCATAAATTTATTAATAAACTAAATTAACTATTTAACAGTATACTAGCATAGCATTATAGAAGTATGGTCTGAACATAATGTTTCTAATTTATACAGAGAATGCTTCCCCAATCACTACAATCTTCAAATCTAGGGTCAGCTGTTATCTATCGTACATATTCTCATAATCTACAAATTTTACATCCATAAAAAAACATTCAGTAATGCTCCAGTGGCTTTTGCATCTTAGGTGAACAATAACATTAAAACAAAAGTCTGTTTACATTGTTATCACTAACCTTGTAATTTGTAATTCTCATGTCATTATAAGATATACAAAATATACCCAAAATTAGTACATACATGCTTAAAAAAAAAAAAAAAAAAAAAAAAAAAACACTTGTGCATTGTGGATTCTTTAGTTAGTTAATGGAAAAGAGGTTTTGGGATTTTCTTTTTTTTTAACTAAATGGAGTGCCTTCCCATTTTTATTGCAATATTATGTCATATCTTACAAAAATCATTTCAAACTAGACAAAATGAAAAGGCAATGTTGAATAAAATGCTCATTCAAAATTTATTCAACCAAAAGTATATCATTGTTCCATCCTCCTCCAGGATGTAAGTGATCAGGGATCTCCACAGCTTCCTTTACTTTAATATTTATATAATTGTGTATTGCTATGACTGTGTTTGTTTAAGATAATGGAGTGGTTTCCAGTTGCTTTCTTAACAGTTTTTAATTCACAGTTGTCCATCTAGATGAGATACAAACCAAGGCTAGAGAGTCTAGACCAGTGATACTCAACATGAGCCTGAGAAATATTTTAAATGGGCCTGGAGACACCAGGAGTAGTGTATTTATTGGTCAGGATTTATATATTCTACTATATTTTGCTTTTGTAAATGTATTTCTTGTTACATGGAATTTCTATTTGCGATTATGTAGACCTGAAATGTTTTTGATGCCAAAAATGGGCCACAAGGGAAAAAAGGTTGAGACACACCATCAGACTACCCTGTTAGTTAACCCAGAAACGAGATGGGGAAAACAGAGGGATTTAGATATTTTCCATGAGCATTAGTGTGAAGTGAGCACAAAATGCCTCAACCAGAATTTGAACCCTGATGGCAGATTTCATTGTTTCTTTTTAATGCTGTTAACTGTTAGTTCACTTACATCTCCTCAACTAAAGAAACTCAATATCAAACAAAGGATAAAGAAGTAATGAATCTCGGTGCCATGAGTTCCAGGTGCTATAAATTCCAGAGTTCAGGCATTTTGGTTTATACCCATGCCAAACATTTTCACAAACACCTCATATATTGAAGAAAATTATGGGGGCTTGAGATGCAAACTTGAGACATTATTTGCAATATCAAACCAAGAGCATAGTAATGCATCTGAAGGTCCTTAATGCCTGCCTTTGTCTTGAAAGGATTGTACTGAAAGAAAAAGCTGAGAGAGAAAGGGGAAAAAAATGGAATGAAACCATATTTACAAGAATGAGATATATTGTGAAGTAACAATCACTTGACACAATAAAAAAAAGATAATGATTACTTATTCATTGTAGCACACATGGAAAGAGAAATGAAAGTGTGCAAGGTAAAGAAATGGTTATCAATAAATCAAGTTTGTATTTCTGCTAAGGCAGCTTGCATTCGCTTAAAACATTAATGCCCTTGGAAAAGTATTAATTGAAAACCCTGCCCTCTGTAGTTACACCTATTGTCTGGTTTACATTCCTCTCCAGTCTTTTGAACTGAAATAGAGTTTTATCTTTTGTTTCCTGTTTAGGATTGGGTTTCCAGTTCCTTCTCATAAAGTCATCTCATTCTCTTTCATTCCTAGTAGCCCCTTGTGTCTTAGTGGCATCATTGCCTTAGAGTGAATTCATTAAACAAAAAAAAACAAAAAATCTTATTGGATATCTTGAAATAAAATTTAAAAAATCTCATCATTGGCATGCTACAACAGTTGACAAACAGCACAGATGAATGAGTACTCAGATAAAACACACACCCATGATATATCTTAATAACAGATTGACATGATATATAATATATCTTAATAATGGACTTTTATCTGTTAAGAAGGATGCAATGGTAATGTAGTGGTTAGTGGTTCAGAAAGAGAAATTGGTTAGCTGATTTCAAATTCCAGTTGAGTTTGTCATTTTCACTTTCAAACAAATACCCTTGGGAAATGTATGAATCAAACTCTTCTCCCTACCAACTATGGGTTAAATAGCTGGGTAGACTGGGTTCTCTAACTGTAGTTGGCAACCAGTTTAAAGATGGTAACTTGATTAAAAAAAAAAAAAGAAAAAAAAAAAGAAAATCCCTCAAGAGTCTGTGGAGATGGGTTTGCCCATCCAAAATGCAGAATGACTGAAATTCTTAAGTCATATGAGTTGCACAATCTACCATAGGCAAAAGTAGCATCTACCATTTTTATTCTGTTAACGTTTAGCATTCTGCATTATTAATATTACTTCCCTTTCTACTGTTTTCTTTTTCAATGCCTCTCAGTGGCAAAATCTTTATTGTTAATTTCATTCAAAGTTGTTTTCTGTTGCCATAGCAGGATATGACAACACGACTATGAAATTCAAACATCTTATTGTTCAGGGATCAGAGTCACCTTCAGTGGCAGGATAAACTTTTTGTACAGCAAATGAAGTCACATACAGAGTGATAAAGGTTAAGAAAACAATACTTTTCATATATCTTAATTACAGCCTGTGAACAAAACCTAATTTTAGTTTTAACTTATTTTGCTTAGAAAGGTTTCTTCCTGTAAAAAAGCAAGGCTGATGCTCCTCTAAATATTTTGGTAAAATATGACCATACAGGTATGTTAATCTGGCAACAACAGATGCCACCATGTGGCAGCAATAAGGGGCTCAATGAACAGGGCTGGAAAACAAAATATAAACAATAAAAAGGAAAGAATCTATTAAAAATGAGGCTGTCGGCACATGGCATGCCTTGATTCTGGTATCACAAGCATGGCTGCTAAATGTAGCCAAAAATGAAAACATAAAACAAAAACATTATTGCCTCTGCATTCTCTATAACCAAAAGTCAAATAACAATAGCTGTTTGAATGCTTTGCCTTATGAGGATTATATCAGAAGCTAATTTATCACTTCTCACAAGTGCTTTTAACTTCTGGACATGTTTTGCAAACATGTTTCTGGATACATCTTATACACAATACACAATTCCCTCCTATTTACAGTATTCGTGAGCTCTCCTACATTTTAAGACTAAATACCAGCCATTAAGCAAAAAAAAAGTAGATAGGCTTTGCTCAAGTAGTGAGTTTGATTATCACAGTATGCTTCAATGATGGTAAACTTGGGGAATCTCCATTTTCTATTTGCTGTAGAGTACAATAAAGGAAGATGACATTTTGCAATCAAAAATGGATGTTTCATCATATTTCTAATGAATGTTAACATAAAAAAAGAAGCAAAACAAAGAGAAAATAATCAACTAATCTATGCATACCCCAGCAAAAGAAAAAAAAATTGTCTAATAAAAGCAAAAAATTCTCTTTATAAGAGTTCTTTTCAAAGAACTCCCTTTACGAACTCACTTTTCCCAGAATTCTTTGCAATTTTTAAACTCCTCTTTCAGGGTTGCCATTAGTGAGCTTATTTTATTTTTATTAAATCTCAGCTGCAACATTTCAGTGATGATTGTAGCTTTGAGAAAAGACAGAATTTGCAGAGAGCCAAATCTAGACTGGAGGGGTGGAGGACACTGACAGATTTTTGGGTGATGTGATATTTTACAAAGCACCCTACACATGATATAAATAATTTAGTTGCCCAGTCATTGCGGATGCAACAGTTACATAGTAGACACACTCACTCAATAGTATTCTACTACCAACTGAGTAATCCCAAGTGTGTGTGTTTGTGCGTGTTCATGTGTAGATCATAAGGTCTCTTCTGATTTGTTGGTTGGTTAGTTACACCAAGGTCATGCAAAGCAGTCCCCAAAATATTCAAAATAGCTTAATACATTCCGGACATGTTATATAAGAATAAAACCAAAGGAGTTTTATGGTCAAACATGAATAAAAAATAAATAAATAAAATAAAAAAATTTAAAAAAATAATTTGAGAATAACTGATAATGATGATCAATCATGTTTCATTAAAAAAAAGACATTATTGATCAAAATTACAATCATATTGATCATATTTAAAATTACATAAAAACTGATTAACTATGACCACTGCAACCAGAATTTTAAATATTCTTGTAAGCCAAGAATAAACTTAAAGTGGCCAATGGCTTGGTGCCAGGATCAGTAATGGATTTAAAGCCTTTTATTTGCATATTTTCTGATGGCCTGCTGTGAGGGTAGGAAAGAAATTACTCAAGCACTAACACAAAAAAGTGATAACTGCAAATTTAGCACCAAATAATTGGAAACAATACTATAGTTGGGCTTCCTTTTTTTTTTTTATTGGGAGGGGGGGGTTAAAAAAACAACAAAAAAAACTCATGATTAAAAGAACAGCAAACTGAATTTTATGTAAGTACAGTTTGTGTATATGCATGCTCTTATGTACAGTCAAAATCACACGCATAGGTTGAAAGTACAGATAATTATGCAGATCTTGACTCATCTCTCACTCATATATATATATATATATATATATATATATATATATATATATATACACACACGTTAAATAATAGTTTCAGACTATTATTTTTTTAGTGGCAGTGTATTTTGGCTCAGACCCTCTGAGCCTGAACTTTCAGGTCAAATGGTAGATAAAATAGGGATGTCAATTTCGATGGACTGAGCTACAAAGTTATTTCATGGAGTAAAGTTTTTACATGTTGTAGAATGAGACGTGGCTGTTTCCTGTTTTGGGAAAACTTCTCCCCAGTGAGGTGGAATAGCAACCCCACTGGCAAGTTAGAAGATGTACACATTGACATGTTTAATAAAATAGATAAGTTTTCAAATTCCCTTTGTTGATGTCTCTTCCATCACCAGACTTCAAAAACATTTTGACACAGCAGCGAGAGAAGAATGCAGCTTTGTTATGGAAGTGACACCATTAACCAAAAGATCTCCCCAGAAAGGTGGGGGGAGGGGGTATACAACATACATATAAGTTTGCTTATTTGTTCATTATATACAACCAAACTCTTTCAAGTACAGTCCTCAAGTTTGGTGTGCATAATTATTGGATCCAGAAGAAAGTTTTCATTATTCTTCTTTTTTTTTGTTCTTTATGGAGAAAGTGTTTCTCTGCCACTTGTCTGTAATACAAACATCTTTTGTAATAATAAACATTGTTAAATACAGGATTATAATTTGTCTCATTGTCAAGATAAAACATTTGTATGCTTTGGAAAAGCAATTTAAAAAATAATATTTTCTTAGAAATGTTTTCCAACATTTTGCAGCATTTCTTCATTGATGATTTAGCAGGGAATCTATTTTATTTTGCTTTTATGCTACTGTCCATGACCAATGTTTGTTATGTGAATGATGACAATAACAAAGGTATTGCAAAACAGACATTTCAAAGAAATGTCTATCCATTTCTTTCACTTTAACATAAGGAATTATAATGGTACTAATTTTCATCTCTCTCACTCACATTATATATATATATATATATATATATATATATATATATATATATATAAAATCTCCAGCAGTTTGGCATAACTTGACTGACAGTTTTACCAGTTCACCATGAAGAAATCATTCTGCTGTCAAGACTAAGAGTGCAGTTAGTTATAAACCAGCTGCAATCTAAGTCTTGACCGCTTACTCACCATAGACTGGTATTTCAACTAGTGTGTGTGTGTGTATGTATGTATATATATATATATATATATATATATTTGTAATTTATGCCTCAGTACCCATGGCAGATTAAATGAGTATAAGGCTGCCTATTGGAAAGAAGGTGGAAAGCCAAGGGAGGAAACAGGAGAAAAGTATTAAAAAAAAAAAAAAAAAAAAAAAAAAGAGAGAAAGTAAGAGGTGAAAATTGTTGTAAAATGAGATTCAGCAAGAGCTGAAAATATACAGGAAAATACATGGGGGAGAAATGATTGAAGGAAAAGTAGTGGGGAAAATGAATGACAGATGATTGGAATTATAAGGCAATAGATATCAGTGGAAGAGAAATAAATACAAATAAAATTTCAACTCAAACATCTATATTGGTTATTGTCCTTTGATCTGATGAAAAAAAAATGGGGGGGGGGGTTCTTTGTACATGTTGAAAATATGACAAAATTGTTCCTTTTAACCTCACCAATTGATGGATAAGCTGGTATTTTTGCTTCTATCCAAAAATGAGAGATCACATTTTTGCTGACATTCCCAAAGGCAGCAAGAGCATGAGAGAGTGCACAAAAAGAAGAGGTTAACAGAACTGGACTGGAGTTCTTAAAGAAGGTACAAGGAATGCAATGACTATGTTTACTAATCATTCACATGCAAAAGGCAAGTGGAGTATACAGCCGTTGTAATTAGGAATGCAAAGCAAAAGATAGATTAACCATGTGGATGGCAAATAAAAAAAATAGAAAATGAGTATAATAAGCAAAAGAAGAATCCATGTGCAAAATTGCTCATTCTGCTAGCAGTTTTGCTCATGCTTAGACCAACCTCTACAAACGTTGCACTCATTCACTTAGTGGAAAACAAAGATAGAAGAGCAGAACAACCAATAAAAAGAAAGAAAGAAAAAAGATGTGATGCACTTAAAATAAATAAAAGGAAGGATCAAGTATTCTTCAAAGCTTAAAGTGAGTTCCCAGTTTGTTATTCTATTCCTTGAGGCAAGAAAAGTTTGTCCCAGAAGATTTGATGTATTAAATCAAGCAAAAGCATAAGATGTCATCATTTATTTAAAGATCTAACAAACAACACAGAAATGTGTCTGCAAACAATAAACCCCCTCCATTAGGATTAATTTGCTTTAATAGGTTTGTCATTTATGCCAGAAAGATATTGGGAGATTTTATAGCATAAATCTGACTAATGGTGAAAAAGCTTTTGTCATTCTGAAGTTCCCAGATAATGTATCATCAATGTTCAAATTAGTATCTTCAATATTATTTTGCACCTTGTATTTTTGCCAGTGTGTGACTCAGGTGTATGTTATGAGAAATCTTCAAGTTTTAAAGAAAGGACATGGTAAGACAAAAAATTCTATTTAGAACTCCTACAAAATTACTGAGACATCAACCAAGGGAAGCTCAAAATGCTTATTTGTGCTTGAAGATTTAGGTAGGAGCTTATTCATAGTGGGAGATTTGGGGGGTGGACATATTTGCTTATTCATGCCTAGACACTCAGTAGGGAGGAGCTCATTTATGCCAGGACACTTGGAGGAGTAGTCTTATTCGTGCCATGACACTTGGTGGGGAGGGGCTTATTCATGCGGTGGGGGGATGTCACTCAGTGGGGAGGAACTTACTCATGCCATCACTCACTGGGGAAGGGCTTACTAATGCTAGGGGACAATCTATGTGTTTGGAACCTCTGTGTGTGTGTGTGCACGCACACACACACACACACACACACTGCTTATTCATGCCTGGACATTCAGTGTAGAGGTATTTTGTGCTTGGGTAATCAAGGTGTTTATTCAATCTTCAAAGTCACAGTTTATACTGGTATAAATGTTGTGAGTCTAACAACCGATATGAGGACACTAGTCAGAATAATTACAAAAATATTGAAAATATTTAATCTCAGACTTAAACAAGAAGTTCTTTTCCTCCACTGATCAATCTAAAATGACATGTCTATCTCAAATCACTTTTCTTTTTCCTTAAGCAAATGCCTTTATCATGGGTGTTAGTAATCAAATACATTAGACTTAGTTTCCATTTTCAGGTTCTAACTACCAAGCTATATCTGCAAGATGCTAATACAGGTAATTGAAATTGCTAATAGGCTTGGCTGTTATTTTAGCACTAGATTTACTTTTTATCATTTTTTTGTTTTTTTGTTGTGGTCTAGACCTGGGTCCTTGAATGTAATAAGAGGCTTGCTCTTGATCAGGTTGTAAATATGTGGGTGGTGCAGAGAGAATCTCCATTCTCTCTACACAACACCAACCAACTGACCCAAATTCTTTCATACCAAATGCTTCATCCTTTTGCTTAGGCAGTTGGAGATTGTTTGATTTTTTTTTTTTTTAAATCATTCTACTTCTGATCTGTTTATGACAACTAAACTCTTCCCCATTATAATTCATTAAAAACATAACATGATTAAATCCATCCTAGCAAGAATTCCATTGCATATGAAGCTCATAGTAAAATTATGCTATTTTTCTTTTTGTTAAAAAAAAAACTGACATCATATTTCCTTGCTTCTATTCATACCAAATCAATAGGATTTTTATTTTTTAACTGCACATTTTTATTGGGCATTTTGTCATTGTTTCTAGGGTTCAGTATTGTTAGACCGGGAAGCTGCAATGTTTTGTAAAAAAAAAAAAAATGCTTTGTACAAGATCTACAGGTCTACTCATTCAGTCACAAAAATTTACTTTATTACATCTTTCAGCTAATTGAGTAAACCACTCGAGAGACTATCTATTCAGGCATTTGCAGTAATGACCCTCTGATTTGGGTGACAAATTATAATCAAGGTTGCCCAATCATTTCTCAAAATATTAAAAATGATTGGATATATTTTTCTTTCTTTTTCTTTGTTTAATGGCACATTAACTTCTGTAGGTGATCTTAGTGCCAAATCCTTTATTTAGTATACTTATGATTTGTAAGAAAGTTTGTAGTTAAATTCTTTGGGAGATGAGTTTTAGAGGGTGGGTAGGAGAGATCACACTTACTTTTTTATAGAATTTTTCCCCAGGTATTGTTAAAGTCAGTAGAGTCTATAAGTACGTGATTGATGGTGCATGGTTCTATACACATACTGGACATTCCATGTTTTTAAGGGTTAGGTGAGAGTGACCAATATGAAATCTAGTTAGGACTACCTCTTCTCTTATCTTTCTATATCCTATAGGCCATACTCCACTGGTAGGCTGGATTTTTTATATGTTTTTGATAAATTTCATATATTAAAAAAAATGTAGGGTAACCTAAAAGTTATCAGAATGGGAAATCAAATTTTGACCAAAACTCTTTATGATACAGATTTATTTGTCTTGGGTGATAGAGTAACAATGTTTCAACTATTGTACCTTCCATTATATATAATAGTCAAGTGGATATAAGCATTGGTTAAGTGCATACAGCTTATTCAGTATCATCAGTTCAAACCCTGTGTCAGGCAGTGAAAACTGTATAGAGAAAGACATTGAAAGAAAATGAAACACACTGAAAATGAATTTCTTTTATGTGACATTTCTCTTCAAAGACGTGGGTGATCATGGCTCTCCATATCTTCCTACACTTTGTAGCTCTAAGCAATGTTTGTCCACCTGGTGCTCCAAATACATGACTTTAAGTGTGCCACCAGATTGGCATCTAGGTCCCACCCTTTTACTACTGAAATAGCTAAATGCAACTGCTACTTCTACTCTAATAGTTTTTTTTTCGCACTCCCCATATGTGGGACTCCCTTCCATTTACTTGCTTCTCTGGTAACTACAATCTTAAAAAAATTTAATGCAATGTCGATCACCATCTTCTGTCTTCTTGAATCATGCTCATGTTTTGTCCTTTCCTCAATACTCCCTATTCTCAGTTTTTTCCCCTCTAACTTCCTGTAGCCCTCTGCATACTAGTTGCATTCCTGGTTTGCTTGGGGTGAAATGACAAAAAAAACAAAAAAAAAATAGGTTACTCTGAATATTAACACACATAGTTAATAAAAAATAAAAGTATTTTCTAATTCTAGGCTTACTTTTTGGCTGTGATAGTTACATATTAATTACAAATGCAGCTAAAAACCAAGAGTTCAGATGCTGATTTTTAAAGTAGATAGTTCTACTCTATTTAGATGATTGCTATATCACAATATTCCTCCTTCATATTCAGCTTTATTCTATATAAAGTTAGTTTAGTAAAAAGAAAATCCTGGTCTTTTATTCATTAACCCTGCATTTAGTCACATGGTGTGTTTTTTTTTACCACATAATTTTTAAAGTACTCATAATTCCTAGTTGGCAACTTGTTTTGTTTTTTTTTTGCTCTCTCCCACTAATCAGTCAGGTATGTAACATGCGATGTGGTACAGTTGTAGCTCAGTTGTCGTGAGTAGTAGATGCTAGTATCTATCCATTTTCAGAAATCCAAGGTGACTAACACAGGGTTAATAAATAATTAATTGAAAAGTAGCTAAAATAAAATTTTACACATAAAAATTAATTAAAAAATATTTTTTTAAATATTTCAAATCAAAATAAAATGATAAATTTTTCAAATTATCAAAATGGCTCTATTCATCTTTACTCTGGAAATTATTTTAATATATCATTTTGTATCTTCAGAACAAAGACAGTAGATAGTAATGTGTGCATTAGTGTCTCAAATAAGAAACACCATTAAGAGAGAATGGTATATTTACGGAAAACATACACACACACACACATTCTGTTTCAGGTGTACTTTGAATCCTATTTTATGGATAGCCTTTTACTACAAGTGGGTCAGCTTCTTTGCATCCAGACACAAAATAAATTTGAAAAGAACATTTGGCACCAAACACCAACAGACGGGCAATAAACCAATCATGTAATGAATTACACAGTAAAGACAGAAACCTGCTACCTTAACTTATGGAAGCACAGCATTAACTAAAAATAAGATCAACTAATTATTCTATTTAAAGTAAATTCCTTAGAGACATGCCTAACTGTAATGAAATCTTGATAAACGCTTATTTGGTAAATAATATCAGAGTAATAACAAGTATATGCTTTAACTTCTTGATGTAATCATTAAAGATTTATCTGCCACTAAAGTTACAAAGCTGTGAAATCAATAATACCCACAAGTGTATATTTGCCTATAAATTCCACTGTTGCAGATACTGAAGAGAGAGAAAGCCCCTGAACTCAGATTATGCTATCTGAGCAAGTTTCCCTCTTCTTTTGAATGAGCTTAAAATGGAAGATTTCAGTTTGGGATGTGCTGGTTGAACGTGTTAGGGATGAATAACCAGCTGTGGTTTGAGTTCAATCTTCCTTCTGGTAACAAAATCCATTTTCTTCCCTGCTGGTTCAGTTTTGACAGATTTATTTTGACATAAGCTTAAGTCAAAAGCAAAAACAAATAAAAATAAGAGTGGAGTACTTTTCTGTTATATTACTTTTATTTATAAAATTGGTTTTCTATAGAATTAAGCATGAAGTTATAATACTAGCTAGCATGACTCTTCTGATACAAATATGAACTTATGATGAACACTTAGTATAGTTAACATGTCATTGAAAGTGATCTAATGATCTATTGAGCTGATTTATGAAATTTTTACATATCAACAAATTAGGCTGAGGATTCGTGGTTAACAATAGGTACTGAATTTTGTCAGCTAAAGACATGAAGCCTTTAGTTAAACTTTTCAAGTATTGTATAACCGAGTTTAAGTATTTAAATCAAACCAATCTTTGATATATAGTCAATTCATTGAATTTCATAAATGTATGTCTACATATAACACTAGTGATAGCAAATATAGACTTCAACTGATTTCAAGAGATACAAAACTAAAATTAGTAACATGTGCACAAATACTGGGATAGTGGTGTTGGAACAAAAATTATATTAACCTATAATTAATACTGAAATTTTATAAACCTATAATTAATACTAGATTGTATGGTGACATTAATGGGATTAAAAAGAAAGTTTAATTAAATATGGGGAAACTTTTATACACGCCTAAAATTTAACCTTAAATAATGTCATACATTTGCAGAATATCTCTGTAGTGTTCATATAATCTTTTTATGAGGTTTCTGGATGTTTCACTGATGTACATCATAGAGTATTTTGTGCAATCTATTCTTTATATTCTTACCTCTGTCCTGTTGTTGCTGTTGCTATCTAATTTGGTGCTAACTATATCATTCATTGTTTTAGAGTTGGTGCTTAACCATAACATAAAATTCATCAACAACACCTCTAAAACAATAAAAAGATATAGTTAGCATCAACCGACATAGAAGTGACAACAACAAGACAGAGGCAAGAATATACAGAATAGACTGCACAAAATGCCCAATGATGTACATTAGCAAAACATCCAGAAGCCTAAAAAAAAAAAAAGAAAAGAAAATATATATACATACATATATACACACACTATTGAAAGACAACTTGAAAAGTCTCAACCTTGATCTGAAAACCTGGGAAGACCAAGCATCAAACCAAAAGGAGTGGTGTAAGACACGTTTCATTAAGTTAAAGGGTTTTGAAGACAGTAGACTGAAGCACCATGATCAGCTTCATCAAGCTCTGAAGCAGAGATGCCATCAAAATCCTGCTTTAACAAATTTCATCTGTCAGTGTAGCTTTGTTGTCTGCAGTAAGTATCACACTTAAGAAATCATAAATGAAATATGTCTTTCCCTTACCTGATTTTCTCCACAATAGCCTCCTGCTAGCATGCATAAGTGTAAAACAAAAGGCACCAGCCAATGCTGACCCTCATTTATCGTTCACAATAGAAGAGTCAACCATACACACATGCATACTTCATGCTATAATGATATTATATTCATATTTTAAATCTAATAACATTTGGTGATCTATAAAATGTACAATTTTAAAGTTAATATATCCTTATCTAAGTTTGTGCTGTTGTGTTATATTAAGCTATGCTAAGTAAACATAAGGGGTGCAGGTTAGCAACTGTAAGGCTGTCCATCTTGAGCAGCAAGCTGACACCAGAAAAGTTCTCGACTGCTTCAAACAATGATTTTGCTCCTATGGAACATTTCAAAATTGAAGACAAAAACCATTGCTGCATGTGTTGTGCAACATGTCAATATAAATAGACAGCATCACCATAAAGATATGGTTATTAATGTAATCTTTCAAACTATTATTCAAGCCATACTAAGTATTTCACATTTATTACTGTGTGTTATATTAAACTAAATATAAGTATTTATTTTAGTTTTTCTTCAATATATAAACACATAATAATAATTTTTTTCAGATGGAAGTATTCAAGCAAGAAATGGTAGAAACAAAATAATTTCTTTTTACAAAAATAAGACCAACAATACAATTTTCAAGTTTTACATTGGAATTTTTAATAATCAAATGTCAATGCAACATTTTGGGATGGTAGGATGTTTTTAAACTTTGATCATATTAGCTTATATGCATAGATAAATAAGAATATGACAAATTAGAATTTCAATCTGTAACTGGCAACAAAGACAGAAACAAAAGCTTATTTAGGTATCAAATATTTGTATTCTATAAATATTTATTTATATGACCTAAAAGAAATTAAAAATTATATATAAATATTTTAGCTTATTCTTAATAAATTAAAAAAAAAAATATTGAGTCAATCATTACATAGCCCGACATATTTTTAAAGTAAAAGGAAATAAGTGGAACAATAATGTTGACAGAAATATAATTTTGCATGACAAATATATGATCAATAAAGAAATCTTTTACAGGTGAACAAATTTGATGTTGCTCATTCCTAAAAGCAATTCAAGATGACAACATTTTGATTTACAATCAAATGGACTGGGAAAAGAAAGTTGAAAAGAGAAACTAAATATCTAAAAAATGAAATGACATAAACCTGTTGCACAAACCTAAAAAGGAAGTTCTATTGATGTGTTTCCGCTACTGGACAAAACCATTACATATTTCAAGAATCCTATGTATATCAATTGATTTGATTTTTTTTTATGGCTTATCTACCTTTTGAAGGTTATTTAAAGACAGAAAATATTTTAGGATTGTAAGAATTTTTGGGAAATAATGATTTACCGATACAAGTCCTTCTAATAAATCCATAGCCGTAGGGAGTAGAAGTGGATTCGTCCCTTTCCAAGGGTATTTGTACATAAATGACTATAATGAATCTGACTGGAATTGGAACCTGGCTCTCTGATTTCTATTTCTGTGCTGTTATCCATTGCACCACTGCACATCCAAGTTTACAGCACCAGCTATTCCCAAGCTCAGACTCAACATTACTATCCATTTCTTTGTAATTTAAAATACATTACATGATTTTCTGTTTATATATATAAATGTTTAATTAATTCACCCCAAGCAAGGTGATAGTGCAACTAAGACATAAGAGGCTACTGGGAGTGAAAGAGAATGAGAAAATTTTAGAAGGGACCAGAAACCAAATCCTAAACAGGAAACAAGGGATAACCCTCTACTCTTCTTGTAATATAAAATATATGTTATATAAGGGAGTAAACAAAATACACCTAAAGATAATTTTGCATACTTAAAACAGATTTTTGACTGTAAAGTCCCTGTACGTGAATGGAGGCACTGGTTTTCTATTGTTATTAACTAAAAACTGATCACAGATAAAGAAAATAGCACAAATTTAGCTTTAAAAAGAAAAGTTTCTTGTATAGTGGGTTTCAAATTGATTTTAATGTCAATTTTTGTGATCCAAATTTAACTTTATACCAGACAGAAAAAGTCTGTAAGTAAATCTTTCAGAAATAAGATAACAATTATAGAAATATAGGATTTGATGATTACCTAATAGAATTCTGGGGAAAAAAAAAAACTTACTTTTTTTTACATAAAATATAGTAAAAAAATATTGGGTTGGCCAAAAAGTTTGGTTATTAAGTAGAAAATTTACTTAATAAATCAAACTTTTTGGCCAGCCCAATACATTCGTTTACCTGTTAACTCAGTACAAAGGGCAAGTGTATATGGAGTTAATTTCATAATTCATATGTAAGGAAAAGCTGCTTAAATTTAAAAATGCCTCATAGTACAGCTAAAGTATGGATGACCAAAATAGCATAATATGATATAATCCACAATAGCAAAAGTATATTGCCAACATTAAAATATTATCAATTGACAGGCACAAGTCTGGTATTTTAAAATTTGGACTGCAATTAGAATTTCATAAACATATCTGATTCTCTTCAAATATTAAATTTGCATCATTGCCTGTTGACAAGAAAAGTTTTCAAAATTGTAAAAATGACAGCTGTAATTCTCCACCAATGTTCACAAGGATTGATAGCAATCAAACTCCTATAAGCATTGAAACTGTCTCTAAAACAGGATTAAAGATAAAGGCAGCTAATAAAAGTTTCAAATAAACTTCTGACTTAGAAATTTGTTGCAAGTCAGAGAAACTTACAAAGCAAAATAATTGAGGCAGAAATGATTCATTACAGCATTTAACAATCAATTTAACAATTAGTGTTTTAAATAATATTCATAGATGAGTCAACAAGACAAATAAAGTGTGTCCCTCAAAACTAACAATTCTCACTTAGATGCTTTTAGAAATTTTATCCTTGACTAGCAAAAAAGAACAAAACAAAAAAAAACAAGAACAAAAAACACCTGCATTTAATTGCAACACATGGCTAGCCTGACCAGTTTGACTGGAAGAATTTTCCTTAAGTGTGTATTTTCCTCATTCTTCAATACAGCCCACACTAAACTTCATTCAAAAATCCCAGGGAAAGACTGGGAAAAAGATTCCTCAATAGCACCTAATCACTTCAACCACCCTGTCAACACTTAGCATGAGGTTGTCATAGGGCCAAAATTTATAGACAATGATCCGATATATATTTTTTTAACAGAATACAACCAAATGACATAGGGGAGTGGCTTCTTCTTAGCTACAAATCCAATTAGAGAGTGAGTGAAAAATAAAATGAGCTAATGACTGAGGAGGGTGAAGAAGTCTATCTCCACCTCAAAGAGAGTGTTGATGCCTGTGTGAGTGAATAAGGTGAAGTGAACCCATGAATAATGCCAGACACAAGGTAGGTAGGTTGGTTGACCCAGAATTATCAGGAATAGATTAAAAGAACACCTGGCTACTGGAACATTACTCAGATTACCAATTGGCAGTGCACAGGCCAGAGAAATGCTGTTGCAAAGAGAGAGAGAGAGAGAGTGAAAAGATGCAAACATTAAATAAAAAAGAGAAAGGGAAAAGACAGAACACTGGCAGATTAGCAAATATTTGAGTAATATCACCTCTTACATCCACCCAAAGCAAACTTCCAGGTGGCAGAGTATTATAACTTGCCAAGGCCTACCTCACCATAACAATTCAAGATGATGCTTTGAAACCAGCAATTCTCAATGAAATAAATAAATAAATAATTACAACAATTTGAGATTTCCAAGACTGAATTTTTTGTTTCTGCTTTGTTTTCTGAGAAATTTATTGCAGTCATCATAAATTCCATATGTCATTGGAATAGGGTGACAATTTCCTACCCTCCAGGGTGCCAAAAGTTAGCTCTGTCCAAGTTTTTCAATGTTATCTACCATCAGGTTTCTTTTGTTTTGCAACAATGACCTGCTTTTTCTGCATGTAAATAATGCATGATCCACTTGAACTGAAACTGCAATATCTCTTAGATGTTTTTGTAATCATCTAGAAAACCTACACAGTCTGTCAATAACATCTTCTACAATATAATACACATAATGCATCAATAGCATACTTGATGTCAGACAAATTTGCCAGAAAATAAACTGTTGTTGAAATAAATGAAAATGGAGGTATCAAGTAAACAGTAGGTAGTGGTAAATTGTAGCTGAAAAATGCTAAGTAACTAAAAACAGGAAAATTTTATTAGAAACTAAAAAACAAATATTGAACTGTTACGTAATAGCAGTCCTCCTATATGACATTGAATGTTGGACAATCCTCTCAGATGAAGAGAGCTGAGGCAATAGAAATGTGATTCTACAGAAGGATGCTGTGGACTGAACATGATGAAGTTTTAGAGAAAATGAAAAAAAAAAAGAAAAAAAGATACTTATATTTAACATTGGGAAGTAACAGTTGAAATTTCTAGGGTGCATAATGAGGAAAGTGGGCTTGGAGAATTTGGTACCCAGAGGACAAATTCAAGGCAAGAAAGACAGAGGAAAA